>OY728126.1:5000000-6250000 GCA_963277665.1 Viscum album
TTTCCATTGTCTTCTTTTAATTATGGAATATATTTATTTCTTTCACTATATCTCTCTATTACATATATATATATGACATGTTTTTTTGGTTTAGTATGGGTGAAATCATTCCCTTCAGTTATTGATTGAATCTTGAGTTCTTGTCTCCAATCAATGGGGATCTAGAGCACTATTCATGTATGTGGAAGTTTGGGTTAGGTTATAGTTTTTGAGGGTACCTAGGTTAGTTTCATCATATTTTGGTATCAAAGGTGGTCTATCCTCAAGTGTCCTTGTATTAGGGTGTTTAGTAGACTAGATATAGTATTATATGAACTTGATAGGTAAGTTTAGCTAAGTTCCTAACTAACTCTTTCCAAGGTGAGAATCAAGTTACTATGGGACGTTGGGATGCATGTCTCCTATTTTGAGTTCTTGATCACAATATTAGTTTTTTCTTAAGGTTTTAGGGTTTAAACCAATATTATTCTATTTTCAGATCATTTCTTCTATTTTGATGTGAAATAATATGCCTCTGAGATGTGTTCCATAGATTCCTAAGGATGGTGCAGTGGATTCTCCTCAAGAGAATCCCCTAATAGATCAGAATATTATTGAAGCCATCGTGTGGGAAGTTTTTGTTATTGATCAGAATGTGCTACATATCCAGAACATAGTTTTTTTGGTACATCCAAGAGATGGAGGAGTATGGTTTAATCATATGAGTTATTTTGAGAGAATCATCCATCCTTTAAAGGTATTAATGAAACTCAATAGGTGGAGGATAATCTTAAAAACATTAATTAGATATTTGAACTCTTGGATACACCTAAGGGTATCAAGATTAAGTGAAAAACATTCAGAATTGCGGGTCACATGAAGCCATGGTGGGATTCCATGGTGCAAGAAGATAAGAATGTGGGATTAGACTAGAAGGGGTTTAAGGAACTCTTCTTCTAATAATTTTGTCTAGAGTCACTCATGATGATGACGTCTCTAGAGTTCCTCTCTTTATAATGGGGATTCCATTCAATTTCAGCATACACAAATTAGTTTTCTATTCTGTTTTTTTTTCACTCCAAAGGTTGTAAGGAATGAATAGATAAAGAAAATAAGTACTTCTAGGGTTTTCAACCAGATATTAGATCATAGGTATTTATGCTGAAACTTTAGATCTATGTGAAGACAGTAGAAAAGACTTTAATGGATAAGTTGAATATGGAATGAAAGGTTGGATATTCTACCTCTTCTCTTCCACCCAGTGGCAACTTCTGTGGCACACATAGGAGAAGAGGAAGTGGAAAGATCATTGTAGGAGTGCCAGGGGTAGTTCTCAGTGGAAGGCATCCTCTGCACCTTTAGTTATAGTTAGAAGTATACCTCTAAATTTCTATCAGTGTGGTAAGGTTGATCACACCCAACATTATTTCCCTTTACTTACAAATATGTAAAACTATTATGGTAGTTATAGGAATCTATAGTGTTTCTATTAGTTTATGTATTCAACTCAATATGTCTATGGATAAATAGCTCTAAAGGATATTGTAGTGTAGTTAGATGCTTGAAAGAGTATAAGATTCCATCCAAAGGAATTATGAGTGAAGCACCTTCAAGTAGTTGACGAGTTCCCAATGAAGGTATACGTGGGGCCAATGATAGTGATAGGTACCATATTTATTGCATCCTTAAAAGCAATTCATTTATTTGATACCAGTGATTCCCACTCGTTTATATCTAGATATTGTTTTGATATTCATAAACTTTTAATGGATATCATGTCATTTGTTACGGAGTTAGAGAAACCTCTTGTGAAGAGGAAAGAGAAGGGGTTTCAGTGTCGTTATTATGCACTACCTATAACTGATACAAATTTAGTTTTTGATTTTCTTGTAATAGACTAGGAACTATTTAACATCATCATTGAGATGGATTAGATTATCACTCATTGTGATGATGTTGATTATTATCATCAGTGTGTCTCATTTCTTATAGTTAACGGGAGCTCATGGGCGTTTTAGGTAGAGTGGAACCTATGGTATGGTTGGGCAGGGCCTTCCTATACAAAGCTTAGGAGTTTTTTGTTTTATGTAGCAGTTGATCCTAAATACATTTATTCTATGGTTGATCTTCTAACTATTTTTTGAATTTTCCAAACATATTCTTTGATTATTTCTTATATCTTTCTCTAAAGAGGGAGGTAGAGTTTTTAGTAGATCTAGTGTTAAGTACATAATTGATTTTGATACCTTCCTATCGAATAACACCAAAGGAGATGAAACAGATTAGGATTCAGTTGGATGATCTCATGGAGAAGTGTTATGTTCACCCTAGTGTTTCACCCTTGGCTGCCTTAATGTTCTTTTCTAAGAAGGTATATAGTTCACTCAGATTGTGTGTGGACTATCATAAGTTGATATGGTTAAATATTAAGAACACATATCCTTTGCCTCATGTGGATGATATTTTTGACCAGTTAAAGTAGAAAAATGGGTTTTCCAAGATATTTCTTTGGTCAAGTTATCATCAGCTCAGATTTTGGGAGTATGATAAACCAAAGAAAAATTTTAGGATTAGGTTTGACCATTATGAATATCTCATGATGTTTTTTTGTTTAACTAATTCTCATTCAGTTTTCATGGCTATGATGAATCAAATATTCCATGATTATCTGAACAATTTCATGATAACATTCATGGATGATATTTTGGTTTATTCAAGATCTGTAACTGAGCATGGACACCACTTGAGTTTGGTTCTAGGGATCTTGATGAGTCCTTGTTTTTATGGAAATCATTCAAAATGAAATTTTTGGATTCAAGAAGTGAATTTTTTGGGTCATGTGATTTTTGATCAGGGCTTATCAGTTGATCCTGAGAAGGTGAAGGATGTTTTTTCATGGGAAGAACCAGAGAATGTCATTGATATTATGATCATACTTAGTATTACTAGATATTATCAACATTTAATCAAGGATTTATTAAATATGGAATCACCTTTGACTTCTCTTACCATGAAATGATAGAGATTCATATGGGATTAAAAGTTTCAATCATCTTTTAATGCGTTGAAATTACTTCTGAAATCATCTCCTATTCTGATCTTACATGATCCTAGTAATGGGTATGTAGTTTTCTATGATTCTTATAGAGCTAGTTTGGGATATGTTCTTATGAAGGATGATCATGTGGTAGATTACATCTCATGTTAGATTTGACCTCATGATAAGAATTATCTTACTCATGATTTATATATTTTTGTGGTTATGCATGGGCCAAACTGTTGGTGGCACTCTCTCTTTTTGGAGAGGTTCATAGTCTTTTCTAAACATAAGAGTACGAGCTATATATTTTCTCATAAGGAATTGAATATCAGATAGAAACAATGGGTGTAATACCTTCAGATATTTTAATTTGATATTGTTTATATCCCAAGGAAGGGTAACTTCATTATGGATGATTTTATTAGGAATGTACCATTATGGGATATTTTTGAATCGAAGGAAGAGTGGAACCTTATGGGGATCTTTGCTGAGTTGTATCTGGATACTTGGGAGGATGTTTCAAGTATGGTTCTAACCAATGTTCAGGTATCATAATCTCTCCTTAATCCTATTCTATAGATTTAGCATCAGGATAATAGTTTTGAAGGAATATGATAAACCCAATATAGTGGGGAGACCATTTATAGTTGGTCTCTCTATTCCGATTTTATACTCTATTTTGGGGATTGTTTTTTCATCCCAACATCTGTGAAAAGCTCAATTTTATTATTATCATGATTTTTCGTGGATTGTTCATTTGAGAACTATGAAGATTTATTATGACATGAGACATCAATTCTGGTGGCCGGGTATATGGCATGACATTTCTAATTATATTTCATTCTATTACACCTTCCAACAGATAAAGGAAGATAAACTGAAACCTTTTAGTTTCCTCCATACTCTTCTGATTCAAGTTTCAAAATTAGATGAGGTGTCCTTAGATTTTGTTGTTGGACTTCCACAGAATCCCTGATATAGGAATTCTATCTAGGTGGTGATTGATTAGTTGAAAAATTTGTCTCATTTTACTCTGATCAAAGACACCACAAAATTTAATGATCTGGGTAAGCTATATTTTTAGGAGATCATGATGTTATATGGGTTTCCTTCAACAAATGTTTCAGATAGGGATCTTAGGATTAAATTAAGGTTCTATAGATTTATCTAAGAGGATGTGAGGAATTTTTTTTGTTTGAGTGTAGCTAACCATACTTAGAAATATGGTCAGATAGAGCGTGTTATTCAGATCCTTGAGGATATGCTCAATGCCTGTTATTGGCACCAAATATCTTCCCAGTGGATGATATAAGAAGGCCACAATTGGTGGGATGCTAATCCAAGCTCAAAAAAATCCATGAAATCATACTAAGGGCCTACTTCATGAATCCACTTCTCGGAGGTCCTTCATCACCGTGAACATGTGTGGTGCAAACGAGACTCCCTGTGAGTCTGATACCACTTCGCGGCCGTGCTAAGGCATTGAAGAACTTCTTCGTGAGTCTGAGGGAGAATCGTCATTTTGATGATCCCTCCATTTATTTATGGATCACCTCCAAGAATTGTGACTCCCTATTTCTTATAAATACCTGGCTCATTTCACCATAATGGAATGGCTACCCTGACCTTTGGACTAATGATCTCTCAATTCGCAAAGCATTCATGCATCACAAACCTGAATAGAAAATGAATCATACAAGGTATATGAGCATCATGAAAAAACCATTTCCCATGTTTCTAAATACCTCCAATCAAGTTGGGGATTCCTTTCATGAATTCTTATTCCCATCACAGAGGAAGAATTCCTTATGGGTTAGTTGAGCCTTCATAGATCATTAAGCCATCACAAATCACTCCTTTTCCAGATCTTGACTTCATGATAAGGTAGGGTCACCTTGTTTTGAGAATAAATTTCCTTTGATAATCCCTAAACCTATCCAAGGAACCCTATCTTTACAAATCACCTCTTAGAAAGTCTCATTTCTTCACCTCTCCAAGTTGCCTCCCTTCTACTGGAACCTCTTCACGAAGGTTGAGTTATTTAGGTCTACACACCCATCCAAGATTTGTTTATATGCAATTTAAGTTATTATGTGTCCTTATATACCAATTCATATGGCCCATTTCACTTCAAATGCATCCTGATATTTCTGATAACCTCTTTCATTTCAGCATAGGTTTGCTAATACTTCTTGATATTCAGCATAGGTATACTAATGTGGACCTCATGAGTGATCATTACTCCACACTATTAAAACATGGAATTTCTAACTCCATCCCCATATCTAGGGTTGATGATCTATAGTTATGTAAGCCCAAGGAGTGAGGAGTGAACCCCCCATGTATGAGCTATAGGATGTAGAACTACCTAGAACCAATGTCCTCAATACATGAAGTTAAATTGTGATATCACCCTGTGCGGAAATCCTAGGATGTCCCTGTGTATGTGTTACACAGAATGAGATCCTCCTCAAATGGAGTGAAATCCTCTACACATGATTATATTGGGTATGGGTATTGATAATATCTCACTTCCTGCACTCTCAATCTATTGTCCCTCTCCCTTTGGGCTTTTTATCCATGTGCACCTCAGGTAATTTCCACACATAATCCCTAACACACCCTTTATAGGATTTTCCATGTATGACTGAAATGGAATGAGATCTTCCTCACATAGAATGAGAACCTTCTTGCATAGAATGATGTCCTCATCAGGCATCTCACATGCATAATCCCCACACCATCTATTGTTGGTGCATCTTTTGTGACACAAAAGTCAGGTCTACTACTTCTTATTGTTTCTCACACCGAGCATGACTCACATCGGATTAGAGGTTAGCATCAACCATGAAACCCAATTTCCATCATTGATATGATTGCATGCCCAAGTCCCTGCATTTTCAATGGGAAACTCTCATGGTGTAATCCCCATCATTCCCCTCACTTTTAAGGAAAATCCCACATGTAATACCAACCCATATTCTCCACTTCCACAAGACACCTTCTTAGCCTCCCCAACACCCCTTTCCCAAACTATGTGTACTTTTATTCCAACCAACTAGGATATTTTGTAATCCTCTTTGAGGTTCAATCCCAACACCCTAAATCACTTTATCCATTCCATCAACTCCACCCAACACTTCATCCATATCCATCATGATTTACCTGGGCTACCACATCCTGATGATATCACTCCATCCATATGGTTTGTTCCTACACGTAAGCCTCATTTGCATCATCACTACTCCTAGAGGCTCCTTGGAATCTCACATTTTTAATCCTCAGACCATCCATCGAACTACATTGATTTTGATCGCTATCTCCAAAATAGGGTACCTAAAATGCCTCCATGAGGTTTAATCCCAACCAATGGTAAAACTTGGTTCATCCATCATAGGTATGTACCCCTTCATAGTGAGACATATTCCCTTTATGGGACACACCACCATAGGTTCTCCCTCATTGGTAATCCTAACCAATCCATCTAGTAAACCATGATGTCTCACATATAGGGGTGAACCTCTCAGATTTACCTCTAGCTATGTTGAGATCATCCTTCATGACATGAAATATTATGTTTTTAGGACACACCACCTTAGGTCTTCCCTCATTGGAAATTATGACCCATCCATTCAGTAAATCACTCAGGTGCTCCCACCTAGGGATTCACTATCTTTATCTTCCTCCACATGACATTCTGATCAGTCTTTCTCAATATTCGCAAGATATTAAACTCACAACCTATCACACTAATACCTCATTTCAATCATGGGATGCCTAAGGAAAACCTTAGAAGATAATCCTTTGGAATCTGACACCACGTGATCACCTCGGTATTCCTCCAGTTCCACATCTGAGATGCCTCAATGAGATTCCCTCCTATGGGTAAGATATAGTTGACCAATGTTCTAACGTCCATACATGCCAGAGATGCTCAACATGAACAATCTTTTGATTGAAGGTTTCTTCCACATCAATACCCCTTATAATGTACTGAAAGATGTAGTGTAATTGATTGGTGTCCACAAAGAGATGAAATCAAGATTGAGTTTCATGAACATGTCTTAATATATGAAGAAGACCTAGATTAAGCAACAAATTCTAAGTAAAAATCCATAGACGGAGGAACCAATATCCCATCATATCATTTTGATAAAGGAGTAGACATTGCTGATAAACTGATCAATGTCATTCGCCTTTGGAAAGTGGGAATTTGGGGTAAAATTCATGTCAATGAACAATAATACGCAAGGTGGAACACCCTAAAAAAAGATTTAGAAATAGAAATGGTGAACCCAACATGATGATTTTCTCCTTCAACCATGGGTATTTTCAATGTTGACCATTATTTGACAGATACGCATGTCATCAGATCCATCTATTTGGAACAGGATGCACTAAGAAAATAGTGGGGCCAATGTGGAACCCACTAGAGATTGTAGAAGTTAATGTTGGGAATTCTAGTCTATGAAATCTTCAGCATGGATCTCTATCAATCCATGGAATATTGGAAAATGATGGGGAAATGGGAATTTTTTTCTTGTATCAATACTAACAGTTAAATATTTTTTCTTTACAAGACCCAAGATATAAGAAAATTTTCTGCCAATATCCACTGATTCAGGGGTAAATGAAATGTCGATGTGGCAATCCCGCATGACCTCGCCTCTACCACAACATCCACAATGCCATTATACACCAGGTATGTGCACCCCATATCACCATTTTAAATCATTTAGAGGAGGGCGATGGACACCCTCATATGATGGTGTGAGTAGGAGGGATTCATTACCATAAGGGATATGGATCAATAGGATTTGGAGTCTTCTATGCCTCACTGACACCACCACCCTAAGGGATGTCTAGGGAGTCCCTATGCCCCACTCTAATGAAGAGCCACTTTTGGAGCCTCTCCCAAGAGAAATCATTCAACTCCCTCCCCTTTGATGAGGAGGTAGTGGTTATCCAAGTCACCCCGACAATGAACATTTCCTAGGAGCTATCAAGGAGGGATACCGCAAGGCCTTGTCAACACCACCAACAATAAGTCCCTCAGGTCGGAGAATATGTGGCCTACACCCCCACTCATCTAGCATTGGTCCTACTAAACTGACACCAATATTGATCCCAAGATCAAGAGGATGCCATTTAGGGGGAATCATATTCCATAGCTCTAGTGGATACTTCCACCCTCAACACACTCTACCAAATCCCTATTATTGAATAGTAGGGACCCATCAGTTCTTGGTTGGAATCGAGACCTCAACCAACCTACAGGCATTCTGGGATGACTCTTTCGATTGTTGGCACAACCAACAACCATTGTGACCAACTCTAGAGAGTGATATCCATTATGTAGGTCCTCCTCATACCATCTCCAATCAGATCAGAGGTCCTCCACACTCTCACACTCAACATGGAGGCCCTCCCCATGTTCTGAGTATCCTTCAAAGCAGAGGTCATCCCCACTTTATCGATATCCAGCATGGAGGTCCTCCTAGTGAATATGGTTCCAAATATGAAGGCCCTCCCTCTGTCATAGACTATAAATTTGAAGGTCCTCCTCATTCCATTCCCAAATCAAGTATAGTTTCTCCCCACTTCATTTTCGATCCAAGCAGAGGTCCTCCCCGTTTCATCAACTACCAGAACAAAGGTCCTCCATGTACAACCACTAGAAAATATAGAGGTCCTCCCTGTATAATAACTAACCATCATGAAGTCCCTTCCCATGTTTACACTTTCTCTAGTAGAGGTCCTCCCCACTCCAAAACTAATCAAAGTAAAGGTAGTCCCCACTAAAACACCAATCAAATAATAGGTCCTCCCCACTCCATCAATAGTCAACATAGTGGTCCTCCCTATATCCACTTAGATCAGTGCAAAGGTCCTCCTCACACATTCACCTGCCAGTGAAGAGGCCATACCCATGATGTTTCCACTAGTAATAATGGATGTCCTATGCATGTTCTCACCAAAAAAATAATAGTTACTCCATGTTACGTCAACATCTAGAGTGGAGGCACTCCCCACTCTCACATCAGTCTAGGTGTAGATCCTCCCTGCTCTAAAAGCAACTGATACAGAAGTCCTCTCAATATCCAAGCCAACTCAAGTAAATTTCCTCCCCACTCAAGATTAAACCAGCATTGAGGTCCTCCCCATGCTGAAGAATTCCATACCCTACAGATCTATTCTGAGGATGAAGGGACAATAACCACCGCTGAAGACAAAAATCCAAGAAGCTCCAAGTTATTGTCAACCTTGTTCGCTTCTCAAACTCTAAAGTAGGATTCGATTCAATGACATATCCTTCACCCAATTAATATACAATTAGGGTCTAGGGAAGGAGACTATAAGGTGATATGCTTCATAATATAAGGTGTGATCCAAAAAATCCTCAAATCTCTTCACATGTATATACAGGTGGAGGAATATTTGGCTCCCTTAAAAGGTCTCATAGGGCGGTCTTCTCTCTCATCACTGGTTTCATTATCTACCTCTATCTGAGATTGTGGATTGTTATTTTGGGATTTTATAGAAAAATAGAACCTTGTAGACATGAAGATTAACACCACTTCCCTCTCACATGAGGAAAGGGAAATCACCCAGTCCTACAACAACATGATGGTGTGCCGGTATTGCCTCTGAGAGACGACCTAGTGTGCGGTGATCAATAAGTTCATGTAGAAGTCTTGCCACCTACCATCCCATCGCTACATCGGTCTGCATTCGTGCTATTTCAAGTCACTCATCTAATGCTGATCAAGGCTTGGTCCATCCAAGATTCAACACCTAATTATAAATAGGTAATCCTATGGGATACTCGTATTGATGATTAGTTGTTTAAAGTGTTATGGATGAATGCAGTTCCCAACTTCAACATTTTAGATTCCCTCACTTAAGAAGTGGACACATGATTTTTCCAAACCATCTAGGTGATGTATTTTCACCTATGTGACCATCAGTTGGTCCATCGAAGGAGCTGAGAACACTTTGACGACATCGGCTGAAAATGTGGCATGGTTGAGTTAGCATCACTTCTAGTGGCACAACATTCTACATCACCTGGTTACCACCATACCCATCAATGAAGATGTGTTTAGAGCATTAGAGTGCTCCACAGAATCATTGAAGAAGAATCTCCACACATACTGATCCATGGTTGGGGATAGTAAACCACTCTAGAGTTTAGTACTATCAACTTCCATCCCGATTCAGCTGGAAATATCGTGGAAACACCTCCTGGTATTATCATGGTGAATATGGTTGGACTCACATTTCCCAAGGATGGGAGAATCGACATATGATCCAATGAGGAGGACCAGCCTACTAGGGTAGCGCAGTATTAAGTGGACCCTCACAATGTTTTCCTCACTCACATAAAAAGGAAAACTCTTAGCCTTAGAGAACCCTTTGCATCATTTCTCTTCAACCGAACTCTCAATAAGGGTAAGGGACATCTTGATCCCTCGGATATTCCTGATGTTTTTCAGAGGATAGAGAATGATCCCTCCATGGTCACTCTGTGAAAGAATATTTCATATTGAAACTAGATCATAAATGAGATCCTTTTTAAGAGGGGCGTAGATTATGGCACCCCCAACAGGATCATGTTCCTCCCCTTCTAAGGCCGTAGGGGTATCCATAGGTCATTCTTGGCCAATTTCCTCTAATCAAGACAAACGATCTAACACATCCCAAAAGTTTAGAGACTAGAGTCTATGGAAAGAGATCATGATGTGTGTCACTGAATCCAATGGAATAATGTGAGAATCCACCTCAGGACCCAGATCAAGACACTCCACAGACCACTCCACATGTCACTCCGTGAGCCACTGATCCTTCATATCATGTCGACAAGTCAATCAATGCACTGGTGGTCATGAATCCTCATAGATATAGTAACCTAAAAAAGGAAAATTTACAATATTCTCTCAAATATTGAATCAAAGACTTGGAGACATGAAAAATGGAAATCTCACCCGATGAAAATCTGTATCCAGCCTAAGTGGATGAAATGCGAGCACCCCCAGATTTCAAGAATCCGACCTTCTCCCCTTTCAATGAGATGGGGGACCTATTTCATTATCTCGAAAACATCATCTCTAGGTGTGGGACCATGTTGGGAACCCTAGCGTAGCAGGAAGTAGTAAATATCTAATGTTTAGTTCAGACATTGGAAGGGCTTGCATTCATCATGTACAACCAATTACCCATTTGGTCCATCACCTACTGTGAAGACCTTCACAGGTGATTTCTCTACCAGTTTAGCTCTACATCATCAAAAGAAATTCATTTCTAACCTCTTAAAGTGTAATAAATTTCAAGATGAGCATGTCAAAGACTTCCTATCCAGGTTTAAAGGCCTCATGTACTCACTTGACATACCAATGACTAAATAAAAACTATTGATGATGTGTTTGGGGAACATCAGAACTGAATTTATTCCCACCCTCACCACATAGAAGTTCCCATGTGAATTCCGGGATTTCTATGACTAAGATAAACACCTAGAGGAATACTTGTAGTAGGCTATGTAAACATGTATAATGCCTCTTCCATCTCCTGCATGAAAATATCTTAAGGTAAAGACTACCCCCACATTACAATCAGGGGCCCCAGAGCCGCTAAAGCTATTTCCTATAGAGCCTCTATAAGAAAAACCTCATAGATGACAACAATGTTAGCAAGTTCCACGTCACTAATCTTAGAATAGGCAGGAAACTACTCAGTAGAAACCACCACCCATAAGAGAAAATATGTCTATATCCCCTCATCATCCTAGAATCCCTTGTTAGAGACAATCTCTTCGAGCTCCCATTCCATATTGGATAATACAAACCTACTCCTTCCCATAGGCCATGGTTCCTGGTTATTTCTATAGTGCTATGGCACAAGGGATCCTAAAGCTGCCACAATTTCAAAATCGTCATGAAGCCAAGACCACCGATTTTCTAGAACATTGACCTCGACATAGGATCCTTGGACATACGATAAATAAATTCTATGTGTTAAAGTATTGGATCTAGGACCAAGTGGATAATAGTGTGGTCATATTGGGTGAAGTTTCGATGCATGTAGCACACAACTCGTCCAATCCCAACAGTAATAGTGAGACTTATGGTGAATGGAAGCAGGTTTCCAAACATGGGACTTAGAATCATGATGACTGGTTGGCCCACAAAGTATTTTCTCACACCCATGACATCATTCGTTCTTGTTTAGGCCAAAACAAGCCTCCTGAGGTCGATTCTCCCCCTCTAACTAATGATTATGAATCCACCTCCTAGTCTTCATTGTGTTGAAAGAGTTGGCACTAATAGTGCATGGGATAGAAAATTCCCCTACCAATGCTAAATTAGACTCGTAATCTCAGTGAATTCATGCCTCCAGATAAGGGAATCACATCTCAAGTCCATCTAACAGTCAAATAGTCCTTTAACGATGGCTATGATTATGCATATCTAAACTCCATCGAGCTAGTGGACCCCTACATGGTTCCTGATGATGAGGAATATCAGTTGGTCCCTTCAAATGTATGTGACCAACATTATCTAATAAGGAGTATAGGGAATACAAACTTCTATATTTCTTAGTCCAGTACTTCAGTTAGGCCATGCATGCCACTAAGATGAGACATCAAGCTTTGTATGGAGCTTAATAGACTCAATACTTCTAGCCCACTTTATTAGATCCACTGCCACCACTAAACATGATAATTGACCTGGTAGAATAATCATAGTAGCATCATGATTGATTTCATTTGGAAAAGACTAAGTCAACCGACAATCAGGTAGTGGTAGTTCTAGATAGTTTGTTTGATGATCAGTGGTATGTTTCTAGAACCATCCAAAATCCAGTGGTTTAGCCAACATTTCCCATCATGCTTCCTACTAAGGAGAAACCCATGTGGGAATAAATGTGTGCCTATCACAAAAGTACGATGTATTGAAACACCTACAAAGAATTCTCTCATAACTATCATTCCTTGAGGCTCCCTTTCTATTTGATGTGATGTGACAGACCCTTGAAGAACACTAAAAAATCCCCTTCTAGTTTGAAATAGAGGTAACAATAGACAATAATTTCTACGTTGAGGAGATCGAGCAGTCCAAATTTCAATCCATCATATCTTTCTTTGGAGAAGACGAGGGATATATCATGTATGGGAACATCTACCTATTTTATTTACTGTCTAGTTCAATGGCATAGAGGTTTGTCACTACCTAATTGATATAGGTTCTAGGATCAATCTCATCCCGACTTGGACACTTCACTGGCTAGGACTCATGGAAGAATATTTGAAGCCCACTAACATGAAGATTTATGGTTATGATAAAATTGAATAGAGATAGTGTGGAAGGATTCATTTGATGTACCGGTTCAAAATATTGATAATAAGCACAAAATTCATGGTCATATCACAGGACACCACTTACAATGCATTTATGGGATGACCTAGCTTCATTTCTATAAAATAGTCCCGTACTTATATCACCAATGCATAAATTACTCCCTCAACGATTGAGTATCCATACTTCAGGGAGATGTGTCCGCCTTAAACTCTTGTGAGGCTTGTTATGTTGATTCTTACAATTAAAAAAGAAGGGTAAGAAAGTGTAGAAGAATGAGGTTGAGTACACCTCTATTTCAGCCATCCCATAGATAGATTTGGATGACACAATCATGCCCTCAATTAACCAGTTGGAGGCTATAACACCGAATATGGGGAACTATTTTATCATTTCTAAGAGGAATGGATGGAACATACCTAAGATCAAATAATACTAGTAGATTACCTTGTATTCTTACACCATCTAGGATTGGGTGATACAAAACTCAATACTCCTATCAAGTATCGATATGGTTGCCTCATGGATAGAACCATATGTCATACTTTCTTATTACACCGAGTCAGGTTGAATCATCTGAAGTCGAACTACCACCATTGGTTTGAAATCAAACATGGAACCTATGGTCAAAGTCCAAATGAAATTAGCAATACATACTCTATCACTATGGTTTCAGCAGAGCAGAAGTCTCTTAGAAAAGATTCCACAACTACCCAGGATGGTACCAGTTTTCCCCCAAAATTAGTCAGTTTGGATGAACCCTGTCCTCCGGTTGATCCACTTACCTTGGACAATGATTAAGATATGGAAGATGATCCTCCTACATATAAGGAAGGCATATCCACCACCTTTGACGAGCTAGTTTAGGTGAACCTTGGTACTAAGGATGATTTGAGGCCGATGATGATCAGTGCAGCCATGCTTGCATAGGAACAACAATAGTACATGAATTTCATGAAGCAACATAGTGATGTGTTTTCCTATTGCTATGAAGCGATTCCATGGATGGTCCCTCAGGTCTCAATCCACCATCTTGGTCTTCCTGTAAGTAATCTTGGGTTCAAGAAACCTCCCAGAAAAATGCACATATCTCAAGGTTCCATAGTTGATGTCAAAGTTAAAAAGATTATCAAATCTAGATTTATGAAGGATGTTCAGTACCCGAAGTGGCTAGCCAACATCATATGATTTAGGAAGAAGAAAAATCTGATTATATTCTATATTTACATCCAGGATCTAAACTAACACTGTCCGAAGTATTATTTTCACCTTCCAGTGATAGAGTTGTTGATTGACACCACAGATGGGTTCCAAACCCTCTCCTTCATGGATTGATATTCCAGATAGTATCAAATCTCGATGTCCCCCGAGGATGAGGATTCTATCTAATTTAGATCACCTCAATGTACTTTATGTTATCAGGTGATGCCTTTAGGTCCAAAGAATTCCAGAGAAACTTATCAGTAGACCATGCACTGCATCTTCATAACAATCCTCAGGAAAATAGTGGAATGATACATGGATGATTTGGTGGTCAAATCCCGATAGTGTCAAGACCATCTCATAGATATTGATAAATTGTTTTTTTCTTCCTTAACTCTCGACAGTTAAAGATAAACCCCTTAAAATTGTCTTTTTGGGTAACCTCCTGAAATTTTCTTAGTTTCATTTTCAGATAGAGAGGCATCAAGATCAGCCATGAAAATATCAAGGTCATCATCATGATTCCACCTCTGAGCAACCTCCAGGAAATCCAGGGACTCCATGGACACTTTTCCTACATACGACGATTCATCATGAATCTATCCATAAAGTGTAATCCCCTTTTTAGGATCATGAATAAAGAAATTATATACTAATGGGATGAAGAGTGTCATACCATGTTTTAAGAGATCAATAAATATCTTATGAAGCCTCTGGTTATAATGCCACCCATCTTAGGGAATCCATTGGTATTTTATGTGACCTCATTGGAATGATCCATCAACAACCTTATCAATTAGAAGAAAATAAAAGGAACATAGAAAAATTTATACTATCTTAGTGGGACGCTCTTCGAAAAAGAGTCCAGATATTCTCCTATCAAGAAGAGATACCTCAAGAAAGTTTTCACAGTGAAGAATTTGTGGCATTACCTATAGAATCATGAGATACAGTTGGTGTCCCACATGGATTTTCTAAATTATATCATAAATCACCTAGTGTTGATAGGTCTACTAGAATGATGGGCAGTTATTCTATATCATTTCAACATCAGGTTTGTTCTGTAGAAGGATGTCAAGGGTCAAGCGCTAGAAGAATTTCTGGCCACTCATCTTTCCCCAACACAGCGATCCATTGACATTGATTTCCTAGATGAGGCCATCCTCTCGATGGAACAGGTTATGCATTGCTGGAAGATGCACTTTGATGGTGCCTCTTAGAGCCCAACTGGTAAAAGCCTCAATTACACTAGACTAAACTAAGTAGGTATGGGGGTTGTCTTCATCCCCCCAATGTAAGCTGTCATACCCTATTTGGTCATGCTATCAAAGATCAACACCAACAATGAGGTGAAGTTTCTAGATCTTATTACTGGTCTCGAGATGGCCCTTGAGATTGATGTTACTTGCTTTCATGTGAAGGGAGATTTCAAGTTAGTCACCAAGTAAATCAATGGTAATTATATTATCAAGAAGCTTGATATCGTTCCCTTTATTAGGCATACTCGCTAGATGATAGCCTATTTCCATTATCAACTAATGGTGACTCATGTTCCGTAGTTGTATAATGGTCAAGTCGATACCATGGCCAGTCTAGCCACTTCTCTTACAGAGCATGACCAGGATGACCTATTCATCTATGTGGTGCATTGAAGGATCCCAATTACTATCATTTTAGATAATAATGAATACCAGTAGGTAAACTACATAACTATTGGTTCTTCCACATTGGGACATTCAAATCCCCTTAAAACTGAAGAGGCCTCTATCTGGATAGCTCCCTTCATTGATTATCTATAGCATGTTGTAATCCAATCGGACAGAGCCGAACATGAGTGACTCCATCGACATGTTGTACATTCACCCTCTAGAGTGAACCCAACCTTGAACATACACTCTAAAAATGTGGGTTTGGTGGAATCCTCCTCTATTTCATCCAAGGATATGATATTCCCCAAGTTATTTAGGAAGTTCATGTTGGGTTTGTGGTGATCACCAGGTAGGGTTGAAGTTCTCTCACCATATTCTAAGGTTGGTCTACTTCTATCCCACTATGGCCCATGACTGTATTGAGATCTCCAAAAGGTACCATGTGAGTAAGATCCATTCCAACTTTGTGCATCCACCGTCAGAGCCCCTCCATACTACTAAGTACTCTTGGCCTTTTTAGTTTTGTGGACTCAATGTCATGGGACCATATCCACCAAAAACAGTTCTCCCATTCATGTTCATTCTAACCGTAATATATTTCTTATCTCAATGGGAAGAAGCAATCCCTCTCAAGGAATTAAAATTTTCATTGGTCATTGAATTTGTGAGTTACAACATTATCTATTGGTTTGGAATCCCTCATGATTTTCTCTCCAAAAATGGTACAAACTTCTGAGAATCTGAGTTGAAGAGGTTGTACATCAAGTACAACAACCAGTCCAATCATACTTCCCACTACTATGCATAGGTAAATGGGAAGATTGAGGTGTAAAAAAATCCTTTCCAACATTTTTTATAATATGGTGAGACAAAATAAGAAAAGTTTTCCATAAAATCTCCCAAAAACTCTCTAGGATTTTTGGATGATGGACCACAATTCCACCCAAGTGAATACATATTCCATGGTTTATAAAACAGATGCATTCCTGCCCATTGAGATTTCATTGTTATCGCTTCGAACAGTTGTCTATGATCATCATATGTCAAAAAATATAGATGATCTCTATCTAGATAAATTGGAATCCCTCAATTAAAGTAGTCTCAGGGCCTTGTATAATCTATAGAGAAACTAGAACAAGATAGCTAGAGTGTTCAACAAAAAGGTTCGCCTATGCACTTTCCTCCCAAGTGATATAATGTTAGCTCTCCAAACTACAATTATACTTGGAAGGAATCTACTATAGTTGGAACCTAAGTGGGAAGGGTCGTATATCATTCATATGGGCCATCCCAATGATGAATACTCTTTGTTCACCATGGATAGGGAGTGTATCAATCCTCCAACCAATTCCATGTTCCCCAAGTAGCACTTCACAAGAACAATTTCTCATCTTAGTTGGATGATGATAAATTGCATAAGGATCATCATCCTTACCATATGATGTTAAAGTATGTGTTCAACAAATTAGCTACACGAAGTTAAAATTCAGAACTTTGATGGTCCTTTTTTCATGAAATCAAAAGGCATGTATCCATGTCCGAGTCACACAATGTTAAATTGGGCACCCAAGTCTAAACATTATGACTTTAAACTATGTGCATATTTTTCCTTGAAAATGTGTCGTGCAGCATTGGCCTTATTTGGCCCTCATTCATGTTGCGTTCTTCATGACACTGCACCACATATTTCCACTTCAGAAGCCTCATTCCATGGTTTTAACTATATTACCTTAAAATAAGTGCCCCAATTGTCCGATTTTCACCACTTTAAACTATGTAACAACTAGTGTCCTAGTCGCATGATGATAAACAACATAATAATCATCTTCCTAGCCGTATGATGATAAAATACACAATGACATAATGTTATCACTTGATATGAAATTTCACTTAGTATCATTCACCTACCATTCCATATTCAAGAACACTGCATGTCATGATTTCTATCCATACAGGATACATAGCGATACTAGAATTATATATCTTGGTCCAAACAATTCAAAACAACCCCCTCTCTTTGCACAAGTCAGACATACGATGGGAGATTTCATCTTTATAAACTAAATGTGGCTTTATTCTCAACCTCATAGGATATGTTGTGATGACTAGAAATTCTGTCTTCGGGCCCAGTAATAGGTTCCTTTAACCGTTGGCCCATTTTCCTTGATCATGGTTCATACCATATGGTTATGCGTAACTAGCATCAAGGACTCTTCATGTGGTGATGCGAATTTTTTCTCCCTCATTCACATCAGATATTTAACTTTTTCACTATGTTAATGTCTTTGAACCCCCTTCTTATTCATGGTATATGAATTATGAGGTAAAAATATTTACATCCCCTATAGTCTGAGCATCATGAATTTAAATTAATTTCATGATCAGGGTTTGGATTCCACCTTCTGGTATGATCCATTACACATTTCAATTATTTCTTGATTCGGGTTTCTATCATCTTTCATATCCAGATAGACCCCCCTAATGGTGATTGTCTCATTCCATCATGGCTCATATCCCATACCGGGACATTTCCCTATTGGATATCTAATATAGAATAGATAATCCTATGTTTCTAATATCATCAATAGTTGCTTCTAAGTTTCCTCACCACAATATTGACTCGTGTGGTCATGGTCCCTATGTTTTGAACATGGTTAGCAGTCAATATCTACCCACCAGTCACCCTATTATTCAATTCATGAAATGATCGATTTCCACCTTTTTTCATTACTTCATATCAAGGTGTAATTCTACCCATGGTATTGCCTCTAGTGCACACCCCCACATCTCAAGTACACCCCCTACGCTGTTACTTTTTTCCCACACTAGGCATGACTCTAATGGGATTAGGGATTCTAGTGGGATGTCTACCAATGAATTTGATCCACACATGATCCATTTATGGTAAACACTCGATGAAATTAAACTAAGAGATTCAATAGAAAAATGTGGTATGAAACTAAGCCTATTAATTTCTCATTATCATTGGTATTTCCCCTGGACAAATCACATATTCCTCCTTCCCATCTATTCCCTAACACTTGCGTGGTGCGCAAGCCTCCTTTTACTCACTCATATTATGTTTATTTCATCCATACCACACATATATTCTAGGGATAGAAATTTCTATAGTCCATGCAATATGGATTTAAACTATTGGATAGGGTAGAGGAAGTATGAATTTAAAATATGTTCAACATCTTGATCACATGATGTTAAACTATACTATGTATCATCCTCACCGCATGACTTTAAACTTCATGCTCATCATCCACAGTTGCAATACGTGATATTGAAAGGCATCCCCGACCCTACCCTAAAAGGTTAGTTCTTGATGCTGGTTACTTACTACATTGTTTGAATCATTGACTATCGCTCTGCATCTAAGGTAGTGCTCCCCCATATGTTAGGTTTTATCTTTTCTCATACTAATACTCTTATATTGGTGTGTTATAAGCCATAGTGGAATAATTCTGAGAGTGTTGGAATCCATCCAAACATTCCATCACTCCAATATCATTATTTTATTTTCCCTTATTCAGATACTCATCCTCTTCCATATCTGTAGGAACCCCCTAATGGATTAGTTCCATACCACCTTTGGTTCACCTACTATCATGGTCCAACATCCCTAAAGACTTCAGATGAAATTTTGAGATGGGTTTCATGTTTCAAACATGGTTAGTGGTCGAACCTTATTTTTTGTCCCCATTTTAGGATAATATTATAGATGACAATTTTTCAACATGGCTATCAGTCATTCTATACTACCATTCCATCATATTCATGTTCTAAACTTTGATAATCATGACTCCCAATTTCTATTCCCCTTTGTTGGGATCAATTCCAACACCCCATGAATTATTCTATTCGTGCACTAGAGCACATTGGGAAAATCATGTTGGCTGCTTTGAGAGACCTATTCTCTGGCCACAACCTCTCTCATCCTAAATACTCTCAGTGGTAAGTCAACAATTCAATACCCCGAGTGTCCAATGATTATCCTAAACTCTCATATGAATTGAAAAAAGTGGTCAGCCATTATTTCTCACACCGAGCATGACCCATGTGGGCTTAGGGATTTTTCAATTTTTGTTCCACACGTATGATTAAAGTGAGATAGTTAATGTTATAAATCAATGTGACCATGTTCACCAGAAAGTATTAAAAGTTATCCATAACTGTAGTGGTAGAAGTGAACATCCACATGATTGATCCTCTCATAAGTCCTGAAAGAGTTCCTATATAGCTCTACTCTTAGGATCGATCACTTTAGCTTCACAAAAAATTGATGTATGGCCTCTAAAATCTTCTTTCACCAACTGATATCCTTTCCCTCCCCATATTCTTACATGAAAAATCAGTCTCATTGACTTGTGCCAATTCACCCTCAACTTGGAGGTCATCCACTCGATGTTACAACTATATTATCTGCTCCTCAGACGCCTCTAGTTGGGTCCTTAGTTGTATGAAAATAACCGATTGAGTGGAGATGAAGGAGAAACACTCTTCAAATTATTATTCTAGGTTCCAATCCTCATGGAGCTTCCAGATGCTATTATACATCTCTCAATTGCAAGATACATCTAGGTGTTGACTGATTTCTCGTCTCTTTTCAACAATATAGTCATGGATAAACATGTGAAGATATCAAGCATCTTCCGCTCGAGTGCACAAACTGTGCATCCAGTAGTGAAGTGACCCCATCAAGATCAATTAGTATGGTTATGGAGTGTGGTTCATTAAATTTTTGATGCACTTCCATGCCCATAAAAAGATGATGTAATTTTCCTCGACCACCTTAGAGTCTGACACATCAATATCCTCAAGATCTGTAGGCTTGTACTTCAGAAATGCATCCATGAGTTCAGTAGCAGGATCCTAATCTAGAATCATGTAATATGAGATTGGATATATGTCACTAGGTTGGTCGTCCTCATTTAATCCCACCTCAATAAGGTTTTCCATGTCAGCCCTGGGTACTGCCCCACCAATGGCATCACCTGTAGCCACAACCCACCATTCACCAGACACCAAAGCCTTGTCAACTCGAATGGATAGATCTGCATGGACTAAAACCCCTATTTGAAATGAATTTCAGATCATCCAACCATTCCTAATAGCATAGCGCCTACTAATCCCAACACTATTCATATAGGGACATGTTAGCCAACCTAATCAGGAAACAAAAGATGTGTCTTTATAAGGAATGAAACTTACAGAAGCTAAGCGGTGGTAGATAATTCTCTTAGGTTTTCACCATTGGGATACTGAGACCTAGCCCACTATATATTATTATGGGATCCCAGGGTTCCAGGATGGCTATCCAAACTTCAACCTCTCACTAGTTTCTTCTACCCTAGGCACAGGTCCCATAGCTTGCTTCTTCTCATTTTTTTGTGCCTCTATCCCCATTAGTAAGGGTCCCGTGTGCAAGATCCTCCCACATGAAAAAAATTTCAGTTGGGGAGTCAAGATGAATATTTTTTAACGAGAAATATGAGAAGTAGTAAGTTAAATATTACTTTGATAAGTTCAGTGAATTCCCCCATGGAGGTTGTGATTTCACCAATATCCGAAGGACTCCCCACACTAGAATCTTCTTCCCATGATTCATATGATTACTTAGTAAAGTGATAATACAGTTACTGCTCAAAAAATGATAGTAGTGGGAGAGTAGTCAGGTTTAGTAGTACATTTACCCAGTCCTTCATTAGATGCACAATTCCCCAAGAGTTCATTAGGTCTGCCAAATCTTCCACATACCATCCTCCTCTTCCTAGGACATGAGGAATCTGAAATTAGCATAATTAATCCCTAAAAGTTCTATACCATGCCTGTTGAGGTGGTATCACATCCTACTAGGGTCAAGAAACTATCTGTTGACATCCCAAGGTTCCCAATAATTAGGGTAGACATATTCTTTAGGAATGTTTACACACCGTAATCGCTTCCCAAGAGCTTGGGAAGACATCCTGCAAAACCCTCTTCATGGTTTCCCTTCCTCCCAAGTTCTCCTGACTAGGAGTGGTGGACCCAATGCTTCTGCTACTCCTTATTCACTTCTAGCTGGTGTGGGCCTTGAAACTATTGGCTCTGCTACAATAGATCCACCACCACGATGTACCCCAACCCTATAACTATGACGCTCTCTCGCCACTATTTAGAATTGGCTCTAACATTGGATCAGATGGTCTGATGCATCAACGTTACTCTAGAGTAGGCGGCCTACCAGCTCTTCACTTATGCATATGTCAGTACGTGCATAGAATTATATTGTGGTAGCTCATTCTGAATCTTTACATCTTTACGCGTGAACGTGAGCCAGAGTTTCCTCATCATAGATGAGTGTTCTTCATGATGTACTCCCAATTACACCATCGGGTTAAGCCTCTGTAGACACCTAAACTCCCATGTGAATCTATGTGGGTTGTATGGTTCATAGATCATCTCAATATCCAATTGTTCTACCAGTTCTCTACCCTAAAAGGCTATAATATATTCCCACTACTCTTCGGTTCCCATGCCTTCATTGATTATTACCCTCGTCGGTTGAAGAAATGAGTGAAATGTAAAGTGATCATTTATCCCGACCTAGTTCAACACCACCATCAAGAAAAGCTTCAATGAGAAAATTCCCATGATATTTAGATACACCAAACAAAATATTTTATTAAGAGAGGATATGTGTTTTGGATATTCATATCCCCCCTTGTGTGAAGCCTCCCAGCTATATAGAAAATGGAGTGATTTGAACATGCACATAAACTTATTTCCCTTACTGATATGCCAATGTACTTTATAGAACTTCCATAGCACCAAGATCCCAAGATTGACACACTCCCCTATTTCCAGCATCATCACCATTATAAATGTGCTTAGCTGCACCCCCATGTGCACATCCCTCACTAGATGTATCTGCTTGTAGATGTGTGATGAAATGAATCCATCCAACCTAAATATTAGTTGAGGCATAGTCTTGATTTTGTACCCCCCATATCATTTATTAGATCTCCTCTAGGATCTGCCAGTAAGAGACCTCTTTTCCTTGATGAATTCCTCTTGGATAGGTCTGGGGTCTTGTCGGTGATTTTCTGTCTGCCTTATCCCCCTCAGTGGGCTCCTCCGTCGGGCAGTTTAGAAAATAACTAAACCATTTCTTGAAGTGGATTTCACTCATCCCCTGCTTTTCTTTAGTAGTTCCTGGCACAAGATCCAGAAACACCTTTTCCAAATGTTGTATCTACTCCTGATTCTCGCACACATTCTCTACAAGGAGGTACTCATCATAAATTTCTCCCAGGATAGGGATCCTAGAGATATAATAATATTTAGAGTCTAATTTAAACCTCCCTGTGATTAAGATGAAATGTGTTGGTCCCTCATGAACATTTTCTCAAAATCTTAGGTATGATATCTCTCGGTTGTTAGACATGGAACTGAGAATCCAATGACGCTTCATACAAGCCTATTTTCCTCTCTCTATCATGAAATCAGTGAAAGACTCACATGACCAGTATTACCAGGCCCACTCATCGGTGAAGTTACCACCATGGTACAAATCCCATTCATCAGTCCATCCTTTCATTGGGTTCCCTAATCCCAACTTCATGATTTTCTAATATTACAGTGTAGACACCTCAACCTCTATCCTTCTCCCATCGATGTTTTTTATATGGTTTAAATAAAATCAGATGCGATGGATATGTGATCCTTCTAAATATAGTATACAATAGCCCAATACCATTGGTATTGTCTTGGTACTCCCTTGAACCAGAAATCCAGTTCATCTATGATTTTCGACGGGATGAAGACATCATTCTGCAGACCAATTCCACACAGTAGTAACCTCTTGAAATGAGGATACTCCTTTTGAGTGTTTTAGAGAATCACATGTAGATATTCATGGTTATAATATATTATAATGTACTGAAAAATCATAATATTATTTTCCATTTCTTCCCTTTGTGTGGAAGCATCACGGTCATCCTGAGACACTTCTAGTGAAACCATCAGATCTGATACATTGATATTTTTTGAGTTTATTTCATGGAGGTCATTCGCAAAGAAGGTTTGCAGAGAGACATATAACATGTCTCATAGTACCTTGAACATTTAGTAGAGTAGTAAAATATCACAATGGATAGTTCACTAAGATTATTTTACAGAGAAAGGTTCTAGGAAGTCTAGTTCTCAATGAGTGTGTTCATGGGGTGAAGGAGCTTCATGAAAAGAGAGACCATGAATTATTTTTCCTGAAGATCCCATATGTATTGGGGTTCTCCCAAGTTCTATTTTTAGGAACGTTTCTGAAAAAGTTTTTCAGAATCCTTTTTGTTAACGCATATCATGAGACATGAATTGTGACTGAGTTTCATGATTATCGATTCTCAGTGATTTTCCCTTAGAATCCGACCCTCCATTTTCAATTGGCGCCCATTATTAATGGGGGGGGATTTTTTGGCTCTGAAATATGTGTCAGGGGATGATCTAAGATGAAAAAACTGGTTATTGGAAAACACAAGATGAAATGAATCCAAGAAACCACCCAAAGGGTCTTCTTTGTGAATCCCTTTCACAGAGTTCCTTCATCCCCATGAATGCGTAAGGTAGAGACATGACTCCCAGAGAGTCTGATGCCATTATACAACCGCAATAAGGAATTGATAGATTAATTCACGATCCCAATAGAGAAAATTCATTCAATAGATCCCTCCTTTTAGTTACGATATTAATTTGAGAATCATGACTCCTTATTTCCTATAAATATACAACTCATTTCACTTTGATGGCACAATTACTCCAACCTTTGGACTTACAATCTCCCAATTCATGAAGCACCAAAGTACCATGAACCAAAATATAAGATTAATCATTTGAGGTATCTTATCATCACAAAAACCAATTTCACGTATTCTTAAATACCTCCACTCAAGTTGGGGATGCCTTTCATGAAGGCATATTCCCATCGCGGAGGAAGAAGGACCTCCGGGATACTTGAGCCTTCGTAGAGCATTAATCCCTCACGAAGAACTCATTTTCTATCTCCTAACTTTATGCCATGGAAGGCTCACCATGTTTCTCAAATCCATTTCCCTCACGAAGCCCTTAAACTCCAAGAAGAACTTAAGATTCATAAAGTACCTCTCATTAAGGCCATTTACTTTTCCTCTCCATGTTTCCTCCCTTCCACTAACACCTATTTCTGAAGATTGAGTGCTCTAAGTCTCTACAACCATCCAGGATTGGTTTAGTCGCACTTCAATTCCATATGTTACCTAATCTACCCATTCATGTGGCCCAATTCAATTCATGTGTGGCTTAATTTTTGTGGTTACATCTTGTTTTTTAGCATAGGTTCCCTAATACCCCTATCGTTTCAGTATAGGTATGCTAATGTGGACCTTGTGAGTGATAATTCCTCCACACCATTACACCTTGGAATTTCTAATTCCACCCCCTATCAAGGGTTTATGATCTTTGGTTATGTAAGCCCAAGGGGTGAAGAGTAAATCCCCCATGTCTGGGTTGCACAACATAAAACTACCTAGCACCAATGTCCTCAACACATGACGTTAAACTATGATGTCAACCTATACATCAAGACTAGGATGTACCTATGTATGTGTGAAATGGAAAGAGAACCTACTCACCTAGAGTGACAACCTCCACACATGATCATAGAGGGGATGGGTACCAGGAATCCATCATTTTCCACACTCTTAATCAACCATACCTCTTTGTTTGGGCTTTGTCACCATGTGTGCCTCAAGAAGTTTTGATCCGTAATCCCCAGAGAACCCTTGATAGGATTCAATGTGTATGACTAACATGTAATGAGATATTCCTCACACAAAATGATATATCCTCCCACAAAATGATTTCCTCCTTAGGAAACTCACATGCCTAATCCCCACACCATCTATAATTGGTGCATCTTTTACGATATGACTTACAGGTCTACTGCTTCCTCTTGTCTCTCACTCCAAGCATGACTCGCATGGGATTAGAGGTTAGAAACTTCCATGACACCCAATCTCTATCTTTGGGCCACATCCATGTGTAAGCCCCAACATGTACAATGGGAAACCATCCTGGTGTAAGCCCCATCATGCCACTCTTTTATAAGGGAATCCCATGCACAAGACCCAACCATATGCTCCACATTCGTAAACCACCTCCTCAGGTTCCCCAATGCCCCTTTCTCAAACTACATGGATTTTGATTCTTGAACAACTGGGATACAGATGAAGCCTCCATGAGGTTCAATCCTAACACCCTCAAGCACTTCATCTATTCCATCCACTCCACCCAACAATTCATCCACATACATATGGATTTGACCTAGGGAGTTGTATCCAAGTGATGTCATGCCATCAATATAGTCTACTCATACACATAAGCCTCATTCACTTCATCACTATTCCTAACAGAACATGGGAAGCTCACATGTGTAAGCCCCACACCATCCATCCAAATACATGGATTTTGATCCTTGTCTCCTAAAGAGGATACATAGGATGCCTCTATGAGGTTAAATATCAACTAACGGTAAACCTTTCTACCTTCCTCATAGGGAAATACCCCTCCATGATGCGACATCTTCCCTTTATTGGATACGCCACCATGGGTCTTCCCTCCATGGGCGTTTTGAACCTTCCATATGGTAAACCTTGGTGTAACCTAATCATGTTTTCTTGACATGTCAAATTAATTATGTTTTTAAAGTTGATTTATAGTCTAGGGAAGAACCTGGGTCATCTTTTAAGGAGAATTGATAGTTTTAGAGTGTGTATTTTTAATAAAAAGTACTAAAATAGGGGGTGATTTTGAAAACAGTTTTAAGAAAATAACATAATTTAATGACTTTAATAGTTAATGAACAAGTGGATTTTGAAAAATATGAGATAAAAGGTTTCATTGTTAGTTCATAAAACACAATTAAAGTTCATTGTTCTTAGAGAAAAATTTAGGTTTTGAGTACGTCTTTGGTCAAAATTAATCAGAATCCCGTTTAATTCCTAAGATTTTATATCAAAGCTTAAAGAACCAAACCATGACATAAAAATCGTATTTCCTTGGTAAAAAAATTATAAATGGTATAATAACTTCAAAATAAAATTTAAATATCAATAATTTTGGTATGATAAGAGTTCTTGTGTTTTCCAATCATAAAAACATAAGTCACACACTCAAAACCTCACACTAATCAGTTAGAAATTAATAGCATATCAATCAGAAGCATCCAAAAAAAATATTCAATTATGAAATAATGTAAGTTAAATACAATGATATATTTTTAAATCCAAAATAATCCAAACCAGTATCTATTATAATCTCTAGAACTCCCTTGACATGGGTGTAACTCCCTCACAATAAACAACCATTGTTTATCCCACCATCAAGAGGAGGAGGAAGCTCGTGTGGAACTCCGACTTAATTTAAGATCTCCCTGTGAGAAAAGGAACCTATATAAACTAAAAAGGGATTAGTGGAATCCATGAGTTATACCAAATATTATCACCTTTAATCCTGGTCGAACATTCAAATGTGGGTCCCATGGTTCCCTTTTATAGCCAAAATGAGAAATGGTTTTGGGAATCCATTTTTCGATATACCACTTGTATCTCAGTTTTGGGTTGGTAAATAGAATTATATATACTTGTAAATTTTTTTTCAAGAATCTTGAATATCCCCTCATCAAATTTGGAATACATTGGACAGATGTGATGGGAGATATTGTCAAAATATCGAACATAAATTTTGAATTCTTGCCGATTCAGTTTCCTAGACATATCAGTTTGGATGGGCCATTAGATGGAATAATTGGGATAGGGTTTCTTGAGAGGAGTTTTATACCACTAAATTATAGACCATGAAAATAAATTTAATCCTATTTGGATGCATGCAGTTCTCTTAATGTTCAATAAATTGGACATCTTTCCTTTGGATTCCATGTAGTTTGGACCATTTTGCTTCAACATCATTATGGAACCTCCAAATCACCTCCTACTATAATGAAATTATCAAAACATGTAAAATTTACCCTTTTAATTATGATAAAAATTAAATAATTTAATCAAATTTGATGTTTTATGTTTTATTATATTTGGAATTTATAATAAAAAACAGTTTAAAATAGTGGTGTAAAGGTAAAATAATGTAGTGAATCACAATTATGAATGGAAAAAGTGGTGGGGTGATAACACCCCAGAACCTAAACATTTACAATCCTAGAAAAATTAAAATTTATAAAAATTATGCATGGTGATATTACCAAATTCATGAAGATTTAACAATTAGTGAAAAATAAAATCTTGATAGCAATGTGATCAAATAAAAAATCACACCAAGGAGTTATTCTCAGTGATCATGGGAAAATATGTCTCATAAATTCCAATAGAACAAAATTATAAGGGATGTGTGATACCAATATGAGAAATTAATTAAAAATTTAACCATTTCAATAATTCTACACATGTTTGTATGATAACCAATTCATTCTATTATTTTCACTTTCTATCTAGTAAATATAGGTTATTTTAACAAAAATCACCTGAAATGATTCTATCCACTGAACATTCCCTACATCCATTGCAATAAAATTTCAAAAATCACTCACTTAATTATTCATAGAAGTCAAACATTAAGCTCTCAAAGTAGATATCCCAATATGCTGTACATTTCATCACTCCCATAATTTATTATTATTTTTGTCTTTTTTAAAAAGTTGAACATGGAACAAATATCACACTAATCACTCAAACATTGTTTGATCTCCTCACAAAACAAATTTTAATGCTTAAAAAATATAAAAGGTTGAGGAAGAGTGGTTTTTTACCTGCTAAATACAAAACCCAAGTTTTTTTATTTTTTTTATTTTTTGAGGTTATACAATAATCAGAAAACAGGTACACACACATAGGTCAATACCGGTACAATAACGAAATAGATTGGATAAGGAATGAATGTATGGAACAAACTAATTTTATAAAGTAGATAAATATTAACCTAAATTATATTTATCTCATATTGAGTAATAATTATCAACTCTTCATGGTTTGGTGTAAATTTTTTTGGAGAAATTATGTAGAACAATTTTCCCATAAACTACTCGCACAAAGGGTACCATTTTTCTCAAAGTTTATAATGTGATAAAACCATTAATATCATTGGAAAACAACCATTTTTCTATAAAAAAACACACCTCAATGTTAAATTCTAGAGAAATCACACAATCTATCAACGATTTTTTAAATAGCATGTAATAGGGAAATTCCTAACTCATTTTCAATAAGTTCCCTGATTAAATGGGAATCATTTTCCATGATTAAGTTGGAATAATTTTCCATAATTAAATGGGAATAATTAATGAAAAATTTGGTACAAAAGTCATGGGGGAAAGGTGGTAGTTGTAATACTATTTAATAGGAAAAAAAGAGAAAATGAAGAAAGATGATGAAAATTATTAACCAACCCAAGAATATTCCTATCCCTCCTCACCTAGAGTATGCAATTTCCTCATTGTAAAAAAAGTGAATATGATAAGGAAGGATAAAACATGGTGAATTTAATTTTTTGG
Organism: Viscum album; assembly: GCA_963277665.1. Lineage (NCBI taxonomy): Eukaryota > Viridiplantae > Streptophyta > Magnoliopsida > Santalales > Viscaceae > Viscum > Viscum album. The sequence goes on from OY728126.1 coordinate 5,029,809, forward strand.
TTGCTTCTTGAACTTGAGAGTTCCTCCCTCAGGGACACCAGATTGGCTTCGGGAAATTGATTCAACCATTGCCCATTGATACTGAATGTTTTTTTATTCTTCATTTCGAACCCGAACAACTACAAATGGATAAATATTAGTATTAGTGTATGTTCCAAACTAGTGCAAACAAAGCATACCTAGATGCAACATCATCCTTGAATTGAAAATGAGGGAATTTACCCAATTTGGAATTGATGATGAAGGATGAGATGGTCGTGGAATACCTTTGTTCACTCATTATAAACCCATAAGTTCTCATACTAATCTCTTATCATTTCCTCCAAATCTAAAATCTCTAACTTCATTTGAGCACCTGCACTAGAAATATTATAATTGCATTGTTTAATGGACCAGTAGGCTCGGTGCTCTATCTCAACAGGGAGGTGAAAACACTTTCCAAAAAAAAAGAGAATAGGGTGAAATTCCAATAGGAATTTTGAAAGTACTATAGTAAGACCATAATGTATCATCATGTCTAGGACTCTGATATTTTCTATTAGGTTGAACTATTTTTTCAAGAATTTGTTTTACCTTTCTATTTGATACCTCATCTTGACCATTAGTTTAAGGGTTATATGCAATAGACACTCAATGCTTGAACACAAAAAACAATGTAAAAGTGATTTCATTGTTTAGTTGTAGAAATGAAAACCCTAGTCGTTGATTATGAACCTAGGTATTCCAAACCTATAGAAAATTTGGGTTCTAAAAAATTCCACAACTATCTTTGAATCATCAGTCCTTATGGGTTGTACCTCTACCCATTTTGAAAGAGCATGAGTTATTATGGTATTTAATTTCTTTTATATAAATTACCCATTATTTGAATGTAAGGACATGATTTAAATAAATCATGGGAATCCCAAAATAGGTTTGGCCTAAAAGTACTATAATCAAGGAAATTCCAAGAAGTACATTGGGGGCCAAAATGGAACCCACAAGTAAGAGTGTAGCAGAAAATAAGAATAGATTGAAACTCACTATCAAGACCACAACACATGATGAATTGATCACTACATGTGTGCCAAAGGTAGGGGTCATCCCAAATGTACCAATGGGACTCATGTTTTTGATGGATAGCTTGTTTTTTGTTGAAATCAATAGTTACCAAATAATTTAAAATTTTATAATACCAAGGAATAACATCTTACACTCAGTATAATTTCTCATCAAGAAACATGTCATTTATGCTAATATAATGGTATGATTCAATGTCCTAGGATGAAATGAACCTACTATTATGGTTATCCACCACATTCTCTACTCTTTTTATACATAATTTTTATATTAAATTCTTGAAGTAGGAGTATCCAACTAATGTGATGTGGTTTGTATTCTGGTTTATTAAGGAAATACCAGAGGGCTACATAATCTGAGAACACAATGAATTTGGACCCTAAATGGCATGACCTAAATTTATCCAATAAAAAAAATGGAAAAATGAATTCTTTTTCAATTGTGATGTAGTTTTCTTGGGAAATTTCTAGTATACACGAGCTATAGGAAATGACATGTGGAGATTGATCGACCCTTTATTAAAAGACTTACCCAACTGTATAGTTAGATTCATCACACATGAACTCAAATCGAAAATCCCACCAAGGTTGTTGGATTACTGAGGGTGATATGAGAATCTATTTCAGTCTGTTAAAATCTTCTTCATATTCTTTATCAAAATTAAATTTTTTTCATTTTGGAGTAAACGGGAGAGGGAGAGTGAAATCTTACTAAATTCATGAATGAAATGATGATAAAATACAGCCTGAACTAAGAAAGATCGCACATCCCACAAAATTTTGGTGAATGGTAGATAAGAAATGACATCCAATTTTTTTTTATCAATTTGGATACCATCTCTATAAATGACATGTCCAAGTAATATACCTTATTGAACCATGAAATGATATTTCTAATAATTTAGTATGAGATTATTTTCAATATAGCAATGTAGGATAGAACCAAGACTACTCAAACACTGATCAAAAGAGGATCCATAAACAGTGAAATCATCTATGAATACTTCCATGAAATTCTCTAGGTAATCTGAAAAAATACTAGCCATGCATCTCTGTAATTTACCTGGAGAATTTCATAGAACAAATGAAATCATTTTATATAAAAATGTGCCTAAGGGGAAAGTAAAGGATGTCTTTTCCTGACTGTCTAGGGAAAATATGGATCTAAAAGTATTTGGAATACCCATCAATGAAATAGTAGTGAGACTTTCCTGCTAGCTTCTTTAGCATCTGGTCATTGAACAGAAATGAGAAATGGTCTTTCCTAGGGTATTGGTGTATTCGGTGATAGTCTATACATACATACCATCTATTCTGCACAAAGGATGGAACCAATGTATTATTGTCATTTTTAATTACTATAAGGCTATTTTTTAGGAAAAATATAGACAGGACTAATCCATTGGATATCAGATATGTGGTAAATGTTTCCAGTTGCCATTAATTTTGTTACCTCATTTTTAACAACATATTGGAGGTTTGGGTTTAGTCAACATTTTTCTTTCCTCACTAGTTTAGCCTTATCATTTTACAATATATGATGTGTGAAAATTGATGGGATAATACCATGAATATCATCATGTTTCCATCCTAATTATTTTTTATAATCAATAAAAATTTCAAGCAGTCACAATTCATTCTATAAAGGGAGTGAATTATAAATGATGATAGGAAGCTTATTCCTATTCTCAAAATAAAAATATTTTAAATTTTAAGGAAGTTGTTTAAGTTCCAATTCAGGTGGATTTTCTATTTATGGGAGTGAATTTGAATGTGAGAGGTCAATGATATCATCTAACTTCTCGATGGTAACATCCCCATATGAGGAATGAGAATTTACAATCTTAACAATATCATCGATGGTTATGGAATCCTTAGTGATCGATAAATCGTCAATTAACAAACATGCATGAAATTTTTCAAGACCACTACAACATTCAGTGCATGATTCAATGCCTAGAATTTCAATCAAGGATGAAAACTCGGAATAGGGATCAAAGGAAAGAAAATAAGTTTTTCAGGGGATGGGAGTACATCAATAGATTTAAACGAAAGTGAGGATTTTCTTCTGAGGGGTGTCTCATAGAATAAAGGATGTGGAATTGGACATTGTCACCACCAAAATCTATAAATAATTATCCATTAGAGACATTAATTGTGGTTTTTTTAGTTTTCAATAAAGGATCCCCAATAAAATTTGGTAATTTTCATTCATTTTATGATCTTCCATTCTAAGCACATAAAAATTAGTATGAAAAATTAAAATTTTCACCATCAAAAGAAAATCCTCTAACACACTAGTGAGGTTTGATGGACTCCGGTTTTCTTATTAAACAATTATTTGAGGGGGTTTCATTTCCTTGACCTACATTGAAGATAAAATAGAGTGATCCATCACCTTTATAGAAGTACCCAAATCAAGTATATCATTAGAAAAGGAATACTCCCTTATAGTGCATGAAATCGAGAATGTTCAAGGATCATTGCATTTAGTAGGAAGTGATGGATCTGTCAATGTTGATATATTCCTCCCCATGATCACATTATCATCACCTATAATTCTCATTCATTGTGTACACATCTCCTTTGGAAACTTGTCATATCATGTAATTTTATTCATGACATCATCCAAGGGGATGTTAACTTACACTTTTTGGAAGGTTTTAAAGATTTATATATCAGGTTCAGTTTCTTTTTTTTTCTTGGTTGGGTTTCCCTTTTAGGAAATGAAATATGAATCATTGGGTTAGATGGTTCATCGATCGACACAGTCTTTCCTTTAGTGTAATTTTACTTAGGATAAGGATTTTTATTATTTGGTTCATCTAAGATAGTTGGATTGGATGTTTCTTTAAAAGGGGATGACTCCATTAGAGGGGTCATTTGAACATTATGTTGAGTTCAACATAAAAGGGTGATGGAACTAAAATTTCCCTTATCCCTTGGGTTGATTAGAGGCTAAGAGGGTAGTTTACCTAACCCATAAATTTCCATTTCCCCCACCAAGTAGGTTAGTTGGACAAATTTAGTTTTTATGTCTTGTATGGATTCTTGGGTGGTTTGTTGGAATTAGAGATTATTGGAAGCCATTTTTTCATCATGTATTCTAGTCTAGGCTTGGGTTTTGGAGGTTTTTGTTGAAAGTCCATTATGATGGTTTAGGATTCATAGGTGGTGGTGGTGGATGATTACTCTTCCTCAGGTGGTTCCAATATTTTTGAGGTTGGTTTGAATAAACCCTTTTATATAGGTTTTTTTTGTCTTTCCACCTAGAGTTGGATGTATAATACGGTTCTTGAAAAATAGGTTGGTTATAGGGGTGACCTATAAGGATTTTCTCACAACTTTCAGAAGTTTCTCTCTTAGTTGAGGGAATTGATCAGAATAGTGGGTTTTGGTAGAATAGATACGATAACAGATGGGAGGAGGAGATTGGGATTTTCATTAGGAAAGATCAGGTTGTTGAAGAAGGGTACTAATTTATTAAAACATTGTTTCCATATTATTCTCGAATTACTTACTTTGGACCTCATAGAAACCTTGATTGGGTACACTACACCTTGAACCAAATTATAGAGTGTTCTACACCATGTTCTCTAGGAGGGTCGATATTGAGATTGGATTTTTTTTTCAACTAGCACACCACCTGCAACATCATAAATCATAATACAATTGAATGGAATGAAACCTTCATAAAATTGTTGTATTAAAATTTGATCACTTATTTGGTAGTTTGTGAAACTTGAACAAAGCCTTTTGAATATTTTCCAATATTTATGAAGTGTTTCCCCCTATGATTATTATATCCCACAAATTTCTTTCCATATTATTTCAATTTGATAGGATGGGAAATATGTTTCTATAAAAAGGCATTCCATGACCACCCAGCCTCTAATTGCGGTATTAACATAATATATCCAATATTTTGCAGCATCTTCTAATGAAAAAGGGAATTCCCAAATCTTTACTTGTTCATCATCCACATTAGTAGATTTTAATGTAGAGAACACAATATAAAACTCTTTTAAATGCTTATTGGGTTCTAAAAAGTCCATGAAAATGGGGAAATAAGTGAATTAGACCATATTTTGGTTCAATATTTGGTGCTTCACCTTGAATTTGAATATATGTGGGTTGGGTATCAACATCAGGTGAGGTTAGATATTTTAGTTTACGATTATTTTCATCCATGTTATTCAAGTTATTATTTGTTTCTAGTTTGGTTCAAAAAGATGGGTTTATAAAAGTATCAATATGTGGTGTGTCCTCCTTCAAAGGGTTGTCTTATGTGTCTCGGTGTCATTGATGTAGGAGCCTCACCATTTTGGGTTCGAAAGGAGGTAAATCAACTAGAGTAGAATTTTTTATACACAAAATATATACAATAAATAAATCAGAACAACAATATATATTTAACGATAGAATATAACAAAATATTAACTAAATTTATAAATATCTTATAAAAACACGCACTAAAAATTGAAGAGCTCCCCGAAAATGATTCCAAAATTTGATCATGTTGTTATGAAATGTCAAATTGAATATATTTTTGAAGTTGATTTATAGTCCAGGGAAGACCCTGGGACATATCTCAAGGATCTTTGACAGGTTTATAGTGTGTATTTTTAATAAAAAGTAATAAAATAGGAGGTTTGAGAATGGTTTTAAGAAAATAACTTAATTTAAATATTTTAATAGTTTAAAAACAAGTGGATTTGAAAAAATATGAGATAAGGGGGTTCCTTGTGATTTCACTACAGAAACTTCGAGTTCATTGTTCTTAGGTATTCACTTAGATTTAGGGTAAGTCTTTGATATAAATTAATTGGAATCCCGTTTAATTTCTATGCTTTTATATCAATGGTTTAAGAACTAGAAAATGGAATAAAAATCACATAGCCATGGTCTAGAACTTATGAATGGTATAATAAAGTCCAAATAATATTTAAATATCAAGAATTATGTTATGAAAATGGTTCTTGTGTTTCCCAATAGGAACAACATAAGTCACACACTGAAAACCTCAAACTAACCAGTTAGAAATTAAGAGCATATCAACCAAAAGAATCCAAAAAACATTAATTATGATATAATGTAAGGTACATGAAATGATATGTTTTTAAACCCAAAAAATTCCAAACTAGTAGCTAATATAAGCACTATAACTCCCTCTAAATGTGTGTAACTCCCTCACGATAAACACCCAGTATTTGGCCCTCCATTGAGAAGAGGATCACTACAGGAAAACGGAATATTTGCGACAGGCGATTTGTGATGGGATCCCGTCGAAAAAGAACTTTTACGATGGGGCTCCGTCGAAAATCGCCCGCTGCAGAAAACGGCGTCGCAAATAGTTGTTTTTGCGGTGGGCCCATCGCAAAAACAGTATTTGCGATGGTATTTTTCCCTCATCGCAAATTGTTTTTCATTTATATATGAAAAAGTTATTTGCGATGGGCCGTCATAGATATATTAGTTTCGACGAGTTTCTGCCCCATCAGAAATGGGAAATTTAAAAAATATTTGCGACGTAGGTATTTGTGACAGACTGTCGCAGCAATAGTTTTTACGACGGGTATTCTTCTCGTTGTAAATGAGACAGTAAAAAAATATTTTACGATGGGACACCCCGTCGCAAATACTAAAAAAAATTAAAAATAAAATAAAATAATTAATACAAATCGTATAATATTATATAAAAATAAAAATAATATTAATAATATAAAAAAATTCGGTTATCATAATCTAAATAAAAAATATATTTAAAATATAATTATGAAATATTAATATAAAATAATAATAATATGAATATAAATAATATTATATTATATAATAATACTAATATTAATAATATAAAAAATTAATATAATATTATGATTATTAAAATATGTATATAATAATAATAATAATAATATTAATAATATAAAGGATTATATTACTATAATATTAATAATAAAAAATATATATAATATAATTATGAAATATTAATATAAAAAAATAATAATAATATGAATATAAATAATAAAATATAATATAATATTAATATTAATATTAATAATATAAAAAATTAATATAATAATATTATTATTAAAATAAACATACATATTTATGAAAAAAATAATATTAATAATATTAATATTATTAATATTATAAAATTATAAACTTCTCAATATTAACAACAAATATAAAATATTAAAAGTAATATTACTAAAATAAACAGACATTAAAAATAATACTAATAAGTAATAAAATATTAAAAAAAATAAAATCAAATTAAATCATGCAATATTCATACCAATATGAAAGAGGAATTGTAAATAGTTATTATGACAATAAACTACAAACTCAAATGTTTGTTACATGTAAAAAAATCACTAGGGGGTGGATAATCTGGAGGATCTAGAGGAGGTGGTGGAGGAAACTCCATCCCTAAACTACGAGTCAGACGACGCATGTACTCCATTTGCTCCTGATATTGCTCCTCGTATCGACTCCTCTCCTCATCATGCTGCTGACGCATCTGCTCCTGCCATCGATGCATCTCCCCATCGTGCTGCTGACGCATCTGCTCCGGCCCCTGACACAAATCCTCTATAAGCTCACTCTGAGCACGCAGCTACTCCTGATACTTTGAGGCAGAAGATGATGCCTCTCCACGAGCTCCTCTCAAGCTGGACGCCAACATCGCAGCAGTACCATAATAAGCTGCAGGAGTAAAATGAGAGTTGATACCAACTAATCGGCCCTTGTCGAAGCCATACTGGGTCGCCCGCATCCATGTCGTCTCATCAAAATGGTGGGCACTAGTTTGATCACCTGTCTCATCTTGAATCTCAGTCTGTGTCTGAGAAGACACGACCTCATATGACTCCTTAAGTTTCAATTAGAAATTAAAATAATGAAAAGATTATATGCCTTTAATTTTCAAACTGAAAATAAAATAATACTGACCACAATCTGACGCTGACGGTCACCTCTAATATCTCCAGTATCCGGATCAGTGTACATCCTCCGATAAACGTCGTACATCATAATATCGGGCTACTCAGCTTCCTATATGAATTTAAAATAAACTGTTTATATTTAATGTTGTATAAAATATTAAAAAAAAAGTACTTACGAGACACTCTCTATGCGCACTGAATGTATGACTACCGGCTCGATGCGTCACCTCTTGTCTCCCCAGATTCTGTCGACCCAATGCAGATCTCATTTGAAACCCACCACCCCTCCAGTGTGTACATAATCCATCCCAAACGTGAGATGAAATGTACTCTGGTTGGTGGGCTCTATAGGAATCATCAAATTTTGTCACTATGGCTTTCCTCACAGCAGCCTTTCTCAAATTATGCAAAAACTGACGGAAACGATCACGCATAGACACCACCCATGCCGCGTGGATAGTGGCATGCATTCTCTTGTCAATGGGATACCATAAACCCTAATAAAAATTTATTAATGAATTAAATTTAAAAATAAATAATATTTAATTATGTACCAGCCAATGATTGAACATGGTGGCATGCACATCAGCGAAAATCTGATCCCATGTGAGCCAGGGTTGAGAAAAATAATTGCGCAAGACACCGCTCCCCTGTCCAATAGCTATATGTGTAAAACGGTGGAAAAAGAAAAAATAATAAAACAATTAGAATATAAATAAATTATAAGGAAAGATAAATAAAATACACAGGTTACCATACCACCACATGTGTGCATCAAATCCAATAGGTGGACGTCACTCGGGGATAGGATCTGGAATCATCAGTCTAGAAAGACCACGCCCCCTCTGAGTGCTCCCTGTAGTGCCAATAGACTGAGGGTTAGATGACTCAAGAACCTCATCATCCATAGGTATCTCAGCCTCCATCAACTTACGATACATTTCTGAGTCCATCTGAAACATGAAATGATTGTTATTAGAAAACAAATGAAAATAACTATTATATATAGATATATAATTGTTATGATTCTAACCAGCATTTTACTGTGTCAATGTTCATCTTCATCATCATCTTTATAGTTTTCAATGTCAATGTCTTCATCTTCCTCATCGACATCATCAATTTCCATATTAGTTTCACTTTCATCATCTCTTGTCATTTCAAATTCAGTTGTAACAACATTGACAACATCGTCACCATCAACCCTTAACTGTGGGGTGTCATCCTCGATATTCATGTATCTTTGTGAAAAAGATGTGTTTTGAGGAGTGTCCTGAAAAATTTCATTTCCTTGCACTTCAGTGGAAAAACTTTCAGTTTGAGTAAACTGATTTTTTCGAGATTTAACATTTATTATACTCCACCAATCATCCAACTCTTTTGCAGTAGCACAGTATTTTGCATAATAAATTTTATGTTCCCGATGAGCCAATAACAATGGTTTATTTACTGCAATAATAATTTTAAGTTTAATATCAACAATTCCATGAGTCGGATGAACACACAAGCCTCTCTCAGTATCCGTCCATCGACATTTAAACATTGTTACATAATTCTGTCCCAAATAACACAGTCCAATAATTTCTTCAAGCATGCCATAAAAGTCCACTTCAATATCTCTATGATGTGATCCATTCAAACAAACACCACTATTCATTGTTTTCTTTGATTCCCCATATGTACGTGTATGAAAGTGATAACCATTCACCACATATTCATTATAAGATTTAACCACTTTGGATGGTGGGCTACTCAATATACGCAATCAACTATCAATCTTATCAGCATGTACAGATACCTGAAAATTTTTAAAACATTTATCACTATTACAAGTAATAAATTGATTTTATATGTAAAACCAAAATAGAATGTACATTACTAGTTTTTGAAACTAGTAGGATTTTTTTTTCCGACGTTCTTCTAAGCCAACTGCTGTAATTTGTGGAAATTATTTCTTGATAGGATCATTATATAACCTACAAATACAATATGATTAATTTACTGTAACAGAATCTATAGAATAAGTGATAGGAGAACTCACTGTATAATTGGTGACATTTCTTCACAGTTGAGTAGAACATATGTATGAGCTCTATTATGTTCATCATCTGAAATACATCTATCATGAACTCCACCAAAGCCAAGTTCGGGCTGATTGACAACTGATAATTGATTGTTCATATCATCATCAACATTCCCCTCGTTCTGGCCCATGCGGTTAAATTTTGATTGATATTCAGATTCAAAATAATGGGAGCAGAATTAAGCAATTTCCTCTTGCAAATAAGCTTCAACAATTGATCCTTCAACTGATGCTTTGTTACATACTTTTTTCTTCAATTTATGCATGCATCTCTCAAATGGGTACATCCATCGAAACTGAACTGGACCTCCACATTTTGCTTCTTGTTGAAAATGTAATATCAAATGTTCCATTGAGTTAAAGAAATCCAGCGGAAAGATTTTTTCCAGTTTGCATATAATTACAACAACATCTTCTTCCAGTTTTCTTAGTGAATCATAGTCTGTTGTCACCGCACACATGTCTCGTAAAAAATATGATATATCTGTTATCGAATCGCAGATCTTAGAATTCAACAAACCTCTTAATACAATAGGCATAAGTCTTTCCATTATAACATGACATTAATGACTTTTTAATCCGGTAATATGACCATTTTTAACACATCTGCCCAAGTTATAAGCATAGCCATCTGGAAGTCTCAAATCTGCAATCCACTGAAAAAATAATAAGTGAATCTCTTTGGTCAGTGTATAAGTTTCTTTTGGCTTCATTAATCTCTGTGATCTGACATTTTCAAACAATTCAAGTTATGGTCGCCTACAAATTTGGGCAAGATCTAATCGTGCATTTACATTATCTTTGGTTTTACATGGTGTATCAAAAACTGTATGAAATAAATTATCAAAATAGTTCTTCTCAATATTCATGAAATCCGACATGTGTCGGACCAAAAAATCCGACCAATATGGCAGATTCCAAAAAATTATTCGTTTTGTACAATTATGTTTTTTCCCAAAGCCTTGAATTTTTTGTTGGTTTATTGTCGGTCCAAAAGTGATGGAAGGTAATAAAAATACAAATTATTGTAAATCTGTACCTGAGATCATTTTTGGGGGTTCATCTCTTTCAATTCTTCCTTTTCTCAAATGAGATTTATTCCTCTGAAACGGATGATCGATTGAAAGAAATCTGCGATGATACTCAAAATAGCAAGGTTTTTTTCCATTCACGAGCATAAATGATTTGTTATCTCCCAAAAAGTAAGGACATGATTTTGGACGATGTGTAATCCAGCTAGATAACATGTCATATGCCGGGAAGTCACTAATTGTCAACATCAAAGTAGCTTTCATTACAAAATTCTGTTTCGCAGCAGCATAATATATACCAACACCATAACTCCACAATGAATTTAACTCATCAATCAATGGTTTCAAATAAACATCAATATTCTTTTTCGGATGTCCTAGGATTAATAAAGTCAAAAAGATATAAGTCTCTTTTATCAACATCCATGGAGGTAAATTGTACGGAGTTATAAAGACAGGCCAACAGGAATACTGACTACCAAAAGATCCAAATGGACAAAAACCGTCAGTAGAAAGACCCAATCGCACGTTCCGGGATTCTAAATCAAAATACGGATTCACTTGATCAAAATGTTTCCATGAATCACCATTAGATGGATGAATCAAGCTTTTACCATTTGAAATATTGGTTTTGTTCCATGAAATCATTTTCCCTATGTTCTGAGACATAAATAAACGCTGCAACCTGAGTGTAAGCGAGAAATATCTCAACTGTTTTACAAGAATCAATCTAGACTCTCTTGATTGAGATTCTTTATACCTCGATTGTCCACATGTGGGAAAATTATCCAATGACTCATTTTCACCAGAATATAAGATGCAATCGTTTGAACATGCATGGATCTTCTTATAACTAAGGTCCAGATTACGAACCAGTCTCTTGCTCTCATAATAATTAGCTGGTAGCACATTTCCTTCAGGTAACAGTTCTTTAACCAAAGAAAATATCTGATCAAAACAGTTATTTAACATTCCATTATATGATTTAATATCCATAAATTTTTCAACTGCTTCTAATTTTCTTATCTTGTAACTGGGATATAATGCATCCTCAGAAGACCTGAAAAACTTAGCAAATTCAGATAGTGCCGACTCGGGAGGTAAATCAACATCATCCTCGATTTCAGTTTGTTGAACGGATGACCCTGCAACATCATGTACTAAATTCTGAAACCGTGATGGATCCAGAATCAAATTATTAGTATCTTCTCTAGAACTACGTTCACCGTGTTGATATCAAAAAATATAATCTGATTGAAAACCCTAACACAAGAGATGTTTCCCAACGATGTCAATTGTCTCAAATGTTCTCAGAGCACATTTTTTACAAGGACACTTAATTGTCCTTTCTGAAACAAATTCCGAGTTTGATGATGCAAATGATAAGAAAGCTTCAACACCATCAACATATACAATATTTAAACTAGAACCGTTTGGATTTATGCACTGATTTATCCAAGTGCGATCATATAATAATGATTGATGTCGACTTCCTTGTTCCATATTCATATATATGTTTCTACAAAATTTAAAACCATTACTATTGTTAAATAATTTGATATAAGAAAAACAGTATCCTAAAATGAGAAGATACATAATTACAGTTATTTCTTAGTAATTACCAATAATTATAGGCGACACAGTTAGTTTGTAATCATCCCCACTAATTATTATTAATTTAGCAATACTTATAAATACTTGGCAAAATGAAATATGCTTGAATAATGAAATAAAATTTTATAATCATCATTGTGGAGATTATATTACTAATTATTCTTATTTGTTTCTAGTGAGTTGGTGGCAGCTCTTTTGTTCGACGACTCATCTCTTTTTAACTTTCTCCCGACTGAAATCAGTATGAAAAACTTGCTCTGACATATGTTAGAGAACATTATTCATACTAGTTTCAGTGGGAGAAATTAGCTAAGATATGAGACGTTGAGAAAAAGGTAGCCACCAATCCTCTGGAAATTGTGCCAATTTATAACTATGTACTCGAATTTATTTGATTTTTGATTAATTATTACTAATTATTACTAATTATTCTTAATTATTACTAATTATTACAAATCTCAATATTTCCACCAGATTTTGCTCTATTCTTAACATGTTCAAATCATAAAGGGTCGTCAATTTTTAGGTTATGCCCAATAAAAAGTTTGCATTAGCCATGTCCAATGTAAACTCTATAATTGTCCTTATATGGTTGATCACCTCGCAAGTAATGTTGCAATAGGACGACACAAGTAATGTCATTCTCGTCTTTAAGAATCATCTCGCATGACCCTTTACAAAGATCATTCTTCCTTGAAAATTAAGAGAACTTCAGTATGTTTCCCATAAATTTTCAAGAAAGAATGGTCTATTTAAAAAGTCATGTGATATGATTCTTATAGATGAGAAATACATGACTTGGGTTATCCTATTGCAATGCTACTTGTGAGGTGATCAACCAAGAAAAGACAATTATAGAGTTTACATTGGACATGGTTGACGCAAACTTTTTATTGGGCATGACATGAAAATTGGCGACCCATTAAGAATTGAACATGTTAAGAATAGAGCAAAACTTGTTGGAAATATTTATAATTGTAATATTTTATAATTTTTTTTATAATTTTAATAATATTAATATTTTTTTATAAATATTAATCATATAATAATAAAATAATTATATTATTAGTATTATTTAATTATTTATATTATATTAATATAATATTTTATATTAGGTTACTATTTATGTTACTAATTATATTACTAATTATGTTACTAATTAGTAATGCAAAGATATGCATATAGGTCAGGTGGTTAATCAATCATTGAATAGAAAAACAAACGTGATTGACCGCTCATCTACCTCAATTTTCTTTTCATTTGTGTGTTGAGGATTGACAGGAAACTTCTGCCTTCACATGTAATATTTTCTTTTACTATAAGAATTATAAACCTCCTCACCTCTATGCTGACGAGGAGGATGATAATTTTGACAGTAAAAGCAAATATTACATGTCGAGGCAGAAGTTTCCTGTCAAGCCTCAATACACAAATGAAATGAAAATTGTGGTAGATGAGCGGTCAATCACACTTGCTAATTATACTAATTTTAGTTGCTAATTATCCTAATTATTTTAATTGTTTCTTAATTATTTTAATTGTTTCCTAATTATTATAATTTTTTACTAATTATTTTAATTGTTTCCTAATTATTTTAATTGTTTCCTAATTATTTTAATTGTTTCTTAATTATTTTAATTTTTTCTTAATTATTGTAATTGTTTCTAAATTATTTAAATTATTTCCTAATTATTTTAATTGTTTCCAAATTATTTTAATTGTTTCCGAATTATTTTAATTGTTTCCTAATTATTTTAATTGTATCCTAATTATTTTAATTGTTTATTAGTTATTTTAATTGTTTCCTAATTGTTTCTTAATTATTTTAATTGTTTCATAATTGTTTTCTAATTATTTTAATTGTTTCCAAATTGTTTCCTAATTACTTTAATTGTTTCCTAATTATTATAATTGTTTCCTAATTATTGTAATTGTTTCCTAATTATTGTAATTGTTTCTTAATTATTGTAATTGTTTCTTAATTATTTTAAGTGTTTCCAAATTATTTTAATTATTTCGTAATTATTTTAATTGTTTTCTAATTATTTTAATTGTTTTCAAATTATTTTAATTGTTTCCTAATTATTTTAATTGTTTCTCAATTATTTTAATTTTTTCCTAATTATTTTAATTTTTTCCTAATTATTTTAATTGTTTCTTAATTATTTTAATTGTTTCTTAATTATTTTAATTGGTTTCTAATTATTTTAATTGTTTCGAATTATTTTAATTGTTTCTAATTTCCTAATTATTTCTAATTTATTAATTATTTCTAATTTCCTAATTATTTCGAATGATAATTATTTTAATTATTTCTAATTATTTCTAATCAATTAAATCTAATTATTTCCTAATTATTAGATAATTATTTTAATTAAATATAATTAAATCTAATTATTTCTTAATTGTTCGAAAATTATTTTAATTATTTCTAATTAATTTGATAACTATTTATAATTAAATATAACTATTTCTAAATAAATATAATTATTTCTAATTAAATATATCTATATCTAATTATTTCTAATTAAATATAATTATTTCTAATTATTACCAAAACATCCCCCGAGAGTGTCGAACCAAGAGTGCAGCAAGACCCGTTGTCGTGTACCAGGTTACCCTGAGTCAAACTCGAAACACCTTGTCAGATTTTTCACTCCTAGGTACATCTGTGCCAAAGCCGCCTCTACTTGTTCGTATCTAGACAAGGATTATTTGGTTCAACCACTTAATCTAATTATACTATATAGCTACTGAACATTCTATTAAAAAAATTAAAATTAACAATTAAAAATAAAATTAACAATTAAAAATAATTTAACAATTAAAAATAATTTTTAAAATAAAAAAAATATAATTACCTTCGATATTTTGAAGCAATTAACACCTTCTAACTCCTTCTCTCATCTTCTCGTAAGAAAAAATTAAACAGAAAGAAATTTTCTAATTATAACTAGAAGTTAAAGAGAGAAAGAAAGAGAGATCTGAATGATTTCAAAAAATGGGTGGGGGTATATATAGGTAAGATTATTTGCGACGGGATCCCGTTGCAAATACCTTCGCCCGCATTAATTACGGGTGACGGTTAAAAGTGTTTTTGCGATAGACCCGTCGCAAATAGCTGCCTGCCGACATACCATTAGCGATGGGTGGATATCCTCATCGCAAAATCCTATTTACCGTCGTCGGTATTGGAGATGGGCCCCGTTGCAAATAACACCTGCCGACAAATTGTTTGCAACCAGACGATTTACCCGTCGCAAACAGTATTTACCGCCGCTGGGTAGTTGCGAAGGGTAGAAGACAACTGTCGCAAATAGGCTTTCCGCGTTTTGGCGTGCAAACTGCGCCATATCTATTGCGACGTGTTCTGTATTCCCGTCACAAATAACTGACCATTTGTGACGGGAATATTTTCCCATCACAAATACGCTTTTCATCGGATTTTTTACGATGAGATTTATTCCTGTCGCAAATAACCCGTCACAATAATCAGTTTTTCCCATAGTGGATGAAGCTTCTATGGAACTCCAACTTCATTTTATATTGACCTGTGATGATAATAACCTAAAAACCCTCTAATGGAATTAAGGGAATCCTTGAGGACTCCAAAATAGCATCTCCTTTCCTACTGGTCAAACTTAAAAATTAGGTTCTCATGGTGCACATTAATATCCAAAATGAGAAGTGTTTTGGGCACCCGATTTTATAGATATCACATATTTCTCTGTTTTGGGTTGGTAAATGTAATATTATGACATTAAAAAAATATAAGAGTTGTTTTTAGGAATATTTACTATCCCCATGTCAAATTTTGTGGCCATTGAATATTTGTAATGTGATATATTGTCAAAATACTGAACCTAACTTTTGAATTGGTGCAGATTCAGTTTCCTGAATAGATCAATTTGGATAAGACATCATATAAGCTAATTGGGATTTGGTGTCTTTATATTAGTTGTATAACACTTAATTTTGGATAAAAAAACAAAATTTAAGCCTATTTAGATGCAAGAATATCTAATAATTTGAAAAAAAGTAGGCAGTTGTCCTTGCAATTCCATATAGTTTGGCCCATTTTGATTCAACTTCATTCTAGATCCTCCAAATGACCTCCTACTACAATGAAATTATAAAAAAAATGTAAATTATACCATTATAATAGTGATAAAAATTAAATAATTGATTCAAATTTGAAGTGAAATTTTTTATTAAGTTTAGAATTTACAATAAAAAATATTTTAAAATAGTGGTGTAAGGGTGAAATAAAGCAGTGAATCATGATGAAATCATCCCCCTTATAGGGGTGCACCTAGTTGATACACCTCAAGATATTTTCAGATCAACCTTTATGGTGTAAAATCTTCCATTTTTGGGACACACCACCCTGGGTCCACCCTCATTGGTCATATGACCCATCCATTTGGTAAATCTTGTAGGTTCTCCTTCATAGGGATGCACCTTCTTAATATGCCTCCACCGGTCATTCTGATCAGTTCTGCTCCATCTTCGTAAGATGTTAAAATCATGACCTTCCACACTACTACATCATTTCACACATAGGATTATTTAGGAAAACCTCATAATATATTCCCTTGGCATCAAATACCCCATGATCACTACAGGATGTCGCGAGTTCCGTGCTTGGGATGCCACTATGAGATTCCCTATTACAGGGAAGTTACATGTGACCAATGTTCCAACATCCAGAAATGTCAGCGATGATCAATATGACTGCTAACCTAACTGAAGGTTTCTTCCCTATCAATAACCTATAGAATGTATAGACATAAGCTGTGTAATTAACCAGCATCCACAAAGAGATGACACCCATAACAAGTTTTAGGAACACATCTTAATCTATGAGGGAGAACCAGATTATGCAACGAATTCCAAGAACAAATCCATGGAAAGAAAATATTTCATCCCATCATCAAATCTATATCAAGGAGCATTCATCACTGAGAAAATGATGAATGTCACCCACATTTGGAAAGAGGGAATGTGGGGTACAATTCATGTTAGAGAACAGTGACCTACAAGGCGATGCACCCTGGAGAAAGCATCAGAAACACTGGTGTCTTGGATTTTAGGGGATCCTGGGATAGCCATCTGGGACTTGTCAAGTTTTCTTATTACAATAGTTATCAATAATCCATCAAAATTTATCTATTTAATTATTTTTATGGTATCCAATTCAGGTCACTTCTTTGTTGGGAAGAGGTGGGTGAAGCTTCTTTGGGGGGGGAGTTTGGTTTAGGAGAAGTTTACAAGGATTCAAGATATACATTGGTTTCTGGTTACAACTCATATTTAATAGATTTCTTACACAGATCAGTGGTGTCATCCATTGATGTTTTCTCTAGGTTATCAGTTTTTGAATGTTTTAACTCAGTTGGGTTACCTTCATCTTGGAAAGCAAGGAATGTTGGCTATGCGATATGTTGGATCATTTGAGGTCACTAAGAGGCTTGAGAATATTTCTCATCGATTTGTATTACTGGTCTAGTTGATTGGTATTCATGATTTTTTTTCATATATCCCAGATCATGAAATACCCTCATAATCCCAATCACATTATAAGTTGGGAAGTGATTGGATTAGATCTAGATGTTTCTATTATGGAGAAGCTAGTAGAGATCGTTGAATCTCACGTGAAAGTATGGAATGATAATTTTACTTGATTGGTTAGAGTTTTATCGTTGGATGGATTATATTCTCACGTAACTTGGGATCACGAATCATTAAAGAGGGAGCTGTGAACTCACCTATTTTTTTGACATCATTAATACACATGACTTTCTTGAGAAGGAAGGTCTTATGGTGTTGAGTTTGTAACTTCTTGTTACCAACTTTTAGGTATTTATCCTCTCCCTTTATACTTATTTATTTGGAAAATTTTTAAGACTCTAAAGGATAGATATAATTTTCTAGGGAAAATTATCAAATGGTTTGTGATGTATTTTTTTGAGTTAATGGAGTTATAATATACATGTGTTAATGGATTTTTAGGGTTCTACCCTAGTTTGGAGAATATCTATTGTGGTTTGGAGTTTTCTGCAGAAATCTATGATTTTCACTGTTTGCTGGATGACTACATGATGTGTAAATGGATTATATTCTATTTATTGTTCATCGAGAAGGATTTTTGGCATTGTAACACATTGTTAAAGAGTACATATCATGTAAATATTACAAATTATGTAATGTTAAAAATTAGGTTTTTAATAAAATGGTGTCGGGTTTTTTGGAGTACTCGAGTGGCATGGATTACACAATGTGTAATGGGATTAAATGCCATGTAAGTTTCATGATTTGGGATTTTTGGGTGCTACACGTCTGATTTCTCAATCTTTTACTTGCATCACTACTTTATCTCTACCTAGGATCTTTCTCTGGGTGACTTTTTAGACCTCTACTCCATGTGAATCACTTAGTTCAACGATTAATATCTATTGAAATTGGGTTTGATCTCTATGGGTGATTAATCCTTTGGTTACTTCATTTACATTGATCAAGGAAACCCTGTTGCACTATGGTTTTCTATTAATTGATCTATGATGTTATTTCTCTTGATTCATTTCTAGATCTATCATGTGATCTTATTTTGAGGGTCAATTCTTTATTGGTTGTGGTGCGGTATGTGTGTGTTATTGAGTAATATTTTTATATTACCTCTTCACCAACCCTTTTGTTAAATTAAATCAATTTTGAGATAGGTGGATAAATTCTATGGCCTATTTTATCATTTTTATGTTCTTTATTTTGGTGGAACCCATTGCGGGTGTGTTCAACTCCCAGTTTGAGGTAGGTGGTGTTGTCTCTAGATTATGTTGGATGAAATGAATTTATCTAGTTTTGATAAAAAAAAATTATAAATGAAATGGCTTGATTTATTTATGTATTTGTGTTTTTGGGAAATATTTTTTGATAAAATATAGGTTTTACATTATTTTGGTAAAATAAAATATGTTTCAAAGCATTTAAAAATTAATTTTTGAAATTGATTTAAAATATATATTTTGATGAATTTGTTTATAATATATTTCACATAAGAAGCCTTGGGTACTTAGGAAGAAGATATAGTAATAGGCTATATCTATAGATGTTTTAGGGGGGGTTCACTCATGGGATGTTCCTCTTTTGTCTCGGTTTTTTGTTCTGAGGACTGGTAGACTTATTGGGAGGTTCTATTTCCAGGGTGTTCCTCTACTACCTAGATTCGATGCATATATCTTGGGTGTCGATGCACATGATTATCAATATTGGGGGTATGAGTGTCCAAGACACCCTTACCTAGGGTGATCCTTTCCATGATGTTACCTATGATTTTTGCATGTAATTTTTAAGCTTGTACTACCATGGATTGAAATGATATGCGATACATTTTTTTCTTTGATTTGACATATGTATATGAAATGATTTGAAAACTGTTTTACCTGGATTATTTTGTAAATGTGAAAATGGAAAATTAAATTCTTTTACATGATTTTGATATAAAAACTATTAAAATGTTAATAATTCCTTTTTTCTTTAATATTGATCATTTTCATATATTGAGACTTATTATGGAACTCCTTGGTGGGATCCTACTGATCCTGTTAGTTTACACCCTGCACATTCCTTCAGCGGTTCATAGTCCATTGAATATATTTATATATAGGGAAATGAAAGGCACAACAATGAGGTGGTGAGGTTTTCTGTTAGCTGATTTTGGGTAGCTGTTGGTGAGATGGTGGAATTTTTCCCAGACTATCACATGGATATTTTTGGAGTAGTTGTTTAGTTTTTTTATCCTTTATTGTTGAACCTGTCTCTTATAGATTGTTTAGCTACATTGTGAGTTGTATCATTTATGATTCCTTCTTTTAGTTATGGAATATATTGGTTTTTTACGATGTATATCTTTGTTACATATTTATTTATTCCATGTTGTTTCTTCATGTTGGAAAAAATCATTCCCTATTGTTGTTCTTTGATGCCCGGGTGGTAGTTGTCATCCCGTGGGGATCTAGAATTCCCTTAGGGTGTGTGGAAATTTATGTTTGGTGATAGTTTGATATGGTACCTAGTTCGGTTTCATCATATATTTCATATTCCAAATGAAATTATGATCATTTATTGGTGCAAGGATGAATAAAAACTTCTAATTAAAATTTATTCTATCTTGTGTGTCATATTTCTTATCCATGAAGTGTCTTTATCTCAATTGGTTGGGGAGAAACTAAATATTGATGATACTCCTCTTTTATGGGAGTTTTTATTCATTTATAGTATAATTTCATATTATTTCTCTGAATCATGATGTTGAGTCTTCAATAAAATTCATACCATGTGCTACCCCAATTTCAAATACTTCTTATAGAATGAATCCAATTGAGTTGCATGAATGAAAGAAGAAACTCTAGGAGAATATCATTAAGAGATTCATATGCCATAGTGAATCACCAATGAGTGACCCTTTTATTTTTTAATAAAAATATTTCTAAATCCATATTTTCATTGATTATTGGGAACTTAACAAGATGAAAACACTTGTCAGATCAAATGCATGGAGCTCAATAATTTTCTAATATTGAACTTTATTTAGGATATCATCAATTGAGGGTTAATAAGGAGTATATACCCAAGATAATATTCCATACATGGTATGGACACTATGAATTTATTGTTATGTTGTTTGGTCTTACTAATTCCCATGAAGTCTTCATGGATTAAACGAATAAAGTATTTAGAGATTACCCAAATCAGTTTGTGGCAGTATTTATAGTTGATATTTTTATATATTCAAAGAGAAATAAAGAGAACAAAGATCATTAAATGATTATACTGATGACCCTAAGGAAGGATATGTTTTATTAAAAATTTACTAAGTGTGACTTTGGGATATAAAAGGATTCATTTTTGGGTCATATAATCTCAAATGAGGGTATATTGGTGGATCCATCAAAGGTGGAATTTATTTAATAGTGGACCGGACCTAGAACTATGACTAAGTTCCATAGTTTCATTAGACTAGATAGATATTATCAAAATATTATTTATAATTTCTCATATTTTTCTAATCCAATCACAAATTTATCTCAGAAAGTATCCATGCTCCTTTGGATAGATGAATGTGAATAAAATTTAAAAGAAGTAAAGAGAAGGTTCGAAAACATAGTTTTTACACTAACCTGAAGTAGAGAAGGTTTTTTAATATATAATTATGTATTTAAGAAGGGATTGGTATGGTTACCTATATAAAATGATATGGTTTTAGTTTATTCCTCATGATAATTTTAGGTTTATGAGAAAAACTATCAAACTCAATATTTGAAGTCAATTGTTGTAATTATTGAATTAATGATACCGGGGAACTATCTTTATGGTGATAGCTATGACATATTTACAGATTATAAAATTTTTTAGTATATTTTCACATAGAATTATCTGAATATGTGTCGGTGAAGACGGTTGGTGTTGACTAAAGATTATTACTGCTAAATACATTACCACCCTAGGAAAGAGAACAATGTGGTATATACTACGAGTCAAAAGGATCATGCTAGCTTATCTATAATGGGGATAAAAAATGATACAATATTTCATTATTTTTTAAAGGATATATCTATAAATCTTGAAGGTAGGGGAGAAATATAATCTTTCTTAAATGAGATTTCAACCATCAATCTATGTGAGGACTAAAGAGGTATATAAGGAAGTTGTGTAGATACAGAAAAAGGTGAGAAATGTTCTTGAGTTTAACCTTAATTATAATGGAATGATATGGCTTAGAAATCATGTATACATCTCATCAATACCAAACTTAAAGAATGAGCTATTTGATGAATCTTATAGTTCATCATTCTCTATTAATCCATTAAGTATGATTATTTATAAAGATATGAATGAGTATTTTGATAGGAAAACATGTATAGGGATATTTCAGAGTATGTAACTCAGTGCTTGGTATGTCAAATATTTAATGCTGAGATACTAAAGTCTAATGGAATGTTACAACCACTACCCATAATATAATAGAAATGGGAAAGAATCACCTTGAATTTTTTTCTTTGTGCCCTTAAAAACATCTAGATTAAACAATTATATTTTGGTTATATTTGATAAACTTATGAAGCTATCACACTTTGTTACTATCAGTGAATATTTCTATCTTGACCATATTTTCATAATAGAAATTAAATAAGTGGAAGGTTTCATTAAGTACCACATTATATTTCATCAAATTAGTATTTCAGGTTTACCTAAAAGTTATGGTGAAGTCTTCAACATTCCCTAGATACAATGTTGATTTTCATTACTTCTTATCACACTCATGTAGATGGTTAGTCTAAGATAACCATTCAAACCCAAGAGGATATAATGAGATCTTATTTTATGGATTTAAATTGTGGTTGGGATAAAAATCTTCTTCAAATCACATTTTCTTAGAATAATAACATCCAATCAAGAATTCAGATGACTTTTTACAAAGTCCTATATAGAAAGAAGTGTAAAAAACCAATGTACTAAGATAAAGTTGGAGATAAGAGATACTATGACCTGATCTAGAGGATCAAATTTCAATGAAATTTTGATCCATTCCATAGTACATAAGAGCATCTAAGAGTCGATAGAAAAATTATCATGACAATAATTACAGGGATCTAGAGTTTTAAGTTGATGAAACGATATTAATGTGAATTTCTACATAGAGGAAATTTATTAGATTAAAAAATAAAAGAAATTTTAGCCCTAGAAATATTATATCCTTCGAGATTATTGATTGAATAGGGATGATATATTGTCACTTGGTGTTTCCACCGAACCTTTCTTTTGTTCTTGATGTGTTCCACGTATTTCTCCCGAGGAATCATATACCAGATCCTTCACATGTAATAAAATCATAAGTTTTAAAAATGGAACATGATATTTAAAATGAAAAAAACCTATATAAATATTGTACCATAGAGATAAAGTTAAATATAACATGACTACTCACTGGGTTAATGTCTTCTAGAGGAATCATAAATTTGATGAAGTGACCTGGGAACTTGAGGATGTGTTGAAACAATGATATCCTCATTTTTTTATATTAGAGTTGTAGAATTTCATGGTTTAAATTAATTTTAATAGTGTTATAATGTAACACCAATATATTTTATGATATTTTTATTTTAAAATAAATTTAATTACTTTGATAGCTTTCAGTACACACAATAGAACGTTTAAAAGAACCATGATAAACTATTGAAATATAATTATTTAATATGACAGTTAATGTCATCATATTATCTTAAAGGGTATGAATATGAATAAATAAATTATAAAAAGTTTATTTTTTACACATGTATACATGAATTCAATGGTTATCATTTGATTACAAATGAAAATAAAAATTATTTTAAAGTAAAAGAGATATTTTTATGAAAAATGGTTTTTATGAACACAATATGTTTTTATGTTAATAAATTAAATTGATCAGTATTGGTGAATGATTTAAATAATTTTTTATATTAAATTTTTTAACATTTATCTAATATTTTTTCATGTAATGAGATTAGATTATATATCTTGTTTTATGCTTAAAAATGTATTTTTTCTAAAAAGTGGTTTTTATAATTCTTTGTGAGCTTATTTTAAAAAGAATTTCTACCACTTAGAAAAATCAAATCTTGAAAAATGGATTCTATTTTTGGAATCAAGAATATTATATTTGGTAAATAGTTTCCTTTTATTTCCGATCCATATAAGAAGTAACCATAGTAAAGTTTTACCACTCCAATAATGGTAGAATAGGAAAAATAGGGGTAAAACATTGGGATAAATCTTTAAAATTCCTATAAAACTTGAATTTATAATATTTTATGGATATATTTCAACCATTTCAATATATTTACTGAATATATGGTAACTTCTTACCACATTTCTTTGATTATGACCTTTATATTAATTTATGAAAAGAATAAATACAAAATGTTACTCTCTTGACTTTAATATATCTAATATTTTATCAAAAGGTTAAAAATAGATTATAAACAGTTATAAATGTTTATTTAAAGATAAATTATTTTTTTAGTAATTTTATTTTAAATTTTTATTTATTTAATATTTACCTTAAATGCTTATGGAATGGTGATAGAGTATTCATTCCATTAATAAGAAAATATAATAAATGATTTAAAAAAAAATAAAAGTAATAAAATCTGAGTGAATTATTGTGTTACATGAATTTCATAGATTAATATAACATATTATAGTTCAGTGAAAGTATTATATTCTAATTTAAAAGGTTTATTGTTTTCTTTAAAGTGAAATTAAATGAATATTGTGAAAATAAAATTATTGATATTTTATGAAGATAATATTTTATTAAATTATTTTAAAATCAAAAAAATATTTAAAGAGGGAAATGTAGATAAAATGGTTAAAAATTTCTTACCTTTTCCAATTATGATCAAATTTTCACCTTATTACACATTAATATTGGAAATGTCCTTACAATGGTTAATGTTAAAATTGTTAACCACGGGGTTAATAAAAAATGTAAGGCCTAAAATGACACAAAAAACTTTCTAAATTTCATTTGATAATGATATTTAGACTTTAATATATTTTATTATAATCTAAATCCATTATTAAGTGTTTTTATTGGTAATGGATAAATTATATTTTAATACTTTTGTAATTCCAATAGTACCCCTTCCCGTACTTATAAAAGGGAACCTCTTATTCTATTTTATATACACTAATTTAAGCCATATAGATCATCAAATACCTGATCTAATATCAAAATATCTTATTTGATCACATCTGAGAGATTGTTTCCTTTCTAGAAGACCATACCTTCAAGGATTAAGGTGTAAGATAAAAGAGTTTTCTCAATGAAGAGGTATAACTCATAACCAGGTGTTTAATAGGTACTTCTTCAAGTTTTCGAATGCCTCTTGGCAGTCATCCATCCATTGGTACATGACCCCCTTCTTCATTAACTTGGTGAAGGGAAAACAATTTCCTACCAGGTTGGCTATGAACCACCTAATATAGGCCAGGTGTCCTTGGAATCCCCTCAACTCGGTGAGATATCGGAGAGGTGTTAATACAATTATATCCCTTTTCTTCTCAGGGTCGACTTTGATGCCACGGTGGCGTACGACGAAGCTAAGGAATTTCCCTGATGTAACCCCGAAGGCGCATTTCAAGGGGTTCATCTTCAAGCTATGCTATCAGAGTTAATTGAAGACAGTCTTAAGGTCTGCCAGGTGATCCGAGCACCGTCTAGACTTGACCACTAGGTCATCCACGCGGCATTCAACAAATTTCCCCAGGAACGGTTTAAAGATCCGATGCATGGCATGCTGATATGTGGCGCCAACGTTCTTAAGACCAAAGGGCATGACCCTGTAACTAAATAACCCTTGAAGGTCCCTGAAGGTAGTGGATTCTTCTTCTTTTCAGGCCATCCTGATTTGGTTATAGCTGGAATAACCGTCCATGAAGGACAAAGCCTCATACCCGACCGTTGCATCTATTAACAACTCGGTGATCAGGACCGGGAAGTCATCTTTCGGGAAATGCTGATTGAGATATCTGAAATCGATGAAGATGCGGATTTTCCTGTTATTTTTCTTGATAGGGACGATATTGGCTAAGCAGATGGGGTACTAGACCTCCCGAATAAAGCCTTCTTTAATGATCTTATCGACTTCAGCCTCTATTTTGGAAGCATGTGAGGGGTGTGTCCTTCTGGCAGCCTGTTTATAGCCTCGGTGGTCTTCTGGCAGACCTAGGTGGTGTGTTTCCACTTAAGAGTCGAGTCCCAGAATTTCCGTGTAATTCCAGGAAAAAACATTATGATGTTTCTTCAGGAAAGAGGTATACACTTCGTGCTCCTTGGGAGACATGGCTTCACTAATGAGAGTGGGCCTTGGGTCTTCCTTGGTACCCATGTTTATTTCCTTGAGCTTGTCCACAGCGGTGGAGTTACCTTCCTCAAATGCAGGAGGTGCATCCCTGAGATCTTCCCCCTCTTCTTCTCCCAAATCCTCAACTTCTTGGTCTGATGAGGAGAGAGATCCTGACACAAGATCTTGCGAGTCCGGAGGCGAGGTTTCATGGCCGTACTTAGTCTAGTTTTCATCCAAATATTGAGGGTCAGTGGACATTCCCACATTGTCACACTCGACCATTATAGCTGAAGTCATGAGGACATCTGAGTGTGTGTCTGGACTTGAACTCATAATCTCAACGTGGTTGATGGGAAGGACATAATCTCTTCCAAGCTTCCTGAGGGGGTCATCAGTAACCATTTCCAGGCCATTTGGAGCGGGGATCAAGTCGACACCATTGACCAAAGGCTTCTTTTTCTTTTTCTCATAGAACCCGATGTCAATGTAATGTGACTCAGAGAGCTCTAAAGGGGCCTTTTCGGCGTGCAATGTTCCAGTTTTTTTATTGACGCAGTACTTGATACATTGGTGGTAGGATGAAGGATTGGCCATGTGCTTATGGAGCCACTACCTTCCCAGTAAAGCATTGAATGATGTGCTCTGCCGGACCACCAAGAATTCCATGTAGGCTACCAGGTCACCAAAATGGGTCCTTAGCTTAATTTGTCCCATTGTCTTCTATTCATTCCTATCATAACCCAACAGAGTTGTCGATGAGGGAATTATATTGTCCTCACTGTAGCCCAACTTGCGGAGTGTTCGTAGGGGGAGGAGGTTAACTCCGGATCCATTTCCTATAAAGACTTTCCGGATCTCAATACCATTCAGCATGCCGAACACATATAATGGTCTGATGTTTCCTTGAATGATGACATCTTCATCCAGACCGGTGAAGGAAATCACCGCATTGCATTCAGCCGGGCTAGTCTCCATCTGGTAAATCACGGCGGCAGCAACCTCAGCTTGAAACTCCTGGGGGCTGATCAAAGTTTTTATAAGCACCTCCCTGAGGTATGCCGACAAACTCAGGGAATCCAGGATCAACAGCTTGGCTGGTACCGATGCCAGTTCCTTAAGGATATCATATTTCTACTTTAGTGGTCGACGCTTCTCTGTTGGCGGGATAGTTTTAGCGGGTGCTTTGGGGGCTGGAGAATTTGACGAGGAGGGACTGGCCGTGGGGTCAGATGTCGATGGTGTTCCCGCGTTTTGAGTACTTGGCCTGGCCGGTCTATTTGGGCATACTAGGAGGCCAGACACTTGCTCCTCCTCTAGTGGGTATCGCAGAACACCAGGGCCAGAGTTGCTGCTTGTGGAGGTGGAGGGGCATTCTTTCTCCTACTGAGTCTGTTGAAGGGCTCTCCCACGGGTCTCCGTGATATTAATGGTTTGGGTCGGGGTCCAACCGTAGGGTTGGTTTCGGCAACAGTTGTGCCTCCCCTGGTATCCCCTACCTCTGCGATTCCTCCTCCCAGTTCCTCGTGCATGGAACTTGGGTTCGTAACCATACCCTTCATCAGGGAATGATTCCATAAGATGGATGACGTTAATAGAACCAAAGATTGGCTCTTTATTCTCTCATAGGTCAACCTGGTCAGTTGTCCCTGATGGTGCCGTTTAGTGGGTCGGTGATCGTGGCGCCAAATTCGAGGGAATATAATCTGTTAGGGTCGGGACTAACTTTGGCCCCATTGCGGACTGCTCCTCTTGCGATTGTTTCTTCCTTCTTTGATTACGCCCAGATGAACTGCTCGTGGAGGATTGTGAGGCCGATGCTGTCGGCTGTACGGTGTCAGGGGCTGTTGGCAGCAACACTGGCTGCCGTAGCTGAGCTCGGAGTATGCCCTGGGCTCGGTTGATAGTTTTCCAATTCATCCAGCCATAAAATTTCTACACCTTCTTGCTGGTGACATTCTTCCACCCCTCCTCTTTGTCGGAGTCGGTGGTAGAGATACATGCCACATGTGCTGGGGGTGGTCCTAGCTCGACCTATACGGAGTCTACCGTGTTCCGTAGGAGGTCTTTGAAGATGAATCATTCCTAGATATTGTGCCCTAACATTCGATGGTAGGGGTAGTAATCTGGCCTATCGTGGCGGCCGACTTCATCAAGTTTCCTTGGCTCCGGGAGGTAGAGAAAGTTGCAATTCATGGCGGCAATGAAGTAGCTGCTGACTTGATCGTCTCGGAATGAGTATACTTTCTATCTTCGTTCCTCAAACCGGTTCCACTTCAGTCCTCTATGATCACCCCGTTTAGGTGGAGGTGGACGTTGATATGCTAGAGGCCCTTGAGGATTTGGTGGAGTCCTGAGCGATGGAGCGGGCATAGGGGCCGGCTTGAGTGTGACAGCGGACGCTTCAGCTCTAGGGGATCTTTTCACAAGATCCTGCAAGGCTATTCGGGACTTTGAATTAGTCCTCCATAGAGATTCCTTAATTCTCTGGGCAATGGACAAGAGATGGCAGAAGCCAGTGGTGCACTCCACTAGTATGAGCAGTGTTCGCAGCTCATCTCGTAGATTATCGATCCATATGGCTAGCATCTCATCTTGAGGCATTGGATTGTTCAGGGAATAGGTCAGACCTTTCCATCTAGCAATAAAATATGAGACCCTCTTGTTCTCCCTCTTATTGCTCTTCATGAGGTCGCTGACTGCTGTTTTAGGCAACATCGAGATGATGTGGAACATGAACTACTACTAAAAGTCTTCCCAGCTCTTTATTGACTGGGCTGGCAGACTCTTGTACCAGATGAAGGTGGATCTTTGCAAGGTCCTTATGAAGCATCTGAGTTTCACTGCTTCTTGTTGTTCTGGAGTTCCCATCATAGGGTCGCAATAGGATGCGTAGTGCATTAAATGCTATTCCATATTTCCTGACCCGTTGAAAATAGGGAATACAGGGCTCCCAAAATTGGGTGGAGGTGGTGTGTTGGTCACCCAATCTGGGTAGGGTTTCCTCTCCGGATGTATCGGAGCGCATCGACCTTCCATCGCTTCCAATCGAGCTGTTAGTGCCGCAATGGTGTTAGTGAGACCCTGTTTTACATACTTTTGGGCCCGGTCCTGGGAAGGCGTAGCCCGAGGCATTGCCTAAGGATCCGGATTGGCCAGCACCAAGGGTGAATATTCCGTTCGGGGCACCCTCGAAGGGTTCAGGCATACTTGATCAGGTTTCCTCTTAAGTGGAGGGAAATCTTGGTATTCATCATCCACATTTAGGTATTTGGATGGACCAGGAGACTCATTGGGCAGGAGCCCTGATCGTTCTTCATTTGTCGAGGAAAGCCTTATCCTTTGAGGTGCACTTGTTGGGAGTGCATGATGTGGCTCCTCCTGAGACTCACTTTCAATAAGGTGGTTCCTCTGGAGTATCTCGGCATTAAGCCACCTCAATTCTTTCATCTCCTCTTCATGTCGAGTGAATATCTCTTTAAGCATGAGTGGCTCAATTTTGTAGAGAGAAGGAGGCGGGTTTAGGGTAACCAGTCCCTTATTCTTATCCTTATTGGAAGATCTCTGGGTAGGAAGAAGAGGGTTGGCTGGAAGGACGACCATATTTTGGGCGACCCTCTGATTCCGGGTGTGCACACCTGGTGGTTCGTTGTGGGTCACAGCCTGACCGGAACCGTCGTCTCTCGATCCATCCGGATTTTTATTTTCCCCGGCGTCACCCATGGGGTTAGCCTATATGGAATTGATGAATGCATATCGCGGGGTGGAGGGGACGTCATCTTCCAAATAGGAAGAGGATCTCCCGCGTCTTCTGCTGGCCTTCGCTTTCATGACCTGGGATTTCCTTCGGACTTCTTGATGAAGGGTGACACAGAGAGTTCTTTGATGCGACCTTACGGTGTGCCTTCCTCTCAGAGGGGATGATGATTCAAATGATGGGATAGGACAATTACCTCCTCTTCTTAATGTCCTCCCTAGATGAGAGAATACAGATTCTCGTGGTGGAGGTTGTTGTTGAGGGGGTAATAATGCCCCCATCCATGAGGGATGGGGTTGGCTCCATTCCTTGTACGTTGAGTCTCCACCCGTTTTTATTAGTCTTATGGGGGAATTTGTTGTTAAAAATTCCCCCAGCCCTGCAGGATGGGGTTGACCCTGGATGGAGGCAGTGGCTGCTGCTATCGCGACCTTCCAGATCTTGCGTGCCCCCAATCAGGGGTGAACCAAATTTGGTGCTGAATTCACCTGTGAATCAATACCTTCTAGGGAGGCAGGCGATGACCGTTTATTGGACCCTCTTAGGAGAGAGTCATGATGTATGCTCTCGGTGACCTGATTCAGGAGTTCTTGAATGGATTTTTCCCGCTGGGCTTGACGCTTCTGGGACTTACTCAAGGCCTGAATCTGTTGGGTGTGTTGCCTTTCCTGAACAGGGGGACCACTCGATTGTCGTCTTGACGTGATGATGTTGCAAGACACCATGCCGAACGGGTTCTTTTCGGCGGGGAGTGGAGTGAAATGCGGATCTCCATGTTCCCCCCATCCCCTGATATGGACTCCTGTTGAAGCATCACCAATGAGGCAGCACAGTTGGTGCAGTGCATAGAGGCAGGCTATCTCCATGTTTCTTTTACATCTCTCAGGGCACTATTGTCATGCCGAAGGAAGGGCCTCTAGGTAAATGTGACACAGGAGGTCTTCTATCGTCTTGACATTGTCTACATACCCTTCATAGGGCGGGAAGCTTGATTTCAGCCGGTGGAGGGTCGTCTATATATTATGGAGGATGTCGTGCACACATTCTTCTTTCAACTCTCTGCGTATGTCGAACTGAGAGGCGTCCGTGGGCCAAAACATGACTGGTATATCATTTCTAGCCAGTTGTTTCCTCATGTGAAACATGTTGGCATACTCCTCCGCTAGTGATTCCTCTACCTGGTCAGCCCAACTGAGGCACTTGCTGATAGTGTGGTCGGAGGCAGTGGGACTGGTAGGTGCTGAATCATCATGTGGGCAATTCCGAGGTGGTTCAGAAGATGAATGCGGCTATGGAACATCTTCTGATCGAAGAAGGACGTCATTGGTGACTAACTGGGAATCTGACATGCTTGATCCCGTCTTTCTGAGCACCTCGACATACGAGGGCTTTTCTGTGCTTGATTCGGCAGGGGGAGGACCTTCCTGTTGATATGATATGTCATCGCGGGGAGGACCTCTGTAATGGCAGTTGTAATGGCGAGGACAACCATTACTACTTGAGGCTTCACTTCATAGAGGAATTTTGCAGTGCACACCCTGGGGAGGACCTCCAAGGCATGTCGCACCAAGGGGAGGACCTTCTGGCTACGTCGCGTCGTTACGGGGAGGGCCTTCGCAACAACTGCCATCATGGTGAGGATGACCATCATGGCTTGACGTTCGATGTGCATCATGGGGAGGACCTTCAAGACACACTGTGACAGGGGGAGGACCTTCTTGCTACTTAGGACCATTGCGGGGAGGACCTTCGCAATGGCGGTCGTGGTGGCGAGGACTACCATCACAGCTGCGGAAATGGCGACGACTACCATTACAGCTGCCGCAGAGAGAATATTTGCGAGATACACCCTGGGGAGGGCCTCCAGAATATACCGTAATGAGGGGACGGACTTTTTAATGCTTGACGTCTCTACGGGGAGGACCGTCGTTATCATTGTGGTGAGAACTACCACCGTGATCTGATGCCCGGCTGCGCGGAGTGTCGTTGTAACGTACCCCCCTGGGGAGGACCTTCAGGGAAGGCCACGACAAGGGGAGGGCCTTCTTGTCATGATGAGACGTCACTTCGGGGAGGCCCTCCACAGTTGCGACTATGATAGCAAGGACTACTATCATAATCTGTGGTCCCACTGCATGGAGAGTGTTTGCAGCGTATACCCTGAGGTGGACCTTTAGGGTTAACCGCAGCAAGTGGAGGACCTTCTTGCTGCTCGATCTTCTGGTCACGTGGAGGGTTTCCATGACTCACATCATAAGAGGAGATCTCGTGATCGATCGTTATATGCCCACAGGGGAAGCCCCCACGGGTGCTCTCGGGAGGACCTAAAGAGATGATGGTAGCAACACTACGAGGAGGACCATCACAACTGCTACAACCACTCCCATAATATGGTAATGGGTGGGCAGGGTTCTGAGACTGCGATGTGTTCTTAGTGGCGTTGGGAACCCCAGCTTCCAGCAGAGCGGAGTTGTGAACCCGCTCTTTATTTTCCGGCAGCCTTCGGCGCGTTAGGGGCGCTTTCTTGTGGGTAGTCAGGACCGTCTGTTGTTGATAACGACCTTCAACTTTGGGTCCCAGTCTAATTGGGTCCCGTGATGTTGCCAGGATATGCCAACGAACATCTTGACTTTTAGCAGGGATATATGCATGTTCTGGAGCATCCACCGTGATGGATGGGTATCCCCCAGTTGGAATGAGTGAAGCTGCCCGATCCGGTTGCCCTTGCGTCGCGGAATATGGTCGGCGACCCTCCTGGGAAGAATCAGGGATGCAGATCTGCTCCAAGGTGGCTATCACATCTCTTAGATGAGTCGCCTCAATTGGGGAGATGGGCTCACGGGCCCGAGTCCTTTCTGTTGTTGCTAATGCAATTACATTCTAGAAAGTCTGCAAGATATGATCTGGGATCAATACCTACTCCTCCATCATTTTTTCAGGATATTTAGAGAGGAATATTTGGCTGGAATGGGTATGAAGGCCCATTCCGGTATCAGAGTAGGAATATCCTGCTCTGGTCCTCCGGTGGTCAGTGGGTACTGACAATTCTCCTGTGTCGGGGCAGGTGAACTAATCTGCCCCTATACTGGGATACGCCGGTTTATCTCTCCATTTATCTCCACATCGGGGTGGCAGACTTTACATGCATCCACAGGGAGCTGGCCCTGCATTTGTTGGTTTCCCACCATATCGAGTCGGTGGCCTTTTTTGGTGGGGAGATGTGCCCGCCTATTAATTTCCGCCACATCTGGGTGGTGGGATTTGCTGATCGCCACCATATCAGGATAGTGGGAATTAGAAGCATCTGCTAGGAGCGTGCCCTGTAGGCACTGGGTCTCCCCCACGTCAAGAGGGTGGGCTTCACGACCCTGGGTAGGGAGAGGTGCCTGCTGGGTAAGCGTCGTCTTTTGTGAGCGACGGGATTGATGGAGCTCGGCGGGGATGCGCGTTCGCTCGTATGATGCTGCCATGTCTGGATGGCGGGCTCGGGAGGAGCGAACAAGTGTAGGTGCCTGTTCGTGGTACGTCTCTGTGGCTCGGAAGTGGAGCTCCTCATCAGGGACCTGGGTGATGAACGGTCTCTAACTGTGCGTCTGCCACCCTCATTGTGCAGTCTGAGGGGACGGAGCGTGGGGAGCGTGGTCCTGAATCCTCGAGGAGACATCCTCCTCAGCATGATGTTGAGTTGCGGCGTGACCGCGATGACGCCTTCTGGCGGGGGCCTTAGAGCGGAACCCCTGTTCGGAAGGGATGAAGTCCTCAGCGTCGACCTCACCCACCTCCCTAAGATAAGGGAGGTACACATTGTCCCATTCCGAGGAAAAACTCTCGAAACGGTTCAAGACGAAAATAGGGGCCATCTGGATCTACTTCTGTGGCTGCTGTTGGGCAGGCGAATGATGAGTTATGGAAAATTGGAGGGCGTGCATGGCTGCCTCCGCTGTCGGGAGAGTACCATTCAGGTGGTACTCTCGAATCAGCACCTCTGAGACCAAGCCTTGAAGACTCTGGGTGGGTGATGGGGTCCTCCGTAGGTGAGGATTTCCAGTCCTTGCCTTGTTGGAAGCATGCACTTGTGAGTTCCTTTGCGATGCCATTGGATCTAAGGGAGTTCTGAAGGTACCTGCAAAACATTTTAACAAATACAAACAACAAACCCATCAAAGCAGCATCTCATGATCCCATGTGTAACTAATGACCTTACTTGGACCTCCTTGAGAGTATAAGGGGACACAATGTGAGATTAGGTTAAATCCGTCATGTTTGGTTAAAGATTCATGTCGGGTTCACCGTTTCTTTTATTTTGATCTGTTTCTCTTCGAGGAGATAGAGGACGAACACGCCTGACTGTCATTCTCACGGATGGTTGAGCCCCGCTCGATTGTTAAAGTCAGGTACACTGGTTTTCGTTTTGAAATGCCCAATGGTTCCATATCCAACGATATGTGGACCTTCTTTCCAAAGGAAGGCGTCTGCTAGGTGTTTTGGCCAACGATGCTTAAGAACTCACATTGGTCGGGAGGATGGGAAGTCGGGCTCATCGCACCCTTTTGGGGGGAATTATTGTCTGTTCCGGGACTCTCTTACTGATTTAAGACATATTCATATGTTCGTGAATCTTTGGTTTAACTCAAACATAGTATCCATGGATTTTTCGTGGTTTGAAATGGTCAGCTGAACGCAGGGATTCAGAATCATTTATGCCCGAGGTTTACCATCCCTTGTTGGATTAATGACCCCGTGGAGTTGGGACTCGTTGAGGCGGCACTAGGGGTGGTGCGGTGAACCGACGTGAAGATAGTCTGATCGACCGGTTGTTGGGCTTGAACCTCTTGGAGACTTCCTACGTACCCTGCCTAAGAGGAAGGGATCAAAGTCTACGTAGTTCTCCTAGGAGTGTCGGAGAACCGATGTGAATGTGGACCCGGGGGTCTGGTGGTGGTCGGGCATGAACCTCTTGAAGGCTTCCTACATACCCTGCCTATGAGGCAGGGATCAAAGTCCACATAGTTCAAAAAAGCTTGGGGCTTACACTCTGAGGAGGCCTAGAGTAATGGATTGGGGCTTACACTATGAGGAAGCCCATAGGATGATGCCATGGTCGATGCTTACTCTAATCCCACGTGAGTCATGCTCGAGGTGAGAAACAAGAGGCAGCAAGGACCAGACGATCATGTTGCGAAAGGTTCACCCGTGAGGAATGGAGTGGGACTTACACGTGAAGTAGCCCATAAGTTTGGGGCTTACACCTAAGTGGATTCCCAGGCGGGACAAAGCGTAGTGGGAGTGGGAAAGGGTGTGCTCCTATTCCCATATCCTCTCTTACAGTGCATGAGGTATTCCTTCTGATGGGTATTTTACTACCCCTGAGGAGCCCTTAACAAGTGGAGGGACAGAAAGGGGAATCTCGAGCACAGACTCCACATTACCATGGGAATGTGAACCCATGAATACTTCGGGAATCTGCTCAAGGGTCGGGGAAACCCCTTCGCCTCTACTTACCGTGGGTATGCGAACTCAAAATGGCACGTTAATGCACCTGAAGGTTACACCACGCGGATCTGGTGGCTCTGGTGGAGGCCTCGTCTTGGGGCCGATGAATAGGCCAACAAGGGAGTCATAGGGGATCAGGTCGGATTGGAAGGAATTATCCGGCTCGTGGAATGGGAACTATGAAGGATTTGGCGAGCCACACAGGGGTATGGGTGGTCGCGCCCTTTGCGTAGGGAAGCTCCATGTGGATGGAGAAGCCGTTCGCGAACCAGGGTGGTCTGCGGACTGAGAGGCCATCCGTGAAGCAGGAGGGTCCGCAGACTGATTGGAATCCCATGAACCAGGGGGTTTGTGGCTTCGGGTTCATCCCACGTACAAGGTTGGTACGCGTAGGGTTCCACGTGAGCAGCAGCGGCCAAGGTTGGCGCCGGTCGGGGGTTCGTCGGTCGAGGCTTCGCCCGTGTAGGAGGGTGCTACACGGTGCGACGGATCGAAAAAGAGGCATAAACACCCTGGTCCGTGGGGGGTGCATCTGTGGAGGGTCTATGGTTCACGGTCTTCTCTTCTTCGTTAATTTAAGTTCATGAATCACCAAATTATTATGCGTTTTCAGTTCCTTATTAGTTCGTTCCCAGGTTTATACCTGCTCCGGTTCGCGAACTAGAACTTCCAAAATTCTAAACCTTCCTTCGAAAGCCTTCCACTCGAATCTGATTGATCTCCTCAGAATCCCCTTCTGAATCCTCCAAATCTGAATCCTCTTCCTCTTCTCCCTATGTCTCCTTTTATAGAGTGAGGGAAGTGGTACATCTATGGTCAAGCGAAACCTTTTGCAGAGGCCCATGACCGAAAACCCGGTTTACAGCTGACTTGGTCAATCTGTGACGCCCGATGGGCACTGAGCGCGTCTCCTCCACGCGAACCTAATGAAGGGAGTGCTTCACGGCCACAGAGGGTTCCGCCTCTATTTCGCGAACGACAGCAGAGGCAATTTGGGCCGACTAACATGGATCGTGACTGGGGCGTTTCATGACGGTGAACCAGATTGGCGCCCACCCTGCTTCACGCTTGCGGAGGATCTCCGCCTCCATTTCGCGAACGACGACAGTCCACAGAGGAGAGACGCATTGCAGAACTGTCCGTGCGTTGTTAACATTAGACCGGTCCGCGGACCGGTTCTTACTTCGCTATCCTTTTGTATTTTCCACATTTCCCAATCCTTTGAGGGGGAATTGGGTAGAATCTCCCTTGAGTTAAAAAGAGATCATCATTATCCTTTTCGGATTTTTCAGGACCCTACAATTATATTAATATATAATGAATAAATATGATATATATTACCTTAATATAATTTTTCAAATGATGGAACTATTTTATATTTACAATAATTGGGACTTATATTAACAAACATGCAAGAGAAAATAAAACCGTTAACACCAAAAAAGAGTAATAATGAAATATTATTACATGGGTGTTAATATGATCAAATATGATATAATAAATATAAAAATGATTTTGGAATAATTTAATTACATTGTTTAAACCATTATATAAAATTTGGGATGTGTACAAATGAAATCAGACAAAAGTTAAGGGATTATTTTATCTCACTTTTATTTCTTTGGGATATATATCTTATAAACCATCTATTTCATTTTGGTAGTGTTTTTGATTCCCATGTATGTTTTTATGATTCTTTTTATTAAGGTTAGGATATTTTCATATGCATAAAATTTTATTTTTTTATGAGTCATACAATTCGATTTATTATAAATCGTCAAGGGATAATTTTGCGATCTCATTATTATTCGATATTGTTTATATGTAAGTATTTAAAGGGGTATATTTATCATCAATGACCATGTTTCCTGATTATGTATTCCAAAATATTATTTCTATTCATATGCAATTTTTTAGAGTAAATTTTACCTATTGTTGAATTTTTATTAAACTGTATAAAATTAATCTTTTGTTGTTTTTGACATGATGTACTTTTTGACTTTTTCAGCAAAAGTATGAAGAGAATTTTATTTTAAATTATTGGGCATGAAAATATTTTTATGTTTTAATAATACCTTATTTCCATAAAGCATCCTTTATATTATTTCAAGTTTATTTTAAAATAAATTCCTTTCTTTTAAAATTTCCTGACATTTTGAGAAAAGAAAACGTTTTTGAAGAAGAAAGGATATTTTATTTAAGAATTAATTTCAACTCTTGTATAAAAATTATTTACTGTCTAATATAGAATAATTTAATAGGGTTATGTTTTGACTATAGTATCCTTATTGTTCCTATGGTTTGATTGTGTTTTTTATGGAATTATATTTATGAAATACATTTGTTTCACATGGATTATATTATGGTAGAATGATGTTTAAAGAAACCCATTTTATTCCTTGGGTTATGATGAATAATTTATGTTATTTTGGACTAGGTAAGAATGATTTCATTATGATATTGTTGGGACCTATATATCCCTATGATGCATTGGGTAAATATTTATATCTCTAGAGATATACATGACTAGAACGAAAAGTAAATCTGGTTCAGTAATACAGGGATGTATTGAAAAGTATTTATAATTAAGTAATATAGGGCTGGAATGAAAAGTATATCTAGTTCAGTAATATAGAGTTGGAATGACAAGTAAACTTGGTTCATTAATATAATTTTTCAACTATAATGATCTTGGTAATGACCCTTGGCTAATATGGAAATGATTTTCCACGCTTATGTGTTTTCCACCGTTCCATGTTTTATAACAATGCTATTTTCTCATGGTTCTTGTTCCTTTATTATTTATGCCTTATAAACAACCAAGATTTATTTCTTGACTCAATATTTTGAAAAATTTTATACATGGTATTATTTTGAAAATTTATGTTCATGTTTTTATACTCTTATGTTTATGTTTTTTTTGATATTTTCCATGTTTAACCTTACTAATAATTTGTGATCACCCCTTTTTATGTTTCATTTACCCAAGATATGAATAAGGTTAGTATGTAAGATATGTCAAAAATTAATTCTAGTTATGAAGGAAAATGCAGGAGAAGATATAGCTGTTTTATGAACCAGTTTTTTATGTTTCCCAGTTTCACAAGAAACTAAAATAATATTGTATTTTGGCATCTGTTTGTGTCATGTATTAAGTATTAATTAAAATTAATGTAATCTCCATGTATGTCAAGATTTGGGTCTTTAAAGTTGGAATCATATTGAAGATTTAATCAACCCTTGTAAACTAAGATGT
The DNA here is from genome assembly GCA_963277665.1 of Viscum album. NCBI lineage: Eukaryota > Viridiplantae > Streptophyta > Magnoliopsida > Santalales > Viscaceae > Viscum > Viscum album. The sequence goes on from OY728126.1 coordinate 5,068,931, forward strand.
GAAAAATTTACTGAGATCCCTAGAGATATTTCTAAGGATATGTACTGGGATGTCCAAAGGATAAGTCTAAGTATAGGATACAATCCTAGAGTTTTTGTGATAATCATGAATAATATAGGAATAAACCTAATATATCATATATTGAAACAATAAAAGTAATTTACCTTAATTTTTTGTTTTTAATCTATGATATGTATTTCTCACACTTTTCTATCTGGTCTTAGTCAGTAGCCATAACTAGATAGAACATAGTTAACCTTGAATTTCTTAGATGTGGAAAGTATGATAATTATGAAAAAAACATTCCTATGTGGAAATATCATAAAGAAAATCATGAAGTTTGTATGAGTATTGGTCATACTGTTGAGGATAAAGAGATTGTAAATGACATGTGAAAGGTATGGGATGTTTTAGCATTATTGTATACATTAAACCTAAGAAGCTTAGTTAGATTAAGGTTAAGGAACCTTATGACATGAATCATATTTTAGGAAAGACTAATATGATATATCCTAAGTAATGGTTTAAGAATATAGTAATATGATTGAGATATATAGGTTTTGGAATTCAAATATTATATGAATCATGATACATATAAGTGTTTTCAGTATAAATTATTCATTATGGATTATAAAGGATATGTAGAATAGTTTTTAATACCTAGAAAAGTGATTTAAGGGTGAGATGATATATTTGGAGAACACGTGATTAATGGAAAGATAACCCTTAATATATCCCTTGTATTTAGATAATGATGTTTGGATAAAGATATATTGGATATGAATAAGTAAATTGGATGATAATAGTTTCTTGGGAACTAATTATGGATTTGTTTTCAAGAGTGTTATGCTATCATGAATAAAGTATAATTTTTTTGAGACTTAAGGAATATATAAAATATGTTTTAAAATATGGAAACATGCATGTTTTCAATAAGGATATATAATAATTCATGTTATTACTATGAATTGAGAGAATATATGATGAAGGTGTTCACATGTTTCTAATGTGACCAAAAAGAGATAATTTTGATATATGGTAGATAAATTTTAAGCTGAGATTAGTGAACCTCTTTTTAAAGTGTTTTATTTTCATATTTTGTAAGTATTTTAAGCTTATAAATTTATGGAAGGTTTTAGTTAAACATCAGATGAAGTTTGTTAGAATAACGTAGTATATCACCATAGATTGACTTATGCATATTTGATTAATTATGAAAACATTTTTGTTGTGATAAAGATAGATGGAATGACTTATCATTATATTTATGGAATTCATGTTCTACTAACACTTCAAAAATTAAAAATTCAACTTCATTTATTTGAATAAAATATGAAGTGAAAATTGTTAAAGGAATGACCAACAATGATATTGCACCGAAATCAAGTAAGTATATCTTCTTATAAAAATTATTCAACGTTAGGAAAAGATATAGTGATATAAAAGGGTGTCCTATTATCAAATATTTTGATGATATCAATGACCTATTTCACGTTTCTATAGTTTATGGTTATTTTATTATTAACTTTCTCTCGATCACCCAGTTCTTTGTGATCAGTGATCTTTATCAATCTCTTTGATTATTTTTACTTTTTCTCCATGCCCAATCATCACCTATGTTCTTCTATGTAAAGACCTAGTTATGAATTACCTTGGGTAAATTTTATTTTCCAACTCTTCATTTTTAAAAGGAAGTTTTAGTACTAATTTTTATGATGTGTTATTTTGTGAAATAAACATTCACGTATTAAATCCTTTGACATCCTAGACAAATTTTTAGGGTGAAATTCATTTTAAGGGGGTAGAATGTAACACCTGAGATTTTTATGATATATATATATATATATTATGTATTGTGTTTTATGCTACAATAATATAATATTTCACCATACACAACACCATCTTAGCTTGAGTTATATGCAGCACTATGCTTGGCTTGTATTACACCTAATTTCAAGTTCTTTTGACAAAATTCATTTCACACAGGACTGAGTTTAAGCAAGTTTATAAAATATAAAGTCACTATTGATGGATTTTATTAATGTAATATATATGTTATGTATTTAATATAATGTTTAAATTTTATCTTATATGTTTTTTATTCATGGTATAAGAATAAATTCAATTTTTTCGGGTAAAAGAAGTATTTTTCAAAAAATATAATTTTTCTGCATTTGGATTGAACACCCATTTTAAATATATTTTTTGACAATTTCATATATAATAATTAACAACATAAAAATTTTCTTTGGAAGAGGTATATAAAATTTTAATTTGGATGAATTTTTGATATTTTTCGGATAACTTTCAAGTTTTGATGAATAATAAAAATACACTACATTTTAATTGAAAACAACATTTACCATCAATATAGTTTATATTGATAAATTATACAATATAATGGTTTTAAATTATTAATAGATTATATTTTTATCAATAAATATGATTTATTTCCTTGACATTAATTTTATATTGAATTTTGGTCTGAAAACATTTAAATATTTTGCAATGTATTAACTTTTAAAACTAGTTTTTCATTCTAATAATGAGAATAATTTTAATTTAAATACTACAACTTCTATATTTCAAATTTTGAAAAATAGATTCCATGTTTTTAATCAATAGGTAAAAATTATGGAAATATTTTTTTTGGATTTTATGAATAGTAACTTTTGTATTTTTTATTTAACGTGATTAATGTTAAACCAGGTAAATTATGATAAAAATTAATATTATATGGACAATAAAATTATCCTAAAACCTGAAAAAATACTATTTGATGAATAAAAGTCAACAAATAAAACTTAAGGATCATAATTGACTCTTTTAATGGAATCTTGTACTTGAAAATATTATATATTATTAAAATAAAATAAAGTGACAACATGTCACCCTCTTATCTCTTATAAGTAGAATAATTTTAATATAGTGATAAATATGAGATAACTTTTATAATAAATAGTTTCCAAAAGTATAATAAAATTATCTACATCAAGTTTATTTCTTTGTAATTTTTTAAAATTAAATAATTACCTTAAATGCTTATACAATGATGATGCATAAATTATTTAATTATTGAAAAATCAATAAAACAATTTTAAATAAAATGATAATAATAATTAAAAGAAAAAATAAACTTGGAAAAAATCTTATTAGTATAGTATATATCAACCATAATCATCCAAGGGTTGAGTTATTGATCATTTAAAGGCGTATGTAAAAGATTATGACACTTATAATATTTTATTTAAAGTGATGTTAAAGTTGTCACTTTCATGTTTTAATAAATATAAAATTTTTAATGTAGGAATATATAGAAGATATATTAGACTATAAGTAATCCTATGAACTATATATGATTTATATTCATCATATTATTTTATTTTTAATTTTTATTCAACAGATAAGTATATTAAATGATTACACAAAACTAATGTACTAATTATTTTATTAATGGAAATATCAAATTAATGTGATTAAAAATATTAAAATAAATATTATTAAGGATAATTAAAGTATACAGTGAATTTTATATATGATATTGACCCCTTAGGTATATGATTAAATATTTTATTTGGGGATAACATATTATATCAATATTTTTAAAAATCCAAGAAATGAATAGTGTCAAAATTGACACTATTGATATTTTATCAAATTAATGTTTTATTAAAAAAATTTAAAATCATAATAAAATTTAAAAAATATAAAATATTTATGATATTGTCTAAAATGTTCTAAATGGTTCACTTATGGTCTAATTGACATTAAATAAGTAAAATTCTCATAATTTTAATATTGAAACATTTGTTACTTTGGTTAAAATTAAAATAGAATAACTAAGAGTTAATTTAAATGATAAGGTGTAAATTGACAAAAAACTTGTCTAAAGTTTTTTGGTTTATGATATTACAATATTATCACATCTAATATTCTAAAATATGATATTTCTGATGTTTTTATAGGTGTTTTGAGTTTATTATAAATTAATATTTCTAGAGTTTCCAAAAGTTCCCCTCACCTCAATTATAAAAGGCTACCTCCTCCCTTTGCTCTTCACTTCACTTTGAGACTTCAAGATATTCTATACCCTAATGATTTACCTTATAAACTTCAACTATTATATTCTATAGGTTCTGTTATTCTCAAAACACAATCTCTAGTTCCTTTAAGAGGATATTTAGAGGGAGCATGTCGAAGAAGAGGTAATCTCCTCCAACGATTCACTCAAATTATTTTTTCTTCAACTTCCTATTCCTTTGTTTTTTCAATTATTAAGTAATAAATACAATATCACCTATATACTGAGATGTTTTTATGGTTATGGAAAAAACTTATTCCACCTTATATTCATCCTATAAAACACATAATCATCACGCAAGCATACATATGACTTACCGTTTCTACGTTGTGGTGTAATAAGTTTTTAACCACCATATTACTTGGATGGATATAATGATGGAAATAATAAATATTTTTTTATTATAACACTATATAGATTCTGTATCAAATTATATACCATTAACTTCTATACTATTTCACAATTATGATAATGATATCATCGCTCACGCGTACGTACGACCTACCATCTCCATGACGTGATGTGATTCATATCCATGTCCACCATTCATGAATGATTAAATAAATTTATATAATGAATAAATATTATATATATTACCTTAATATAATACTTTAAATTATATAAGTATGTCCTATTTACAAGAATCATAACTTACATGACCAAAAATGCAAGAGAAAATAATGTAGTTAACACCAAAATGACAGTAATAATGAAATATTATTAAAAATGTGTTAATATGATGAAATATGATATAATAAATATAAATATGGTTCTTTAATAAGATAATGACATTATTTAAACCATTATACTAGAGTTTTGGATATGTACAAATGAAATAGGGCCTAAGGTAAATGATTATTTTGTCCTACTTTTATTTCTTTGGGATATGTGCCTTACACACAACCTATTTATTGTGTGTGGTGTTTATGCTTCTCATTTAAGTTTTTATAATTCATTTTATGAAGGTTATTTTATTTATATATTCATATAATTTTTATTATTTTATGAGTCATATGATTTGACTGATTATAAATTGTTAAAGGATAATTTTATGATCTCATTATTATTCCAGATTTTTTATATGTACGTATTTACTAGGGTATATTTAGCATCTATTTCCATGATTCCTGATTATGTATTCCAAAATATACTTTCTATTATTCTAAAAAAATTTAAAGTAAATTTTACCCATTGGTGAATTTTTATTGAATGGTATGAAATGAATATTTTGTCATTTTTGATATGAGGTACTTTTTGACTTTTCTGGAAAAATTACAAGGAGAATTTTTTAAACTTATATGGAATGAATGGATTTTTACATTTTCATAACACCAGATTTCCATGAAGATTACCTTACACAATTTCATGTTTATTTTCAAATAAATTATTTTCTTTTGAAATTGTGCAATATTTCAAGAAAAAAACTTTTTTAAAGAAAAAAGAATGTTTTCCTGAAGAACTAATTTCAAGTGTTATATAAAAATTATTTTCCATATAAGAGGGAATTATTTAATTGGTTTATGTTTCAACAATAATATACTTATTTTTACTATTGTTTTATTGTGTTTATGATGGTATTATATTTATCAAATCCATTTTTTACATGGATAATGTTATGGTTGCATGATGTTTAAATAAACCCTTTTTATTCCTTGGGTTATGATAAATGATTTATGTTATTATGGAATGAATAAGAATGATTTAATTATGAGATGGGTGGGACCTATATCTCTCTCAAATTCACTGGGTTAAGATTTATATTTCATTATATATACATTAATGGAATGATAAGTAAATCAAGTTCAGAAATATAGGGATGGAACAACAAGTAAATCCGATTTAGTAATATAAGGCTAGAACGACAAGTAAACCCGATTAACTAATGAAATTTTTCCACTATGATGGTCTTGGAAATGAGCCTTGGATAATATCGAAATGATTTTCTATTCTTATGTGTTTTCCAAAATTCTATGTTTTAATCCAATGCTATTTTCTCATTACTCTTGTTCCTTTATGATTTATGCCTTATGAACTACAAAGATTTATTTCTTGACTCGATATTTTTATATTTTTTTTACATGGTATGATTTTCAAAAGTTATGATCTTGTTTTTACATTATTATGTTTATGTTTTTTGGATATTTCCTATATTTACCCTTATTGAGCATTTGATCTCACCCCTTCTTATGTTTATTTTACCCAGGACATGAAGATGGGTAGTATATAATATATGTCAAAAAGGGGTTCTAGATATGAAGGAAAAATATAGAGATATTTTAGATATTTTATGAATCTGTTGTTTATGTTTCCTAGTTTCCAAAGATACTAAATGAATACGGTATTTGGTCATCTATTTATGTCATGTATTAAGTATTCCACAAAACTAATGTAATCTCCTTGTACATCATGCTTTGGGTATTTACACTGATCTACATAATGGTAAGGCTAGATGGAACTTATACAGAACACTATAAATAAGAGTAAATTATTGGTTTCCTTTACACATCCCAACTATGTATGTTTAAAGCATTAGTTAACTTTACATAGTCTAGATACATAATGGTAAACCCTTTTATGAAACTGAACCTTTAAAAAACTAAAATATAGTTCTATTTTTCTTTTTTTTTCTTCATTTAATCACATGTTTCACAAAACATAAGAATGTATTCATATGACATTGCTGAAGGGTTTTTTAGAGTCTAATAAAACTTTTCAGATCCAGTGGAAGCTATTAAAACCCCTTTTTTGAAGATCTATAAGAAAGATAATATGAAACCTATGTAAAATAATGAAATAAATAATTATTATAAATATGTATACCTTACACTGAAAATCCACTGCATCATCTTCAAACTTCATCACACGGGTTTTATAGAGATCACTAAAGTAGAAAATAAAAGCATCCCACCTCATTAGGTATCAATGGGTAAATTGAATCATCCAACTTTTGAATGGGATTCATCTTTTATCCACGATATACTAGTACCTCTAAATGAAAAGGTGGAAGATGAAAGATAAATTTTGGGTATTGGATATTTTTTTCAGGTATTATCAAAATTCATGCATACATCCATTTCATAGTATATATATATATCACTAAGAAATTTATTTGGATTTTTAATTTATTTATGCATTTATAATGGATGAATAAATATTTCTTCAGCAAACACATGCATCCAATTCATGTATAACTCCAAATAAATTTCATATTATTTAATGAATTAAATAAAGGAAATTTTTTAATGAGTTTGAATCATTCAAATATTAAAACAATTAATATTTATTTTCTCACTAGATTAAAGCCACTTACCTGAATGGAATATTATTTCATTCATACATCTTGATATACCATACACTTGATATATCCATGAATCATATACTATATATAGATTTAAAACATATCTACTTTTAGTTCACTTGATCAATGTTATCAAAGACATATTAGTTATATGGTTTCTCAAAACCATTAGACCGTACAATTAACAATGGTTCACGTGATAGAAGCATGCATAGATCATGATGTGAAATAGGCTGGAAATGACAGAAATCATTTTCAAAAATTTTTTTAGGATGGAGTGGATCTTTGACAATGTTATATAGTCACATAAGCCTAATGTAATCATTATAACGCATGAACATGTTGGTTTATGGATGACTAAGTATAATAGTCCATTGACTAGTGAGTGCATTATCTTAAAGAGTTCACCCAATGTGGTCATGTGATGTATATGAAGGGTTCTTATGATGATGTCATGTAAAGATCATAGAGGGTGAAACACTATAAATGATTTTTTTTCTCAATATTTTATGTATATATCTTTCAGTACATAGTTATACAACTTGAATCTCAAAATAGGTGTTAGGTGGTAGAGTTCATGCAACCATATATACAAATATGTGGCAGGGAGTCTCACAATGAGATGTTAAGTGATCTTATGAAGCTAGAAAGGTCATGCGATCACATGATTTGAATGACATAACATGATAAATAATTACTAATTTTTTCTAATGGAAGGATGAGAACATTTTTCAGAGTTATATCAATGTAAAAAACCTCAATAAATACCCATCAGTCATCATTAATGAAAGAGAGAAGGGATATGAAGAGATTTCACCCAAAGGAGATACATGAAAGGTATTATGAACGATAGTGATATGTGAATGGATTCTTTAGGTTGGACAATGAATAATTTATATGATAATATTATGTAAATAAATCTCATGCTTTGGAACATGTGAGGTGATTAGGAGAACCATGTCACATGAAATAGGTTACATGATTCAATCATGCAAAAGGGTCTCACACTCAAGGGTTACCTGCCCAACAATCTTGTGATGAGATAATCATAATAAGGATCATGTGACTGGGTCATCAATCATGAAATACACAAATATATTTATAAAGAGGATTCTCATGATCAGGGTTCTTATGTGAAGGGGTCTCATGCCAAGGAGTCTCATGCTCAAGGTTAGGTGCCCATTGGTTTTGTACCTAGGAGTTATGACCTTGAGGGGATTTTTGTGAAATATACCTTTTTCATATAATAATTCTAAAAAAGATAAAGGAATAATATTTCAGTAATATATATATGTCAAATTAGAAGATATCAATTATATAATTACATCTTGAAAATGTCTTTATCTAAAGTTGATAAAGCGAAAAAAGAAAAATCCATTACAGAATTTTCCTGCTCTAGAGAAAAAGAGATGTTGAGATTATATTGAGGAATAAAAAGACTCAACTAACTTTTTAAGGAGTTAATCACATCTAGAATAATGTAAGAGATAATTGGAAGAGAATAGAAACAAATAATAATATCAGAAGTAATGAATCTTATTATTCTTTCATTAGTAGAATTTTATGTTATTTTGGGAATGGATTAACTCTATTTACAAAGAGACTATATTAATTTATATGATATAGAATTAAAATTTCAAATTAAAAATCAACATAATATTATATGCTGATGTAAGGCTAACAATGAACTCCTAATGAAAATTACTTCCATTATATGGGTCTTAATACCCAATAATGAGTTATATTTATCTCAAATGTTTTAGTGAAACTTGATATTGAAGATATGAATATAGTGTGAGAATAAGAAAATGTATTTTCATAAGAGTTTCATGGTCCTACCATAGATCATTTGTATAATAGCTCCGATCCTACTTTCCCATATCTAGCGCTAAAATCATAAAATTAATATTTCCAACTTTGATACCGATGCTTGTGACCTAATTCTTTCCCATCAAAACCTCACAATAATAAAAAGAAAAATATGATCACTTAAATTCTCAAGGACCTTTTAGGTTTAGAGTTTGATAGAATTATTCAAAATTTCTGCACAAACATTACCCATGTTGTTAAATGACCATTTCTCCCACTTAGACTAAATTTTCTTATTTCACATTAATTCATCCCCATCATCCATATGAAATCCCTTATAAAAATAATTTTTTCAACCTAATGATTTATAATCTTCAGGAAAAGGAAAAATAATAAGGGTGATATAAGATTAATAGTATGGTTAAATATAATAATTAATAATTAAATGTCATCAATGAGCATAAGATGTTCATAAGGATATGCCAACATAATTATAGTGCCTGAACATATCATAAAATAACTCACACCGATCAATATCTGAATCATCAATCATAAAAAATGAAATAATTCTTTAAAATGAAAATATTCATAACAATCAATAATCACGAGCCATGTGATATCATTATTGATTAAATGAAACATTATAAACCATGGAAATCATTGATAAAATGTGTTGGTATATTGGAAAATTACCATTATATCACTCTTACAAAACCATTACAGGTGAAATAACAATAAATCTAAATTAAAATATAATTGTCTATATAAATTAATCATTACCCAATGAATTGGATCGGTATTTGGGTGTGCCCATTGTTCAAGATATAATAGGTTCACCCAGTGTAGTATATTTTTCACTGTCGTATAAACTATAATGGGATCACCCAATACTATCTGGGCTTCCCCATAATATAATATGTAACGAGATCAACAGATGCTATCTGGGTGAAACCATCATATATAATTTATAAGAACCAAAATATTAATAAAGAACATAGATAATTAATCTCATTATAAAAATAATAAAAAATAATTATTCATTTCATAATGTGATTGACCCGTAGAAGAGAAACATGTTCCATGAAAATCTTTTTCAAACATAATAAACCCATGGAAATGAAATGTGTTCCATAGATATTTCTTTGAACCAAGATAACCCATGAAAAAGAAGTGGGTTCCATAAAATTATTTTTGAAAAAATCTTAATACATTTAGAGAAATAATAAGGATAACATCATCACAAAATATCCTCATTGGTGCATTCATAACAACAAGGGATATTGAAGTTTATGAATGGAAATAAAAGTAAAATATAATTAAATTAATTTTCAGTAATATAATAATTTAATCTTAAAAATAAATTTTTTTAAAAAAATTGAAAACATATTTTGAAAACTTCTTTATTTGAAAAAAACCTTGGAAATATATAATGTCGCGACCCATCCCCCCGGGCTTGTGCCTTGACTACCCCAAGCCCGCCTTCCATAGGCCAGGGCTAGCGACTAGCACCAAAGGCGTAATTCCCTAAAACTAGGAAGGAATTGACTTTATAACCTGTAAACACACACAACAGATACGATCACGAGTAAACTGAATAACCAACAAGTGAGTACAGTAAGTAAAAAAGGGGCCAAAATACAAGCCCAAATGGAAAGTACAAGAAACTGAAAGTACAATTAAAACTAAGGAAATAAGAAAAACAACCACTGGGTCATCCTCTAAGGTTACTACCTGAAGGGTAGGTAAATATCACCTCCTCATCACTCCACATCAGTCCATCTTCTCCGTGTACCGACATGCCGTATGGTCCACCTCTGGGCACCATCCAGACCTAGTACTCTTAGCCTTAGTCAGTGTTGTCCATCGTCTGCATCCAGCACAATGAGGTGTTGGCATATCCTGTACAGGGGTGAGTATAAAGATACTCAAAAGGGACCCTGAGACCCTTAAGGTCTCACAAAATTCAACAAGGATAATCCAAAAGGTATGAAATCAACAGATAACCCCACTTAGGTATATGCCCATACATATACCTAAGTTACCAAGTAATGCATCTCAATCATGAGGAAAACACAAAAGTTACTAACTTAGCTCAACCATGATTTTTATTCACATTGTCGAAACCTTGGCTGCTGGATAACTCCTCCTCTATTGAGTATCGTGGGCCTACCGCGACACCAAGACACTTCCCACTAACCTTGGACTGCTGAGGTACTTCTCCTGTCAAGTACCGTGGGTTTGTTGCATCACACAGAGGTGATCCCCACCGTGTGTCTGCCGCCCCAACTAAGCTCTCTTCTATTGTGGGTCTGACACCACAACCAGGAGCTCCCCACTGGGCTAGTCGAGTCACTCTGAGTCAATCGATCAGCAGTTATCAAGTATCAGCCAGCTACTAGGTCTCTGTACTCTGTCCGCTCACCTCTGGAAGGATCCACTCCATGAGCTAATGGTCAATACTCCAACTATCACGAAGTCCCATTAAGAAGTACATCAAAGGTCCACCACTTTATAGAATTCTCAACGCAATACACGGAACATCAATCGGATGCCCGGTCTGTGAGTTATTAGCCTTTTAGTCTTGGGGGCCCGGTTGGATTCATGCACGATCCAACCTGACTGTATCTCAACTCTACCCCATCCTCTAGTGGGGTATACTCAAATAGACCATCATTCTCCAAGATTACCAGCGCTGCTGACGGTTCATCAAACGGACGTCTGGTGCCAAAGATATGGCCAAAAGAAAGTAAAAGGGTCATAGTGGGCCCCGGTCCGGTCCGACCCGGTCGGACCAACCCGGTCCGACCTTGTGTAGGACGACACGGTCTGGGTCGATCTAGCCTAACCTGTTGGGTCTAGCCCGGCCCGCATGGCCCAGCCCAGCAAACCGTGAGGGGTCGTGGAGGGCCGCGAGAGCACAGAGTGGCCATGGGTCCGCAAGAGGGCGGTTCGGCTCGGAGGGCGCCACATGGGCCGTTCTTCCTAGAGGGAGCCGCAAGGGTGAGGCTCGGTCCAGAGGGTGCCTCGAGGATCCAGGGTGGCACGGCCAGTGCCGGGAGGGCGGCTCAGCCGGGGTGCCACGGGGCACGCGGATGGTGGAGTCGTAGGGCGCACGAGGCACACAGAGGTCGGCGGTCCGGTTCGGCCAACGACGGTATGGGGCGCGCTGGGCACGCATAGGTCAGCTCAGCAAAGGCTTGGGAGGTCACCATGAGGGGTGCGGTAGGTGTGGCGGCCGAGAGTTGGGGTGCCGCGTGACCTGGGCGTGGCTCGGCCTGGGTGCGGCAATCATCGGGCCGGTTCGGCCAGTGGGTGGCACGACCTGCGGGTAGTGCGGCCAGGGCAGTGTGGTTCGGCCTGGGGCGGCGGAGCCGATTCTACAGGGGTGCCAGAGCATCATGGGGGTGGCACAGGTTTCCTTCGTTGCCTTCGTCATCTCGTCTCCATGCTGAAGAACATCACAAAGAAGAATGGCAGAGGGGGGTCAGGCCATGTTACTTTGGCCCACACACTCCATGTTTAGGGTTGTAGAAAATGGTTCATCAATAACATAAACAAAGGATGAGCATGAAATATATCTTAAAAACATCAATTCCTATAATCTCTCATTAACAATATATTCCCAACCCGCAAGGAAAAACATCTACGGATCAACTTGATAATAAGTTGGTCCGCATTCGTTGTTTTGGAAGAAACGAAACATGGGAATAATATCATACTTAAATAAAATCCCTACCTTTGTTCATTGCTCGTTGACGGAGTCGTGGGGAAGAAGATAGATTTTTCGTTGTTCATCACGTCTGCCGTACACTTCCAATCCTGAGCTCGTGTGTCGGTTCGTTGACGACGATGAGGAGGGAGGGTCAGCCGTCGAAGACGTCCCACATCGGTTGCATCCGCAAGGTGCCTCTGAGGAAGAAGTCAAAGATGCTCCTTGCCAGCGTTCTTCGTTGGAAGAACACCTTCTTTTTTCTTTGTTGGAGAAACTAGTTCTTCGTTGGAGAGTTTTCTCCCAAGAGCTCTAATTCTCCTTTTCCAACCTTTTTCCAACAAAAGAATAGATATCCCCTCCAAATAATAGATTATCTATTATTTAGTTTGATGGGTTTGAAATTAAAATTGGGTGAATTAATTAATTTGGATTCACTTTATTAATTCATGAGGTTGGCACAATTAAAAGAGAGGATGGGTAGACACCATTAAAAAAGGGGGTTCAAGAGACTCTCCCTCATTAATGAGGGGAGTTGAGAGGTTTTCCTCTCAACCCATTATTAGGGGAGTTTAGTCCTGGGTGGTCCCCACATCGTAACCTCTCACGAGAGGTTAGGTTTGGGTGGGCCCCACTACCATAACCTCTCATATGAGGTTAAGGTTTTGTGGTCCCCACCTCCAACTTCCACATGGCTGGTTATAACAGATAAAATAAAATAAAACATACATTTATTTTATTTTATTATTCCCAAGAAAAACCCAAAAACTATCTTCCACCCTCGACTAACTTTCGTCGAGTTGAAAGTATTCTTAAGTGAATACCGGCACTGCAAGTTCAATAGTTCCCTCAGATTTAAATTTCGAGCACCAGTTCCAAAGTTATAAAAACTCGCCCGTATGTTTACTGAACGTACCAGAACAGAACTTCAGAAATTGATTCCGAGCACTCCGGGATCTGGAATCACGTGCCGTTAATTTTCACAAACTCATAAAATTCTCACATATTTTTAAAAAAAGTTACATAGAAATTCAGGGTTTTTAAATTCTCCCCACCTTAGGCTTTACATCCATGTAATCCACAACTCAAACTAAGGGAACATGTGGGGATACTGAGCATGCATATGATCCTCCTGCTCCCATGTGTTCTCCTGGGGGTTCCGTGCTGCCAGTGAATGTGCACCAGAGGTATTGACCATCCATGAAGGACCTGCTCCTATCGATCCTCAATCTCTACTGGAAACTTCATAAAAGTTTCCCCATCGTCGACGTGCAGCTCGCCATGGTCGATGATGTGGGAAGGGTCATTCACGTATCTCCTTAGCAGGGAGATATGGAAGACGTCATGCCCCCGGTGCAACTAAGGTGGAAGAGCTAAGCGGTAATCCACATCACCAAATCTGCTGAGGACCTAAAAAAATCTGATGAATCTCAAAGATAACTTTCTGACTCGTCCAAATCTCCGTAGACCTCATCGAGGTGAGACCCGTAGAAAGATGTGGTCTCCATCCTCGAACTCCAGAGGTCTCCATATCCTTTCAGTATATGACTTATACCTGATCTATACAGTCTTCATTCACTCCTGGATGATTTGATCCTTCTCCGTGGTATCTCATACCATCTCTACTCCCACTAGTGCTGACTCCCATGGGTCAGTCCAGCACAAAGGTGATCTAAAAGGTAACCCGTATAATGCCTTAAAAGGTTCCATCATAATGGTGGAGTGATAGCTATTGTTTTATGAAAAATCCACCAAAGGTAAGAGATCCTCCCAACTGCGGCCGTAGTCGAGGACACAAGCATGCAACATGTCCTCAAGGGTATGAATGGTCTGCTCAGTCTGGCCATCCATTTGAGTATGGAAGGTGGTGTTCAAATGAAGCTGCACCCTGAAAGATTCCTACCACCCCTTACATTGTCGGGAAGTAAAACATGTGTCACGATTAGAGAAAATCATCGAAGTTACTCCATGTAACCGCACAATCTCTTGCACATAGAGGCATCCAATGCTCTCTACTGAACCCTGCTCTTCGATCGGTAGGAAGTGGGATGACTTGTTGAGTCGGTCTACGATCATCCAGATCAAGTCATGACCTTTGGATGTACGTGGATGTCCTGGAACTAAATCCATGGATATCCCATCCTACTTCCACTTTGGGACCTCTAAAGGATGAACCAAGCCTGCTGGTACCTGGTTCTCTAACTTCACTTGCTGACAAGTGAGGCACTAAGAGACAAACTCTGCAGCTACCTTCTTCATTCTCGGCCACCAGTATTGTAGTCGGCGATCCGGGTACATCTTCACCACTTCTCGATGCACCGCTAGAGGGGATTTGTTGAGCTCCCTCAAAACTTCCCCCTGAAGCGACACTGGTACCATAGTACGTCCTCTGAAGAGTATAACATGCTCCACACCTTCAGAAAATCCATCAGGTTCCTGCCCCGTGGATATCGGAGCACGTCGTGTCTCATAGTCAGTGTCCCCATGTTGTGCCTCCCAGACTCGCTGAAGAAGTGGGGGAGTGACTGTAAGAGAATGAAGAAAGTCTTATCCATCTCTATCCACAAAGGATATCTATAAAGCAGCCAGCTTCTCTGTTGCCTCGACTAGCAGCTGCATACCAGACCTCCTACTGAGTGCATCTGCAATAACATTCCCCTTCTCAGGAGTATAGACTATCTCAAAGTCATAGTACTGGAGGAACTCAAGCCAACGTCGTTGTCTCAGTTTCAGGTCCTTATGAGAGAAGTTGTACCTGAGACTCTTGTGATCAGAGTACATGATAAAATGCTCGCCCATTAGATAGTGTCACCACATATTCATGGCGAAGACCACTGCTACTAAATCCTGGCCATGGGTAGCATAGTTTTGATCATGCTATCTTAGCTGTTGAGAACCATAAGCAATCACTGCTCACTCCTACATCAGGACACATCTGAGCCTGGTCCTTGATGAGTCGCAGTAGACTATGTACCCTACACCTTCCTCTAGAAACCTCCAGATGGGGGCACTAGTCATCATCTACCTCAGCTCCTGAAAACTTTGCTGATATCTCTCTGAACACAAAAAGGGTTTCCCCTTCTTCGTCAAGGCTGATAGTGGTGCTGAAACTCTGGAGAAGTCTGGTACAAACCTCCGGTAATATCCCTCCAAACCCAGGAAACTCTGTACCTCTGTCACACTTCAGGGTGTCTCCCAAGGAAGTACCGCCTCAATCTTCACTGGATATACTGCAACTCTAGCCTTTGAGGTGACATGTCCCAAAAAGTGAACCTCTCAGATCCAGAACTGGCACTTCGAGAGCTTACCATAAAGGTGGTTCTCTCGGAGTGTGTCTAGTATTACCCACAAGTGATAGACATGCTCCTCCTCAGAAGTCTAGTATATCAGAATGCTGTCGATGAAGAATACGACAAAGAGATCGAGGTATGGCTGAAAGATCTTGTTCATGAGTCCCATGAACACTACTGGAGCATTGGTCACACTGAATCGAATAACCAAGAACTCATAGTGGCCGTACTGACATCTGAAGTCTGTCTTCTGCACATCCTCATCTCAAAATCTGAGCTGGTGATAGCATTATCTGAGGTCTATCTTCGAGAAACACCATGCTCCCTTTTGCTGATCAAAGAGATCGTCAATCCTCGGGAGTGGGTACTTGTTCTTCACGGTCACCTGGTTCAGGCGTCGATAGTCATCACAAAGACTCAAGTTCCCATCTTCCGTCTTGGTGAACAGAATTGGGGCTTCCCAGGGAGAAACACTGGTCCGAATGAATCCCTTCCCCTTCAAGTCCTCAAGTTGTACCCGTAGCTCGCGAAGCTCCGCGAGAGACATCAAATACGCTGTAGTAGATATCAGTGCCATCCCGGGGTACAAGTCAATGCAAAAGTATACCTCCCTACGAGGGGGTAGACCTAGAACATCATAAGGGAAGACATCTGCATACTGGTCCACCACTGCAGGATAGCTCAGACTCTCTACATAAATTGCTCTGAGGGTAAGGCAATCCAACTGATGAGTGATCGACTACACCCTCCTCTGAGTAAGTCCGTCCTATGCAGCAAAGTCTCCCTTCTCTCTGGTGAAGGTAAACCTGGTCCCATCCGTGTAGACACACCGATCCTTTCATATAATACAGTCAATATGAGCATGGAATGTATATAACTAGCCCATACCCAATATGACGTCGTAAGGCCTCGACGCCGCTACTAGGAGATCCCAGCAAAAGCTCTCACCTCTTAGAGAAAGTTCACACTATCGGCTCCAGTGCATAATCATTGATTCTGCTCCCATAAGAGTCTATAGTCGTAAGGATCAAGCCAATGACTCTTTCGGAATCTCCTAGCTCGGAACGAGGGAAGTGGCAATGAATGAGTGAATGGAACCTATGTCTATAAGAACTGCAGCTAAGGTGGAATAGACACAGATTGTACCTTGTATCATCTCCAGAGTGCCATGATCGTAGGCCTCAGCTTCCTGTAGTTGAGCTCTCCCCTGTCCACCTGCTCCCTATGGTCGAGGTGGACCTCCTAGTGGTGGTGGCAGTAATACCTCGAAACTTCTCCCACCACCAGATGTATGACCAGCTCCTCTTCCACGTCTTCTTGTGCCCTCTGAACTGACTCAATTGAATATTTGTCTCTTCCTGGGCGGTCCTTCGACCGTCTGCTGATCATCCGAACGGTGGGTCAGACAGTCACGAGCCATGTGACTCTAACCGTCACATGTGAAACACTGCCCACTCCTAGCATGTTTGTATCTGCTCTGGGTTCCCCGCATGACTGATCCTTAGTCATGTGGTTTTCCACCTATAGGTATGGTCATCTAGGACCTCTATGACATTTGTCTGCTTCCAGCTGCAGAAGACTCTACTACGTGTCGACTGGTGGAGGATATCGCTACTAGAGACTTCCCAGTAAGGAAACTCTCCACTATGAGGGCTCTCTCTAAGACCCCTGTCTGCGTTGGGATACTGAGTGAGATCACAAAATCTCTGATCTCCTACCTGAGTCCATGCTCGAAGGTCTGGGCACTGAAGAATAGGTCTCGTACCATATCGATGGAGTAGCGTGAAAGGTCTGTGAACCTCACTGAGTACTGATCTATAGTCATGCTACCCTGCTATAGATGAAGTTGCTCCTGAATGTGCACTACGTGGAGAGTCGCTGGGAAAAAATCATCCCTAAATAGGCTCTCGAAGTCTTCCCAGAGAAGTGTCATCTAATTTTGGACCTGGAGAATCAAGCACCATCATATTACCACTACTTCCTATAGAAGGATGGCGACAAGAATCACCATGAGGTTGGATGTTGTCCCTACTAGTCAGAAGAGTCTCACCACATCCTCCAGCCAATCCTCACCCACCTGTGGGTCCATCTCTCCCCTAAACCTGGGTGACCTCTTGAATTGGAACTCATGCAACGTGCTCAAACAATGTGCATTGTCTGCTACTAGGGTTGGTGGCATCGGTGTCCCAACGGGGAGTGGTACCTCTGGTTCCTCCGCTGGAAAAGGGACATGCACCGAGGCCTCATCGCTCGGTGGGCTATCTTTGTGTAAAACTCTCAGGACTCTAGATGGTCATCTGTGGAGAGGCATCCTGAAAGAAACAGATGTGACACAGAAAAAAGATTATACCGAGGGAGCTCATCTGGTTGAGCTGACATTAAATAAAACCTTCAAAAACACACATGGAATCAGTGTTTCTATGCACAGAGTCGGAAATCAGAAGTCAGGGTCCGGGTGTATGGATACGTCAGCCGCCTCCCCAACAGTAGACTCCCTGAAATGAAAACCACACTCACTACACTTAACACTATTGCTTCATAGAAAAGAAAGACCAGAGTCCTAAGTTTTGTGGTAGAACTGACTTCTCTGATACCAATTTGTCACGACCCGTCCCCTGGGGCCTCTGCCATGACTACCCCAAGCCCGCCTTCCGTAGGCCAGGGGCTGGCGACTAGCACCAAAGGCGTAATTCCCTAAAACTTTGAAGGCATTTCCTTTATAATCCGTAAACACACATAGCAGTTATGATCACAAGTAAACTGAATAACCCAAAAGTGAGTACAGTAAGTAAAAAAGGGTCCAGAATACAAGCCCAACTAGAAAGTACAAGAAACTGAAAGTACAAGTACAACTCGGGAAATAGGAAAAACAGCCACCGGGTCATCCTTCGAGGTTCCTAACTGAAGGGTAGGTACAGATCGCCTCCTCAACACTCAACGTCTGTCTGTCTCCTCCGTATACCAACACGCCGTATGGTCCAACTCTGAGCACCGTCCAGACCTAGTACTCTCAGCCTCAGTCAGTGTTGTCTGTTGTCTGCATCCAACACAACGAGGTGTAGGCATAACTCATGCAAGGTTGATTATAATGATACTCAGTAGGGACTCCAAGACCCTCAAGTTCTCACAAAATCCAACAAGAATAAACCACAAGGTATGAAATCAACAGATAACCGCAATTAGGTATATTCCCATACATATACCTCAGTTATCAAGTAATCTATCTCAATCACGAGGAAAACACAAAAGCTACTGACTCATCTCAACCATGATTTTTATTCACATAGTCGAAACATTGGATATTGGAGAACTCCTCCTCTATCGAGTACAGTGGGCCTACCGTGACACCAAGGAATTTCCCACTAATCGTGGACTACTGAGGCACTCTTCTGATCGAGTACAGTTGGTCTGCTGCGTCGCACAGAGGCACTCCCCGCCGTGGGTCTACCGCCACAACCAGGCGCACCCCCTAATATCCTACAAAGGTACTCCTCCTGTCGAGTACCACGGGTCTGCCGCCACAACCAGGCGGTCCTATGCTATGGGTCTGCCACCACAACCATGTGCTTCCCACTGGGATAGTCGATTCACTCCGAGTCAATCGGTCAGCAGTCATCAAGTCTCAGCCAGCTACTAGGTCTCCCCACTCTGTCCGTTAGTCTCTGGAAGGACTTTCTCTATGAGCTACTAGTCGATACTCCAATTTTCATGAAGTCCCATGAAGAAGTATCTCAATGGTCTGCCACGTCATAGAGGTCTCAATGCAATAGACAACACATCAATCAGATGTCTGGTCTATGAGTTATTAGCATTTTTGTCCCAGGGGGCTCGTTTGGATTTGTGCATGATCCAACCTGATCGTATCTCAACTGTAACCCAAACTCTAGTGGGGGTATACTCAATGGGACCATCATGCTCCAAGATTACCAGCACCACTGACGGTTCGTCAAACATACGCCTGGTACCAAAGATAAGACCAAAAGAAAGTAAAAGGGTCGTAATGGGCCCGGGTCCGGTCTAACCCGGTAGGACCGACCCGGCCCGACCCAGTCTAGGTCGACCCAAACTGACCCATTGGGTCTATCCTGGCTCGTTAGGTTTGGACCAACCTGCTTGGCCAGCCCAGTAGGCCGCAAGGGGTTATGGAGGGCCGCGAGAGGGCGGACCGGTCGCGAGGGCGCGGACCGGCCGCAGGTCGGCGTGAGGGCGGTTCTGCCCGGAGGGCGCCACATGGGAAATTAGGCCCGAAGGGTGCCGTGAGGGTGCAGCTTTTCCCGGAGGGCGCCACTAGGGCGTTGCTCATCTCGGAGGGTGCCGCGAGGTGCCGGGGTAGCACGGCCAGGGCCGGGAGGCCGGTTCGGTCGGGGCGCCACGGGGCGTGTGGACAGCAAAGCCACGGGGCACGCAGGGCATGTGGTGGCCGGCGGGATGGTTCATCCAGTGGTGGACTGGGGCGTGTAGAATGTGTGGGGTGCGCGGGCCGTGCGGAGGGTGGAGCCGCGGGGTGCACGGGGCACGCGGAGGCCGGCTCGGCCGGGGCTCGGGAGGGGGCCACGAGGGGTGCGAGAGGTGCAACGACCGAGAGCCGAGGCGGAGCTCGGCCGGGGTGTGGCATGGCTCGAGATGCATTGGCCAACAGGTGGCGCAGCTAGTGGGAAATGCGGCTGGGGCGGCGCTGTTCAGCTTGGTACAGCGGAGCCGATTCGGTCGGGGAACCGGAGTGTCGCGGGGGCAGCGCAGGTTGCCTTCGTCGCCTTCATCGTCTCGTCGCCTCATCACCATGCCGAAGAACATCACAAAGAAGAATGGTAGGAGGGTCAGGCCATGTTAGTTTGGCCTGCACCCTCCGCATTTAGGGTGGTAGAAAATGGTTAATCAAGAACATAAAAAAAAGACGAGCATGAAAGATATCTTAAAAACATCAATTCCCATAATCCCTCATTAAAAATATATTCCCAACCCACAAGGAAAAACATCTGCGGATCAACATGACTATATGTTGGTTCGCGTTATTTGTTTTAGAAGAAAAGAAACAAGGGAATAATATCATACTTAAATAAAATCCCTACCATTGTTCATTGTTTTTTGATGGAGTCGCGGGGAAGAAGATAGATTTGTCGTCGTTTGTCGTGTCTGCTGCACACTACCAATCCCAAACTCATGCATCGGTTCATTGAAAATGATGAGGAGGTAGGGTCGGTTGTCGAAGACGTCCCATGTCAGTTTCTTCCACAGGGTGCCTCCGAGGAAGAAGTTGAAGAATCTCCTTACTGGCGTTCTTCGTTGGAAGAACACGTTCTTCATTCTTCATTGGAGAAACTAGTTCTTTGTTGGAGAGTTTTCTTCCAAGAGATCTAATCCTCCTTCTCCAACCTTTTTACAACAAAAGAATATATATCCTCTCCAAATAATAGATTATCAATTATTGAGTTTGATGGGCTTAAAATTAAAATTGGGTGAATTAATTATGTTGGCTCCACTTAATTAATTAATGAGGCTGGAACAATTAAAAGAGAGGAAGGGTTGACACCATTAAAAGAGGGGGGGGGGTCAAGAGACTCTCCCTCATTAATGAGGGGGAGTTGAGAGGTTTTCCTCTCCCACCATTATTAGGGGGTTTTATCCTGGGTGGTCCTCACATCGTAACCTCTCGTGGGAGGATAGGTCTGGGTGGGCCCCACGACCATAACCATCTAATGGGAGGTTAAGCTGTGGTGGTCCCCACCTCCAACTTCCACATGGGTTGTTATTACAGATAAAATAAAATAAAACATGCGTTTATTTTATTTTATTATTCCCATGAAAAACCCAAAAAACTATCTTCCACCCTCGACCAACTACTATCGAGGTGAAAGTCTTCTTAAACAAATACCAGCGCTGCGAGTTCAACGGCGCCCTTAGATTTCAATTTTGAGAACCAGTTAAAAGTTATAAAAACCCGCTCGTACGTTCACAAAACGTACCTGAACAAAACTTCAGTAATTGATTTCGGGCACTCTGTATAAGGCCCCAGCCTTAAACCTTACTTAAACTTGAGTTATTACAAGATTACACATTGAGGATCTTTTCAGGTTTAGAGTTTTAGATAATTAGATCATGAAACTTTCATTACATTCCACATTTAAACAAGGTGGTTAAATAAAAGACAATATTCATTCTTCCCATCAATGGAAACCTATTTAAAATAAAACACGGATTCTTTCTTGACACATCCTTGACACTATCGTCACATCATGTACCTTTCCCTTGACCTGTGAAAAGCATTTCAAAAACTTGGGATGAGCATAAAAAGCTCAGTAAGGGTTATAAAAATATGGAAAGGAAACATGAGTTCATATATACATAAGAATGAAATCATACTTTACCCATAAAATATAGGCATATCAAATCATGAATAAATCATAGAAAACATAAGACACAAAGGTAACTTGAGGCTTTCATAAC
Organism: Viscum album; assembly: GCA_963277665.1. Lineage (NCBI taxonomy): Eukaryota > Viridiplantae > Streptophyta > Magnoliopsida > Santalales > Viscaceae > Viscum > Viscum album. The sequence goes on from OY728126.1 coordinate 5,091,562, forward strand.
ATTCTTACGTAGGGAGTAACCCTCTTGGTTACGTTTGGAATACCCATCACAGTATATTCCCTAAATCTCTTCGGAGAAACCTTAACGTTTCACTCCTTCGCGTTACCCAATGCATTGGAGAGCTATATCGGGCTCACCCGCCCTTAGTTTATCACGGAACCACCCGTTCATCATAACAATGCCCAAGAACCATAACATAATCATATCACATAAACATGAATAAAAGAAACATAACATTTCCACATTTCAATCACAATATAACATTTTAGGATATTGAAATAATAAATCCATTCAAAAAGAAACCATTTCCAAAACCATTTAAAACATTTAATAAAGTGATTTTTGAATCAAAGTGTCCCACACCACCTTGAAGATTTTAAAATTTTAAACCATTAATATCCATATAAATAAATCCTTAAAACCATTTTGAAAACATGGATATTAATAAGAACAAATAATTAAAACATTTAAAGCGATATTTTGGTTAAAGGGGTTTTACCAAAATTAGAGACACTTGAATACAATAATCGAGGAATAACATTTAGTCAGAACTTTATAATATCATGAGAATAAAATGATTCATGATATAATACTCCAAAGGACAGTATATACACCATATAAGAGTGAATTGGTGCATAACAACAATGAACCCTCAATAGAAATGTCAAATGTGATGAAATCCCGTATAAAGAAGGTATCCTTAAATTAAGGACAAATAAATCTCAAAAATATGTGTGACAAATATATATTCACCCAATATAAGTGGATATTAAGTGTAAAACAATAAAAGGTCATTCACACATATTCAATGGATGACATATTCAATGACTACAAGTTGAACCCAAAGAAATCGAAATTGGGTTAAAAAGTTCCCTTGACAGCCTAACAGCATCACATCAAAATGAGTTGATGAGAGATAAAAAGTGTATCTCATCACTTGGACATAAAATTTACATCAATAAGTATATATGAGAACATATCCCAACATAACAATATGTAAATTAAAAGACCTAATAAAAGAAGTCTTTTAAAAAAGAGGAGGGTGAAAGGTTCCCTTACCGACTTGGGTATCTTTCAAAACATACACCCAATGAAAGAAAGACAATAGATTATTGATATAAATACTCATAAACGAAATTATATTACACAAAGAGTAGAATAATGGGCAGTACATACACCAATCAATGGAATTTTTGGCAAATGTAGCATAAATCTCACGGGAATAAAAGTGAGATGAAAAATCCCTTACGAAAACTCGGCAGCCTAACGGCGCCACATAAAACTTCCGAATATGGATTGATGAGATCAAATAGGGTATCTCATCACATTACAATAAAATGTACAGAAAGAGGAATATAAAATAACATACCCCAACATTACAAAGAGGAGCTTAAAAGAATTGACATAAAGGAGAGTACTTAAAAAGAAAGAGAGAGGTTAGATCTCTTATGAGAGTTCGGCAGCCTAACAGCGCCACTCAAAACTTACAAAATGGATTGAAGAGAGAGAATAGGGTCTCTCATCACATGAACATAAAAATTATAGTAGGAGTAATATAAAATAACATCCCAATCATAAGAAATATGAGCTTAAAAGAAATGACATAAAAGAGTGTACTTATAAAGAAAGAGAGTTGTAGGATCCCTTACCTCGGGTCCGACTTGACTCGATCGTTCTTTAATCTCCTGAATAATAAACATGAGTTAATTTCTAATTCCTTAATAACATTTTTCAAGTTCATTATTACTTTTATACCACTTATTACCATGTCATAAACATTATGTAATCATTTAAGTTAATAATATTTGTTTTGCCGATATTTGGTTCTTAAGTCAAAAGTGGACTTCTTACAATTACATGTTGTTCGTGTGACCAAATGTTTATTATATCCAGAATTTTATTCATTATGTAGATATCATATATGTCATATATATCCAGTATATTAATGCATTTATAACATTACATAATCATTTAGAGGTAAGAAATGAAATGCACCGTTCATGGAGACGGTAAGCCGTACGTACGCATGAACGCTACTTTCATTTCTATTTCGTATTTTATAGAATGGAATAATAATGATATAAAGGTATATTATGATTCCAGTATAATATCATATATAATATAATATTTCCTGCCTTTATACATCCCACATATGGTATTTAACGAATCAAATCACTTTGAGGGGGCGGTAGTCCGCACTTCCTTAAATGAAGATATCACGTATACCCATAATGGAATCCATAAAGGTAAGACAAAAATGAAAAATACAGAAGCATAAATAAAACATAAAAATATAATATATCATATATAAAAATATTGACATCATAATGGCCACCTTTGAAGGTGTTAAATGAGTATTGAACAATCATCGTTTCGGGAGGCAGAATTTCACCATCCACGGAAACCGTATGTTCTTTAACCATTGGTGTAGTTGTGTGAGAGTGTTGCTCGAATAAATCTTATAACAACATCCTGGTATATTGAAGATACTGGTGTTGTTATAAAAGAAGTAAATAAAAAGAGTTTAGGGGGTTGGAGAAGCAAAATAAAACAAATGAACATGAGAGAATGAATTACCTTTAAAAGTGTAACTCCTTTTGATTTGAGCCTAAAGGCTTCCTTTGAAAGGATTCTGCCCAAAGGGAATCCTCTAGGATGAGGATAGGGATGTGGAGAGAGTAAACGGGCAGGGGTTGGCCGAGCCAAAGGCTTGAGGAGTGTGTTAAATGAGGTAGAGGTGGGGGCCTTTTATAAGAGGAGAGGAGGGGCACTTTTGGAAAGTAAAGAAATATTACTTTATTTGAATATGTGTTTCGGTTTCAAAAGGTCCCACATTGATATAATTCGTGGATAAGGTGATAAGGCTTCGAAATCCACTCATCCAATAAGTTTTGGACATGTGTAGTTCATAGATTTTATATTATCTTTCCATTTTATTTAAATCGTCAAATAATGATGTCATCGCTGCATCATTATTATGTCATAAATAATATAATTTATTTAATGTATAAAAATTATAAAAAAATACTATGATGTAGGAAATATTTTTATCTTTCCAATGAATATTTATAATAAAAAATATGACTTGTATAACCCCACTTAAAAATTGTTTTAGTAAAACATATCATGTTTGTGTCAATTTTACTTTTACATTAAATAAAATGTTATTTATGTCATTTCCCAACCAAAGTGGATCCATGGGGTCCGCAAGTTGACCCATGGCTTTTCTTGGTCGTCCATGATACAACCAATGAGGGTAAGACATGTGTCAAGCTCATCTCATTTTATTAAAGCATTATTTTTACCTTAAACTACACTAATTACCACTAATCGCGATTAAAAACTTAATAAGTTACTATTCACCAAAAAATTATTTTAATCTCATTGAACCACACTTTACTTCTTAATGAAAACCATGTAGGTCGGATTTTTGAAAATCAAAACACAATGATGGCAAAATTTCATTTAAACGGAAAATCAGTTTTTATAAGTACCACTTAGTGGTTTCACTATTCATCAAAAATTGAAGTTTTTCAGAAAAATTCCAAAAATTCGCCCTAAGCTATATTTGATATTCTGAATTCAAAAATGAAGTCCGTTTTAAAAAATTCAAAACATATAAGTCACATTAATTAATTTAATAATTAATTTCCACTGTCATGACAAATAGCGTGTTTTATGAAACAATAAGTATCAAAAGATTGACACTAGTTTATGTCTGATTTCAAAGTGAAATTGATTCCAACGACCACTATTGGATTTAATGGTAAAAATATTTTCTAATTTAACTTTAAAACCAATTCAAAATATAATATAAATAAATTAGATTAAAAAGTGGTTTTGAATTAAAATACAACATTTTACACTATTCATTAAAAAATGAACTTTATTGGAAAGATACCAAAAATTTACACAAAGTAAATTTTGATGTCCCGATTCTTAATAAGAGTTTTATTTTTCCAAAATAATGTTTAAGAGTGTACAAAACTATATTTAATGACGGTTCTCCATCAAAAGGTGATAAGTGAACCTTTAGTGAAAACTAGGGCATATACGCCTGAAATTGAATTCTTTCCGTATTTTAAGCCTTTATCTTTTATTGTATAAATGTAAAAATATTTAAGAACATATATAATCATATTTTAGTTATTTATATCCATTCCCGCCATTACAACGGCTACATGTTAACTACCATTTAAAATAATATTATTTTATTATTAGAGTGCAAGGTAAGATTCCCAAGAAACTCGTTGTTGCGTGTTGGGTACGCCATCGAGCAAAGCGTCCCCTTTAAAGTCATATTAAAATTTTATTCACAAATATGGATAAATATGAAAATGTCATATTCCTTATTTACTTGGGGTGTTACATCCTTCCCCCCTTTTGGGAATTGCGTCCTCGCAATTTTAAAATTTCACTTGGAAACATCCTTGAACGTCCCACATCGGAACAAGAGTCGGTAAAACAATCACTTTAAAATAAAGAAAGATAAGCACAGAGGTCACCCGAGTTAACCCATACTAGGATTCTAAGTATGAAAATATGTACATGGAGGAGAAAACATAGGGTCATGTTCCGATGGAGAGTGATAGAAAACATGTTTAGGAGAAAGTTAACAATAAGAAAATCACAAACTTGTGATGGGTTAAACGGTGTTGGGTTCCCTAGTAGGAAAAGTTAATAGACAAAATTTTTGTTTTAAGTTACTTTTTATTGAGGAATTTATTCATAAGGAATCATAATCACTTATCATGTTGACTTTCAACTTTTACTAGATTCCTTAGTCAAACTCATATTTTTTCCAAAAGACGAGTATTTAGGGAGACTTGTTCGCATTAAGAGTACTATAATCAACTTCTAGAGAATCACCTAATCCCAAAAAGAGAACTATATACATACCATGTATTTAGGCTTTAAACAAAACCAAAACCAAAAATGTTAGTACAAGATCAGATAATCCAGAAAAGGATAACCACTTATAAAAAGAAAATCCATTCTTAATCTCCAAAATTTGTCCAAAAAAAACCCAAAGTTCAACGAGGACCATCCGATAAACAATTTGTCCATAAAATCCTTCAAAGTAAACCAATATAAGATTGAAACCCAAATATTTGAAGGATTTAGTCACATAGTCTTCCAAGTTAAATCGTAACATTTATCTCCAAACAACATCAGTTGCTCCTAAAGTCTCACATTGAAAAGTAATTATCCTAATCACATATCCTCCAAAATCAACTTACTCTTAATTCATAAAATCATATAACTAAAAAGAATCAGTCAAACTAACCAGGGACTTCACGTAGTCCAGTGGTAGGCGATAAATACCAGTCGCACTTTGGTTGTGGGTTCGATTCCCGCAGCATTGTCCGATGCGATGGGTTGTCACACGGTCTGCGTGTTGTCCTTTTTCCAAAACTATATAATTCTCAAATCATTACCCAAAAAGGTATAAAATCATCAAAAATAACCATAACATAATTTAACCTCAATTTTATCTCATTACTTTCACTTCAATCATAACATATGGTAACCCATAATTACCTCAAAAGTAAGGATCATATAAACCCAAATGGTTCTTTATAACTATGTCCACAAAAGAAAAGATAACTATTACTTGAATAAAATTTGCCTATATTAAACATCAGGGTTACACATAATATAAAAAGTCTTCTAATGTAACCCCATCATCAAAAGAGACTTAATACTCTTAATAATTTCACCCTAACTCTTGAAGCCCTTATATGTTGACATCTTACTCATTCAACATTCTTCATGATCCATTATCCATTCCTTTCCAACTTATTCCGAAATACCTCTTTCCTACAAACAAAATCATGAATCATATCCTAAGATTCCAAAATAAGAAAACAATAGTCATGAAATAGTACATACCTTTGATTGGTCATTGTCAGTTTCTTCATCCTCAATCGGAATGGAATTAGGTATTGGTAAACGAATATTGGTACGCTCTTGGTGACCCCATTCACGAAACTTCTTCATAGGAAATGTGTTTGCATAAGGACCATGCACACCACATTTAAAACATTCAATTGATCCCTCAGAAAGAACTTCTTTCCCTTTCCTCGAGTCAACTGGATGCTTCCTTTTTCCATGGCAGGTTCTTGCTTTATGACCTTCATTTCCACATCTATAGCATATTTCTATCCCTTTGAAACATTTTCCTAGGTGTTTCTTTCCACATCTTTGACACATAGGTTTTTGAACACACTTACCTTTATGATTATTACCTGTACTTCCGTAGGGATTTGTTTCTTGCATATATGATGCCTTAGAGAAATCTCCAAGGTTTAGGTGGTCAATCATGACTCCAGATAGTTGGTTGAGGATAATCAAAAGAGTTCTCATTGCAGATCCCATATCATTCAGTTGCTTGCTCAAAAAACTGTCACAGTTTCCTTTACATCCACTGTTACTTTGGTGCCTGCTAGATCCAGCCATTTACTAAAACCAAAAAGGTCAGTGTGAGTATATCAACAAAACCATCATGTACTAATGAGTAAGATAGACAATAAGATATACTTACTCATTCACTTTATCTAAAACTAAGACTCTTTCTGAAATCCTAACCATTATGGTAATTGTCAATTATGCTTAAAGAATACCCTAACCTCTAAAGTTATCTAAACCGACCATTGATACCAACTATAAGGCCCCAGCCTTAAACCTTACTTAAACTTGAGTTATTACAAGATTACACATTGAGGATCTTTTCAGGTTTAGAGTTTAAGAGAATTAGATCATGAAACTTGCATTACATTCCACATTTAAACAAGGTGGTTACATAAAAGACAATATTCATTCTTCCCATCAATGGAAACCTATTTAAAATAAAACACGGATTCTTTCTTGACACATCCTTGACACTATCGTCACATCATGTACCTTTCCCTTGACCTATGAAAAGCATTTCAAAAACTTGGGATGAGCATAAAAAGCTCAGTAAGGGTTATAAAAATATGGAATGGAAACATGAGTTCATATATACATAAGAATGAAATCATACTTTACCCATAAAACATAGGCATATCAAATCATGAATAAATCATAGAAAACATAAGACACAAAGGTAACTTGAGGCATTCATAACATTATTATGTAGGGAGTAACCCTCTTGGTTACGTTTGGAATACCCATCACAGTATATTCCCTAAATCTCTTCGGAGAAACCTTAACGTTTCACTCCTTCGCGTTACCCAATGCATTGGAGAGCTATATCGGGCTCACCCGCCCTTAGTTTATCACGGAACCACCCGTTCATCATAACAATTCCCAAGAACCATAACATAATCATATCACATAAACATGAATAAAAGAAACATAACATTTCCACATTTCAATCACAATATAACATTTTAGGATATTGAAATAATGAATCCATTCAAAAAGAAACCATTTCCAAAACCATTTAAAACATTTAATAAAGATATTTTTGAATCAAAGTGTCCCATACCACCTTCAAGCTTTAAACATTTTAAACCATTAATATCCATATAAATAAATCCTTAAAACCATTTTGAAAACATGGATATTAATAAGAACAAATAATTAAAACATTTAAAACGATATTTTGGTTAAAGGGGTTTTACCAAAATTAGAGACACTTGAATACAATAATCGAGGAATAACATTTAGTAAGAACTTTATAATATCATGAGAATAAAAGGATTCATGATATAATACTCCAAAGGACAGTATATACACCATATAAGAGTGAATTGGTGCATAACAACAATGAACCCTCAATAGAAATGTCAAATGTGATGAAATCCCTTATAAAGAAGGTATCCTTAAATTAAGGACAAATAAATCTCAAAAATATGTGTGACAAATATATATTCACCCAATATAAGTGGATATTAAGTGTAAAACAATAAAAGTTCATTCACACATATTTAATGGATGACATATTCAATGACTACAAGTTGAACCCAAAGAAATCGAAATTGGGTTAAAAAGTTCCCTTGACAGCCTAACGACATCACATCAAAATGAGTTGATGAGAGATAAAAAGTGTATCTCATCACTTGGACATAAAATTTAAATCAATAAGGATATATGAGAACATATCCCAACATAACAATATGTAAATTAAAAGACCCAATAAAAGAAGTCTTTTAAAAAAGAGGAGGGTGAAAGGTTCCCTTACCGACTTGGGTATCTTTCAAAACATACACCCCATGAAAGAAAGACAATAGATCATTTATGTAAATACTCATAAACGAAAGTATATTACACAAAGAGTAGAATAATGGGCAGTACATACACCACTCAATGGAATTTGTGGAAAATGTAGCATAAATCTCACGGGAATAAAAGTGAGATGAAAAATCCCTTACGAAAACTCGGCAGCCTAACGACGCCACATAAAACATCCGAATATGGATTGATGAGATAAAATAGGGTATCTCATCACATTACAATAAAATGTACAGAAATAGGAATATAAAATAACATAACCCAACATTACAAAGAGGGTCTTAAAATAATTGACATAAAGGAGAGTACTTAAAAAGAAAGAGAGAGGTTAGATCTCTTACGAAAGTTCGGCAGCCTAACAGCGCCACTCAAAACTTCCAAAATGGATTGATGAGAGAGAATAGGGTCTCTCATCACATGAACATAAAAATTATAGTATGAGTAATATAAAATAACATCCCAATCATAAGAAATATGAGCTTAAAAGAAATGACATAAAAGAGTGTACTTATAAAGAAAGAGAGTTGTAGGATCCCTTACCTCGGGTCCGACTTGACTCGATCGTTCTTTAATCTCCTGAATAATAAACTTGAGTTAATTTCTAATTCCTTAAGAACCTTTTTCAAGTTCATTATTACTTTTATACCACTTATTACCATGTCATAAACATTATGTAATCATTTAAGTTAATAATATTTGTTTTGCCGATATTTGGTTCTTAAGTCGAAAGTGGACTTCTTACAATTACCTGTTGTTCATGTGGCCAAATGTTTATTATATCCAGAATTGTATTCATTATTTAGATATCATATATTTCATATATATCCAGTATATTCATGCATTTATAACATTACATAATCATTTAGAGGTAAGAAATGAAATGCACTGTTCATGGAGACGGTAAGCCGTACGTACGCATGAACGCTACTTTCATTTCTATTTCGTATTTTATATAATGGAATAATAATGATATAAAGGTATATTATGAATCCAGTATAATATCATATATAATATCATATTTCCATCCTTTATACATCCCACATATGGTATTTAACGAATCAAATCACTTTGAGGGGGCGGTAGTCCGCACTTCCTTAAATGAAGATATCGCGTATACCCATAATGGAATCCATAAAGGTAAGACAAAAATGAAAAATACAGAAGCATAAATAAAACATAAAAATATCATATATCATATATAAAAATAGTGACATCATAATGGCCACCTTTGAAGGTGTTAAATGAGTATTGAACAATCATCGTTTCGGGAGGCAGAATTTCACCATCCATGGAAACCGTATGTTCTTTAACCATTTGATGTAGTTGTGTGAGAGTGTAGCTCGAATAAATCTTATAACAACATCCTAGTATATTGAAGATACTGGTGTTGTTACAAAAGAAGTAAATAAAAAGAGTTTAGGGGGTTGGAGAAGAAAAATAAAACAAATGAACATGAGAGAATGAATTACCTTTAAAAGTGTAACTCTTTTTGATTTGAGCCTAAAGGATTCCTTTGAAAGGATTCTGCCCAAAGGGAATCCTATAGGATGAGGAGAGGGATGTGAAGAGAGTAAATGGGCAGGGTTTGGCCGAGCCAAAGGCTTGAGGAGTGTGTTAAATGAGGTAGAGGTGGGGGCCTTTTATAAGCGGAGAGGAGGGGCACTTTTAGAAAGTAAAGAAATATTACTTTATTTGAATATGTGTTTCAGTTTCAAAAGGTCCCACATTGATATAATTCGTGGATAATGTGATAAGGCTTCGAAATACACTCATCCAATAAGTTTTGGACATGTGTAGTTCATAGATTTTACATTATCTTTCCATTTTATTTAAATCGTCAAATAATGATGTCATCGCTGCATCATTATTATGTCATAAATAATTTAATTTATTTAATGTATAAAAATTATAAAACAAATACTATTATGTAGGAAATCTTTTTATATTTCCAATGAATATTTATAATAAAAAAGATGACTTGTATAACCCCACTTAAAAATTGTTTTAGTAAAACATATCATGTTTGTGTCAATTTTACTTTTACATTAAATAAAATGTTATTTATGTCATTTCCCAACCAAAGTGGATCCATGGGGTCCCCAAGTTGACCCATGTCTTTTCATGGTCGGCCATGATACAACCAATGAGGGTAAGACATGTGTCAAGCTCATCTCATTTTATTAATGCATTATTTTTACCTTAAACTACACTAATTACCACTAATCGCGATTAAAAACTTAATAAGTTACTATTCACCAAAAAATTATTTTAATCTCATTGAACCACACTTTACTTCTTAATGAAAACCATGTAGGTCGGATTTTTGAAAATCAAAACACAATGATGGCAAAATTTCATTTAAACGGAAAATCAGTTTTTATAAGTACCACTTAGTGGTTTCACTATTCATCAAAAATTGATGTTTTTCAGAAAAATCCCAAAAATTCACCCTAAGCTATATTTGATATTATGAATTCAAAAATGAAGTCCGTTTTAAAAAATTCAAAACATATAAGTCACATTAATTAATTTAATAATTAATTCCCGCTGTCATGACAAATAGCGTGTTTTATGAAACAATAAGTATCAAAAGATTGACACTAGTTTAAGTCTGATTTCAAAGTGAAATTGATTCCAACGACCACTATTGGATTTAATGGTAAAAATATTTTCTAATTTCACTTTAAAACCAATTCAAAATATAATATAAATAAATTAGATTAAAAAGTGGTTTTGAATTAAAATACAACATTTTACACTATTCATTAAAAAAATGAACTTTATCGGAAAGATACCAAAAATTTACACAAAGTAAATTTTGATGTCCCGATTCTTAATAAGAGTTTTATTTGGTCCAAAAGAATGTTTAAGAGTGAACAAAACTATATTTAATGACGGTTCTCCATCAAAAGGTGATAAGTGAACCTTTAGTGAAAACTAGGGCATATACGCCTAAAATTGAATTCTTTCCGTATTTTAAGCCTTTATCTTTTATTGTATAAATGTAAAAATATTTAAGAACATATATAATCATATTTTAGTTATTTCTATACATTCCCGCCATTACAACGACTACATGTTAACTACCATTTAAAATTATATTATTTTATTATTAGAGTGCAACGTAAGATTCCCAAGAAACTCGTTGTTGTGTGTTGGGTACGCCATCGAGCATAGCGTCCCCTTTAAAGTCATATTAATATTTTATTCACAAATATGGATAAATATGAAAATGTCATATTCCTTTTTTACCTGGGGTGTTACACTCTGGGCCGTGGAATCTCGCACCGTCAATTTTCACAGACTCATAAAATTCCCATATATTTAAAAAAAAGATACATGTAAATTCCGGTTCTTTACATATAAAGGATTATTTATAAATAATTTAAAAAATTTCTTGAAAAAAATATAATTTCTATTTTAAAAAAATAAAAAAAAATCCTTTTATTTAAAAACATACATGAAAATTTAAAAATAGATCTTAAAAAAAATATGGTCATGATTAATGGAAATTCTTTTCATGTCGTATATGTTAAAATAAATACCCCTTTTACATTTTTGGTAAAAGACAAATATGAGTTGTTTGGAAAATGACAGGAAGATTAATTTAAGAATTTTATGTAAAAAATTAAAAAATGTATAAAAATTCATTGTATAATTTATTTTAATAATTTTTGAAAATATTTTTTGAAAACATTTTTAGAAAAAATGGGTTTTGGAAGAAAAATGGTTTTCAGGTAAAGAGGGAAATAAATACGATTTTTCATAAATTGGTTTTTAACTCTTGAGTACATAAAGAGACGAAAATGAAAGGAAAAAATGAATTATTATGACATAACAAGAGGAAAGAAAATTTATGATAATTATTTATAGTAATATTATAATATTTCAACATTGGAGACTTAATCATAAACAATCCAGATAATTGATGTGATTCTATCATGAAACTCTTCCAACTTTGGTAAATTTGAATAATAATCCCCATAAAAGAATTATGTTATATTAAACTTAAAATGTGATTAGAATAAAAAATTAATGAAATTAAATTTCAAAGGGTTTGTATATAAGTCTCATAAAATAATATTTGTGCGCAACACAACAAAAGACTGAAAAGAAGGCAAATTGTGACAAAAATCCATTACCACTTCAGTAATTTTAAAACTGTAAACCACATGAAAGAGATATGAATAATAGATATGTAAATTAAAATAAATTTAATTATTATAATAATAATAAAATACATTCACAAATATTATATACACCACATAATAACAAAAAAAGTGGTTAATATGGAATATATCTCACAGAAAGAAAAGTGAGAGGAGAAAACCCATACCTCACACTTCCTTTTGGTTAACACTCCTTCATAGAGAGTTTAAAAAAATATTAACTTATTAAATAACCATATTAATATTTATAATACAATATATGTTCATTTTATAATATTTTTGTACCTATTTGTTTATAATCTTTCATTATTTTCATTGTTTTGGGTGTTAATAACCTGGTTTTCTTATTCATTCTTTGTTATGAAAGTGCCAATTATTGTGAATATAATATAGTTATTCCATCACCAGAATAATAATAATGGCATAATTATAATATTTATACATCAATAATAATTTTAATATGAATCATGGAATGAGGTTTTTGGAATTAATGTACGTTACGATCATAGAGATGGTAGGTCATACGTATACCAGAGTAACATTTCCATTTTCAACTATCGTTATAGAAAGGAGGTAAGTAATATATATTCTTAAAAAAATTATAATAATATAATAAATAATATTTTATTTCTTAAAAAAATGTATATATACAATCAATATGGTGTGGTGATGAAAATAGAGAGTCACATCGCTTCGGAATGACGGTAGTCCACATGTACATGAACGATGTTATCATATTGTTATTGTAAAAAATAAAATTATATATTATATTTTAATAATGATAAATATGTCATGAATATAATAATAATTTCATTAATATCACATATAATCATTAACTTTATCCTTATTACCTTCCATGTAAATCATTAGTGAGAAAACAAATCACATTGCTTCGTGAGGTGGTAGTCTGTTGTACACATGAACGATATTGTCATATACTTATAGATTGGAAAGTAAAACTATTGATATGATATAATGAATAAATATGTATAAATATGTTATATGTATCATATATATTCATTATATACCTCATCATATGTAACTCTGAAAGGTGGTAATAAAATAATGAATGACATTAGTTCGCGAGGCGGTAGTTCATCATACACAAAAATGACGATTTCGTAACTGATATAATGGAAGTGGATATGGTTGTAGTTAACGAAATTATTATAAAAAAATACTAGTATATTTTATATACCGATGTTATTATATCATCATGGTTTAATAATAATTGAATGAGGTGGATAAATATATAAAATAATGATGCTCGTTGAAGAGCATTGCCTCTTCTTCGGGTATTCTCATAATTTTTCACTAAAGCCTTCAAAGGTTGGATTTATGGAGAAGATAAGGATTATAAGATGATTTTATAGAAGTTATTATGTTATTAGGGAAGCTAATTTCCAAAAAATGGTTTGAAGGTGTGAATAATAGAGGTTAGGGGTGTCTTTTTAAAAGTGGGGGAGATGAAACACTTGCTATTTTTGAAACGAATTGAGTAATCCCGTGTTTTTAATTTTTTAGAAGGGTCCAAAATGGGTTATCATAAAAAATTATTGGCTTAATGGTATATATATATATATATATAATTTTTTCAATATATGATTATAGGTTATTTTTACCATTATCTTTTTAGTTTAACCCTATAGTAAACCTATTTTTACCTAAATAATGGTAGTTAATTTTTAATTTCTTAAAAATTAAGATGAATTTAATATAAATTATAAATTATTCTTATTAAAAAAATTAAATCATTTTTTACAAATTATATATTAATAAGTGGTAAAATTTAATTCAAAATTAATTCCACAGTCATGATGAGTAAGAAAGTCTGTAAAGGAAAAAATGTTCAAAAGTTTACAAAGTTTTTATATCAAAATTAAACAATAAAAATTATTAAAAATTTCTAAATAGAATTATTTTATGTAAAATAGAACTAATTATACATTAAAACTAATTAAAAACACAATTTAACTTTTTAAATTAATAAAACAAAAAAGCATTTTTCAATTAAAATTCACTATTTTACAGTATCCATTAAAAAATAATTTTTTTTATAAAACTATAAAAATTAGACCTTATATAATATTGAAATTATTATTTAAAAAATTATGTTTATTTTTTGAAATAATTTTTTTAAAATTGAAAAAAAATTAATATAAAACAAAATCAGTAGATGAAATGCAAAACACATTTTTGATTTGTGTATTTTTTAAGCACAAGATGATATTATATTAACTCTATGTCTAATAATAATATTAATTGTATGAATGTAAATTAAAATTTATTTATATAAAATATATAAATTTCATTTAAAACATTTCCCATTAGGGTTCATTTTAATTAATTAAAATGAAGAAACATTATGCTTTTTAAACCAATTTTTTGAAAAATCCCATTTTTAAACCCAAAAATGATATTATAATAAAAACCAATATAAGTTTAATTAAAAAGTAATTAAGTTTATTGAATATTACTAAATAATACTTATGTTACTTTAAATCAAATTCAAAATATATTGGTACTTTTAAATTACTTAATTTATTCAAAAGAAAATACATTTTTATTAAAATCAGTATTTTTTTACTATACAATGAAAATCAATATTTTCCAAAAAATCACAATATTTCACCTAATTTTTTTTGAAATTAATATTTAAAAAATTAAATTAATTCTATCAAATAAATTTTATAAATGTTTCAAAAAAATTATTATAAAATGTTTTCACGAAAAGTAATAAAAATCAATTTTAAAGAAACATATTTTGGAAGATTATATTACATAACATAAAATTGATTGATTATTTTCTAAATATCTTTCAATATTTTATATTTAGTGTAATATATATAAATATATCATAAATTAGTTAATTGTATTTATACCCACCAATTTAAAGACAATGTTATAATAGTTATATATATTATGGGTTGTTTAAGCTCAATGTTGTGTGTTGAATACACTATCGAACATAAAAAATATCAATTTTGTCTATACCACAACCTATTTAAGATATTATATTTATTTAAAAATAAATATATTGTAATGTATTGGGGTGTTATATTCTTGTGTAAGCTTAGTGTTGCGTTTCATTTATGCTATTGACCATAATTTTATTCCTTAAAAATATTAGGGTGTTAAAATGTGGTTGACTTTAAATTGAATTCATCCATGGTTGTAGGACAATATTATTGATTTATTGTAAAATATACCCAATTAAATTGGAATAATTTATTAAGAAACTTAAATAGAATCTTGAAAACAATTTTATACTCCCAAGTGCATCACCATGGGGAGAAACAATCTTATTTGTTAATAAGAAAGATGTATCAATTTTTTTTATATTTATTGTCATGAAATTAATAAAATTATGATAAAGAGGAATTTTCCTATACCTCATATTAATGAATAATTTTATCAACTTTGATGGACTTTATACTTCTCAAATATTGATCTTCGATATAAATATCATCAATTATGGGTGAAAAGTAAGGATATAACCACGACATCCATTTATAAAATATATGGTCTCTATTAATCCGTATTTATTGTATTTGGAATCCTAAATACCCCCACTATATTCATGGATCTAGTGAAAATATAATTTTGTGATTACAGCGATCAATTTCTTCCAGTCATTTTAGAAGATATTATATTATACTCTAGGAGAAAGGAAGAGCATGAGTATCATTTAATGATCGAGCTAAGAACAATGAGAAAATAGAAATTATATTCCAAATTTATCAAGTGTATATTTGGGATATATAATGTATCATTATAGGTCATGTAATCTCAAGTAAGGGTATATCTATGGATCTTTCAAAGATAGCAGTGATTTCATAATAACCATAACCAAACCCTAAAATAGAGATCTGTTGTTTATTTTAGATTGGATGGATGTTATTGATGATTTTTTTGAAATTCATGATGACTGTAAGATCAACTAACCTTGTTAACAAGTAATGGAGTCAAGTTCCAATGGATATATGAATGTAATGAAAATTTTGAGGAGCTTAAGAAAAGTCTAGTAACATTAACTGTACAAACAATGCCTAGCAGTGGATACAGGTTTTTAAAATAAAATAATTCATAAAATAAGGGATTATGATTTATTATCATGTATAATGTCTTAGTGTCATATTATTAATCATTTAAATTAAATATTCATGAGAATAATTACCCTAACTCCTGATTTTCAAGCTAGAGGAGGTAAAATTTTCAATAAAGATATGGAGGAATTATCTTTATGGTAACAATTATTAAATATATACTGATCAAAATATATTAAAGTATATTTTAATATAGATAGGGAAAATATTGTTACAAATTAAATGGTTGATGTTGACCAATGACTATGAATTTTCAATACATTCCCACCCTTGTAATGAAAACAAGCTACCTATGCTCCGAGTAAGAAGGATGTTGCTACCTTATCCATGATGTGGATTGAAAGACACCAAATAATCATGGAATTTTGAATTATGGACCATGAAATCATAAGGTAATGAGATAAATCATATATTTTCTAAATAATAGACTAAAAATTCATCCTTGTAAATACCAAGGAGGCATAAAAGTAGGATATAGAGATATAGATGAAGGCAAGGATACTCTAGAGTTTAACTTTGACTATGATGAGATTATAAGATTCAAAAAATGAATATGTGTCCCATTAATACTCGAATTGAACATAGAGATACTAGATGATTCATGTATCTCATCATTATTTATCCATCATGGAACCATAAATATATATAGACATTTTAGTAATCATTTCTAGTTAAAAACATAATGAGGGAGATTACGGAGTGTGTATCTTGATTCTTGGTATATGAGAAAGTTAATCTCAAATAATATAAGTATAAAGGGAAATTGTAACCATTACCCATACCTACATGGAAATAATAGAACATCACCATATATTTCATTGTGGGTTTTCTGAAGACATATTAAAGTTATAATTACATTTGGGTAGTAGTTCATCACCTTACCAAATCATCACAATTTATTTCTATATAAGAGGTAATATCACATTATCAACGTTACAAGATATATATAAATAATGTGGTAAGACTATATTGATTACCACTCTCAATTTTATTTGATCAACATTAGTTTCCTACCTAAAATTTTCATATAATTATTTAATAATAATTGGACACAGAGTTAAACTTCAACATTTCATATTATCATCAGACTGATGGTAAATTTGAATGTTCTATTAAAAATATAAAGAATATATTCATATCCAATTAAATGGATTTAAAAGGATTTTATGATCAACAACTTCTCATACTAGAGTTTACAAATAAAAAAACCCATTATAGCTTTCAAATGTCACTATATGAGGCTTTTTTGGCGAATAGGTGCAGAACTCCAATATATTGGGATAAATTAATAACATAAATTAATGTGACCAATTCATTCTAAATAAATAAGAATAAATATTAAAACCATTCATTTTTTAATTAAAATTATGAAAATTTTATAGAATAGATATATTGATAATCATCAGTGGGATTTTCAGTTTGAAGTTGGAGAGAAGGTATTCATTTTAATATCACCATAGCAGAGGGTTATGAGATTCACCAAGAAAGGAATGTTGATCACTAGATAAATTATACCTTTAAAAAACCTTGATCAAGTGAGGATGAAAAATTATCTTTTGTAAATTACTCTTAAACTCTCCCAAGTTCATAACATCTTCCATATTTCACTTTTGATTAAGTACATACCCGACCCTTCACATGTACTGAACTCATATATTGCACAACTGGAACATTATCTCTCTTACAAGGAAAAAAATGTAGAATGTTTGATCATAAAAAATGAGACCACTCACATGGTTAAATTTATTTGGAGGAATCATCTGTTTAATAAATATAAATTTGAACATGAATATGTAATGGTACATAAATATGCTTATTTGATTCATTCGAGTAATGAAATTTCAAGGGTGAAATTCTTTTATGGGGGGTAGAATGTAACATCCCACAATTTTACTATTTATTTTTTATTAAATAAATATTATATGGAATAGATTATTTCCATAGAAAAATTGAACTAAAATGAACCAAGATATATTTTATTGAGATAAATTATAGTGATGAAGATAAAAATTAATACATTATGAGAATCCAATAAGAAACGTCCTCAAGAAAATTTCACTAGGAATAAAACTTCAAGTAAATAAAAATATCACAAACATAAAATATTTATCCTCAAGGGTTTTCAAGAATATAATAACTCTGAATGGAATTATAGAAATAATTTAGATAATTATAAATATGATAGACCTGTTGATAAAGACGTAAATAAATAAGACAAATGATTATAATAATTCATATAAGGTTATATATAGGAATAAAATTTGACTGTGATATATATATGGTTGTTGGAAATATGGTCATTGAATATATAAACATTGTAAAAATGTTCATTGGATTTATGTTTGTTTAGTATATTCAATGGGTAAGTTGTCTAATCTCAAATAATATAATTTTGGAATGAAATAACAAGATAAAATTTAATTAAAACATTTTATTATAAAATATATTTTTTATGTCTCACATATTATTATTATTATTATTATTATTATTATTATTAAAAATGATATGATGTATTTATAAAATCAAAATAAATATTTTAATACCAATGGATTTATAAAATTACATAATTATAATAATGATAAGTAATCTTAATAGGATGTGGTTAAAATTATTTAAATTTAAAATATATATATTTTTAAAAGAATTTTTTGTTTAAAAGAAGCATGTATTTTTATCTTCATAAAATAATTTAATCACTTTTAAATAATGAATATAATATAATGACTTAATTACTAAAAAAATATATTCACACTCATTTAATTGGTAAGTAAATGAAAATGGTTAAGAACACATAATGTTTAAAAAGTTACTTTTCAGTTATAACATGTTTTATTTATATATTTTATGTATTTATTTAAAATATAAATGGACCATATTTAAAAATTTAATTATAATAAATGGAGTATAAAATTTTAATTTTCATGTTGAAATTAGGTAAAGTGGTCAATTTCATTTTTGGGTCTAAAAATATTTACTGGGCTAAATAGTGCATAACATCGGTAAACCACAAAAACTATAAAATAAAAAATATGTTTAAAATTATGTATATAAATTATATAAAAAAATTAGACTATAGAGGAAATATTGAGAATATCTTATTTTTTCCACTTATGTGGCCACCTTCCATTTAAAAATTACCTTCCTTAATCATTAACTATAGAGAAATTGTTAAAATGCCACTCAAAATCACTTATAAAATGACCTCTCAATCACCCCTCCCAACCACTCAAAATACTCAGTTATATATTTAATATATTCTCATTTATTATTTCTAAGATCCTTCTAAGACGTTTAGTGGATTGTGGTTCCACGAAGGAAACCTAAATCCTTTACTCAAAAGGAACCCATGTTGAGAATGAATGAATTCATGAAGTAAGTATCTAAGTTCCTCTCTATATTTTTTCAATTTATCATTCATGTATACTATTTCTAAATATTATTATCCATTATAATGATATTATATCAACATCATTATAGTTCTAAAAATGGTACTACTATTATATAACTATAAACTCTTATTTATTCTGTAGGATAACATGTCCATTTTAGGTTGATTCAACCACCTACATAAATAATGCTTTAACAACATCCCCATTTTCACACTGGATATGAATCAATGCATTAGTCATGGTAATATATGATATTAAAGAATAATATATGTTATTAATATGTTTCTGAAAGTATGAAATAAAAATTAATGACTATAAAGCACTTAAAGGTGTTTAATTGTATATGTTGTAAATTACGATTATTATCAAGAATCTTGTAGAAATAATTAGTGAAAATGTGATTTATTGGGTGGTGGAATTTAGTATACACCCAAAGGAAATTGGGTGTTTCCTAGGAGAGAAGCTGGACACTGAACTAAAAATGTACAACCTATATAAGTTTAATTAAATAAGTGTTAAACAAGATAAAAGTATTTTAGATAATCTAGATGATATTAGAGAATCCAACCTTGGAGTTTATAATATATCAGTTACTATGTTAAGTGATAAACAAGTCAGGGATAAAGATCTATCAATGTTAAAATAAAGATAGATATAAGTCGATAGAGGGGTAATTTAAATAATATATCTTGAGTATTTATTTTGCTGCAAGACATTGAAATAATATTTACAGGGCTCGTAATGATTTTAACAATTCGGAAAATTATGTCAAGCCATTATAAAGTGATTTAAATTGAGTGAGTAGGCCCAAATCCCATTTAAAAGAGTTTGTAATTTTATTTAATTTATTTTGGAATTTCGGTTTTGAAGTTGGAGAGCTAAAAATTAGCAAAGGGAATTATCCTACGCACGGTGATATTGACCAATGAATATAATATTTGGAATTATTATTAATTTTTGGAAAAATAGAAATGATAATTGAGATACACAAGATTCTCCTAAGATATTTTTTGAATATTTTATGATATTTGTGGTTTCCCGATGTGAAAAAATAAAATAAAAAGTCGCATGGTCTATGAAATTTGATCCACACATAAGAATTTTGGATACCAAATGGGATATTTGATTTTTCCATATATCAGAAAAGGCTAAGACCATAATACATTTTTTAAATCATGTATAATATTCTAGACCATGTATGAATTTATTTTTTGAATTTTGATGAAAAATGAAAATAACTTAGGGAATATGATATTTCACTTAGCTAGTTTGGAGCATCAAAAGACATTACCCTTCTATATGAGTTTTTTTGAGCCACATAGGATATTTATAAGCCATGTATGAATTTTTTATAAATTTATGATAAATGAATTATAAATATTTTGAAATCATTTTGATTGAAAAATGAAGTTATCCAGAATTATAATTTAATTTGGTATAAAAGTTTGATGATGATAAACATGATCTTTAAAAATAAAAACATCTAAAAATTAATGTGATTCAAGAATTGAGTGATTTAGGAACTAATATTTAATCCAAGGGACGTGATGCTCAAATCACAAAGAGTGTATATATATTTAAACTAAGCTAAAATGATTTTTTTTGTGTTTTCAAGAATAATATAGATGCATTCACATCAAATATAGACTTTGACATTAAAGTTCAAGCCATTTATGAAGTGATCTATTAAGAATATAATGATATAAATCCACGTCAAAGTGAATATTTTTTTATATAAAACATGAAGAAAATTGAGATGCTTCACATCGAAGAAATGAAGACCACATTGCATAGAGTTATAAAAAAACACCACCCTGGGGTGTAATTTCTATGTCCATTTATGTGAGTGTTTGATGAAAGAATTTTACCAATAAAAAATGGTGAGTTACAAAATTCCATGGTCTATTATTGAAGACCATTTTGAGAATCCCTAACATTAGGAAGGAAATGTTACGTCTATGATGGAAATAATAAATGGTCTAGGGGGTGATTAAGAAATATAAAAAATTTGAAGAAAATAAATTAAATATCTATGTTAATTATCATACACATTATGTGAGAATATACAATGGAATAGTAAATAATGAAACATAAAATTGAATAGTAGTTTAGTCCAAAATGATCCAACATCTACTCTTACACCTCTCTACTCAATGAGATAAGTGAATTCACTAAAATTATTGATTTTTATTGGTAACCATAAACCATTACAATCGTAAATTTTCTAGTGGAGGTACAACCATACACTCTGAATTTTTTTTTGGGAGTCACCAACCATAAAATACATACTTTTTTATGATGGTATAGCCTATACTAACATTAAAATTTAATATTCACAGCCTAAATATCCTGACTTTATAATTTAAGAGTCATAAACTCTAGTGATATTTTTTTGGGTCAAAAAATCATAAACCAATGTTTTATAATAGATGTGAAAATTATAAATAATTAATACAAACTCCCAACAAAAATAAGGTACAGAAGAATTATATGAATAAATACTAAAGAAAACCCTCTAGTTTCAAAGTGATGGATTAATATGTCTCATAAAGGTAGTAGTAGTACCCATAGAATATTAGGTTCCCCTTGAGAGTTCATTCAGAAGATGAATATTTTTTTACACATGATATCTTGTAAATTTTAATGTTAAAAAACAAATCA
This sequence comes from Viscum album, assembly GCA_963277665.1. Classification (NCBI taxonomy): domain Eukaryota; kingdom Viridiplantae; phylum Streptophyta; class Magnoliopsida; order Santalales; family Viscaceae; genus Viscum; species Viscum album. Next base: position 5,114,104 of record OY728126.1, read on the forward strand.
CGTTAGAGTTCTAAATATTTCATTAGAAGATTATTGTATCAACATCGTGTGTCATTTGAATGAGTCTCAAATCCATTTAAATAGGATTTTTATGAACTACACACTAATTCAGGCCATTATAATAATTATAAATATTAGTAAAAATTATTTATAGAATTATTGAATAAAGAGAAAAATAGTATCCATAATTATGGTAATAATAATCATTTGAATTCAAAAACTACTGATCGGTTCAAATTTTTTTAAATTTATCAGTAATATAACTCAATAAAAATAGGTCAATGAAACCCCATATATCTCACTCAATTTAAAGACTTAAAATTTTAAATTTGAATAAATTACTATATTTCCGAACATGAAAAATGAAAATTAAAATACATAATATTAAATAATATAAGATGAATTTCAATATGATCATCAGATCTAAATATCAACTTATAAGAAAATAAAATATATAAATCACTCATAATACATGAATCTAAATTTTTGAAAATATATGTTGTAGGTTTTCAAAAAAAATTATGAATAATTTTAATCACCATTTAAAATATTTTTAAAACACTCCATAAACATTTGAAATAACTTATATATAATTAATAAGAGTTTATGAAATAAATAAATCAATAAAATCAACTACCATGAGTAAAGAATGAATATAACTTATAAAAGAAATGAAAATTAGAGAATAATTAAAATTACTAGGTTTCATACCCGTAATATATCTACCCACTAAAAGAATAGAATGTGTTAGACTTAATAAGTGATGTTGATGGAATTATCATGGGATTAAATTCAGTGGAGTCAATATTATTACCACTTGAAAGAATGAAATACCATGTGGTCATGCAGTCAATCGATATAAAGTGTGGTTAGTTTGTATAAGGTGCAATTGGTTGGTATAAGGTGTGTTAAGTTAGTATAAGTCATAGTCAATGAACCTTAGTTCAAATAAAATAAAATTGAGTTCCTACAAAATAAAGATCCAAAAAAATATTATATTATAATATTTAATATCTTGATATTTAGTGGCTTATACATTCTATGTGTATAATTCTTCAAGGTCGATTTAACAACACATGTAAATGTAACATGAATAATTATATAGTATTTGTAAATACAAAATATATTTTTTATCATATACATAAATTTAATTAAATATACATTCTAATAGTTTAAAAGTATGTTTTTCATGTCTTATGTAAAGCCTGAGAACAAACTCTATGAGTTGCATAGATGTAACTTATAAAGCTGTGTAAGGGTAAAAAGAAAATCCAATATGCTACATAAAGGTTAGACACTAATTCTTCAAACTAAATAAATATAAGAAGATAGCTTTGATAGCTATATAAGGGTAATTCTAATCATTCAAGCCTTATGTAAAGTTAAAAACTAAGCTCATGTAAGGGTCAATACATATTTACATAATGTAAAAAAACTAAAAATAAGATAAATTAGGGTGAAAATTAAAATTAGAAAATTACTTTTAACCAACATATGAAAGAAATAATTATAAGGAATAAAAAATTATAACTAAATAATAATTAAATAAATTATTTATAAATGAACAATAACTAGCTCTAGATTCATTCTTTTCTTTTTCAAATTTTGAAAACATTAAACTAGATTAATAATTATTTATATAGTGATTGTAGAATATTTTATGAGAAATAATTCAGATAAAAAAACATAAATTATACATTAAGTATATGATTTTATGATAAACTATAATAATCCAATTAAAAGGTAATAAAATTTTTGAGTCATTTTTAATATTCAATAAAATAAAATAAAATAAATTGAACTAAAATCACTAATAAACTCCAAATTTTGAAAATTATCAAAAATTAATTAAAATAATAAATTAAAATAATTGTATATTTAAAAAATATTTGAAGAAAAATCATTTTTATACATTAGAAAAGAAATACCTCAATAATTAAATATAAAATTAAATATATATACCAAAGTAAAATAAAATTTCAGAATAAATCTTTAACATACCTTGTTTAATTTTATTTTCTCAAAATTTTGAAAAACCAACAATTTAGTTAATATATAAGCAAGTTGTTTTTTAAATAAAAAAACTCAATAATAATATCACCATAATTATAATAATCCCTAAAAAATTTAATCGTATATCAATATGATTTATTATAAAATGTTGTAATGGATTTCTCAAGAATGAAATTGCATAATATTTTTCACAATAAATTTAAATATTTTCAAAAATAATACCATTGTTATAAAATGTTTGTTTAATCCATAACGATTAAGGCAAAAATGAAATAGAAAAAATATATTCACTTTCATCAAAAGATAAAGAAATAGAGTATTTTTTTTATTTGAAATCCAAAATACTAATATTCTAATAAGAGAATGACACATATCTAAAGTACCTTTTCATTAATGTATGGATCCTCCATATTCAGAATCAAAATAAATAGTCAAATAAAAATTGTTTTATATAGATTAAATTATTCCGCAATTAATAGTTCCTTAATATAAAATTAAAATCATGCACATAAATACACACAAAATATAATACTAGGCTATAATTAGTAAAATATAATAAAATAAAAATAAGGCCTCTACTTTTTTAGAATATTTATATTTTTCAGGTTTATCTAAATATAAAGTACACATAATATTAATAAATGTTTTACTAGAATCAATAATAATCCTTTTAACTAAATATTTATCATATTTACTTTGACTCGAGAATATTCCATCATTTCATTGATTAATTTGAAGACCCAAAAATAATTTATGTTCTCCTATTAAACTTATATTAAATTCACTTGACGTCAACATTAGAAAATTATTTTCTGAGATATTCTTTTTAAGATATAGTAAGAATAACATAAACATAAATTGGAACAATTAAAATATCATTTTAAATCCTTTTAATAAAAAAAGTAGGATATACTTTACCTTTATTAAAATAATTTTCCAATAAAATAAATTAAAATTTTCATAATAAGAACAATGTGATTTCTTAATACCAAATAAATTTTTTGATAAAATAAAAACTTTTTTATGAAGTTTTTAATTTTGAAAAATAGGTGGCTGAGAAACATAGAATTATTCAGAAATGGAACCATCTAAAACTTCACTTTTAACAACCATTTGAAATAATTTAAAACCTTTAAAATCAAAAAAAAATCTAACAAAATTTTAATAGATTCAATTATTAAAATAGGAGAAAAACATTCATAAAAACTTATACTTTATTCTTGATGACAACCTTAAGTTACAAGTCTAGATTTATTCTTAATAATCTGGTCATATTAATTCATTGTATTTTTAAATATTAATTCATTTTATTTTTAAAAAAAATGTTGTTTCAATAACGTTCTTATCTGCATGGGATTAAACTAAAAAAATATTATTTCTAGAAATTTAATTATGTTTATATTATATAGAAATATTCTAATTAGAATCATTTAAAGAATGAAAAATATCAGTTAACAAACATTCAAAAACAAAAATATAATTTGCATAAAAATTCATAACATGATCTATAGTTTTAATACCAAAATAAAAAATACCAATAATATTATAAAAAATTTTATATTTTTGAATTTCACAAGATTTAGTATTTGAATGATAATGAGTAGGCACCTGTTCACCAATTACATTATTATTTAGAGGTTTTGTTTCACTAAAATTAAAGTCAACAAATTCATCTAATAAAATATAAATCTAAATTCATATTTAAAAAATATACAATAAAATTGACATAAAAAGATTGTTCTACAATCATATTTGTTTTATTATATACACAATAAGATTTAATATATAATAATATCATGTAAAATTACTTCATCAAATTTAGAATCAAATTTATAAAATTTATCCTTTGTATTTAAAATATAAAATTACACCCAAAAACTTTTAAATAACCAACACTATTATTTACCATTAAATAATTCATAATAAGTTTTATTTAAAAAAGGTTCAATTAAAAATATTTATAAAATATAAAAAATATTTATTAAATTATTCAACCCAAAAATATTTAGGTAAATTATATTAATTTAATAAATTTTGACCCATTTCAATAATTTTTTTTACTTCTTTGTTCTATAACACAGTTTTTTGTGGTGTTTTGAGAGATTTATTTTGAAAATAACCATTTTATTTGATTTTTTTAGATTAAAAATTAAAAAATTCACAAACAATATCAATTATAATAGAAATAATATAATAACCATTTTTATTTTGAGCAAACTCATGAAATACATAAATTTTGATACAATTTCACTTTTTTGAGAGATAAAATAAGTCAAAGTAAATCTAAAAAATTAATCATCTATAAAAAAACGTATTTCATTCATCTTAAACTGACAACATATATAAGAGTAAATAATCTAAATTAATATGTTTTAATGGTCTAACAATTATAAATCAATTAAGATATTGAAAACTAATATTATGTTTTTTAACTTTTAAATATGTATCACACATTATATTATTTCTAATTTTCAAATCAGGCATCTATTGCACATGTCCTTTATTTGGCAGTTTGTGTGAGAGTTGGAAGTTTAATTTTCCAATACTCTAATGCAATAAGATATCATTTTTTCTATATAATTACGATAGATGAAATTCTAGATATTTAATTTAGAAAAATTAATAGAATAAATGTTCTTCTTCCTATTACCATAAAATAAAATATATTTAATTTTGTAAACATAACATTTAATGTCATTAAATCTGGAACTCATTCTATCATCACAAAATTTTGAAATACCAATTAAGTTATGTTTCAAACATTCATAATATGAAAAGTTATAGATTAATATAATATTAGATATATCTACTTCACTAAATCTCATTACTTTCCATTTTTGAGTTGTCCCCAAATGTCATAGAGCCACTATCACATTGATTATAAGATATAAAAATTGATGGATCTCCAGTCACATGTTTTTAGAGACTGATGTCCAAGTAACATGTATCTTTGATACTAGTAAGTAATATTTCTTTAAAATATTATTTACGTAGAAAACAATTTTGGTACCCTTTCTTTCTTGGGACCAATTATATTAGTATAAGAAATCATAGGTACCCAAAAACAATTTCAATAAGTATTTGTGGGTAACTAAGAGGATAAATTCATAGAAATAAAAGTTTTAGTATGGCCTAACAATTGTGGGAATATCAATGATCATTCAAATAAAAAAATGACCTTTTGTGTCACATCTAAATCATGTAACATTATATATACTTCATTAATCACTCTTTATGAAGAAATTTTTATTCAACATAGGTATTTTTTTAATATATCTAAAACCACTATTATCTTTATTATTTTTCAATATTGATTACATTTTTTCATATTTCTCATTATATTTAAAAATTAGACAATTTTTCTTTAAAACGAATATTTTATATCTTTAGAGTTTCATTCTATTTTTTCGAAAACTGTAAAATATATTTTTTAATTTAAACAAGAAGCCATATTTTTTAACAATTCATTTTCTTGAGTTAAATCATTATATTATTTATGATATTCCTTATATTATCATTTAAATTATTTATATAGATAAAGAAATCCATATAACATGATTTGTCAATTTTTTTGTTTTGATCAATTAATTATTCTTTATTAGGTTTTTCAGACTTATAATAATAAGAACTATAATTAGAATAACTACTAAACTAATTTTTACTATGATAAATCAAACATAGGCTAACCATTTCTTTTTCACTTTTGATTACATAACTTGAATCAAATTCTTCCATGAAACTCAATCCATCCGTCAAACATATTTTATCCATTTTACTACATTTATTATCTTTTCTAAAATTCTTAAAGTTAATATTTGGGAATTATGTTTAACTTATTTTTGGGACTCATAACATATTAGTTAGAAAAAAAACATTTAGAATAGGTATACCTTTATTATTTTGACCATCCATGTGATTATTATTTTTAAATCTCTTTATGAATCCCCCACTTCTTTTCATCATTTTGAAAATATCTTTAATTATTATTTTTCTTTCTTTCTTTCTTATGACTTAGAATCCTAAGAGATAGAAGAAATATTTATATATGATTTAAATTCAACACCTTTATTCATTAATGTATCCTTTTCAGTGATGTTCTTCAGATCCATTTTGTATTGAGGTAAGGAACTAATGAGTTTATTCAATGTATATTCCTTAAAGTTATTAATTTCATCAATAGCTACTTTCTTCACTTGTCCCTTCCTGGGTAGTTTTCTCAAGAATATTTCAAGAAGAACCAGGTTCCATAATGTTTCTCCAATGGTATTCACTCCAATAATAATGTTTTTTAATCGGTGGTGCATTTGGTTGATGATTTTATCTTCACCAAACTTGAAATCCTTGTACTTATCTCAAAGCATTTTGATTTTAGTTATAATTATCTTATTTGATCCAAGGTGTGTGAAATGCATAATATTCCAAATTTCATGATCCAAATTACATTCATAAACACGACCATTGATATTTTTATTAATAGGGTAGTATGAAATATTCACAATTTTATAATTTAGAACATACATAGCATCATAATTTATAGTTTTTAAATAAGGGTCAAAATCAGGTAACTTATAATGTTTTACCATTAGAGTATAGTGATCAATATTGAGTTGTTTTTGGTATGTCTCTATTCAAAATTTATAGTAACCATAACCATTTCTATCAATGTGTGGTGTCTTTTGAGGAATCTTACCATCATTTAAATATATCATTTATATATTTTAAAGACAATGTTCCTTTGATTGTTAGGTCTAAGATACTTAGGTTAGGATAAAAAAATCTAAAAATAGACTTTATATCTATAATGAAAATTATATAATATGATTTTTTTGGTATGAGATGCAGATAATAGATGGTCTTGGGGGAAAATAGACCAGATGGAAAATTTTAAGAAAACCCATTAATTATTACAGTTAATTATCATTCACAATAGGTGATAATATGCGCAGAAAATTATATATTGAATATAATAAGTTTAATAGTAGTTCAAGCCAATGTGGAACCACATATACACTTACACAACCTTAGTCAATGATAGATTAAAATTTACTAGAATTAGTGATTTTTTTATTTTCCAAAATAACCCATTACATATAAGGACCCAACCTTAAAACATTTCATAATCATGAATTAAATGAATAATTTACTTTTAGGATCTATTCAAGTTTAGAGTTTTAGAGAATTAGGCCATAACTATTACATTACATATCCAAAATTACAAAGTATACAATTCTACTCAGTTTCCATTTGTTTCATAAAATAAAAACTCTTGAAAAAAAGAGACATGTCTAGTTCTATGTTTTAGATAGAATGGCTTTTCCTTGATCCCATCCTTGACCCTATTCATCATTAAGTCCCGTGAAAAATTTTCAAAAACTTGGGATGAGCATAAAAAGCTCAGTAAGGGTTATAAAACAAAGAAAGAAAACATTAGACCATCAATGCATACAAAAAATAAGCTGTTTAACATACCTAATGAAATCATATGATTTAAGTAATATACATATTAATCATAAATCATAAAGGTAACTTGTGGAATCCATATTATACTTACATTTTAGCAATCACATCTTTGTAGGGAGTTTCATTTGGAATACCCATCAAAGTAAATTCCCTAAATCTCTTTAGAGAAACATTCCTATTTACCTACCGCACATTACCCAATGCATTGGGGAGCTATCTTGGGCTCACCCACCCTAGGTTTATCATGGAACCACCCGTATATGTAAACAATGCCCAAGAACCATAACATATTAATAACAAATAAAACAAACATAAAATAAAGATAACATTTCCACGTTTCAATCAAAATATATCATTTAAATATATTGACATAACAAATCCATTATCAAATCCATTTTCAAAAACAAAATATATAAAAGAGTATATGGTATTTATTTTTATTCTAAAAACAGTACGGCTTGTTAAGGAAGCCATAGATCAAATAATACTCGCAGTAGTGGAAAAGGTCATTCTCACCGCTTACGTTAAAAAGAAACCTTAATTTTTTTATTTAGTAAAACTCCTTGTAGAAAATATTAATTTTGAATGAAATTATATGTAAAATGTTTTTATACACCATATAAATGAAATTCATGCATAAAACAAAATATCCCTCAATGAAAGCGGATTGATATGAAGTCCCTTACCTCATGTCCAACATGACTCAATCATTCTTTAATCTCCTAAATAATAAAATAAAGTTAATTTCTACATTATTAAGAACCATTTTCAAGTTTATTATTCCTTTTATATCAATTATTACCTTCCTATAACAATTAGTTAATTATTTGAGTATACATTGTACCTTTTTTCGATGTTTGTAACTTGAGTTAAAAATGAACTTGTTATAAATATAAATTGTGTGGTAAAAATTACATTATCTACAGAATTATATTAATGATTTAGATATCATATATATCATATATATCCAGTATATATATTTATTTATAATAGTACATAACATTTGGAGGTAATAAATGAAATGCACCGTTCATGGAGATGGTAAGTCGTACGTACGTATGAATGATACTTTCATGTCTATTTCTTATTTAATTGGATGAGAACAGAATGATAAATAGGTATATAGTAATTCTAGTATAATATCATATATAATTTCATTAACTCTATCTGTTATACATTCAATTTATGGAATGAACGAGTCATATCACTTTGAGGGGGCGGTTGTCCACACTTCTTCAAATGAAATTATCGTATTTACCCACTATAGAAACCACAAAGGTATTATATAAATGAAAAATAAAGAAGTATAGAAACAATATAAATATAATATGTATCACATATAAATACATTTCTATCTTAATGACAACCATAAGAGGCTGTATGAGATAATTGAATAATCATCATTTCGTGAGAAGTTATTTTTTCGTCCATAGAAACAGTATGTTCTTTACCCCTTAGATGAAGGTGTGTGTACGTGTAGTTATAATATTTCTCATAAAAACAACCTAGTATATTTAGGATACTAGTGGTTTTATAAAATAGAAGAATAAAAAGAGTTTAGGCAGTTGGAGAAGTAAAATAAAACAAAAGAACTTAAGAGAATATGTTATCTTTAAATCAGGTATCCCCCTTTGGTTTGAACCAAATGGTTTAATTAAATTGCCTTATGCCTATGGGATAGATTATAAAAGGAGGAGAGGGATGTAAGGAGATTAATTTGGTAGAGGTTTTATGAGACAAGGGACTTGAGAAGTGTGAGGAATGGGTTAGAAGTGAAGGCTTTTTATAAGGGGGAGGTGGGGCTCTTTAGAAATGTGTGAAAATATTATTTTATTATATAATGATTTTCGGTTTCTAAAGGTGAAAAACTTATTGAAGTAAAATATAAGATGACTAATGTCTGAAATAAAATCATATAATAATAATTGAGAAGGTTTTGGATATTTTTTTAATCTTTTTAATCTTATTTATTTAAATCATTCATTAATGAGTTAACACTGCATCATTATTGTGTCATAAATAAATTTATTTATTTGATGTTTAAAAATTATAAAAAAATATCATGATATATAAAATTTTTTATCTTTAAAATTAATATTTATAGTCTAAAAGATAAATTACATAACCCCATGTAAAAATTGATTTACTTAAAGATATATGTTTATGTCATTTTTGTCTTTACTTTAAATTAATTAATATAAAGTGTCATTATCACTCCCAAGTGGCTTCATGGGGTCGCTGAATCGACCCAAGGGTGACCATGGTCCGAAATGTATCAACCAATAGTATTAGGGCACATTTTGGGTAAATTAATATTTTTATAATATTATTATTTTACCCTTATTTTCTAGATTTTCCCTTTAACCATGATAAATAAATTTTTTACTCAAGTAAATATTGATCATGTCTAAAAATAAAAGTTACCTATTTATAAAATTTTTAACTCCTGATTCCAAATATGGAATCAAATTTTAAAAATTCATAACACATAAGTTTTAGAAATTAATATAAAATTAATTCCTGCAGTTAAAACAAAAAGTGTGTTTTTTAGAAATAATAACTATCAAAAGATTGACACTTATATATATATCCAATTTCAAATTGAAATTACTTCCAGTGACCAACATTGGATTAAATAGTAAAAAAAATATAATTAAACTATAAAACCAATTAAAAATATAATCTAGACTTATAAATAAATTAGATAAAAAGGAAGTTTTGAATTAAAATATAGTATTTTTCACAATTCATTAAAAATAAATTTTATCAAAAAATAAAAAAAAAATTACCCAAAGTAAATTTTGATGTCCCGATTCTATAGAAGAATTTTATTTTGTCAAATAGAAAATATAAAAGTGACCAAAACTATATTTAATGTGGGTTTTCCATCAAAAGGTGGTAAATCGACCTTTTAATTAATATTAGAGTATTTATGCGTAAAATAGGATTATTTCTTATTTTAAGCCTCTAAAATTTATTGGATTAATGTAAAAACATTTAAAAAACATATATAATCATATTTTAGTTAATTATATTCATTTCTTCCAATATAAAATCTTGGCATTAACTATAATTTTAAAAAATAATATTATATTATTAGTGTGCAATGTAAGATTTCAAAGAAACTCGTTGTTGCGTATTGGGTATGCCATCGAACATAGTATCCCATTTAAATTAAAATTAATATTTAATTCATAAATATTAATAAATATAAAAATGTTATATTCTTTATTTACCTAGGATGTTACATTACAATCCGGACTTTTCTAGAGGTGTAATAACCAGACACTATAATTTTTTATGGGGGAGTCACCACATTTATAATATGTAATTTTTATGGAAGGTATAACAAATATCAATTTTATAATCTCTGATTCACAACCCAATTTTCCAAAATTTATAACATAGGAATCATAACATAAGAAGGATAATGTTTTTTGAAAAATCATAAAACAGTGTTATAAAATATATGTGATAGATAGAAATAATTAATATAGACTCTAGAAAAAACAATAAAAACTTCAAGTTGATGAATAAGGATTAAAAAACACTAACTCTAGAGTTGTGGATTGGTATGTATTTTCAAAACAATAGTAACAATCATAGAAGATTAGTTTACCTTAAGATTATGTTTAGAAGGTGAAACTTTTTTTCCTAGGATCACTTGAAAATTTGAATGTTCACAATACAACACATGAGTATTTAGAAGATTACATGAAAAATGTTTTGAATTAGTATCATGTTCCCCATGAATAAGTCTCAAATCCATTTAAATAGGATCTATATTCACAATACACTCATTTAAACTATTAGAATAATTGAAAATAATAATAACAATTATATCCAAAATTGTCAAAGAGAGATAAAAATAGTTTTCTCATTTATCATAAAAATTATCATTTGAATAAAAAAACTAAATACTTTATATAATTTTGAATTATTTGTTAAAATAACTCAATAATAATTTGTTAAAAATCAAATAAATCTCACTTGATTTCAAGTAATGAAATTTTAAATTTTAATAACGTAAAATATTTCTGTATGGGAATAATTCAAATTCAAAAACATGTCAATAAATACTATTAGTGTAATTTAAATATGATTTTAAAAATTAAACATAAATTTGAAAAAAAATAAAACTCCTTCAAAATACATGAATTAAAATTTATGAAAATATATTCAATATGTTTTCATGAAAATGAATAAAACTTTCAGTGACCATTTAAAATATATTTAAAACACTCCAAAAAAATTTAATATATCTTATATATAACTACTAATATTTTATGAAAAAAATAAATAAAAAATTGCCTAGAGTGATATGTAAATATAAATTCCAAAATAAATGAAAGAAAATGGATAATTGAAATTTTCAGTAGATCTATCTACCATGATAACAAAATGTGCGAAACATAACTAATGTGGTTGATAGACTTACCATGTGATTGTATGCATTATGATTAATCTACTCACTACATGAAGGAACTAATTACCATTCAGTCATGTATTCAATCAGTATTAGGTTTGGTTGGTTGGTATATATAAATTTTTTAGATTTCACTACATGTTATCCTCAAATAAATATTTTGATAATAGCATGTTTCACATAAAAAAGTGAACGAAAACAAAAAATTTGACAGTTTTTAAATTTAAAATATAACCATTACTACCTATTCATTAAATTACTATTTATGAATAGGAATAATTAATTTTTTAAATATTCATATAATGAAACTAAATTCTATATGTAACACTAATGAAATTCAATTAGTATAGATAAAAGAACATAAAAAATCACTGTATGATTAAAAATAATTTCTTAAAAAATTGGTGTTTTATTTCAAGAATATATGTATATTATGATTAAATAATAATCCATTATATTGATAATATAAATAATATATTATGATTCAATTAATTTGTAAATTAATTAAATAAGAATAAAGGATAGTTAAGATTAAAAAAAATATTTTCCAATATAATAGGTTTTGAACCATATTTTGGGATTTTATCTAAATATTGAATTCTAAAATTTTACAAATTTAATTTGGAAATTTTAACATCATTTTTTAATTTATCAAGGCCATATTAACTTAAGATTAATTTTTAGGATTTTCTAAAAATTTTATTTTTAGATGAATATTATAAAATTCTTTTTTTATAAATAACATTCCTATATAAAATTATTGATATATAATTATGAATTTGAAAATTTTTAAGAACTCTTCATAATACTAAATATGTATTATATGAGTGAATTTATAATTTTAAAAATGTTTTTTTTTTAATTTTTAAATCTATATTTTTCATTTGAGAATTAAATTTATATTTTTTTAACTTATTTATTACATTATATATTTAGCATTTTAAAATTATTTTTATCAATTTAAAAATTTTAATAAAAAAATTATTTGAGACTTGGAACCATTATTTTCAAATTTTTTTATAATTACAAATTTATTTATAGGATTAAATGATAAATTACCTAGCTAAAACTAGTTAACATGGGGAAAAATAATATGGTAAAAGTGAGTAACCTTAAGGGTAAAGGGCCTAAAATATTTAAAAAATGTTTCTATTTGAATCATAGTGGTTTGTATCAACATTATCTCCTCCTCACTCAATCATTTTTCAATTTTTTATTCACTATACTTGAGAGTGACTTCCCAAAATTAAAAGTTTTTGGGAATTTATAAATGTGCTACTTCTTTTCACATATAAAATGGAAACTATTCTCCCCACTTCACTTCACACCAAAACCTCTTAATGTTTTCCAATAAACTTCTTGAGCATATCATAAAAAATTCTATACACCTTAAAGAGGTTCTTTTTTTCTAAAAAGACCATCCATAAAATATTTAATCACCTTTGCAAAGGAGATAATCCAAGAGGTGAGGTACAGGTCCCTAACTTCTCTTTCTCTTTTCGATTAATTTTTTTTTATTTTATTATTCCTATAATTTCATTTAAAATATTAAAATGATAAAATAATCATAAATATTATAATTTTATGTTGTTGTAATGATGGTGTAAGCATCAATCACCCTCCCCTTTTCCATTAAGAAAATTGAAAACGTGAATCATGGGTTGTGCAGACTACCACCTCTATGATGCAGTGTTTTTCATTTCCATTCCCCATCATAAATGATTCATAAAATAAGTAATTTGAAATATAATTATTATATTAACGATATATTTTATATTCTTAAATGATAAAATATATTTATCATTTCCCATTTTTATGGAAAATGGACTCATCAATTATGCATACATATGGAATACAACCTCCCTAGGATGATTGGTTTCTATTTTTCATTTCATCACCATGTTACATGGATGGTCATGATGATGGTTTTAAAGGAAAAATATTTTTTTTATGAAATAATTACTTTTTTGGTATGAAAAATTTTATAACCTATTAATTATGTGATTAAAAAACAATTATCATAATTTAAATTATTTAAAACTATCATACTAAAATGAAAATATTTTATTAAAATTATGTTATATATTTTTATCTACTAATTATTATTCTAAATAATTAATAATCATGATATTTAAAACAAATAAATACTAAATTATATAATTATTCTACTATTTTAGTGATATGATAACTAAATCACCTCACAATCATCAATACTCATGGTATGTTCATGATTGGGTTGTATTGAACACATACTTGAACAATGTTATGAAATTATATTATGGATGATTATTAAATATTAATTAGTGGAATAATATGATATAATTATTTTTATAATTATTTTTTTTTGTTCTATAAAGGAAACATTTATATTTAATGCATTAATTAAGAAAATACCCTTCCTAGGTTGACAATCACTGAAATATGTCATTTGTCAATTTCATCTTCTAGGATGAAGACTAAAGTACTCAAGGAAAGAAAATTAAAATCCATAAATAATTATTAGAAATAAATTATAGTAAATTTATTAAAATATTAATGATGAATTTTGGGATTGGTACGAATAACGAAAATACCCCTAATTTTTTTTTGCAAACGATCAAAACTATAAATAACCAAGTTGGGAAAATTGGGAAAAACTAACTAATATTCATGTAAATAATGATACTAAATTCAAATTTTAAATAGTTTTTTGTATTATTGATATTAAATTACTTATTAAGATATTTATTTTTGTTATAAGGGTTCTTAGAGTTCATTTCAATAAATAAGGAATAAAGGTAACAATTTCTTTGTCTCAAATTTATTTCATTTGAGATATGTTTTAAGGTACACATCATGGTACCTTTTGGTTGGTTTAAATAATTCCCATATTTTAATTTTTTATCATAATAATATTATAATCAATAATATTAAATTTTCTACTTAAACTTATGACCCCCATGATTTTTATTCAAAAGATACAATGACTGTAAGGTGTTTTCATGATACAAATCTTTTCCTTAGGTCATAATCAATCTTCTTTGACAATTATATTTCAAGATTGATCTATTATTAATTATTATGATATTATGTTATATTTCAACCTTATTTTATGGGTAAAGTAATGTTTTAAACCAAATTATTATTCCTGTATGATTCTATCATTTCATCAATATTCATTTTTGTTAAGAATAATTCTAATTTCTTTTATTGCTTTTTTTCTTCTATATCCATGTTTTACCTTATGGACAATGTACTCTTCTATTTTTGGAAATATAATATGGATTATTTTATATTATAATAATAATTTTATTTACCTATTTTCAATAGGAAAATTTAATACTCTTTTTAATGATGTTGGTTTTCAAATAAATACATTTCAAAATGTTAAAGAAAATGGGGTTTCCATCCTTTCCAAAAATAAAACTTATATCTTCAACATTACATTTTTTGGATTAAATTTATGTATTTTCAATGTTTTTTTCTTGTAAATATTTATAATAAGGTTTTAATTTTTTTTCTATTTATATTATAAATTTTTTTGTTGAAAATAATTCACACATCATATTTTATAACAATATTTAAAATTATTTGTGAAAACATATGTATTGTAGCTTCTAATTTACTTTCAAGGTTTATATGTCATGAATTTATGTTTTTATCACCATTTATATGTTTTTATTTTTTTATTCCTTTTGGAAAATGGTATTTTTATATCCAGGATTACTTAAGTTCATGTTATGTGAAAACAAATTCTTTTTTAAAGGGTTAATTAATATATGTTTATGATTTAATTTCAGTGGAACCCACATGTATGGATAATTATGGATGGGGTCCTATATCACCATTAAATTGATCATTTTCAGTATATATCACATGAGATAGTTAGGTATTAATCTAATGAGTTTTTTTACCAAGGAATGGGAATTATGGGTTAGGTCGCATTTCAGTTATAGACATAATGAGTTTGTTAACATAGGAATAGGTATAATGATTTTTCTCACACTAGTTTTACTATATGTATTTATGCAACACAATTACAAGTTGTTAAATTAGTTGTGAAAGATTATCAAGATGGATTTCATTTTTATGAAATTCCATATTGGCATGATTAATCCTTAATTTATTGAATTCCACACTTTTATGTTATACTCACATGTTATACGACTATTTTGATGTGTTTTGAGAAATTTTATAAATTTTATGAATTATTACTTATCCTTTTTTTATCTATACTTTTCATAAATGTTATATGATATTCATATATAATCATATGATCTTTTATTATTATATTTAAGTCTATGTCTTGTTCTCCTTTGTGTTATGATATGTTTTTCCTTACTGAACATCTGAACCCACCCCATTATTATGTTTCAAATACCTTGTTTATGAATATGATTATATCGTGTGAGATGTATAGAAAATGGTATAGAGGATAATAATTTTTTTAGAAATGTTTTAAAGTGTTATAAAATAATATTTTTATATATCTAATCATTACAAAATGAAAAAGGCTAATATTTATTATTTATATTTTAATATTCATGTTATTTATTAATCATAAACACTATTTTTAGTTCATTTTACACTTTTAACATCATTTCACATTAAGATTGTAATTCTTTGTTAAAGTACACTATTACTTGGTACATATCAGACAAACTCCTAAAACACAAAATGTTCTTGATTATATTTTCAAATTTATTTTTAGGTATCCCATTACATAAGGAACAATTCATGCTTTTAAGGAACTGTAATATTCACATTAGAAGACCACCAATGTTGGCCTTGATCAAACAAAATTATCAGAAAAGTAAACTGGACAACAACCTAATAAAAAGACTGTATAGTCCTTGATCTATGCCCAATAATTATGAAAACTAAGCTGAAGATATAGGTCATAAAGGTAACATTTCAACTAATAGTGAGAAGAGATAATTTAAAGTTTTAAAGGGAGTTTCATGTGGCATAATTAAAAGATAAAATTCTGGACCATATTCTGAGGCCTAGAAAAATATCCCACCATTTTACACATATTTCGAAAAAAAATATCCATTTTGGATAAAATTTTATAAAATGTCATGGGACATCCACATATTAATATTTTTATTCTATCTCCCACCAAAATTTGGTCATTTTGATGCTATTTTGGACACACAAGTAAAAGGCATGCGTGTTGGCTCAGATTTTTTGTCAAGGGTGGAAAATTCCACTCTCCATCAAATTTACACCCACCTTGGACTACCAAAATTAACTGAGGGGTCTTGGAATATTTTTGTATTGACCCAAGGCTTCCTAAATGCCTATTTAAGGTATTGTTGGTGTAGGATTTGGGGATCTTAAGTGATTTTTTTCATTTAAATTCTATGATCCCCATTTGATGTTGTATTGTTCTTCTTCATTTGTAAGTTGTTCGAATCACCTTTGTTTTCAAAAAAGATTTTTCATATTCTCTTATTATGTTCTTATTATTATCACATTGATACTGTTTCTTTAGGGTGTGAATTTATTCACACCAAACCTTGTGAAATTATTCACACAACAATGGGGTGATTGTTTTCTTTTTATTATTTTTTTACTTCTTCAATTCCTCCCTCATGAGTCTACTTCCCGCTTCCATTGAAACCATAACATCAATGGAGGGATAACCATCTTATAGGAAGATCCAATAGAGTAGAAAGGGGCTATATTGAATTTTATTTCTCACTCTATTAATTTCTAATCAATTATTTTAATTGATAATTTCATTTGATGATTTTAAAACTTCTTCGTCCTTTTCGAATTTTAAGCCCACACACTTCAAGTGCTAATATGAACCTTTACCTTTGAGTGCTCAAAATATTGATCCTCCAAGTGTATAGTTGATTAGTATTAGGGTTTTTAGTTATTAAACCAGGAATTGATAATGTTTTTTGATCTTATTAAATGAACACATGTCAAGTATAATAAATTGAAATACTTGAAAAAGGAATGCATCAAATTCACACCAAATGATAACCTAGGATCAATTTATTCTCTTAATTTGAATTCACTTAAGTCTATTGTAATTCAATTAAACCCATCTAAAATAAACACAAGTTGGAAACTTCATTTCCAAAAACAATCCATAAAATTTACTTGTTTTTAGGTTACTTATTAGGTCTTTGAGGATTCAACAAACCAAGCCAAACTACAAGCGACTGATTAACCATAAAATCTTGGGTAAATTTGGGCATGACCAAATTCTGTGGCTTTTTTTTGGTGACCCAGTTAAGTCATCTAAACACCCTTTCTATTATCCTCCATTTCTATTTTCTCACCCCAAATTATCTTATCTTTTCCCTTTCTCTGATTTTTTCTTTTGGCGCATCTCTGCCTGCACCCACGATAACTCAAACAGATTAGTTAAGGTGGAATGTCATGGGGTTGGGGAGTCAATTACACCAAGGTAAATATTTCAATTAGATCCTAATCTTCCTATTACTTCAGACTAAAAAATTGATCCCATTTCAATGGAAGGTATTAAAATAAACCAACTTATAAACCCAGGTGGGAACCAAAATTGAAATCCAAATGAGGCAGCCCCAAACTTGGGGAATGCAGTCATTCAAAACATGAATGACAATCTCACACCTACCTAGACTAATGAAAGATATTTCATTAGGAATGATACCCTAGCCGAATCCCACTGGGGTTTCAAACCTCATGTCTTAAACCACCATCCAACCTTCCCTGGAATGGAGTCAGAAATGTCATACCTTCATGTCAAAGAGTTCTTCGACATTGTTGAAACCATGTTGTCACCACATGAAATTGAGTCAGCTATGTCGAGGCTCTTTCATTTCTCACTTAAGGATCGAGAAAATAATTTGTTAAATAATATGAGACCTACATTAATCCACTCCTAGGACCAATTTCAAAGATAATTCCACAAAAAATACTTCCCCTGTAAGGCCCCAGCCTTAAACCTTACTTAATCTTGAGTTATTACAAGATTACATAATGAGGATCTTTTCAGGATTAGAGTTTTAGAGAATTAGATCATGAAACTTGCATTACATTCCACATTTAAACAAAGTGGTTACATAAAAGACAACATTCATTCTTCCCATCAATTGAAACATATTGAAAATAAAATATGGATTCTTTCTTGACACATCCTTGACACTACCATCACATCATGTACCTTTCCCTTGACCTGTGAAAAACATTTCAAAAACTTGGGATGGGCATAAAAAGCTCAGTAAGGTTTATAAAAATATGGAAAGGAAACATCAGTTCATATATACATAAGAATGAAATCATACTTTACCCATAAAACATAGGCACTTTAACATACCTCATAAAACCATGAATAAATCATAGAAAACATAAGACATAAAGGTAACTTGAGGCATTCATAACATTCTTACGTAGGTAGTAACCCTCTTGGTTACGTTTGGAATACCCATCATAGTATATTCCTTAAATCTCTTCGGATAAACCTTAATGTTTCACTCCTTCGCGTTACCCAATGCATTGGAGAGCTATATCGGGCTCACCCGCCCTTAGTTTATCACGGAACCACCCGTCTTCATAATAATGCCCAAGAACCTTAACATAATCGTATCACATAAAACATGCATAAAGGAAACATAACATTTCCACCTTTCAATCACAAGATATAAATACAACATATTTATATAACAACATTATGAAAACCATTTTCAATACCAAAATAAAAGAAAATTAAAACATGATATTTATTTTTCTTTTAAAAAGAAGGTATGGCTTGTAGAGGAAGCCGAAACCCAAATAATGGTCACGACGGCGGAGAAGTCATTGTCGCCACATACGTACGACAAAAACATTCCCTTTTGTCATTTAGTAAATGCTTGGTATAAAAAAGATTCCTTTTGAATAAACGTAAAAGTCAAAGTTGTTTATACACCGTATAAAATAAGGTTGTGTATAAAACAAAATATGCCTCAATGAAAGGAGATTGAGACGAAGTCCCATACAAAGACGATATCCTTGGTTTAAGGATAAATAAATTACATAATTATGTGTGAAAAACGAATACACCAAATATAAGTGGATATTAAGTGTAAAATAATCAAAGTTCATTCACACATATTCAAAGGATGACATATTCAATAACTACATGTTGAACTCAAAGAAATCGAAATTGGGTTAAGAAGTTCCCTTGACAGCCTAACGGCGTCACATCAAAATGAGTTAATGAGAGATAAAAAGTGTATCTCATCACTTGGACATAAACTTTACATCAATAAGGATATATGAGAACATATCCCAACATAACAATATGTAAATTAAAAGACCCAACAAAATATGTCTTTTAAAAAAGAGGAGGGTGAAAGGTTCCCTTACCGACTTGGGTATCTTTCAAAACATACACCCCATGAAAGAAAGACAATAAATCATTGATGTAAATACTCATAAATGAAAGTATATTACACAAATAGTAGAATAATGGGATGTACATACACCACTCAAAAGAAATTGTGGAAAATGTAGCATAAGTCTCACGAGAATAAAAGTGAGATAAAAAATCCATTACGAAAACTCGGCAGCCTAACGGCGCCACATAAAACTTACAAAAATGGATTGATGAGATCAAATAGGGTATATCATCATATTAACTTAAAGTTTATATAAAGAGTAATATAAAATAACATCCCCCAACATAAAAAAGAGGATCTTAAAAGAAGTGACATAAAGGAGAGTACTTAAAAAGAAAGAGAGAGGTTAGATCTCTTACGAAAATCCGGCAGCCTAACGGCGCCACTCAAAACTTACAAAATGGATTGATGAGAGAGAATAGGGTCTCTCATCACATGAACATAAAAATTACAGTATGTTTAATATAAAATAACATCCCAATAACAAGAAATATGATCTTTAGAGGGAATGACATAAAAGAGTGTACTTAAAAAGAAAGAGAGGAGTAAGATCCCTTACCTCAAGTCCAACTTGTCTTGTTCGTTTCTTTATATTCTTGAATAATAAACTTTGGTTAATTAATAATTGCCTAAGTAACTCCTTTATAGATTATTATTCAGTTCATATCACATATTATAATGTTATAATAATTTGTTAATAATGTTAGTTCATATCAGACGTTTTTGCCGATGTTTGGTACGTGAGTCAAAAATGAACTTGTTTGAAAAAAGATTTCCCATGTAGTTATAAGTAAATAATTTCCAGAATAGTATTAATTATTAAAATATCATATATATCCAGTAAATATTCATTTCATACTATTCCATATCATTTGGAGATAAAAACGAAAAGCACCGTTCATGGAGACGGTAGGCCGTACGTACGCATGAACGCTACTTTCATTTTTTGTCATATTAATGGAAAAACAAAATGAGAGAGATATATATGTTATAATCCCAGAATGATATCCATAATTTTGATGTAATATATTACATATATATCCATTATATATATGTATTTATAATATTACATAACATTTTGAGATAAAAAATGAAATGTCTCATTCATGGAGACGATAAGCCGTACGTACGCATGAACGCTACGTCCATTTCTATTTCATATTTAATGGAATTAAAACATAATGATACATAATATTATTTTAATTCCAGTATGGTATCATATATAATATTATTAAATATATCCTTTATACGTACCACATATGGTATTAACGAATCAAATCACTTTGAGGGGGCGGTAGTCCGCACTTCCTTAAATGAAGATATCACGTTTACCCATAATGGAAACCATAAAGGTATGCCCAAAATGAAAAATACAGAAGCTTAAGGAAATCATAAACATATTATATATCATATATAAATATAGTGTCATCTTAATGGCCACCTTCGAAGGTGTTAAAAGAATGTTGAACAATCATCGTTTCGGGAGGCCGAAATTCGCCATCCACGGAAATAGTATGTTCTTTAACCATTAGATGTAGGTGTGTGAAAGTGTAGCTCGAATCCTTCTTATAACAACATCCTAGTAAATTTATGATACTGTATTTTTTACAAAATAAATGAATAAAAAGATGTTAGGGGGTTGGAGAAGCAAAATAAAACAAAAGTACTCAAGTAAAGACATTACCTTAAAATCGGGTAACTCCCATTGGTTTGAGCTCAAAGGCTTCCTTGGGAAGACTTATGCCCAAATTGAGGCTTCAAGGAGTAATAGAGGGAAGTTTAGAGACAAAATGGGCAGAGTTTGGCCGAGCCAAAAGCTTTGGGAGTGTAGGTAAGGAGGTAGGGATGGGGGCCCTTTATAAGAGGAGAGGAGGGGCACTCTTGTAAAGTTACAAAATGTTACTTTATTTTCAAAAGAGTTTCGGATTTTAAAGGACACACATTGACGTATTTCGAGGATAAGGTGATAAGGGTTCGAAATCCACTCATCCAATAGGTTTTGGACATGTGTAGGGCTTAGATATTACATTATCTTTCCATTTCATTTAAATCGTTAAATAATAAGGTCATCGCTGCATCATTATGATGTCATAAATAATTTAATTTATTTAATGTCTAAAAATTATAAAACAAATACTATGATGTAGGAAATCTTTTTATATTTCCAATGAATATTTATATTCAAAAATATGATTTGTATAACCCCATGTAAAAATTGTTTTAGTAAAACATTTCATGTTTGTCTCATTTTTACTTTAACTTTAAATAAAAATATATTAATGTCATTTTCAAACGAAAGTGGCTTCATGGGGTCCCCAAGTTTACCCATGGGTTTTCTTGGTCGTCCATGACACATCCAATGATTTTAAGACATGTTTCAAGTTCATTTAATATTATTAAAATATTATTTTTACCTTAAACTACACTAATTACCTCTAATCGCGATTAAAAACTTAATAAGTTACTATTCACCAAAAAAAAATTTATCCCATTGAACCACATTTTACTTCTTAATGACAACCATTTATGTTGTATTTTTTCAATTCAAAACACAAATATGGCAAAATTTCATTTAAACGGAAAAATCAGTTTTTATAAGTACCACTTAGTGGTTTCACTATTCATCAAAAATTGAAGTTTTTCAGAAAAAATCCCAAAAATTCACCCTAAGCTATATTTGATATTCTGAATTAAAAAATGAAGTCCATTTCACAAAATTCAAAACATATAAGTCACATTAATTAATTTAATAATTAATTCCCGCTGTCAGAGCAAATAGCGTGTTTTTATAAAACAATACGTATCAAAAGATTGACACATGTTTAAGTCTGATTTCAAAGTGAAATTAATTCCAACGACCACTATTGGATTTGATGGTAAAAATATATTATAATTTTTCTTTAAAAACATTTCAAAATATTATCTAATCATATAAATAAATTAGATTAAAAAGAGGTTTTAAATTTAAAATACAACATTTTATACTATTCATTAAAAAATGAACTTTATCAGAAAGATACCAAAAATTTACACAAAGTAAATTTTGATGTCCAAATTCTTAAGAAGAGTTTAATTTGGTCCAATAGAATTTATAAGAGTTAACAAAACTATATTTAATGACGGTTCGCCATCAAAAAGGATAAGTGAACCTTTAGTGAAAACTAGGGCATATACGCCTAAAATTGAATTCTTTCTTTATTTTATGCCATTATCTTTTATTGGACAAATGTAAAAATATTTAAAAACATATATAATCATATTTTATTTATTTATATCCATTCCCGCCAATACAATGGCTACATGTTAACTACCATTTAAAATAATATTATTTTATTATTAGAGTGCAACGTAAGATTCCCAAGAAACTCGTTGTTGCTTGTTGGGTACGCCATCGAGCATAGCATCCCCTTTAAAGACATATTAATATTTTATTTACAAATATTTATAAATATGAAAATGTCATATTCTTTATTTACATGGGGTGTTACATCCCCCATCATAAAAAAATTTCACTTAAAAAGAGAATCCAAAAAATTTTTGAAAAAGAAGGGGAGTCATTTTATGAAACATGGGAAAGGATCAAAGAAATACTGAAAATGGTACCTCACCATGGATTTTAAATAAAAAAAGCGCAAATATTCTATGAAGGGTTGTGTCTAGGAAACAAATAATTAATTAATATGATGTGTAATGGAACCTTAAAAAAAGCCCCAAATGATGCTTATGAGTATCTAGAAGGACTGGATGAACAAAACCAAACATAGGGAACATAACCTTACTATGTGAATCCACCCAAATATGGTGGAATTCACACACTTAAGGAAGAATAAATCCTTAGGTCGAAATTTTTTTCACTCACTATCAATGTAAAAGAGATTGATCTTAGGATGGTCCATAAAATTCAAACTGTTGACCCTGTTTGCACAATTTGTGAAAAACATGAGCACAAAACTGACAACTTCCCAACAATACCTTCCATTAAAGATGTTCTTTTAAGAGGACCACTAGCTAAGTTCAATGCTCTGAACTTTTAGAATCCATAGTACCAAAACACTTTCAATCCAAGGTACAATGACCATCCAGGATTCCATTGGAAAGATAACCAGCAACCCATCCAACAACCTAGTCATCCATAAGGACCAAACCCCTACCCTCCAAAAAAATTTAAAAACCTTAACCAGTTCCAAACAGAAATATTCCAATAACAAAAACCTCCATCCAATAACAAAATCTATCCAAAAACCATTTAAACAACCAATCCAATAACCAAAGTATCCTCCTGGGATGAACCAACTAGCACAAGCCTCTACTCAATCGGTCCCTCTTAGAATCCTTGAGAAGTTGTGTAAACAAATGAAGAAAATGAACTCAGAAGTCTCATCCATTAAAAATGAACTACCAACCATTAAAATAGGGAAGGTACTTATGCATACTCAAGTGGTACCATCCTCATCTTTAAGGGGAGAATCTAGTTACACCCAATCCTCTCATGAACAAATCCAACTAGTGACTATTTTAATAAGTAGGAAATACATTGAGAAACCTAAACAAGACATTCCAGAACCCTTAAAAGCTTAAAAAATAAATGAAAATTATAAAGAAACACCCATAGATTCTGAAAAACCCAATTAGAATGTGAAGGAACTACAATCACAACAAACAATAAAACAACCTGATCCCTTCCCTCAATGCATGAGATGAGAGTATATACCAGAACTAAATGAAACTTTGAGGGAAATATTATCTCAAGTTAAGATGAACATTCCACTTCTCGATGCACTCCAAACCATTCTTGCCTACTCAACGCACCTTAAGGACTTGTGGACTTTTAAAAGGATATTTTCATATAAAAACCAAGTCCTTTTGGATGCTAATGTGAGTACCACCATTGAAGGGAGCATTCATCCAAAGTTGAAGGATCTAGGATGTCCATAAATCAATGTGGAGTTAGGAGAGAACAATGTTTTCAAAGCCCTTGGTGATCTGGGAGCCAGTGTGAACCTCATTCGTTATGCCATGTATTTTTAGTTAGGTATCCAAGAACTCCAAATCACATCTATCACTCTTGAACTTACTGATTTTAGTGTTTCAGTTTCGAAAAAGATCTTAAAGGATGTTTTCATGAATGTTGAAAATCTCATTTACCCAGATGACTCCATTTTCCTTGAAAATAACCCAACATTAGGTCCTAGGTAGAAAACCCCCATCATCCTTGGTCTTCCCTTCTTTGCAACAATCAACTCCGTCATCCGAGTCTAAAATGGGAACATGACCATCACCTTTGGAATCATGAGTCTATATTTGAACATCTATAATGAAAACTATCAAATGGGGATGATGAAGAGATTAATTGGATTGGTATTTTTGATAGTTATATCAATGAACATCAATTAATTACTTATGGATTTTTAAATCAAGAAGAGATTGATTATCTTTGTTCGCATGAGGGAAATTTTTCTCTTTATATTGAATATATTTCAGATAGATCTATTGATGATTTTACCAAATAACCAATCAATGATACCATTGGTGAAATCAATAACATTGAGTCCATACCCATTCATGACACTGATCTGGCCAATTTAGTGGATAAAAATTATGTTAACAAGGAACTAGTTCTATCAAGAAATATGAACAAAGAAATCGAGTTCAATAAAAAGTCCCATACCTTCTTGGAAAGTGATAAACAATATGATCTCAAATTTAAGGTCCTTCCTTCATCACTCAAGTATGCATTCTTAAGGGACAATCGAGCCTTTCCTATTTTCAATTCTTCTTCTCTTGAATCCAAACAATAGATTATGCTTCTGGATGTCCTAAGAATGCATAACAAAGTAATTAGATGGACCCTTTATGATATTCCTGGGATTATCCCACTCATTAGAACTCATAGGATTGTTATTGAATCTGAATCCAAACCATGTCATCAACATCAACGGAGAATCAATCCAAATCTTATGGATGTGGTAAGGAAAGAAATTATTAAGTTGTTGAAAGAAGGTATCATCTGCCCCATTTCTATGAGTGAGTGGGTAATCCCAATTCAAGTTTCCCCATATAAAGATGGAATCACTGTGATCACTAATGAGGATAGTGAACTTCTCCACTAAAGGGTTAGTAGTGGATAGAGATTGTGTGTTGACTATAGGAAGCTCAAATCTTATACCAAGAATGACAGTTTCCCCTTGCCCTTTATTGATCAAGTCCTCGAGCGAGTGGTGGGTCATCAATTCTATTGCTTCCTATATGGATTCTCAAGGTATAATCAAATTGAGGTCTCCTTAGAGGATCAAGGAATAAAACCTTCACTTGTCCATTCAACACTTTTTCCTTCAACTGCATGACCTTTGGGTTATGTAATGCTCCTGATACCTTTCAGCGGTGCCTGATGGGAATCATCTCGGATATGGTGGGGGATTTTTTAGAGATATTCATGGATGAATTATGAATATTTGGGGATACATATTAGGGATTACTTCTTAATGATGAAAGGGTTTTGTTAAGATATGAGGATAAGAATCTCATCCTAAATTGGGAAAAATTCCATTTTATGTTAAAGGAAAGACTTGTTCTAGGCTATCTGGTATCTGGTTGAGGGATTGAAGTTGATAAAGATACGTTCGATATCATTACTCACCTTCCATATCCTAAAAATATTAAGGAAGTGAGGTCCTTCTTAGTACATTCTAGTTTCTATAGAAGGTTATTTAGGAATTTCAGCTCTATTTCTCGACTAGTTTGTGCTCTATTGGTGAAAGATGAAGCATTTTTA
Source organism: Viscum album (assembly GCA_963277665.1). Taxonomy (NCBI): domain Eukaryota; kingdom Viridiplantae; phylum Streptophyta; class Magnoliopsida; order Santalales; family Viscaceae; genus Viscum; species Viscum album. The sequence goes on from OY728126.1 coordinate 5,141,135, forward strand.
TAGACAGAAATATGTGAGGAATCATTATATATAATCAAGTCAGATTTTATCTCTCCAACTATCATGAAATCCCCTAATTGGAAACATCCTTTTGAGCTCATGTGTGATGAGAGTGACTTTGATGTAGGAGCAGTCTTAAGACAATGGTGTGAGAAAACTACATGTGGAATTGATTATGAAAGAAAATATTTAAATGATACACAAATCAACTAAACCACTATGGAGAAAGAGTTTCTTACTGTTGAATTTTCCTTAGTGAAATTCAGGTCTTATCTTTTAGGATCACCCATCATTGTCTTCACTGAACATTCAACCCCGAAATACCTTTTCCAATAACAAAATACCAAGGATAGATTGATTTGGTGGGTCTTTCTTATTCGAGAGTTCAATTTAACCATTAAGGATAAAAATGGTATTGAAAATATTGTGTCTGATCACTTCTCTAGGATGGAATTCAAGGAAAACTCACATCATCTTTTTGTGATTGATTCATTTCCCGTAGAGCACCTCTATTCTATGAGTGATTTCACATGGTATGCTGATATAGAAAAGAATTTGGTGATGAGATACATTCCAAAATTACTAGGGACCGAAGCTAAGAGTAAATTCCATTCTGATGTCAAACATTATATGTTTGATGATATTTACCTCTTCAAGTTCTGTTCTGATCAAATCATTGGGAGATGTGTTTCTGAGTCTGAGTAAGAGTCCATTCTAAAATTTTATCATGGAGAGGCATGTAGAGGACAATTTTCCACAAATAAAACCACTACAAAGGTCCTAAAAAGTAGTTTATATGGGCCTAACCTCACTAAGGATTATTTCCAATTTTGCAAAAGTTTTCCTCAATGTCAACAATTAGAATCCATTACCAAAGGGAATCAAATGCCCCTCACTCCAATTCTGGTTGTCAAAAATCTTTGATTGTTTGGGAATTGATTTAATGGCACCCTTTCCAAACTCTAGGGGATACCTCTACATCATCTTATTTGTTGACTATGTCTCTAAATGGGTTGAAGCCATTCCCACCAAGTCCAACGACCATCATGTTGTGATCTGATTTCTGAAAGAGAACATATTTTCTCGATTTGGAATTCCTATAGATATAATCAATGATCGAAGAACCCATTTATTTAACCCCAAATTATATTATCCCATGTATAAGAATGATATTTCTCATAAAGTTTTCACTTTGTACTATCCTCAAACCAATGGTCAAGATGGGTTAGAGAATAGGGAGATTAAGAAAATTCTTGAAAAAACTATCAACCCCTCTAGGAAAGATTGGTCCAAGAAAATCTTGTATGCCCTTTGGGAATATTATAGAGCATTCAAAAACTATCCTAGGAATGTTGCTATATAGGTTGGTTTATGGAAAATCATTCCATTTACCTGTTGAAATTGGGCATAAGGAATTTTGGGTATTAAAAAAATGATCTTTGATATTTCTTTGTCTGAAGAAAAGAGGAAATTAGATCTTAATTAACTTGAGGAACTTAGGATGGAGGCTTATGAAAATTCAAGGATAAATAAATATAGAGTTTAAGCCTACCGATCTAGGAATATCAAAGTAAAACACTTTAAACCAGGAAAATCATTGCTCTTTTATAGTTCCAAACATCATTTACACCTAGGAAATTTAAGATCTAGATGGTTAGGTCCATTCATAGTGCATCATGTGTACCCCCAAGGTGTTGTAGAGATTCAGGATCCCACAAGTGGTCACATTTTCAAGATCTATGGACATGCGTTAAAACCATTCATTGAATCATTCAATAAATAAGAAATATAGGTTGAGTTAACTGATACACCCTATGAACTAAGAAATAATGATATATTTAGGATCTATGTCGGGATAACAACGTTAAACAAAAGCACTGCACGGGAGGCAACCTGTGGTTTTCATGGTTCAATCATTGTGAATCATCTTTATTTTTCAAATAGGATTAATAAATAATTTTGATATAAAAAAATACATAATCAATAAACTATTAATATTATTGTAACTTATACTATTAACATGTTCTTCTATTATGATTATGGATGGGTATGAAAGGGGATCACCATATTCATCTGTGTCACGTGGTGTGATCCTTGAGTAATACCTTACCCATAAATTAAAAAATAAGACAATGTATCATCAGTTTATTTTATTTTTATGTGTTTATAGGTTAAAAAAATAATTATACAAAATTAGAAGGACACATTGTTGGTTATGGGGAAAACCCCGTTACAACTAGCGAAGCCGCAGGGACTCAAACTCAGGACCGAAGGGAGATAAGGGCGCACACTTTCCACTGACCTACAACTTATAATGCTTCCTTCTTCTCTAATTTTTTTGTATATACTTATATTATAATTTTTATTATTATATGAATATATATATATATATTTATATATATATATTTTTTTTTTGTTTTTTTCTCCTCAATGTAATTCTCTGAGTGACATGGAGATCAAAGGATTAAAATTGAGCAACAAGAACTTCAACTTCAACCACCAGGTGACTTCATTCCATGATCCTCATTTTCAATTTCCATTTTGAAATCCCCTTCTCTGCCTCTGCCCCATTCTAAATTTTCTTTTCTTCTATCACTGGGGATAATGTTATTTTATGTTGGGGTGAAAAGAAAGAAAAAAATTGCTTTTGTGTGGACGGAAAAATTTCATTAACATTGAACATGATAATACATATTACCCAATTTTAAATTGAATATCAAATAATTTAGCATGCCCTAATTCTAATTTTAATGCATTTATAATTTCATGAGCATATATTTTGGAATGTGTGGTTCTCTAATGTGATATTTTATCATTTATATTTTCATCCAAATAAAAAAATTCACAACGCACGTCCTTTGGATAGTGGTGTATTATTTTCAGTTCATGGGGTCCCCCAAATAAATAGAATAGTTTTGGTGATCATTTTAGTTTTAATATGAGTATTAAATAAAAAAAATTAAAAAAAACAATAAATTTGCACGTAGAGCAATGAAATGACCTAATGCGTGGCTTTCAACACTTGGGGTCATGACTCCATAGTTGTTTGGCCCAGAGTTAGTAATTTTATCTCTATTTGCAGTGATTTGAATTTTTTTCAACTGAGTTAACTCGAGATGATGCCCGAGTAAGTGGGATTCACTTGGTTACCCATGGTATTTGATCCTAGGATTCAGTGAAAAAGTCTCACTACATGGGTTGACTCTACTGAGTGAAATTTCAATTACCATGGAAAAATTTCAAAAAAAACACAAAAAAAAACCAAAAACAATTACAATAAAAAATTGAATACTCATATTAAAATTGGAATGTTATTGCACCTAGTGCTTCCATCATTTCCCCTTGAATAGAGATGAACCCCCATGTCTTTTGGGATACACAATACATCATCATGCTTAATTGATATTGGATGAAATATGGCGATGAATTTGAACATAGGAATGGGCTTGGGATTGGGATATTCTTATGAAAATATATTTTATTAAAATATTTTTATGGGTTTCATAATTTTTTGGTATAACTATTTTGGGTGATCATTGTCTATTAAAATGTTTTTGGAAAAGGGAATTCAAATTTCGTATTTTTAGGATATATTTTTATAGTGAAAAGAAAAACTAATGTTGGGGGGGGGTTCTATTATCCACTAAAAGAGGATAACATTAATTGTTTATATTATAATATTCATGTTCTTTATTAATCATAAACACAATTTTAAGTTCATTTTATACTTTGAACATCATTTCACATTATAATTGTAATTATTTTTAATGTGCACTATTATTTGGTACATATTTGAACACCTACTAAAAAAAATGTTCTTGATTATATTTTAGTATTTTATTTTTAGGTACCCCATGATATAATGAACAATTCATGGTTTTTGAGCACTTGAAGATTCACTTTAGAAGGCCACCAAAGTTGGCCTAGAACTAACAACATTCTGGGAAAATTAAACTCAACAACATCCCAATAAAGTGATGTATTGGCCAAAATCTATGCCCAATACTTCTGAAAATTGAACTAAAAATAGAGGAAATCAAGGGGAAATTTTCCTAAAACAGTGACAAGAGCTAATTATGAGTTTTAAAGGGAGTTTCTTGCAGCCCAATTTTGAGAATAAATTCTAAACCAGATTCTATTTCCCAGAAAAATGTCCCACCATTTTACACATATCGCGAAAACAAAATGTAAATTTTGGTTGAAATTTTACAGACAGTCAGGGAACGTCTATATAGTCATATTGTTATTCCATGGACCACCAAAATTTGGTCATTTTTATGCTCTTTTGTACACACTGTTCAAAGGCATTCAAGTTGGATCAGATATTTTGTCAAGGGTAGAAAAGTTCAATCTCCCTCAACTTTCCACCCACCTTGGCCTACCACCATTAATTTAGGAGACTTGTAATATTGTTTTCTCATACAAAGACTTACTAAATTCATATTTAAGGTTGTGGTAGTGGATTATTTGAGGATATTTAGTGTTTTTCTACTTTTAAATGTGAAGATTCCCATTTGATGTTGTATTGTTATTCTTCATTTTTATGTTGTTCAAATCACCTTAGTTTTCAATAAATATTCTTCATCTTCTCTTATTCCATTCTTATTATTATCACATTGATATTGTTGCTTCCTGGTGTGAATTTATTCACACCAAAACTCTTGAAATTATTTACACAATGGTGGAGTGATTGTTTTTTGACTTCTTTAATTCCTCCATCGTGAGTCTACTTCCCGCTTCCATTGAAATTATGGCATCAATGGAGGTATAACCCTATTATGGGTCGATCCAAGAAAGATGCAAGAGGATGGAATTGATTTTATTTCTCACTCTATTAATCTATAATAAATTCATTTAATTGAGAATTTCATTTGAAGATTTTATAACTTCTTCTTCCTTTTTGAATTTAAGGCCACACACTTCAAATGCTAATACGAACCTTTACTTTGGAGTGCTCAAAACATTGATCCTCTAAGTGTACATGCGATTATTATTAGGGTGTGTAGGTATTAAAATAGTAAGTGATGATGTATTTTGATATTATTAAATGAACCCATCTAAAATATAATAAATTTAAATAGTTGAGAAAGGAATGCATCAAACCACCCCATGTGATAACCTAGGATCAACTCATTCTCTTAATTTAAATACACTTAAGTCTATTAGAGTTCACTTAAACCCGTCTAAAATCAACCCATGTTAGACACTTCACATCCAAAAATAATCAAAAGAATGTATGCTTTTGTAGGTTACTTCTTAGGTCTCTAAGGATTCGACAACCCAAGCTAAACTACAAGTGACCACTTAATCCTAAAATATTAGGTAAATTTTGGCAAGACCAACTAACTTCCAATGAATAAACATTTAGGTCATTGGGTTCTATGGATGGTTGTGATATGTATTATTTAAATCATTATATTAATGTATTATTTATTTCTGTATTATCTAGAGTCTCTATAGTTTATATCAAAGTAGGCATTAATTATTTTGGTGATTAGTTTTGTTATTTGGGAGATCAGTTTAAAGATATTTAGTGAAAAACATATTGATGATTCTATGTATAGAATGATATCCTAAAATATCAGTAAAGTCTTGAGTAGATAATTTTTACAAATAAATAAATTCATGTTTGGATACTGTATGTGGATGTAGGCTCTGGTAGAAATGTACCTAGGGGTAATTACTATTAAATGGGTGTGTAGGGTGTTAAATCAATCATAACCTAGTGCACAAAAATGATTAAAAATTGTACACCAGGTTTGAATCTCCTAATGGATATAATTTGGTTGATCATATATTATTTACAAACCAATATTAAGGATTAATTTACTAGTTACATTGGGGGATTAAGTTGAGAAATATATATTAATCCAACTTAAAGTAACCTAGGAGAACTAAGATTTATATATGTTGAAATAAAGGAAAAATAGGCTAATGTGATATTGTAAAAGAATAATAAGTTTTATGTTTGAATTAATTTTATGATTATTTACTCATATTTTTAATGTTTTATATCTCATGTAAACCATTTTTATGTAATAGTTAAAACTATAAGGAACCCTCGGTGTAGGGGACAATATGAATATTACCATAATGAACAACCCATCAGAATGTGTTATGGAATGAGAAACCTATTAATTAAGAAAAAATATCTATCATGAAATATTAATAAAATTTTAAACATATTACAAGTCCAAAACATTCCACATAAAATAAGGTGGGAGTCTCGTGAAAGATCCATTGGTGAAAATGATGAAGGAAAAAATGTTAAATTTCTTATATATAAAAAACATGGAAAGAAGCATCAAGATAATTTCCCCAATGGGACATGAATATTATTTACTTGTGGAAGAGGAGGTCATAGAGCATCAAACTTATTTAGAAAAATTAAGAGTTTGGATAATATGATTGAAGTAAATAGATTTCATCATAAGGTATTAATAATAATTCAATGTCTTATTTTTGGGGAACTTAGGCATTATCAAAGCTAATTCCCTAATCCATGGACTTACCAAGATGAAAATCATAACCAAACTCTGGTAACAATAGGAAAATGGAATGACTATAAAATTACTAGTCTTAAAGTGTATCCTGATATTTAAGGAACATGTACCCTATAATCATGATTTGTAAATTATATTTTGGAATTTGATTTTAGTAACTCTAGTATATTTAAGAAGTCTTCTAAGATCATTAAATAACCACACCAATGATTTTATTACTGAATAAATATTATAGTAGTATAATTATTGTATTCTAAGTGTTGGGAAAAAATCCCTCAAGGTATCATTGAAGAATTTTTGAGGTGATTTTGTTTTTTGACAAAGTGGACATCTGAGTGGTGATTGTTGACAAAGAAAAACAATGACATACAAATTTGTTGACAGAAGGGATTTCATGGTGGAATGTCGAGTTCAAGATCTGTGTTTAACAATCCATGTTTGATTCAAGAACGTCGACAAAGTGATGGATGATCTGGAGGTGGGAAAAGGGACTTGCACGTCGTGTACTTGAAGGCTTGGAAACATTCTCGCCATATGTTTTTCAAGATCAGATCATCAAAATATGGAAAAGGGATAAGGGTCGCACAGGTATTGGTGGTGTCACACAGGTGACTTGCGTGCCGTGAAGAGACTTTCCCGCCGATGCCTTAAATTCTTGAGAACTTGCATGCTTGTGGTTTTTAAATATCAGAACATCAAAATATAGAAAAGGAAAAAGGTTTGCGTAAGTTTGGAATTGGGTCGTGCAAGTGACTTGCAGGGGAAGAGACCTGCGCGCCAAGACTTGCGCGCCGAGGAGATACTTGCGTACCATCACGCAGGGTGTTCCAAATGCCTATAAATACTGGACCAACCCTCCTCATTCTTCACCGGAGTTCAACACTTTGAGAAATCAGAGCTCCCGTCATGCAGGTGTGGTGGTCCCGCAAGTGGTGTGTGGTCGCACAGGTGAAGTTGTGCACCGGTGTTAGAAGATGTGCGCTGGTTTGTAGTTACACACCACTATTGGTTTGGGTGTAAAAGGAAGATAGTCGCGTAAGTTTGGAGTTGAAGAATATTGTATCGTGCAACTTTCTGAGGAGGACTTGCGCGCCAGTTGTGACTTGAATGCCGATACTTGCGCGTCGAGGTAGACTTGCGCGCTAAGTAAGGTTGATTCCCCTGCCATATTTTCAGGCCACGTGGAAGCTGGAAGATTGGCCGATACCTTCAACGCAAAGTGAGATTCATCTATGGGTGAAAGATGGGATTTAATAGAGCATATACAAAAAGAGAAATATGCATTCCTTCATGCAAATGAAGAGACCTACAGGTCTATATACTGTGAGTGGATCCTTTCCAACGCAGTGAGCAAAGGAAGATGAAGAATGTGATCCTCCCCATCGGTAGTGATCCAGAGAGAGAAATAGGGAGTGACCCTTGGGAAAACAGTGAGCTGACCCTAAACCCTATAAAGGCATTGAGCCTGGGACAGAGTGATTGTTCCCGAACCTTGTTATCCACATCTAGTGAAGTTTAGTGTAATTTGGTACGGCCAAAAACTTGTCGACGTATGCTCCTTGGACGTAGCCCAGTGAGGGTGAACCAAGTAAAAATAGTTGTGTCCTGTGCAAGATTTACTTTCTATTTATATTATGCAACATGAAAGAGATAGAAGAGTTTTTTGCTTAACAGCGAAACTAGATTATAACGAGCTTTAATTTTAAATTAGTCATACCCTGATTCACCCCCCCCCCCCCTCAGGGTATTCAGCTTTGTGGACCTAACACTAAGTATAAATTTATAGGAATTTTTCTTCTAAAAATTTTATCATCCTTCCATTATACAAATTTACAATGATTTTAGTGATGTATTTCTTCCCTCCACTTAGTGGAAATGTATATGGAGTATGAAAAAAATTCATATTAGCCTATGATATTCTATCTATGGATGGTTTAAAATAATCACCCTCTTGAAAATAATTATATAATGTGGTTCTTTATATATAATAATAGTAGACACTTGGCCTGAATAGTTAGAAGAAAATTCAATATTAGAGTTAATCATATTTTGAGAAGAAAAAGATGATACTAAGATTGTAAGGTTGATATATCTATATAAATTATACCATAAGACATATTTATAGATACCATTATCAAATTTCATTAGAAAGTTATAATTAAAATAATGGGGCTGTAATTAATTTAGGGATGAGGGATGTAATGACTAGATATTTCACTATCTATTGTCCTTAAATAAATATTTTGATAATAGTATATTTCCCGTGCAAGACATACTAAAACAAAAAACCTTAATATATTTTGAAAATTAAATATAACCATAAAAAAATACATTTAAATATCAGGTATCAATGGGAGTATCCAAATTATGAAGTATGGGTATAATGAAAATAAAGTCCACTAATAATAATAATAAAAATTAATTATTATAGTTATGGCAATCAAGAAATTTTTTTTTTCTTAAAATATATATTTTTATAAAATCTGAGTTTTGTTTGAAAAAGATTAGTATATTTTGAATAAATAATAAAAAAATATAATAATAATAATACGAGTAATATAACACCACTAAATTAATTCATAAATGATAGGAAATCAAAATAAATAATAGTTAACATTTTCAAAAAAAAATCCAATATGATCAATTTTCCTATATATTTTCAGATTATATTTAAATATTAAATTCAAAAAATTTGTAATTTTTATTTGAAAAATTAAAATATTTTTTGAATTTATCAATTCCATATTAGTTTATGATGATTTTTTAAAATGATTTATTTTTCGGTGAATATTGTAAAATATTGTTTTTAAAAATAACATGCGTTTATGATGTTGTTAGTATATAATTATTAATTGGAATTTTTTTAAAACCTTTCATAATATTAAATTTGTATTTAATAAGTGAGTTTAAAATTTTAAAAATATTGGTTTTAATTTATAAACCCATATTTGAAATTTTAAAATTTATGTTATATTTTTCAAAAAACAAATTTAATGCAAGACACATTTAGTATTTTATATTTATTTTTTATCACATTTAAAAATTTAATAAAAAATTGATTTTAAATTTTTATTCATTATTTACAAATTAATCAAGAAGGACCATTTTTTTAAACGATAAATTACCTACATAAAAAAATAGTTATCATAGTGAAAACTAAAATGGTAAAAATTAGTAACCTTAGAGGTAAATGGCATAACATGTTTAAAAAAAATATCTATTTGAATGTTGGAGGTGTGGATTGAACATATCTCCTCTCCATTCTATAAATTTTTAATTTTAGATTCACTTTTATTGATAGTGACTTCCCAATATTAAAATTTTTTGGTATCTACAAAAGTGAAACTCCTTTTGACTTATAAATGAGACACTCCTCTCCAAACATCCCATCACACCAAAAACTCATAATTTAATCCAAAAAATTTATAAAAAAGCTTCTAAACACTATAATACACCATAATTAGGTTCTCTTATTCTCAAAATACTATCAACCAATGTTTTAATCCCCGTCACAAAAGAGATAATCTAAGAAGTACGGTATATGTTCCGAACCTCTCTTTCTCTTTTCTATTTATTTAATTTCGTTTATTCATTATAAAATTTTGTTTTAATATCATAAAATTATACAATTAGTTTCAATATTATATTGTTATGTTATTATAATGGGTTTGTAACTATTAACTACCCTCCCATTTTCGCTTAAGAGAAACATTATCAACAATTGTGTGTTGTGTGTATTACCACCTCCCTAATATAATGATTTTAATTTCCCTTCACCAACATAAAATGATGGTCCTAATAAATAATTTAATAAATAATTATTATATTAATTATATATTTTATATTATAAAATTATAAACCACAATACACCTTTTCTCCATTCTATGGAAAATGAAATCGCAAACCATGCGTATGTGTGGACTAACACCACTATTAGCTGATTAATTTTTGGTTTCATTTCATCACTGCCTTACATGGTTGGTAATGAGAATAATATTAAATGATATATATTATTTTTTTAATATCATTAAGTATTAGTTAGGGAAAATTTTAGATATAATTAATGATGTGACCAACAAACTATTATAGAACATTCAACTATTTAAAATAAGGGTACTAAGAGGAAAATATTTAATTCAAATTATAAAATATTTTAATATTCATTATTTATTCTTATAATTCAATAATAATTATCATATATCACCGAAATAAATTATAAATTATATCATTATGATAATAGTGTGATGATATTACAACTAAATCATCTCAAAATCATTAATAATCATGGTATATTCGGGATTAGGTCAGTTTGACCACATAATTGATCAATGATATGAAATTATATCATGGTTGATTAGGATAAAATAGTTAAAGGTATAATATGATATAAATAATTAATATTTTTTCTACTATAAAGGATATATAAACATTTAACTCATTAATTAATAAAACATCCTTCGTTGGTAGAAAAGAAACGAAAAATGTTAGTTGTTGATTTCATCTTCTAGGATAAAGACTAAATCACTCATGAAAAGAAATTTAAACATAATAAAACATTATAATAAATAAATATTATAAATTTAAGGAAATTATAGAGTTTAATTTTTTAAAGGAATTATACCCTGCTTCTAGAAACTACTACAAGTAGTCAAAACTATAAACACACGATGTGGGAAAATTAGAAACAATTAACAAATATAAATATATAAAACGAATTTAAATTGATATTAGAAAAATTATTAGGTATTAATATTATTATATAATTATTCATTATTATATATATATTTTTATACCTTTTCTTAGAGTACATTCATGTAATCAAGGAAAAAATGTAAGGACTTCTTAATCTCAAATTTAAATCCCTTAAGACATGTTTTACGATATATAATAGGTTTCATTTTCAATGTTCTAAATACATTAATACAATAATTTAGAATCAAAATTATCATATATTTCATGATATTAAATGTTATATTTAATGTTATACCTCTCAAGGGTTGTTTATTTAAAAGTTACAGAGGATGTAAGGGGTTTTTTTGACTCAAATATCTTCCATGGGTCATTATAACTCTTCCTTGAAAAATATATTTCACGATTATTCAATTCTAACCTATGGTTATTTTATTTTGTATTTACACCTTATTTTAATGGTAAAATCATATTTTACAAAATATTATTCTTCTTTTATGATTCTATTGTTTTTTCAATATGAATTTTTGTTAATAAAAATTCTTATTTTATTCAATAGATTTTTATTCCATATCCTTGTTTTCCTTCCCGCCAATGTCATCCACTCTTTTTAGAAAATAAAATATTGAATTTATTTTATAATTCTCATTAATTTTATTTATACTTTTTCAAAGGGTAAATGTAATACACTTTTTGACAATGTGGGTTTTCATAAAGGGAATTTAAAAATGTTAATGAAAAAGGGATTTCTATCTGTTAAAAAAATAAAATGTTTTATCTTCCAATACAATTTTTTAGATACACATCATTTATTTAAATGGCTATTTTTTTAGAACTCTTTATAAAAAGTTTTTAAAAATTATTCTCTTTCCCTTCTTAATATGTTTTTATTGAAATTAATTTACACTTCTTCTTTTATAATAATGTTTAAAAGGTTTTGAGAAATTTTTTCATTTTCACTTATATTTTTCTTCTAAGGTTTATCTCTCATGAAGTGATGTTTTGATCATACTTTATATGTTATTATTTTATTATTAATTTTATAAAGTGAGATTTTGATATGCATGATTTCTTAACTATATGTTATGTGAAAATCTATTTTTCTATTGGTTCATTATGATTTGATTATAATTGATTTTAAGTGGAAGTCACAAGTATGGGTGATGATAGGTATAGTCCTATATTTCTGACCAATTCATTGGTTTTAGTATATATATCATGATATATTTAAAAATAAATATAATTATTTTGTTCACATAAGAGTGGTCATGAAGTGTCTTCTCACATTGCAGTTGTAGACATAATGATTTTTTCACATAGGCATGGGCATAATATGTTTTATCACATAGTTTTTCCTATTATTATAGATGTTCCGAATTTACAATATTTTTATCAAGTTATTAATAAATTTCAAGATTTATTTCATTTCCATGAAATTCCACTTTTTCATGGTTATGCCTTATTTTTAATATATTCCTCACTTTTACGTCATACTCACATGTTATATGTCTATTGAGATGTGTTTTAAGAAATGAAATATATTTTATGATTCCTTAATTATCTTTTTATGATATATATTTCTCTAACATGAATTATGATTATCATATAGGTTATTATGATCTTTTATTTTGATATTTAAGTCTCCTTCATCTTATCCTTCAAGGTATGATATTTGTTTCTCAAAATGAGTGTCTGATATGACCCCTTTCTTATGTTTCCAATAATTAGGTTATTAAGATGATTATATCAGGTTGGATATATAGAAAAGGGTCTAGAGGTGAAAATATTTAATGAAATTTTTGAAAGGTTTATATAATAATATGTTTATATAGTTAATATCTAAGATAATAAACCTTTAGATTTATGGGTTGTGTGACTATTTGTGAGATGTATTATTTGTATCATGATATTAATGTCTTTTTTATTTCATTATTATATAGGTTATATGTATTATTAGTTATGGTTAGTTATTATAAATTATGGTCATTAGGTATAATGTGTGGCTAGTGAACCTTAGTTCAGATACAACATGAGAAACGAGTTCTTTTAAAGTATAGATCCAACAAATTCATATAATATAATACTTCATATCATGATATCCATACAACCAGTAAATTCATCTTGTGGAATTATCTATGAGGGATTTAACTACATGTATAAAGGTAACATTAATAATTATATAGTCTGTATAAATCTAAAACATTATTCTCGTAATTTGTTTAAAATTAATCAAAATTAATATCAGTTATGTAAAGGTAAGTTTTGAATACCTTACTTATTGGTAGAGATAAGAATCCATAGGTTGTGTAAATGTAACTTACAAAGCTACATAAGGGTAATAAGATAATTCTATATTCTATATAAAGGTAATAAACTCATTCATAAAACTATGTAATGGTAATAAGGTAATTTTTATAGCTAATAAAGTGTAAATATAGTTATTCAAAACATTCATAAATGTAAAAAATAAGCTCATGTAAGGGTTACTCCATTTTCACGTGAGGGTAAAAAATCATAAAACATGATATGTAAAGTAGAAAATAAACTTTATAAAATCTATTTTATATAAAATTTTATAAATAAAAATTTAAATAAAAAAATAAAAAAACATCTTAATAATAACAAAATAAATAATTATTCAATTAATAATAAATTATTTTAACTTCATTCATTTATTTTTTAAGCAATGAAAAAATTAAACATTAAAAATAAATATATAAAGAGTAACTGTAGAATCCCTTATCAAAAAATATATACAGAAACCATAAAAAATATAAATTATATATTAAGTATACAATGTTATGGTAAAATAAAGTTACATATTTAAATTAAAAATAAATTTTATGTATTTTTAATATATAAAAATACATAATAAAAAAACTAAACTCTATAAACTAATAGAAAAATATCGGACATTCTTGGAATCTTAGTGCAATCAAGAAGTTATTAAATTGAGAGTAATCCTTGATCTTGGAGATACTGGGAGATGAAGAATGTGGTACATGTGATTTTTTTAATGTGAACACATTCCTTAGAATATTTTCATGTATTAAAATATGAGGAGACACCTACAAAAATCGGGATTCCTCATATATTGGAATATAGATCTTGAAATAATCCCATATATAGGTTTTCAAGATGAATGAGATCAGGAGCCACCAAATTTGATGGTATTTCATATATTTAAAATATAAGAAAATACAATACTGGTGACTAATTTATAAAAAGGAAAATAATTATATGTGTAGGGTTGGACTAAAGAGTTGAGATATTGAGAAGAATAAGAGAGAGTCTAAGACTATCAAATGTAAAAATTGAATAAGGCCATGTTGTACATTTTTGTAAATAAGTGACAAATAAGTTGATACTGTTTAATATAAGAAAGATCATCTATGTGTAAAAGAAGAATAAAAAAGGAAAATGAATAAGGAGTTTATGAATCTGAAGTTGTATGAATTTTAAAAAATAAATGTTTTATTGAAATTACAAAGAGAATAAGGGAAAAAAGTAATCAAGAATTGTTCAAATTGTTGTACATGTTTTGATATTTAGTGTTAAGCCTTCAAGTTTTTTGAAAAATGAGTTCATAATACCAAAAATAAGTTTCATGAGAGAGTCTGAGAGATGTGTATTGAATAGAAAATGATTTGAATAAGCTTCACATAAAGACATAAATGAAGTAAAACTCAATTTGGATTACGAAGTAGATTATATTTTGGGGGGAAGATAAATCATTGTTTGGTACTTTTGATGTACTTCAAAAGAATAAGGAATAATTGAAGAGGAACTAGTGGGATTCTCGTTAAATAGGTAAAATGGGAAACTATAGTAAACGCCTGTGTAATATAGTGATGTAACACATGTATAAGGTAGTTTTCTTGGTTTCAGTATGATACCTACCCAACTCCAATTATATTAATACAAAATTTTTTTATGGAGAATCTTTGGCTTTGACATCCCAATAATGACAATTAGTAGGATTCCAAAGAGGGAACAAACTTTTTAAAAACACATACACTGGTTTTATTTATTATATTTTATTTTATATTTGTGTATGTTAGGTTAAACATAAAAATATACATCTATCATAATCACAAACCAAGGTTCAATTCAAAAAGGAGTTGAGAATTAAAAAAATAATAATTTATAAAAATCACACGATAACTAATTAAACCCCCCCCCCTCTCAGGTGTGCCTTTATGGTCCAATAGAAAGTATAATTTGTCTCCAAGGCTTGGTTTCCATTGATTAGATCTATTTTTATATCATAATTGATATTCTAGAAACATACAACTCTAATTGGATATGTATTTTTTTCCATTTGTATATACTAATATATATGAATTGATGATTTTAGATGAACGAATATGTTCCTCAGTTGGAAGAATGTGATTTCATACCTTTTAGTTTAGATTTGAAGGTCTCAAAAAATAACATGATAAATCATTATAAAGAGTATATAAAGTAGAGAAAATCGTAAATATGGAAGAGGAATCACCACTAGATGAATTCAGTCAACATGGAAAGTGTTCTTTATAGATCCCAAGTGTTTACGTTTTTTAATAACTCAATATTTATTGGTTAGTGAAGATGTAATGGTGATAATTAAAGGATTTTTATAGATTCATTGAAGGAATTTGATGTTGATATTGAGAATAAATCCATAAAATTTGAATTCATTATATTCTATTCATGATAAATATTCAATATAAGTTAATAATTTTAAAGAATCTTATAAGGATACAACATTAAAAACTTGAGTGTTGAAGTTCTAGAAAATTTCACAAAAAATGTGTTATAGTTGAGGTGCTACGTTCATGTTGGTACCATTACAATGGTATTTCTAGGATGATACTATCAGGTACTACTTCCAGGGTCTACCTCTAGGTTCTACCCTCATGTGCTATTCGCTGGTGCAACCATCATGTTCTACCATCAGGTGCTATCACCAGGTTCTTATGTAAGGTGTTATTTCCATGTGATACCATTGGGAATACAACCATTGTTGTGATACCATTTGGACTATACCATGAGATGATTCCATTGGGTTTTCTACCATTGTTATACTATTATGAGATGCAATAACATGATGAAGGATAGAGAAACCATGATAGTGAGATTGAATTATCGAGTAATGAAGGCAACTATTGTTTTATAAATGAGAATTCATGTCTTGAGATGATGATGATTTCATTAAACGATGATACCTAGATGAGTTGAGTTCTCTTCAAATTTGATCTATGGGTGTTCATAATATTTTAAGAGAATATCCAAATCAATCACACATTTAATTGATATATGTAATACTTTTGGTACTTCATAAACAAAATTTTTTCTAAAACATAAATGGTTTATCATGATATTTATGTGTTTACTAGTTTATTTTGAGTTCTTTAGGTATTATAAAGCGGCTTTAGTTCATATACATGCTATGATGCATGCATGGATATTAAATGAGATTAATCTGAGGTATTTTGTGGATTATTAGTTAAGAAAATTATTTTATCTATTAACGATAAGGCATGGTATTTATCTACCTCATGAGTAAATTATAATATGATGTATTAAATTGTTATAATAAAATTATGTTGTGATTTAATTAAAAAACATAACCCTAAATGAATTGTGATTTGTGTTGCATTTATAAGGAATAATTTTGGGATATTAAACATCAATCAATATTCATAATTAATGAATAAATAATTATATTACCTTGACTTGATTTAGAATATAAATAACTAATTTTAGTCATCTGTAGTTATGATGAAGAAATCATTAGAGACTGTAGGAAACAATGGTAGACTATAGTAAGATCCATAAATAATCGTATTTTTTATCTGCATATTCTAGGTTATAATTTAAACTTTTAAAACATATTTATTATGGGGTTTCAAGGATGATAATAACTATATATATAGGATAACTATATACTCATTCATGATGGATAATAAGTATTTTGTTCTAGAGATGAGAACATTTCATGATTTTTGAGATTTCATTAATTTTTATTATCAAAATAAGGGAAGAGATGGATCTATGAATTCCTAATGGTAAAAGAACAGATTATTCAAAGAAATTGAGTAAAATCTAGATTAATCCATATCTGGAAGGATTTTTAGGACCAAAAGAGTTATAAGATGGGGCTGAATATATTAAATAGGTGCATGTGTTGACCAATTTATCCATCGTATCATAGAGAAATATTTTCTTTCCAAGTGGTGCTAAATAAAAAAAGGAGAGAAAAAACATATTATGATGGATCCTTATTGAACACTAATTTTGTATCTTCTAGTGGATGTTGGAAGTATAGGAACATAATGGGACATTTTTTTGATTAAAATGGGATAATATATAACAGTAATAACTTGTTTGATAGTTAAGAATATGTGATGGATGAATAACCAATATAAAAAGTGTATAATTTTATGCCAAAAATTTTAAATTATATGTGACATCCTCTTTTATATTAATAATGAATAAAGGTGATATTGATAGATTATATTGAGTAAATAGATAAATGTATCCAGTTCTATAGGTGGAGTTGTAAAAAAGAGAATACATAAAAAGACACCACTGATTCACCCCCATCTTAGTGGTCTATATAGCCTAGGACTCCACAAGTGGTATCAAAGTTAGGTCCTATAAAAATATCCAAGAAGTCTTATGCGGGATATATAATTTTAACTATATCAATAGTTAAGGTGTTCCCACATTTTATGGGAAGAATTATCATAGGTAGAGGAATAAGATGATACCATATCTCTTATCACTCGACCTGGAAGTGAGTTATTCTGCAACTATGGGATTTCCACCTATTTTTAAATGAGTTATAATAAATAATTTTGAAAATTGGAATTTTTATGTGGATGGAAAAAAATAAAATTTCATCCATATTTCCCTATTATATAAGGTATATAACAATTTCACGGGTCTTTGAACTTCACATGAAATTTGAGATAATTTAAACAGAATCTATGAAGGTAATATCAAATTCAAGGAGTCCAAAATTCATGTTTAGAGGATCCAATTTGAATATATAAATGTGGATTATGATGAGACTATTGATGACTAATTTTCTCGGGTAAATGATATTGTGAGTAATGTATATGGATTTTTAAAGTGAAAGAGGATTCTATAATTGTCAGAAAATTAATGAGGGATTTTTTAGACCTTTTTTATCTTAATGTAGCATCTCTAGAATAAAGATAATACATGACAGTTGAAGAGCTGCACAACATACTTATAGATTAATAGATGAAAAATGCACCAATTTTGAAACAGAAGGTAAAAAAGAAATGGTTTCTCAAGACATGAGAAAAAAAGAAGGTGCTAAAGATTATGAAAACTTGGATGATGAGGATTATAAGTACTTCAATCAAAATGAATATTTTATATCAAAATATTCAAAAGATGATAATGGGAAGGAAAGAGAAAGAAACTAATAAAATGTTTCCACCTGTGGTGACTATGGTCATTTTGGAAACAATTGTCTAAGGGAAACTATTAATGAATCACAATTAGAATCAGAAATAGATTATTAGGGACTCACAAACACAAATGAGGTGTAATGTAGAAGAAAAACTTCAACATTAAGAAGAAAAACCTAATGATACAGTAAAATAAAGGTTCATCATCAAGTTTTTCTTCAGATAATAAAGTTATATTATATTCTCATATAAATAAATGATCCAATAAATCAATTAGTGTTATGATATAGAAGAAAGGATAGAGCTTTATTTGGATCTAAAAGACAAATTAGAATTCTGCATGGGTTAGATACAATATCTCAAGAAAAAAAAAGAAGAAGATTGAGAAAGAAAAGAAAACTATGGTCACTGAGAAAAAAATAACCAATAAAGAAGAAAGAATTCTATGTTTTTTAGATCAAGAAACATAATTCAAAGTCTACTGGGCTTGAAAATACAATGAATAATATTGAAAAACATATGGATATAAAATAAGAATAGTTACTTGAAATAGAATCTATTTGTGTCACCATTCAACATGAGTTGAACAAGGATAGATAATACTACACTAAGGCTTCATAATTAAAGGGAGAATCTTATTAGGACAATGATAATAAAATTTCACATAAATGAGGTAAATATATACTTAATCAATTTCAAAATAGACCTTTTTTATCTAATAATTCAGTTATAAAAACCAAATATGAAGATATTTGTACAAAGAAAACTGAGGTAAACTCTTCCACATAAAAGGAAGGTAGGAATATGAAAAGTGATCCACAAACCCCCATGAAATGTAAGGATTAATTTGTTACAAGAAAAAAACAATGAATATCTATACATATCTGGAACCAGTCTTGATGAAAAAATATTAAATGGTTGTGTTGGTGTTGTGCTAATCATGGATATAAATCCTATTTTTTGTTAATTTAACGTATATTTACTATGAAAGAGGCAAGAACTAAAGTATAGTTTGAGTGAGAATTTGAGTAAAAAATTTAGAATAAAAAACCTTTGATTATATTAATGCCATATCTATATATATATATATTTAGATTATGAAATAAGTTTATGGAAGACACAGTTTGGAATGTCATAAGGTTGTGGTATGCATGATAGGGTTAGAAGGAGATATTCCCTATATTGTGAAAGGGAATAGGCTTAAAAATAAAAATAGTGATATGTCATGTGAAAAATATGGAAATATTGTGAATATTTATTGTGTTGTCGAGCCCATCAAATTAGATTTTTTGTTTGACAAGAATTTATGCGATATAGTAGTAACCTTAGGCCGTCTATCGACAGAGCCTTAAATCATTAATTAAATAATATGGTTTCGATTAAGAAACTGAAAGGGGAATGGGGTTTTATAAAACATGGGTTTTGATTCTTTAAAAATAGAAATAGAAATTATATTATAATTGAGATAAACTGGTTGGATAAATCATAATCAACTCAAGTAAGTGTCCCTTGATGCTCAATCTATCATCAATATCAAGGGAAGGGGATAGATCAATAATTTATTTATTTGATACAAACTAAAACTAGTAATGATATTTGTGTTATTATGAGGTTACCACAAAATATTTGTTCGATCAACGATATTTATTTTCAGCAATCGTTGGAATTTCACAAACATGAAGCGATGTAAAAATGGAACCCAATCAAGGCATCACATCAAAAACCTGATGAGATTAACAAATTTGTTTAAATGATAAAATATTACACAATAAAATAACATTAATATTAATATGTTCATTCTATTGGATTCTATCAACCGATGCAATCCGTTTACACACTAGTGAAAGGGAAGGGGTGAGAAACGAGGCAACCACACTCAAATCATCACAAGATCTGGGTTATGCATGGAAGCATGTGGATTCTTGTTCCTTTGATTTGTATTTTATCATACCCGAATAAACAAAAATTTAGAAGGTAGAAATGAAGAACAGTTGAAAACTCACCTGGAAATAAATTACCTCACCAAGATTACAGGCATAGAGCTCGGAATTACAATAAGGAACAACCCCCAAATTGAGCACTAAGAGGCATAAAACTACATGAGGGATAAAAGAACTAGAATGGATGATGATAACTCTATAATTCGACTAAACTTTACCCCTAGTAGTTAAAATTGATATAATTATGGAGATGAGAAATTTGATGGACAAAAACATCAAACTTTTCTCAAAATAAGTCAAGTTTCTAAGGGACTAGGTCACTATTCATGGTATACTTTTTAATCCTTTTTTATCTGGATAGTTTACTAACCAAAACGCATTCAATTTCCATGAAATTCGGATGATAGGTGAAACTTCTAGTTATTTTTACAAGGTAGGTGAAATAATCCCAATTAAATATTTTAGTCATGAGGTATATCCCAAATAAAGAAGGGTGGTCACATATTGCCTGCTCAGAATTTATTCACATTTTGGGCATATTTTGGGCCTTCAAATGGAAGAATTAGGCTATATGATCTTCTTTAGAAATGTATCCCACGTTTTTTTTCATTAATACACCCATTTGTATCCAAATTGGATGCAAAAATTATCCACAGTACATATTAATGTCCACATGAATGTTTGGGCTCTCACGTAGTCTGGGGTGTTTTGCTTGAATTCCGTCACGGGCACTCCAAATCACCTCATCCTATAATGTAAACACCGAAACATGTAAAATTACCCTATTAAAAAATGATAAAAATTAATTCATTGATTCAAACATGAAGTGAAATTTATTATTATATTTGTAATATTCATTACAAAACTAGTTTAAATCCATAGTGAAAGGGTGGAATTTAATAGTGAATCAATATGTGATCATGCCACCACACCTAAAAATTTTCACTCATAGGAAAAGTAACATATAAAAAATTATGCATGTATATAATCCCAACATCATTAAATTTTAACATTTGAAAAAAATAAATTCATTAATGTAATTTTATCAAAGAATAAACAACACCAATGAGTTATTCCTAGTGAAAATAGAAAAAGATGTCTCAAAAATTATATCACACTGAAATTAAAAGAGATTCATGATACCAAATTGAGCAAGGAATTCAAAAGTCAACAATTCCACTAACTCTCCATGTGTGTGTTTCAAAACCATTTCATGCTATTTTTTCAACTCTCTATCCAAAAAATATAGGTTATTTTATCATTTTTCATCTTAAATGATTTTATACACTAAACCTTCCCTACATCCTTTCCAATCATATTTCAAGACCCACTCACTAAAGCATTCCCAGAAGTCAAAACTCATGCTCCCGACCTATATATACCCATATGATTCACATTTCATCACTCCCCCCATTTATTATTGTTATTATCATTTTGTTCTTTTTCATAAGTGAAATTTTTAACAAATATGACACTCATCTCTAAACCCTTGTTAGATCTCCTTAGAACACTAATTTTAATAGTTATAAAAAGATAAAAGGTTAAGGAGAAGTGATTTTTGACCTTGAAAATACACAACCCAATTTTTCTTAATTTTTTCAGGTCTTACAATAGTAGGATATCAGGTACACACACATAGGTTTATCCGGTATAGTAATGAAACAGATCAGATAAGGAACGAACGTATGGAAATATCATTTTAAGCTGAAAAATATTATCCTAACATATATTTACCTTCTATTTAGTAATAAATATTCACACTTTGTGGTTTGGTGCAAAAATTTGTGGATATATTAGTGAAATTTTTTTCACAAAAACTACTCACACAAGGGGTATCAATCCTCTCAAAGGTTTCACCGAGATACAACCATTTATATCATTTACAGAAAAATGTTTCACTGAAAATCACTCCCTGATATTAAATTCATAAAAATAATTATTCCATAATAGAGAAAGGTTTTCATCAAATGTTAAAACAACATTGAATCAAAAATTTCAACATGAATTTTTAGTAAGTACCATGATTTGGTTACAATAAGGGGGAAGTAAAAATACCATAAATAATGAGAAAAAGACAAGAAAGAAGAAAGATGATAAAAATCCTAGTGAACCTAAGAATTTATCCACCCCCACACTTAGAATGTGCAATTCCCTCAATGTAATAATTTTGAATGTGATATTGAAGGATAAAACCTGGTGTGTTTCACTGGTATTCTGCTTCTAGAAGGTGGATTTCCTCCACCAAATTCTTCGAGAAATCCTCATAAAAGTGTTTAAGTTTCTGCCCATTGATAGTACGACTTTTTCCTCTCTTCTTATTCAAAATATGTATTGCACAAAAAGGGTAAACATTAGTAATAGTATAAGGAATGATTCATCTGGAATAAAGCTTACCTGGATAGAGGTTTAGCCTAGAATTGTACATGAGGACCTTCTCACCAATATGGGACTTCCACTAATGAATCATACTATCATGGATAGCCTTTTTCTTCTCTTTATAGATCCAGGAGTTATCATATGCATCACGTTGAATTTCTTCCCACTCTTGTATCTACAGCTTTCTATGCACACCTATATCTAAAATATTCATATTACATTTTTTAACAGCCCAATATGCACAGTGTTCTACCTCCATCGGGAGGTGAAAAACCTTTCGAAACACAATTCTATATGGTGAAATTATAATTGAGGTTTTAAAATCTGTACAATATGCCCAAAGTGTGTCATCCAAGCACAAACGTCAATCTTTCTTATTGGGTTGTACCATTTTTTCCAAGATTCTCTTAACTTCCCAATTTGAGATTTCTGCTTGACCATTAATTTGGGGGTGATATGCAGTGGAGAATTTATTATCAAACCCATAATTACAAAGAAAAAGTTTCATGTTGTGATAGAAAAAATGTGAACCCTAATCACTAATGATGAATCTCGGCAAACCAAACCTACTAAAAATTTGGGACCTTACAGAATCAACAACAACTCGAGAGTCATCAGTCCTAGTAGCCTTTTCTTCCACCCATTTAGACACGTATCCCACATCTAATAATATGTACACAAACCCAAATGAATTTGGAGAAGGCCCCATGAAGTCAATTCCCCATGCATAAAAAATTTCATAGAATAACTTGGGAGGTTGGGACATTTCATTCTTCTTAGAGATATTCCATGTGAATTGAAAACGACTACATGACTTGAAAAATATATGGACATCCCTCTATAATTTTTTCCAATAACCCATTGAGTAATGGACCTTTTGAGTTATAAGTTTAGATCCAAAGTGGCCCCCCCACAAGAAAAATTTTGTCAGAAGGTCAAAACAGAGGTGAACTCATGGTCAGTGACACACCCACGAACTACTTGGTCGCTATAAATTCTCAACAAATATGGGTCATTTCAAATGTACCACCGAGAATCATTTCTATTTCTTTGGTATTGGTAAGTACTAAACTTATTGGGGACCCTAGATGTTGTTGGAAAATTAACAATTTCTACATACTAGGGGGTAAGGTCTGTAACATCATAAAGGTTCTCATGAGGAAATAATTCTTCAATGGGGAGGGAAGAGTCAACATTGTGGTCCACTGGTGGATAAATCCTACTAATGTGTTCAGATAAAAAAATTTCTACCCCCATGTTATCTCTAATCTCAGGGTCAAACTTATGCAGGAGGAGAATCCATCGAATGAGGTGAGGATTAGCTTTAGGTTTCTTTATAAGAAATCAAAGGGAAACATAGTCAGAAAACACAATGAATTATGACCCAAGAATATATGAATGAAAATTTTAAAATTCCAACACAATAAAAAGAGTTCTTTTTCAGTGGTTTTATAGTTTACCTGGACAGAGTAAATGGTACATGAGTCATATGTAATGACATGAGGATCCTTCTCAACCCTTTGAGATAAAACTTCCCTAAATGAAAAGTTAGAGGCATCACACATAAGCTCGAAGAGGAGATACCGCCATGGTGGTTGGATAATGGGAGGTTATGTGAGACTCCTTTTTACTTAATTGAATGCATCCTTAAAATTTCTATCAAACACAAACTCAGAATCTTTTTGTAATAGTCGGGACAATGGAAGCGCGATCTTACTAAAGTCTTTAATGAATTGGCAGTAAAAACTAGCATGACCCAATAAAGATCACTCCTCACAAACACATTTTGGATATGGAAGGGAAGAAATTAATTCAATTTTATATTTATCAACTTGAATTACATTATTTGAAATGGCATTCCCAAGAACTATCCCCCGCTCAACCATGAAATAAAATTTCTCATAATTTAAAACAACATCTTTTCCAATCTAGCGGTGGAATATAGAACCTAGGTGTTCCAAAAAAATCATCCAAATAATAACCATATACCATGAAATCATCCACAAATACATCCATATAATTCTTAATGTACTCAGAAAAATACTCAACATACATCCCTAAAAAGTACCAGGGGAATTACATAGACCAAAAGGAATTCTTTTGTAGGCAAATGTACCGAATGGATAAGTAAATATAGTCTTTTCTCGATCCTCATTGGCTATATAGATTTGGAAATAACCTGAATATCCATCAAGGAAATAATAATGGGAATTAACAGCCAATCAATATAATATTTGGTCAATTAAAGGTAGATGAAAGTGGTCCTTCCATGTGGCTTGATGCAGTTGACGGTATTCATTACAAACTCACCAACTATTTTTCACACGTGTTGGTAAAAATTCATTCATTTCATTTGACATAATTGTCATTCTAGTTTTTTAGGCACAATTTGTACTGGACTAACCCATTTACTATCTGATAAAGGATAAAAAGTCCCTATAGCATGTAATTTACTGAATTTCAATTTCACCACTTCAAGGAGAGTGGGATTCATCCGACATTGAAATTTTCTTATAGGATTGGCCTCATCATCCAAAAGTATATGGTGCATAAAAAATATGGACTAATCCTAGGAATATCAGCCAATGTCCATATTATCGCCTTTTTTCACTCTCTCAAAAGGTTGAGCATTTTTTATTCCAATTGTAGAGAGATTTTATTGGAAATAATGACGGGAAAATGGTCAATACCATCAAGATATGCATATTGTAAATTAGAAGGATGTTTTTTAAGTTCCAACACCGATGGTTTTTTGTTAGAGGGAGGGGGTTTAGGGAGAGTGAGGTCTATGAAACTGTCTCTCTACTCATGTTTATTCTCTAAGGAAAAAGAATCTATGGAAATGAGATTTTTATAATCATTGATGGTCATGGGTGCCTTATAATGAACACACTCATCATTCAAAGAAAAAAATATAAAATTTTCAGAACCTACACAACAATCAAAACATGAATCAAAACTCAAATCATCAAAGGGAGAATAAGAGGAAAATGAGTCAAAGTAGTGGTTTAGAAGAGAATTGTGTGTGGGGGGGAGGGTTATTTGAGAGAACTTCCATTGAAATAGACAGAAAGTGTGGAGAAATCTTCAACGGGGTGTTTTATAGCATCAAGGATGTTAAAACTTACTTTTTCTTCACCAAACTCCATGTACATCGTACCATTGTGAATGTTGATGATCATCTTTTTTGTTTTGAGGAATGGACTCCCAAGTATGATAGGAGCATGTCCTTGGGTTCTGGTATCTTCCATCTCAATAATATAGAAATCAGTGGGGAAGATGAGATTCTTCAATCTTATAAGGACATTCTCAATCACTCATGTTGGATATGTAGTAATATGTTTGGAAAGTTTCATGGAAATTAATGTCGGTTGAAACTCTGCAACATACAAGGAAGTATACACAGAGTGAGGAATTACATTAAGAGAAGCACCTAAATCTTACATAGCATCGGAATATAATGTAACCCCTAAGGTAAAGGGTATCATGAAAGTGCCCAGATCCTTCCATTTGGTTGTTATTACTAGTTTAATCAAGGCTAAGAAATTACTTCCCGGTTTGACTCTCTCATTCCCCTTCAGACTTCCTCTATGGGTGCAATGACTTTTATGAAATTTGGCATATTGAAGGATTTGTTTAACTGTATCCAACAATGGAATGTTAACTTGAACCTTTTTAAATATATCCATTATTTCTTTATAAATTTCATTATCAAAATTCTTCTTATATTTATAGATTCTTTAGAGGAAAGGAATTGGAATGTATTTTTCATTTGAATCATTAATAATTATTTGATTACCCTTTTTATTTTTTTCTTCATTGGAATCTTTTATGGGTGGAGAAAGAGTGTTTTCAAGAGGGGGATATACATGTCGGGTAGAATAATCGGACGTTGAAACTTCCTTACCACTAAAAAATGTTATTGAACAAACATTACATTTGTCTTTTGGATTGGTAATAGGTTGGGAAGGTAATTGTCCAGAAACATGCATATTTATCTCACCGATGGTGTTTTCCATTTTTCCCACTTGAGTTTATAGGTATTGAATAGATAATTGTGTGATCTATTGAAGCTGGAGGTTTTGGGTTGCAGTTTCCTTCACCATGTCCTCTAGGATTGGTTATTATTTGGGAGGAGGAGGAGGAGGAGGATTGTTTTGAGAAGGTGAGGGATAAGAAGCTTTCATATGATGGTCTTGGTGATACCAATTCTTCTTGGGGTAGCTTGAGTTTCCTAATTTTTGGTACTGGGGTTGTGTTTGACACCCATGTTTTGGATTTTACATGAATGGTTATTGCTTAAAAAGAGGTTCTTGTTGGAATGGATGACTTGGGAACATGACTGCACAAGACTTGAGTGAATCTTGAAGTTTTTGTAACTGGTCGAAAAAATGTGTATTGTTATAACAAATACCACAATGAAATGGAAATGATGAAGTGTGTGAATTACCTTGTGATTGAGATAATTTCCTCATACGGATATGAATATATCAAGTTAATTAAATACCTTTTTGTTCTAGGGATAAATGAATTACCTCATGCACTCCTCAGGTTGGTTCAATGGATTGTGTACCAAATTGTTGTTCATTTTGAGCAATGTTGGCTATCAAGTAACGAGCAGTGGAAGTATATTTATCAACAAGGGAACCACCATTTGAAGTATCAATAATTCCATGATCCATGGGGATAAGTCCCTCATAGAAATATGGGATTAATAGTTGTTCACTAATCTGATGGTGGGGCCATCTTGAGAAAATTATTTTTAATCTCTCCTAGTATTCATGAAGGGTCTCACCATGTTATTGGATAATACTACAGATTTCATTACAAATTGATGCAGTTCGGGAGGTAGGGAATAAATTCTCTAAAAAGGGTCTTGTTGGGTTATTACATCTCCAAATAGTGGTAGGAAGATAGTATATCCAATCTTTGGGTACACCATCAAGGGAGAAAGGGAATTCCCTAAACTAAATTAAGTCCCCAGACACATTTTGGGGTTTCTTGGTGGAGCACACTATGTGAAACTCCTTAGGGTGTTTATGAGGGTCCTCACCTAGAAGACCATGGAATTTAGATTGTAGGTGGATGAGGCATGATCTCAACTCAATATTGACTTCTTCCTCTAGATATTTGATGTATGCAGGTTAGTACTCCACATTCGGGGTGGTTAGTTGGTTTAAAGTTTGATTATTTGCAGCCATGATTTTTGGGGTTTTATTTGGTTAAATTTTTTATTGGTTTAAGAACACTTTAGGTTCATAAATGCTTTCATATATGTTACTTGATTGTCCTACTTTGGATGGCCTAATTTTTGAGTGAAGTGTCTTTTCCATTTCGGAGTCTATTTGAAACATATTTTCTTTTCCTAATTCGTTCATGCAAATAAGTTGTGTTTTTTTTGGTTTTTTTCCTTTTTTGATTTTATATGGATAAAAAAACTTAATAAGGGTGAAAGAAGAATAAATTGATATACTAAAGAAATAGAGAGAGATATATATAGAGAATAAGATTAAGAAGATAAGAAGATAAGAAGAAGAAAAAATAAATGAAAAAATAAAAAAAATCAAAGGGGGAAGTGGGGATATTGAAAGATGTAAGAAATAAAAAAATAGTAAAATGAAAAAAATGATCTTGGGTCCCTGGAAACGGTGCCAAAATCTGATTGCGTTGTCAAGAACATCAAATTAGTTTTTTAGTTTTACTAGAATTTCTAGAGTATTGCAGTAACCCTAGGTCATATCTTAACAGAGCCTTAGATCATTAATTAAAAAAATAAAGTTTCGATTAAGAATCAAAAAGGGGGAAAGGGTTTTATAAAACATGGTCTTTTTTCTTTAAAAACATAAATTGAAATTATATTACTACTAAGAGAAACCACTTGGAGAAATCATGAACAACCCAGAAAAGTGTCCTTTAATGCTCAATCCATTATCTATCTCAAGGGAAAGGGATGGATAATTAATTCCTTGATTTTATAAATACTGAAACCAGTAATGGTATGTGAGTTCTTATAATATTTCCACCTAGTATTTTATCAATCAATGATATTGATTATTGGTGACCACTCAAAATCAACAAACATGAATCAATATAAAAAAGGAACTCAATCAAAGAATCACATCAACAATGTGATGAGATAACCAGATTTGTGTCAATGATAAAATATTTCACAAGAAAATAACATTAATATTAATAGGTTTAAGCTCCTGGATTTTATCAACCGACGCAATCCATTTGCACACTCATGAAAGGGAAGGGGTGAGAAAAGAGGAAACCACACTCAAATCATCACAAGATTTGGGCTATGCATGGAATCATGTGGATTTTAGTTCCCTTTATTTGTATTTTATAAAACTAGAATAAACACAAATTTAGAAGGTATAAATGAAGAAGAATTAACATCAAACTTGTAAATAAATTACCTTACAACTATTACAAGCATGGAGCTCGGGATTACAATAAGGAACACCCCCCAAATTGATCACTAAGAGGCTTAGAAGTACATGAGGGATATGATAACTAAAATGTATGAAGTGGGATCTAAAATTAGACTAAACGTTACCCATGGTCTTGAAACATGATATAATGATGGGGAGGAGTGATTTTATGGACAAAAAAATCACAATTTCTATAAAATAATTCAAGTGCCTAAGATACTAGGTCACTATTCAGGGTAGGCTTTTTAATCATTTTTAATCTAGCTGGTTGACTTCCAAAACACGTTCAATTATAATGAAATTAAGTGGAGAGGTGATCCATGGAGTTAACTATCCAAGGTATGTATAATCATCCTAACTGGATCTTTGAGGCCCGAGTTATGGCCCAAATATATATGTTTAGTCCAATATAGCCTACCCAAAATGTCTTCCCATTGTGGGACGATTTTGGGCCTTCAAAAGGATTAATCGGGCTCTATGATCTTATAGACAAATTTATCCCACATTATTTTTCATTCATACACCCATTTTCTTTCCAATTGGATACACAGATTATCCACAGTGCATATTAATGTCCACGTGCATGCTTGGGCTCTTGCGCAGTTCGGGCCTTTTTGCTTGAATTTCATCACAGTCTCTCCAAATCACCTCCTCCTACAATGTAAACATCAAAACATGTAAAATTTCCCTATTATACAGTGATAAAAATTATTTCATTTTATGAAATATGAATTGCACTATATTATTATATTTGAAATATTCATTACAAACCAGTTTAAAACAACGGAGTAAGTGTGGAATTGAATAGTGAATTTCTATACGATCAAATGTCAAGAAAGAGTTCATATTCATTAGAAAAAAATCAATTAAAATTGGATAAAAAATTAAAGAAAACTGAAATCCACATTGAGGCTAAAGGAAAAAAATGGCTTTATAAGCTGAGGTAAGAGTTGATGAGAAGTTATCCCCAACTAGAAACTTGAAGATTTATAAGAATGATTTAAAAAAAGATATTCTACATAAAAAATAATTTCAAGTTAAGAAAGAATATTTAAAAAAAATGAGACTCATAAAATATAAAAGTGTTCTAAGAAATATTTTCATGTAGATATTTTATGAAAATAATGAACTATGTTGAGAGGAAGCTCTCAGCTCGAACACTATTTTTCTATAATAAATATTATGTCCCTCCTTATTGATTTATTATTTTCATTTATTTTTTACTTACATAAAAGGAATTAAAGGTGATGAATTACTTTTTTAGACATGATACAATAAATGAGAAAATACTGAGACAGCCACTATGGGATAACAGCAAGATATTTTCCTTCATGGAGTCTACTGGCTACCATTAAATTGAGGAGTTCATCAATTAATGGTATGAAAACTTGTGAAGAATGTATCATTACTGAATTATATTTAATCTGGTAATTCTTGACAGGTTTTTGAGATAGAGGATTATGGTATGCTAATCACATTTCAACCCTTTGGTATGACTGTATTAAAAGAACATATTAATGGGGAGTGAAGTTTATCTTAATATGAGAGTTGGGAGGGGCGTTACCATCAATTTAAATGAACTATATTGATGTTCTGTGGAGATATGTGAAGGTAAAATGTTTCTATTAACAAAAATATATTTTTAATCAACCTACATTTTGAAATAAGATATTCTGATCATGATATCAAATGAATGGTCACATATTGACTACATTGACAACCTTTTTTATATCTACCTTGTTTTCTATATCTGGTTATCCCATATATTCTTAGAGTGAATGAAATAAATGCTAATTATTAAGAAAACCATGTTGTATTATCCTTGTCTCTCAAGAAATGGGTGGTAGAGTATTAAAGTTCCATGATAATCATGAGAAGATATGATCATACACTTATATTAACCTTTTAATTTTATTGTCAATAAGGGGGAGAAAGAGGGAATATATCTAAGAACACATATAGATATTGAGGATTAATATATATAACAAAATATAAAGGGGAGATTTTTAATTTCAAGTGGTTCATTTATTTTCAATGATTCAATATGTATTGTTGAGTGAAGATGAAGATTTGTTGCTTAAAGGATTCTTATGGATTCATAGAAGGAATTGGAAGTCATTTTTGATAATACATCCATAATAGGTGGAGGCATTGGATTTAATTCTTGATAATACATACCTAAAAGGTACATCCCTTGAGGTGATTCCATTAGGGTGCTACCATTGAGCTGATACCACCAGGGTGATACCATCGGGTTCAATTGTCAATTGTTATCTACAGTTACTACCATCCAGTGCTACCCACAGATGCTACCATTAATTGATACCAACAGGTGATACCACTAGGTTCTACCACCAGTTTCTATCTCAAGGTGATATTGTTATGTGTTTTATCATTGGTGTGCTACAATTGGATTATTATTGTGATATGATACCATTTGGATTTTGGTGTGCGACCATTAAGGTGACAACATGAGATACTACCTTTGGTGGAGAAAGAGATCCAATCCCACATATTGATATTGAGGATTGATATTGACCAAAAAAATACAAAGTGGGATATCCTTGATCCCAAATGTCAAATTTATTGTCAATGAGTCAATATATATTGATGATTGAAGATGAAGTGGTGATTCTTAGAGGATTTTTATGGATTAATAGAAGGAATTGGATCTCATTATCAATAATACAACCATAAAGGTTAAGGAATTGGATATCATGCTTGATAATACATACATAAAAGTTCATATTTTGAAGGAACATTTTGAGGATACATCTTGAAGAATTCAAGTTGAGAAGTTCAAGACAATGTGTCTAAGGAAAATGTGCTACCATTGAGGTACTATCACCAAGATTATACCATAATGTGCTACCTTTAGGTTCCATCATCAGTTTTCATCGCTAGCTTCTATGGTCAGTGTAACACCCTGATATTTTTTAATATTTCTCTTTAACAAAATTTAATCCTTCAATATATTACGTTGCAAGAAAACGTGAGTTTAAAGGAACCATCAGACACTATAAAATGATTTTTATAACCTAGCTATTAAACTGGAGGAAATAAATAGGAATAAATAATTAATGAAATAAAAATAATGGTCCAACATAATATGAATTTATTGGTAAGTGCTTAGAAAATAATCAGACAATTTTAGTAAAACTAATTTATTCTTCAAAAATTAGTTTTTTTTTATAAATAAATATTAATTTTTTAGAATTTATATAAAATTAATTTGAAAAAAATTAATTTTAGCATGTCTAAATTATCTTAAAATTATTTTTATACAATTTTATGCAAACATATATTTTTTAGTGAAAATACAGATTTTTATTGAAAAATGTATTTTCTTTTAAAGTATTTAAAAGGTATAATTATGTTTTAGATTAGTTTTAAAATTTTAATTAGTTAATTTTGATCCAATTTTGGTTTCTGGAAATTACTTTATACATGAATTTTTTATAAAAACATTTTTTGTTTCAAAATGATATTTTTCTAAAAAACACGTTTTCATGGTGTTTTACAGGTTTTATTTTAAATTTACTTATGCAAATTATGAATTATGAATTTTTGAAAATTAATACGAAATTTTTATTCATAAGGTCCAAATTTAGTTGATATATAACTTTAATTTTCATCCAATATGAATAGTAACCGTGGTAATTTTTGTTTCCATGTTAAAGGGTAAATTGGATAATTTAAGTTAAAATTAAATTATAAAGACTATAAAAGGACTCTAACACATGAAAAAATTTTATTGGATGAATATAATTAGACCCTTAAAGAATGAGGATCTAAAATATGTTGTTTAGTGGAAGCTTTTTCGTGGAAATGATTTATATATTATTTAAATCAAACAAAGACATAAAATGTCACTTTTTTTGTCTTAAGCATCCCTTATGTACCTGCATGGGTAAAAACATATTTTATGAAAGAATATAAATGTAAATTTGTAACATAATACACATATTTTCATGATAAAAATTTATTTTTTTACTTTTTTTGTTCACTTAAATGAGATTATTTTATTTATAATATTTTATTTATTAAAAAATTTAAGATGCCAAATTCATGTTTTCATTACTATATCATTTTTAATATAGTATTAACAATATATATATTATTCTATAAATATTATTATGAAATATATAAGATTTATCTTCATAATTGTATTTTATTTTTAATTTTCAGTGAAAAAATATGTATATTAAATAATTACACAACACTAATGTAATTTTTTTTATTAATTGAATTATCAAATAAATGTTACTAAAAATATTAAAAATTATTTAAATGGAAAAAATTAGTTTCATTAATGATTTTAATAGATTAAATTTAACTCTTAGGGATATAATTATATATTTGGTTCTAATTTAACTTATTATCTTTATATTTTTACAAGTACATGT
The DNA here is from genome assembly GCA_963277665.1 of Viscum album. NCBI lineage: Eukaryota > Viridiplantae > Streptophyta > Magnoliopsida > Santalales > Viscaceae > Viscum > Viscum album. The sequence continues at coordinate 5,174,913 of OY728126.1, forward strand.
AATGAATATTATCAAAATTGACACTAATGATATTTTATCAAAATAATATTTTATTATTTAAAAAGAATAAACCATAATTAAAAATAAAAAATAATTATATTATTTTTGATAAATGTATAAAATTTTCATTTATTATTTAATTTATATCACTTAGGTAAACATTAAAACCTTTTAATATTAAAAAAGTTGCTACCTTAGTTAAAATTAAATTAGGTTAACTAAGGGTTAATCAAAATGATAAAGTTAAAAATAATATCAAAACTAATCTAAAATATACTGGTTGATTATATTAAAAACTTATCTATTATTATATTTTAATACATGGAATTTTTGGGGTATTTGGATTTGGATTGAATTTTTTATAATTAAATATTTTTAGAAATTAAAAAAATGTACCTCGCCTCAATTATAAAAGGGAACTTCCTCCCTCACTCCTTCACATCACATTGAGACTTGAAGCTCAACCATACCCTACCAATTTCCCATAAAAAACATTACTATTCCCATTCTAGAAGTTCTGGTCTTCTCAAAATAACAAATCTAGAGTCCTTAAGAGGATATCTAAAGGAAGTTCTCCAAAGAATAGGTAATCATCATTACCAACTCATTACAGATTATTTATTCTTCTACTCCTTCCTCATGTGTTGCTTACTTTCTAAAGAAATAAATCTTGTATCACATATATGATGATATGTTATTATGATTTTGTAATATCCATATTCCCCCTTTATCCATACTATGAAAAAAAGCATCGTGCATGTTTATGTACGACTTACAATCTCTACGATATGGTGTAATCTATTTTCATCACTACTTTATTTGGATGGGTATAATGATAGAAATGGTATATATATATATATATACAAAAATTATAACTTGATATTGATTTTGGATCAAAATATATACTTTCCACTTCCTTAGCCCATTACCATTGAAGAAATGATGTCATCACTCATGCGTACGTATGAGATACCATCTCCACGACATGATGTGGTTCATTCTCCATATTCACAATTCAAGAATGATTATATAAATTTGTATAATTAATAATTATGATATATATTATCATAATATCATTATTTAAATTATTTAACCATATCCTATTGATAATTATTGGGAATTGTATGGTAAAATATGCATCGGAAAATGAAGTAGTTAACACCAAAAAGAAGGGAAATAATTAAATGTTATTTTAAAAAAGGTGATAATATTTTATAATATGATTATATATGATCTCATAAATATGAATATGGTTATAGTAAAAATTAATAAAATTATTTAATCCATTATATAAGAGTTTCAAATACATATGAAGGAAATCAAACCTAAGGTAAGGGTTTATTTCACAATCTCATTTTTATCTGATATTTTTTTATACAAAAGTATTTACTAGGGAATATTTATCTGTCACGTCCTTGATTCTAAAAATTGTTTTCCATAACATTTTTAATATTCATTTACAAATTTTGAAGTCATTTTTACCCATTTTTTAATTTTTAATAGACGGTTTGAAAGGAATCCTTTTGTAATTTTCTTAACAAAGTACTTTATGAATTTTACAGAAAAAGTACAGGACAAATGTTTTTTTATCTTATATGGAATGAATTAATTTTTCTAAATCAATCATGACTTAGTGACTTTAATCTTACCTTACTATCGTTCAAGTTTAGTTTCAAATAAAATGTTTTGTTTTAAAATTTCATAGTGTTTTAAGAAAAGAAAACATTTTCAAGTAGAAAGGATATTTTCCTCAAGAATTATTTTCATGTGGTCTCTCGAAATTATTTTCTATATATGATAAAATTATTTCCATGGTTGTTTTATGTTTATGATGTAATGATGTTTATAAATCCCATTTCTTTTCCATGGGATATCTTTTTTTTTGAATGATGTTTATCAAAATTATTTCTTTTATGGGTTCTAGGAATGAATTATATTCTTATGACACACATATGTTTGGTTTTCATTATGTTATGGGTGAGACCTGTATCTACTGATAATTAATTGGGTAAAGATTTTTATCTCATGAGTTAGATATGAATGGAATAAGAAGATAACCTAGATCAGTAATAATGTGATAGAATGAGGAGCAAACTGGGTTTAATAAGGGACTTTGTCCACTATGATGGTCTGGGAAGGGATCCTTGACTAATATAAAAAATGGTTTTATATATTTATGTATATGCCCCAATTTTATGTATTATTTTATTATCTCATGGAATACTTTCTTTGATTCTTTTTTAACTTCTATGATTTATTCCATGACATGACATTACAATCTTTGATATGAATGATATAATTTTCAAAAGTTATTTTCATGTCCTTTTGACCATATGCTTATGTTATCTCAAATGATTAAACTTACTAAGTATCTAAGCTCAATATTTTCTTATGTTTATTTTCCCCAAGATATGAATAAATTTATCAAGTAATATGTTTCAAAAAGGGGTCTAGTAAATAATAAATAAGTGAGAGATGATGTATTTACTTTATGAATCAGTTGTTTATGTTTGTGAGTTTCCAAACACACTAAACCTATAAGGTTCTGGCATAGTTTTGTTATGTTATGTAATGAATATTTTTCTATTTACATGTAATATCTATGTAATTTTTTTCTATTATTTTTAGATTATATCCCTAAGTGATACTTTTGTTTGTTTTATCATTGTTGTGCTAACATTAGGGTGTTACCGTGAGATACTACAGTTGGGTGTTGGGTGTGATAATACTATTAGGTTACTACTTTGAGAGTCTACTATTTGGTGTGATCACGTTGGTGTGGTACCATGAGATGAAAAGACATGATGGAGAAGAGAGAAACCATGACTGGTAGTTTGAATTACTGAGGCATGTATGTAGAATATCTTGCATGCATGAGAATTCATGTGTTGAGTATATAAGGATTTCAGTACATGATTCTGTTAAGATGATTTTTGTGATCATTAAATATAACATGTGTGTGTTCATGTAATTTTAATAGAATACATGAATCATTCCCATATTTAATTCATACTGTTAAAAAGTTTGATATTTCATGAACTAAATGGGTTTTCGCGACATCAATGGATCATCTTCAGCTTCACATGTTTCAAAGTTTTATTATGAGTTATAAAATTATTTTAAATAGGTTCTATCTTATACACATGCTATGATGTATTTAGGAATATTATATGAGATCAAGATGATGTATTTCATGGATGATTATTCAATCCTGGTCTTTCAGGTAAAAATATGAGGTGATGTTTTTAAGTAATATGATGAAATGAGGAGATGATGGATTAAAGTTTGACGATGTAATTAAGTTGAGCTTTATTTAAAGAGTATCATGATACATAGAATTTTGATTCATGTTGAATTCAAGAGGAATATTTTTTGGATATTAAACATCAATTAAAACCTAAAATTAATTAAGAAATAATTGGATTATATTAACTTATTTAAAAAGTGAAATAACTGATTGTGGTTATATAAAATTATGATGAAGAAATCATGGGAGGCTATAGTAAATCATGGTTGAATGTTGTTATGTTCAAGAAATCATGGGAGTCTTGATCTAAATATTCTAGGATTTAATGAAATAATTTATTAAAATTTTATTAATGTTTTTCAAAGATGAAAATAAATACATATACATGATATGTATATATTATTATTGGTGGATGAGAAGTTATGTGTTATAGAGTTGAGAAAATACTGATATTTCTGAGAGTTCAATAATCTCCATTATTTGAATAAGAAAGGGATGGATTTAGGAGTCCCTAAAGGTAAAAAACCTATGTATTTGATGAAAATAAAGATATTCTAGATCACACCAGATCTAGAAGAAGTTTTGAGTCAATCAGATCTGTAAGTTGGTGTTGAAGATCATAAATATATACATGGTCTGACATATCGATCCATCTTATCATAGAGGAATATTCTATTTCTATGTGTCACTAAAGAAACTAGTTAAAGGAATAATATATTTATATACTATATCAACATTGAAAAATAATGATGTATCATTGTTTCGCAATGACAGAGGTGGGAGGACCGACCTGCCCGGTGTGTCGATCTTGCGGCGAGTTGAGTTTCGCTCGATCGATCAGGTTGGGTATATCGGTCTTTGTTTCAAAATTCCCAACGGTTCTTTGTCCAAAAATCCATGGACCCGCTTTCCAAAGGCAGGAATTCGCTGGGTGATTCGGCCAGCGATGCTAGAGAACTCACATTGGTCGAGAGGATGGGAAGTCGGGCTTATCGCACCCTTTTGGGGGGAATTATTGTCTGTTCCAGGACCCACTTATAGATTTAATATGTATTCATATGTGTGCGAATCTTTGGTTTATACCCAAGCATAGTATCCACGGATTACTCCTGGTTGGTAATGGTCATCTGAACGTAGGGATTCAGAATCATTTATGAGTGAGGTTTACCATCCCTCATTGGATTAATGACTCTGAGGAGTTTTGACTCATTGAGGCGGCACTGATTTGAAGCCTCATGATTGGGTGCTTTGGATTTTATTATCATCCAGGGGGGATAGATAATGACCTAAGCGTTTGGATCGAACCCGTGATACGAGCTTCCTATGTATCCTCGTGAGAGGAATCAAATTCCACATAGTTCGGTTCCACTTTATGGGACACATTGCCCATTTAAGGTCATGCGACAATGACCCAACCGTAAAGTTTAACATCTTATGGCAAGGACACCCAGGAGATAGATGCCCGGTCAAAGTTGGTGTGGGACTTACACAGAGGTGGCCTAGAAGACCCAAGGGAAGTGATTTCCTTGGTATAAAGATGGTCCTCATGAAGTATAAGGACATGGTCTGATAGGGACAGATGTGTATCAGACTTAGATATTGGGCTTGCACTCGGGGAGGTTTCCTACATATCCCAGCTGGTCGAGAATCGAAGTCCACATAGTTCATAGAGATTAGGGCTTACCCGTGAGGGTTGCCTGTTGTTGGGATTGAACCTCAAGGAGGCATCCCACGTACCCTATTTAGAAGATAGGGATCAAAACCCACGTAGTTTATTTTGAGGATCATGATTGGGACGTATACATGGTTAGTGTCCCATATTGGGATTGAACCTCGAGGAGGCCTCCTACATACCCTACGTAGGAGACAGGGATCAAAACCCACGTAGTTCTTTTTGAATGCCTCCATCATACGGATGTCGTGACCATCACAAATCTCTAAGACCACGTGAGTCAATCTTGGTGTGAGAAACAAGAGAATGCGATATACATGGGAAGCCTCACACAATCTTCCTACCGAGGAAAAGGGGGGAAGACGATGGGTGGAGGAGAAGGCTGGGACCACTGGACTCTCCTTATCCCTGATGTTGGAGGATGGTAATAGTCGAGCAGTGGAGCAATGAACCTTCCATGATGAGAGGGGAAGGGCCATTAGCATCCGGTGAGGATGGTGTGGGGCTTACTCCAAGAGGGATGCCCAACCACTCCTAAGAGAGGGGAGAAGTTCTCACCGTTGGCACTCATCAAAAGGAAACGTGAGTGGGGTCCCTCAATCCTGACAAGTGGAGAGGTAGAAAGGGGACTCTCGGGCTTGGACCCTGCACTACCCTGGGAATGTGAACCCAGGAATATTTTGGGAGCCCACTCAAGGGCCGGACCAACCCCTTTTCCCTCGCCTACCGTGGGTATGTGAACTGAAAGTGGCATGCTGATGTGCCTAGAGATTACATAATACGGGTCTGGTGGATTTGGTAGAGGCTTTGGCTTAGGGCCGATGAATAGGCAAGTGAAGGGATTGCGAAGGATCAGGCCGGATTAGAAGGATTTTATCTGACTTGAGGAATGGGAACAATGAAGGAGTTGGCGGGCACATGGGTGTATGAGGAGTGGCGCCCTTCGTGTAGGGGGCACTAATCCAAATATGGACATTAATAGCGCTAAAAAAAAGGCTTTAACAGCGCTAAAAAAGCTCGATAAATCTTGGAGCTGATAAATTATACCTTTATCAGCGCTAAAGGAGCGCTGATAAAAAAACCCTTTATCAGTGCTAAATGAGCGCTGATAAATGAGTTTTTTATCAGAGCTCCTTTAGGGCTGATAAACTTATCCTATATCAGTGCTTTTTAGTGCTGATAAAGGTTTAGTTTATCAGTGCTTTTTTAGCGCTGATAAATGCCCTCTCTGCTACTACAAAAAAATCTACTGCAGCACACCCGAACACCTACAAAAAAAATCAGCATCTCAATAAGCTAATTAAAGCAAGTATACCCATGCAAAATTAACTCATAAATCATAACCCAATTAGACCAAGTATACCCATACAACAAGTATACTCATACACCATTAACACATAATTCATAAGTTAATTAAGTACATAAAGAAATCAATTCATAATTTAGTGAGTTTGGGGCTGTTCAAGGGTTTGGGGTGGCGATCCAAGGGGGGTAGGGGGTGTCCGGGGGGATTTTTAGAGGGGTGGGCTAGTGTCTAAGGTGTCGGGGGGGGGGGTTACATGGGGTGGGGGTGTCCAGAGGGTGGGGGGTGTCCAGGGGGTGGATTTGTGTCGAGGGGGTGGGGGCGGTCCAGGGGGTGGATTAGTGTCCGGGGGGGCTTTCTAGGGGTGGGCTGGGGTCCACGGTTTCGGGGGGGGCTTTACAGGGGGTGGGGGTGTCCAGAGGGGTGGGGGGTGTCCAGGGGGTGGATTGGTGTCCAGGGGATGGGGGCGGTCCAGGGGGTGGATTGGTGTCCGGGGGGGGGCATTCCAGGGGGGTGGGCTGGTATCCAAGGTGTCGGGGGGGGGGGCTTCACAGGGGGTGGGGGTGTCCAGAGGAGTGGGGGTGGATTTGTGTCCAGGGGGTGGTGGAGGTCCAGGGGGTGGATTGGTGTCCGGGAGGCTTTCCAGGTGGGGTGGGCTGGTGTCCAAGGTGTCGGGGGGCTTTACAGGGGGTGGGGGTGTCCAGAGGGGTGGGGGTGTCCGGGGGGTGGATTGGTGTCCAGGGGGTGGGGGTGGTTCAGGGGGTTGGTGGGGTTCACTCGTACACGTCACCAAGGACCCTTGGATCATTCTTATAAAATATCAAGGCAATCCAACTGCATTTGGTCAGATTTTCATAGGTCAGTTGCTGTTTTCAATTAAAATTGTAACCATTTTAAATATAAGAGAGACCCTTTGAGTGATAGCAGCCACACTGTGCCTCGGATTGAGGCAGGGTTGACTCGTACATGTCACAAACGACCCGTGGATTGTTCTCCTTAAGGATAAAGACAATCTGAATGCGTTTGGCCTGATTTTCATAGGTCAGTTGTTGTTTTCAATTAAAATTGTGTCCATTTGAAACAAAAGAGTGTCCCTTTGAGAGATAGCAGCCACACCGTGCCTCGGATTGAGGCAGGGATGACTCATACACATGAAAAAGGACTAGTGGATCGTTATCCTAAAGGATCGACACAAGCTAAAAGCGTTTGTTCGAATTTCCATAGGTCAGTTGTTGTTTTCACTTAAAATCGTGTCCATTTTAAACAAAATAGAGACCCTTTGAGTAGTACCGGCCAAAACGTGCCTCATATTGAGGCGGGGTTGACACGTACACATCACCAAGGACCCTTGTATCGTTCTTATAAAATATCAAGGAAATATGAATGCGTTTGGTTGGATTTTCGTAGGTTAGTTGTTGTTTTCAATTAAAATTGTGTCCATTTTAAACAAGAGAGACCCTTTGAGTGATAGCAGTCACACCATGCCTCGGATTGAGGCAAGGTTGACTCATACACGTCACAAAGGACTTGTGTATTGTTCTACTAAAGGATCAACACAATCCGAATGCGTTTGGTCGAATTTCCGTAGCTCAGTTGTTGTTTTCACTTAAAATCATGTCCATTTTAATGAAAATAGTGACCCTTTGAGTGGTACCAGCCACACCGTGCCTCATATTGAGGCGAGGTTGACTATTACATGTCACCAAGGACCCTTGGATCATTCTTATAAAATATCAAGGCAATCCGAATGCGTTTGGTCAGATTTTCGTAGGACAGTTGTTGTTTTCAATTAAAATTGTGTCCATTTTAAACAAGAGAGACCCTTTGAGTGATAGTGGTCACACCGTGCCTCGGATTGAGGCGGGGTTGACTCATAAACGTCAAAAAGGACTCGTGGATCTCTATCCTAAAGGATCAACACAATCCGAATGCTTTTGGTCTAATTTCCGATGGTCAGTTGTTGTTTTCACTTAAAATCTTGTCCATTTCAAAAACAATAGATACCCTTTGAGTGGTACCGGTCACACCGTACCTCAGATTGAGGGGGGGTTGACTCATACACATCTCCAAGGACCCTTAGATAGTTATTATAAAATATCAAGGCAATCCTAATGTTTTTGGTCGGATTTTCGTAGGCCAGTTGTTGTTTTCCATTAAAATTGTGTCCATTTTAAACAAGAGAGACCCTTTGAGTGATAGCGGTCACACTGTGCCTCGGATTGAGGTTGGGTTGACTCATACACGCCAAAAATGACCTGTGGATCATTCTCCTAAAGGATCAACACAATCCGAATGTGTTTGGTCGGATTTGCGTAGGTCAGTTGTTTTTTTCACTTAAAATCGCTTTCATTTTAAACAAAAGAGAGGCCCTTTGAGTGGTATCGGCCACACCGTGCCTCGGATTGAGGCAAGGATGGCTCTTACACGTCACCAAGGACCCTTGGATCGTTATTATAAAAGATCAAGACAATTTGAATGCGTTTGGTCGGATTTTTGTAGGTCAGTTTTTGTTTTCAATTAAAATTGTGTCCATTTTAAACAAAAGAGAGACCCTTTGACTGATAACGGTCACACTGTGCCTCTGATTGAGGTGGGGTTGACTCTTACACGTCAAAAAGAACTCGTGGATTATTCTCCTAAAGGATCAATACAATCCGAATGTGTTTGGTCAGATTTCCATAGGTTAGTTGTTGTTTTCACTTAAAATCATGTCCATTTTTAACAAAAGAGAGACCCTTTGAGTAATAGCGGTCACACCGTGCCTCAGATTGAGGCGGGGTTTACTCGTACACGTCACAAATGACCGTTGTATTGTTCTCCTAAAGGATCAACACAATCCAAAATTATTTGGTCAGATTTCCGTAGGTCAGTTGTTGTTTTCACTTAAAATCATGTCCATTTTAAACAAAAGAGAGACCCTTTGAGTGGTACCGGCCACACCGTGCCTCTAATTGAGGTGTGGATGACTCTTACATGTCACCAAGGACCCTTGGATCGTTATTATAAAATATAAAGGCAATCTAAATACGTTTGGTCAGATTTTTGTAGGTCAGTTGATGTTTTCAATTAAAATTGTGTCAATTTTAAACAAGGGAGACCCTTTGAGTGATAGCGGTCACACTGTGCCTCAGATTGTGTAAGGGTTGACTCTTACACGTCAAAAATGACCTATTTATTGTTCTCCTAAAGGATCAACACAATCCAAATGTGTTTGGTTGAATTTATGTTGGTCGGTTGTTGTTTTCACTTAAAATCGTGTTCATTTTAAACAAAATAGAGACCCTTTGAGTGGTACCGGCCACACTGTGCCTCATACTGAGGCGGGGTTGACTTGTACATATCACCAAGGTCCCTTGGATCGTTCTTATAAAAGATCAAGGCAATCCAAATGCTTTTGGTCAGATTTTTGTAGGTCAGTTTTTGTTTTAAATTAAAATTGTGTCCATTTTAAACAAGTGAGACCCTTTGAGTGATAGTGGTCACACCGTGCCTCGGATTGAGGTGGGGTTGACTCATACACATCACAAAGGACCTTTGGATCATTCTCCAAAAGTATCAACACAATCTGAATGCGTTTGGTCGGATTTCCATACGTCAGTTGTTGTTTTCACTTAAAATCGTGTCCATTTTTAACAAAAGAGAGACCCTTTGAGTGGTATCGGCCACACCGTGCCTCAGATTGAGGCAGGGATGGCTTGTACAAGTCACCAAGGACCCTTGGATCGTTCTCCTACAGTATCAAGTCTATATGAATGTGTTTGGTGAGATTTTTGTAGGTCAGTTTTTGTTTTCACTTAAAATCGTGTCCATTTTAAACAAAAGAGAGACCCTTTGAGTGAGAGCGGTCACACCATGCCTTGGATTGAGGAGGGGTTGACTCTTACACATCACCAAGGACCCGTGGATAGTTCTCATAAAGTATCAACACAATCCAAATGATTTTGGTAGGATTTCTGTTGGTTAGTTGTAGTTTTCACTTAAAATCGTATCCATTTTAAACAAAAGAGAGACCCTTTGAGTGGTAGCGGTCACACCGTGCCTCAGATTGAGGCGGGGTTGACTCTTATACATCACAAAGGAACCGCAGATCATTATCCTAAAGGATTAACACAATCCGAATGCGTTTGGTCTAATTTCCGTAGGTCAGTTGTTGTTTTCACTTAAAATTGTGTCCATTTTAAACAAAATAGAGACCCTTTGAGTGGTACCGGCCACACCGTGCTTCAGATGAAGGCGGGGTTGACTCGTACACGTCACTGAGGACCCTTGGATCATTCTTATAAAATATAAAGTCAATCCAAATGCGTTTGATTGGATTTTCATAGGTTAGTTGTTGTTTTCAATTAAAATTGTGTCCATTTTAAACAAGAGAGACCCTTTGAGTTATAGCGGTCACACCATGCCTCAAAATGAGGCAAGGTTGACTCATACACATCTCAAAGGACCCATGGATCATTCTCCTAAAGTATCAACACAATCTTATTTTTTTTCAGATTTTCGTAGGTCAATTGTTGTTTTCACTTAAAATCATGTTCATTTTAAACAAAAGAGAGACCCTTTGAGTGGTACCGGCCACACCGTGACTCGGATTAAGGCGAGGATGGATTGTACACATCACCAAAAACCCTAGTATTGTTCTTATAAAATATCAAGGCAATCCAAATGTGTTTGGTCAGATTTTCTTAGGTCAGTTGTTGTTTTCAATTAAAATTGTGTCCGTTTTAATCAAAAGAGAGACCCTTTGACTGATAGCTGTCACACCATGACTCGGATTGAGGCAGGGTTGACTATTATACGTCACAAAGGAACCATGGATAATTATCCTAAAGGATCAACACAATCCGAATGCGTTTGGTCTGATTTCTGTAGGTCAGTTGTTGTTTTCACTTAAAATCTTGTCCATTTTAACCAAAGAGAGACCCTTTGAGTGGTAGCGGTAACACCATGCCTTGGATTGAGGTGGGGTTGACTTTTACACATCACAAAGCACCCATGTATCATTCTCCTAAAGGATCAACACAATCTGAATGCATTTGGTTGTATTTCTGTAGGTCAGTTATTGTTTTCACTTAAAATCATGTCCATTTTAAAGAAAAGAGAGACCATTTGAGTGGTACCGGCCACACCGTGCCTTGTATTGAGGTGGGGATGACTCATACACGTCACCAAGGACCCTTGGATTGTTCTCATAAAAGATCAAGGCAATCTGAATGTGTTTGGTTGGATTTTTGTAGGTCAGTTGTTGTTTTCAATTAAAATTGTGTCCATTTTAAAAAAGAGAGACCCTTTGAGTGATAATGGTCACACCGTGCCTCGGATTGAGGCGGGGTTGACTCTTAAACATCACAAAGGACTCATGGATCGTTATATTAAAGGATCAACACAATCCTAATGCGTTTGGTCATATTTTTGTTGGTCAGTTGTTGTTTTCACTTAAAATTGTTTCCAATTTAAACAAAATAGATACCCTATGAGTGGTACCGGCCACACCGTGACTCATATTGTGGCGGGGTTGACTCTTAAATGTCACCAAGGACCCTTGTATCGTTCTTATAAAAGTTCAAGGCAATCTGAATACTTTTGGTCAGATTTTCGTTGGTCAGTTGTTGTTTTCAATTAAAATTTTTTCCATTTTAAACAAGAGAGACACTTTGAGTGATAGCGGTCACACTGTGCCTCGGATTGAGGCGAGGTTGACTCATACACGTCAAAAAGGAACCATGTATCGTTATCCTAAAGGATAAACACAATACTAATTATTTTGGTTGGATTTCAGTAGGTCAATTGTTGTTTTCACTTAAAATCGTGTCCATTTTAAACAAAAGAGAGACCCTTTGATTGGTACCGGCCACACCGTGCCTCGGATTGAGGCGGGGATGGCTCATACACGTCACCAAGGACCCTGGGATCGTTCTCCTAAAGGATCAAGGCAATCCGAATGCGTTTGGTCAGATTTTCGTAGGTCAGTTGTTGTTTTCACTTAAAATCGTGTCCATTTTAAACAAAAGAGAGACCCTTTGAGTGATAGCGGTCACACTGTGCCTCGGATTGAGGTGGTGTTAACTCTAACACGTCACCAAGGACTCTTGGAACGTTCTACTAAAGGATCAACACAATTAGAATGTGTTTCGTTAGATTTCAGAAGGTCAGTTGTTGTTTTTACTTAAAATCATTTCCATTTTAAACAAAAGAGAAACCCTTTGAGTGGTAGAGGTCACAACGTGCCTAGGATTGAGGTGAGTTTGACTCTTACACATCAAAAAGAGATCTTGTATCATTATCCTAATGGATCAACACAATCTGAATGAATTTTTTCTAATTTCTGTAGGTCAGTTGTTGTTTTCACTTAAAATCGTGTCCATTTTAAACAAAATAGAGACCCTTAGATTGGTATCGGCCACACTGTGCATTATATTAAGGCGGGGTTGACTCTTACACCTCACCAAGGACCCTTGGATCGTTATTATAAAATATCAAGGAAATCCGAATGCGTTTGGATGGATTTTCATAGGTCAGTTGTTGTTTTCAATTAAAATTGCGTCCATTTTAAGCAAGAGAGACCCTTTGAGTGATACCAGTCACAATATGACTCGGATTGAGGCGAGGTTGACTCATACACATCACAAAGGACCATTGGATAATTCTCCTAAAGGATAAAAAAATCCGAATGCGTTTGGTCAGATTTTCGTAGGTCAGTTGTTGTTTTCACTTAAAATCGTGTCCATTTTAAACAAAAGAGAGACCATTTGAGTGTTACCGGCCACACCGTGCCTTAGATTGAGGAGGGGATAGCTCTTAGACATCACCAAGGACCATTTGATCGTTCTCCTAAAGGATCAAGGCAATCCGAATGTGTTTGGTGATATTTTCGTAGGTCAGTTGTTGTTTTCACTTAAAATCGTGTCTATTTTAAACAAAAGAGAGACCCTTTGAGTGATAGCAGTCACACCATGCCTCGGATTGAGGAGTGGATGAATCTTACACATCACCAAGGACCCATGGATCGTTATCCTAAAGGATCAACACAATCCGAATGTGTTTTATCAGATTTTTGTAGGTCAGTTTTTGTTTTCACTTAAAATCGTGTCCATTTTAAACAAAAGAGAGACCCTTTGAGTGGTAGCGGTCACACCGTGCCTCAGATTGATGCTGTGTTGACTCATAAACATCACAAAGGACCCGTGGATTGTTATCCTAAAGTATCAACATAATATGGAAGTGTTTGGTTGGATTTCCATAGGCCAGTTGTTGTTTTCACTTAAAATCATGTCCATTTTAAACAAAAGAGAGACCCTTTGAGTGGAACCGGACACACCATGCCTCAGATTTAGGTAGGGATGACTCTTACACAATACCAATGACCCTTGGATTGTTCTTATAAAATATCAAGGAAATCGATATGCGTTTGGTCAGATTTTCGTAGGTCAGTTGTTGTTTTCAATTAAAATTGTGTCCATTTTAAACAAAAGAGAGCCCCTTTGAGTGGTACTGGCCACACCGTGCCTCGGATTGAGGCAGGGTTGACTCGTACATGTCACAAAAGATCCGTGGATTGTTCTCCTAAAGGTTCAACACAATCCGAATGCGTTTGGTCAGATTTTTGTAGGTCATTTGTTGTTTTCACTTAAAATCATGTCCATTTAAAAAAAAAGAGACCCTTTGAGTGGTTCAGAATTCTTGCATGTTGTTGGTGTATATCATCTATTAAAATGGGAAAATGACTCATTGGAGAAGGTATGTTTTATTTAATAAAAATTACAATTTTCTTACGAACATTTACATACAACAATGTTTCATCGTTTGATCCCCTTAACCCCTCTCAAAAATGACCACCAACTGTACATGTCCCCAAGTCAGATATTCATTGTATTTGTGTACAATATTCCATCAGGTATATGGCCCACTCGTTTTTGAACACATCTATATCATCTCGTGAGTATGAGGCTTTTTGGTTGTCAGAGTAGTACTACAAAATATAAAAATAAAGAATTAATAAATAACTTAAACGAACTAGTAGTTGTTTTTGAAAATACCTCTTTAGGGATGCTAGTTTGCTAATGAAAAATGATCTCTTTCATAAATTTACAAACATAATAACTGCAATCATTATCATTTGTTTGTTTTGGACACTTTAAAAAAAATTATCATTAGGGGAATAAGTAACATGTGTTGAGATGTGTTTGGATAGTGAAATTTTATTATATATACCCTGATATTTTTCCAGACGTAGTACTTGCTCGCCTCCCTATGCTTATCCCATGTCCTCATTCCCTTTTTAGACGATAATGATACACCGATCAATCATTACAGAATCCTCAGTAAAAGATAATAAAAATTATATTACTTGATGTTTGGACCTAAAACGTAAGATGTAGTGTCTTACAGATTCACAAATTCCATCATGTGTGGTCGGTTTGATGAATATCATTGCTTTGAATCCAGAAAATAAATCTTCGAAGTATCCAAGTTCACTGAAATTACAAACCAATATTGCCTAAAAACACAAAAAGGAATAAGTAATAAAAGAAGTGAAAATATAATTGACATGCTTTAATCATAGATTATTACCCCTGCGTGGTTGGTATTAGGAAAAGTCTGTCATCTGTAATCTTTCTTTCAAATGTTTTCAGAAAGCCGTTCACTTTTGCATCACTTTTTGATGGCTCTATTTTTGTTAGGTGTGTTGATGTGATATAAGGACTAACAAGTCCAAATCTTGGATCATGGGAAAATTCCTTCAATTTTTTTTAATAAATGCATCTGTCGACAATATAAAATGAATTTAGTCATAATTTTCACAGTAGATCAGCTTTTATAAAATCAATTTATGGAAACATACCTCATATATACATTTACAACTGTGATTCCTGGCAACTGTTTTCGAAGATTTCATTTATATTTTCATCAACAACAAAATCTTGACTTTCCTATTCGTATATATTCTCTTCTAAAACCACTAGATGACTATTACCATCTTTTAGATTCGTATCCACATGAGTCTTCAACGCTAGTAAATGTTGATAGAGAATAGGTGGTGTTATTCTATTTTCAGTAGCTCCTTGGGATCAGTTGTTCAATCCTTTAGATGTTTTTTAGCCGACATTTGTCACCCCCTTCCCTTTCTTCGTCTATAACAACAATCATTGGTTCAGACCCTTTTTTCATTAATTGTTAAGGTTTTAGCTTGAAAAAAAGGAAATAAATACCTCTTTGTCCGCATTTACTCTTTCAAGTTGTGACATCCATGAAATGAATGTCCCAATATCCTTTTGGACCATATGAATATCATCGTCATCAAGTGGAATATGTATCTCTGCATTTGTCTCATGAGCTACAGTAATCGTCACTTTCAGATGATCTTTCGGAAGTGGTCTATTATGCAGTGTGTCATCTGGGATATTGAAAATTGTATCCCTCACTACAAGGTGATAGGTGGGTGTTGACATATATAAATCACAATCATTATCACCCTGTAGAAGATCAGTATAGAAAAATTATCAGTGTTTTTCTGATTCACATTTCATGGGAACAATTATTAGAATTTTGATTACCACGGCTAAGACAGTTCTTTGAGGCGAATGGATCACCTCAAAGCTAGTGGGGGGTGGGGCGGGATGTTCACACGCTGGTTGTTCCGGATTTGCATCTTCCCTTTTCTTCCCGCCCATAAAAGTTTCTAGCAACTCTCCCTTCCATTGCAATTTTTCTTCAAGGGTTGCTATTTTTTCGCTCATTTGTTCCAATTTTTCATCTGTATCATCCATTTTTTATTCTTCTCAAAATATACTCAGGGTGTCACCCCAAACCCCGCACCTCTGACATGACCATATTTTTATGGCTGCTTCAAAGCCGTCGATAATAGGTCTTTATCTGCTACAAGAGTAGCTGATTCCTGTGACTGTCGGATATAGGAAAATAACTAATTATTTTTATGTAATAGCAATTTTAAACAAATATTTTTTTCGTCGTGTCATACTTACACATATTTCCCACACTTTCTGTGTGTTCTCATCTACTAACTTCCCTTATTTGTTCACACGTGCCTCCTTTTATAGCACATGACGTGGGATGGAAGCGCATTTGGTTTTAGACTCATCAATCTACATATAAACATAGAAAGAAAATTATGATGTTGTTTATTGGAAAATAACAATATTACTATAAATTTAAAATATGTACCATTTTCTTTTCTAATGAAGCATACCCCATCCTTTCTTTATGATAGGGGTATGTTGGTTTTGATGCATGTTCCTTATTTTCAGTACAGAGTTTCTGTTTCATAAATGAAATATTGACAATCAAAGTGATTAATACATGTATCCTCAAACAACGTATTATCACCCACAATGTACCTGAAACTTCTCATCCCCAAGACGACCAATAAATGCATCCCATGCTTCTTGGGATATTAGGTGAGCATAGAAAATGCGTGGGTGTGGGTTTATTTTACCTTTAGAATCTTTCACGTGGAATATTGTTAAAATAGTGCGAAAACCTCGATGAATCTTTCCTACAAGCCTTAGTACATAATCCCTGTGTGAATCGTCTACTATAAATGTACTCTGTAAGAGATTGAGAAGATTAAGACATTGTTTCATTATTTTATTTGATAGTAAATTAAAAAAATAAATTCATAATGTTACTGTAATTTCTTCCCAGATCACAGCCTTCAGCCCGGACACAACCTGGTGCCATGAATCTATGTCAATCGGAACGCATTGCCGAGTGAAAACTCCAATGAATCTACTAAACATATCCTTGTTGGGATTCACATGTTGGCCTCGTGCATTCCATCTGACTTCAAATTTGATGCCTTTGCTTTTCACCTTAATAATTTTGGCTAACACCGTCAAACTATGACGCACCAGTGTTTTCTGTGATGTCGGTCCTTCATTCCCAACCATTTCACTGATATCAACATAATCTATATGTTCATCTGGAATGGTATCAAAAGAATGTGCTGATGGTTGTTGGACCTCAACACTAGGAGCAGTAGGAGCCGCAACAGCAGGAGCAGCAGCAGCCGTAGTTGGAGCAGCAGGAGCCACAACAGGAGCAACAAGAGCCACATCAGGAGCAACAGTAGCAGCAACATGAGCTACAGGAGCAGCAGAAGCTACAGCAGCAACAGCTTGAGATACTTTTTCAGCCTCAAGGTTAGGATTACCAGAATGTGTAGAAGTCATTATCTGCAAAAGTGGTTGAACAATTAATTCAGATTACATAAATTCAGTAATGATAAGATAATAACATGAGATAACAAGATCTACATTACAAACAAAATATAACCTGTTTACTAAACTCTCTTTCTTTTTTTCAATGGTTGAAGGGATTTGACACCTCTATCGACTATCCAAATCCCTTCATTTTGGTCTCATCTAACATAAAAAACACACTTCTACATTGGTACCGCTCTGAAATGATTGTGACGTACCACTAAAAGGATCGTCTTTAACTGAATTTTCATTAGAACCTTCAGTAGTTTTGGACGATAATAGAAAAATCGACCACTTTCAGTTTTTGGTATCTAGAACATAAAAAACGTGTACCACTTTTGATGCCATTATAAACTGTTCGTTATTGTACCCTTCTTTACTAAAATAAACTTTCACAAATCCCCATTAATCTATGTTAACACCAATGTTGTTATCAATCCATTTGCATTGAAAAATCAGAAATTTGAATGTCGTATAATCCAACTCCCATATTAGTTTGATTATACCTAACTATGACATATTTTCATAAATTGGATTTCTATCCTTACTACCAGAAACATGAATCACTTCAGCCACTAGTGTAACTCCACTATTTTGCATGGTACTATCTTCATCATGTTCATCTGTATAGAATGTATAACCATTAATTACATAACCACTATAAGATAATACATTCACACTTGGTCCAGCATCTAGCCATCAAGGTTGTTCTAAAATTGAATTCAGATTTTCATCAAACTGCTTAAAATTATGGTCCTGAAACCATCCTATAAACTAGTGATTATGTGTATCTGATAACCATTTTTCAGCCCTTGATGGATTCAACTGCCTAAGAATTTCTCTGTGAGTTTCAATATATGGAGCAACCTCCCAACTATTATGAAAAACATAAAGATGAGCCTGATCCTGATCTGTAATACTAATTGTCACAACTTCTCTTCCAGAACTTCCCTCACCCTCAATGCGTCCAGTGTGACGAGATTTCGGGAGACCAATGCTTTCCACATCAGATAGGTATTTAGTACAAAATTCAATGGCTTCCTCAACATTATATTGCTCCACTATAAAACTCTCTGGACGAGTTATTTTTTTGACATACCCTTTCAAAATCTTCACATACCGTTCCCCAGGATACATCCATCTATAGTCCATAGGACCACAAAGTCAACTCTCTCGCACCAAGTGAATCATCAATTGAACCATCATATCAAAAAATGTTGGCAGGAAGAACATTTCTAATTCACATAATATGATGACAATTTCTTTTTCCATAGTTGGCAATTTCCCCGGGTCTAAAACTTTTCTATATATAGCTTTGAAAAAGAAAAAAAATTTAGTTAACGTATGACGAACATTTTTGGGAAAAATGCAATGTAATTCTATAGGAACTTGATCTTGCATCAAAACATTGAAATCATGTGATTTCAAAACTTTTAACTTCAAATCATTCATTGACACAATGTTCTTGATATTTGATGAGTACCCCTATGGAACCTTTCCATCATTGAAGAAGTTTCAAAACTGATATCTCTCTACCCTAGAATGAGTATAAGAAGCTAGAGGAAGAAACATTCGATTTTCACCCTTCACGAGAGCCAACTCTTCTCTTATTCCCATGTCAACCATGTCCAACTTTTCCTTAATTCCATCTTTTGTTTTGCCAGGGTCATTTAGCAACGTTCCGATAACACTGTCACATGCATTTTTTTCCACATGCATCACATCAAGAAAATGTCCTGTAAAGACCCGTAAAATTCAAGGGAAATTTTTTCTTAATTTTCTTTAGAATTTTACAAGAGCGCGGTTTCAGACGTCACCTGATTCCGAGGCCCGGAGTGCCTGGAATCAATTTCCGAAGTTTGGCTCAGGTACGTTCAATGAACGAATGAGCGGGAATTCCTAACTTTTGATACGGTGCTCGGAATTGAAATCTGAGGGCACCGATGAACTCGCAGCGCCGATATTCGCTTAAAGAGACCTTTTCGGAAGTTGCGTTTGTTGCAGGACGAAAGTTAGTTTTTGGGTTTTTAGTTTAAGTTAAATAAAATTCGTGAAGAACAAATTTTATTTTAACTTGTTAAATCCTACCAAAGGGGGTTGGAAGTGGGACCCACATCCACTTAACCTCCCTTGGGAGGATTAAGTGTGGTGGGGCCCACACGAAGCTCCCAACCTTTCATCTTCTTCCAACTCCCTTAACCCCTCTTTAATGACTTGAGTTATTTAATTTTAGAGTTGATCTTTTTGAAATTCAAACCTTTGAAATTCTTTTGTTAGGTTTGTAAATAAAATAAGCTCTTATTTTATTTGGATGGGTTAGAACACTTTGGCCACCTTGAGAGCTTTTGGGAGCTTTTCTTCTTCTTTTTCAACTCTGACGAAGAACACGAAGAACCTTCGAACTTGACGAAGAACGCTCAAGTTCCGACGAAGAACGCCGCTCCGCTCTTCTTCATCTTCCGTGTCAACGAGAGGGAACGCCGCTTCCTCCTCGGATTCCCTTCGTTGGCATACGAAGTTTCGCCAACGACGTATCACATCGGACGCACCCCTTCGTCATCGGATTTGACGAACGACGACCGCGACGCCCGACCTCCGCGACGTTGTCTTCCGCGGAACGTTGTCAAATCTACGAACCTATACCCGAGGTAGGGGTTGTTGATTTATTGTTTAATTATTTTATTCTTGATCGTGGATCTCGCATGTCTAACGTGAGGCTTTTGAATATTTAAAGTTGTGTTATTATTTAACGTGAGGGGTCCGGACCGCATGAACACGGCCGAACCCCCTCCATCGTTCTTGTTGAATTGCTTTGCGGGTAGAAACAAGGTGGCGTGGTGCCGTCGCACCACGCGGTTAATCATGCGTTTATTTTACGCAACGCCGTCGCGCGCGCACCATGGAAGAAACATCTTGAACGCGACGCCGTCACGCCGCGTTGAAAGAAATCAAGGCACGGCGGAGGGGCGCGGTGTCGTCCCACCGCGCCGGACGACGAACACCGCGGCCGGTTTCGGGCCGCGGCGGAAAGAGAAGACCGGCGGCCGAGCCGCCGGCGTCGGAAGCCGAAGAGGGGACCGGATTCTTCCGGTCCCGTTGGAGAAAACCGGTCGGCCAGCTGGCCGGCCGGATGGTCAAAACCGGGGGAAATTAATCCCCCGGCCAGCACATAAAAACCCCCCTCATAAAGAGGGGGGCGGTTTCCATGAAGGGGGGGGGGGGGGCAGCAGCCCCCCGGTTTTTCTCCAAGCCGGCCCCCACGTGGGGGCCGTTTTTTCTACAAAGGGCGCGGAAATTAGCCGCGCCGCCAGCCCAAACAGCGGGGGGGCTTTGCCCCCCCCGCGTGCAGCCTCCGTGCGGTGCCAGGCCGCCGCGGCCTCCGCGCCGCCGCGCCGCCGGCCGGCCGGGCCGGGTCGGACCTGGGTCGGATCGACCCGGTTCGGGTCGGACCCGGTTCGGGCCGACCCAGGGGGGGTCGGGCCGGGTCGACCCGGACCCGGACCCCCCCCCCCCCCCCCCGTTTCGAATCAGATTCGGTCTTTTGCCCATAACTTGAGCCTCGGACCTCCGATTGACGAACCGTCTACGGCAACGCGATCCTTGGATCGAGACGGTAGTTTCGGTATATCGCACTCAAGGTTTCAGATTACTTTGAGTTCGGCCGGGTTGGTTCATTCACGAAACCAACCGGGCCTTCGGAGCGGAAACGCTCATATCTTGAGCTACGAATGTCCGATTGACGTGCCGTCAGCTGTGTTGTGTTCCTCTTAGTGAGACGGATCTTTTGGCATACTCCGCCCGAGGTTTGGACGCAGGTGGAGTATGGTCGGGTTGGTTTTGCCTTAAAAACCAACCAGGCCCCGGGGAGGAAAATGCCAATAACTCTCAGACCGGGCGTCCGATCGACGCGCCGTCTGTTGCGTTGAGTTCCTGTTGACGATACGGAACTTTTGGATACAAAAACTCTGGACTTTGTGTCAGTTGATGTATCAGCCTCTCGGCTCGTGGAGCGGACCCTCCGAACGAGCTTGCTGTGTGCGGGAACCCTAGTGCTGGCTGCGACCGTTACTGTGACTACTACTGCTGCTACTGCTACTGTGACTGCGACGACGACAGTACAGAGATCCTGTGTGGATTCGACGACGACGACTACTGCACTCAGCGATCCTACGTGGATCAGTGCTACAGGTCCTGCGTGGGCCCGATCTTGTGTGGGTCCGATCTTGTGTAGGTCACTGCGGGGGTTAGTACCTATCGATCCTTCGTGGGTCCGAC
The DNA here is from genome assembly GCA_963277665.1 of Viscum album. Classification (NCBI taxonomy): domain Eukaryota; kingdom Viridiplantae; phylum Streptophyta; class Magnoliopsida; order Santalales; family Viscaceae; genus Viscum; species Viscum album. Next base: position 5,196,626 of record OY728126.1, read on the forward strand.
GACTTAGATGGTTCAGTGATCATCTTTATCGTCATCCGAAGAAGTATATTTGTGTGAGCTGAATCTTCTGTTTTACTCGATAGAGGTGGTGCGCTTGGTTGTAGCGGCAGACCTGCGATACTGGAGACGAGCGTACGGAGTACGAAGACCGTGTAGCCGGCTGAGACCTGAAGACTTCTCGACCGACTCGACTTGGAGTGAGTCGACTAGCCCAGTGGACGGAGCGCCCGGTATTTGGCGGCAGACCCACGGCGGACGGAGCGCCTGGTAGTTGGCAGCAGACCCGCGGTACTCGACTGGAGGAGTACCTCTGTAGGCTATTGGGGTGAGCGCCCAGTATTTGGCAGCAGACCCTCAGCGGACGGAGCACCCGGTAGTTGGCGGCAGACCCGCGGTACTCGACAGGAGGAGTACCTCAGCAGTCTTAGGTTAGTGAGCAGTATCTCAGAGTCGTGACAGGACATTGTACACTTCAGAGATGGGGCTCTTCAGTAGTTACGTTTTTTATAATGAAAATCCTGTGTGAGCTGAAATCTATTGCTTTCCTATGTGGATTGTGTTGTGCAATACTGTGTGGATTACGTTTTGCTTTCCTGTGTGGAATATGTTTACTTTCCTGTGTGGACTGAGTTGTACTTGGGCTCGGAGGTTGGAGCGTATTTGAAATTGATGACTTAGGTATATGTATGGGCATATACCTAAGCAGTGTCGGTTATTACTTCGTGATTGTTCCTTTCTTCGTGGTTTATCCTTTGTGGATTTGAGAGACCTTCAGGGGTCTCGGGGTCCCTACTGAGTAGCTTATACTCACCCCTGCACGGGCTTTGCCCGCACTACGTTGTGTTGGTTGCAGACGACGGACATCGTTGATCTTAGATGAGGCTTGTAGAGCAGGACGGTACCTGGAGGAGGATCACTGGGCGAGACGTGCTCGGAGAGGACGGCGGGACCCGTGGAGCAGTGGAGCTATCTGTACCCACCCTTCAGGTGGGATTTTCAGTGGACAACTCGGTGTAGCGGCTTTTACTTTTCAGTTGTTGTTTTCCCTTTCGAGTTGTACTTTACTTTCAGTTTGGGTTTGTATACTGGCCCATTTACTTTTCCGCACTTTCAGTTGTACTCTGCTTTTGCTTAGTATTTACTTTCCGCTTGCTTGCTCTGTGGTGTTTGTTTTCTTTACAAAGGCAATGCCTTCCCTTTTTACCGGGATTTACGCCTTGGTGCGAGTCGCCAGCCCCTGGCCTATGGAAGGCGGGCTTGGGGTAGTCACGGCACGGACCCCGAGGGCGGGTCGTGACAAATTGGTATCAGAGGAGTTTGGTTCTACCGCGAACTCTGATCTTTCCTATGTGAAGCAATAATGTTTAGCGTATTGAGTGTGGTTATCAGTCCAGGGAGTCCAGTGTTGGTGCGGCGGACGACGTATCCGTACACCAGGACCCTGACTTCTGATTTCCGACTTAATGCACGAAAACATTGATTGCGTGTGTGTTTCAAGTTTTCTTTGTGATTACTTATATCAGCTCACCAGGTATACTGTTCTGACCATGGCGCACCTGTTTCCTTTTAAGGATGGCCCCACGACGGCAGCCAGCTAGGGTTCTGAGAGTCGAGCGTGACGACAGCCCACCGAGCGATGAGGCCTCGGTGCAGGGCCCTTTGTCAGCAGTGGCACCGGTGGTAGCTCTACCCGCCGAGCCCCCGATGCTTCCAGCAGCAGCCGCTGACGATGCACGTCGCCTCAGCGCACTGCATGAGTTTCAGCGCCAGCGACCGCCCAGGTTTCACAGGGAGACGGATCCCCAGGCAGCAGAGGACTGGCTGGAGGCAGTGGTACGAGTGTTTAGGCTAGTGAGGACACCAGCAGACCTCATGGTGATCCTCACTGCGATCCTACTACACGCAGCAGCAGGACGATGGTGGAGCTTGATTCTCCAGGTGCACGATGAGGCATCTCTACTTTGGACGGACCTTGAGAGCCTCTTCCGCTCGGAGTTCGTCCCAGCCACCCTTCGTGCGGTGCGTATCCAGGAGCTTCTACAGCTGCGGCAGGGAAGCATGACGGTCGCTCAGTACTCGGCGAGATTTACCGATCTCTTGCGCTACTCGACCGACATGGTACGGGACCCATTCTTCCGGGCCCGGACCTTCGAGCAGGTTTTGAGACACGAGATCAGGGCATCGCTGATCTCCCTCAGCATACCGACTCAGACAGGAGTACTGAAGCGGGCCCTTCTGATCGAGAGCTTCCTTGCTGAGTCTACACCAGCGCAGCGACCCACCGCAGGGCGTCACGTGGCAGAGTCATCTGCAGCAGGCAGTCGACGGATGACTCAGGGGTCCAGACAGACCAGACCTTCAGGCAGACGACCTCAGGACACTAGCTCAGCAGTGCGGGGCACACAGTGCGGAGCCAGTCTTTCGAGTGGAAGACAGTGCTATGCATGCGGCGGGCAAGGCCACATGGCTCGTGACTGCCCGACCCGCCATGCAGAGGAGCAGCAGACGGTTGAGGAACCACCTAGGCAGAGGCAGAGGTTCGACCGTGGCGGTCCGCAGGGAGGAGGCGGACGAGGCAGAGGAGCTGGACGAGCAGCCGGTGGTGGGCGACGCTTTGAGGCTCTTCCACCACCACCACCAGGAGGTCCACCCCGACCACAGGGAGTAGGTGAACATGCGAGAGCTCAACTTCAGGCAGCCGAGGCCTTTCATCATGGAGCTCTGGGAGCCGATGGACAGGAGCAGAACTAGTGGATACATCCTTTGTACTTCTGGTTCCTTGTTGCATTTGTGTAGCGTCTTGTATTATGAGTTGCAATAATAAAAGCCGCATACCTTTGTGATATTTCATTCCTGTTCTCTTTCGTGATGTTACTAAGAGGTTCCAGTTTTGGCTGTTGACTTGACCCTCACTTGTGAGACATCTACTGGAGGAGACCCAGTTACCACACACTGATGCCGACAGTGTGACTCAACCCTTGGAGGCGAGAGTAACGGTTGGATCTCTTAGTAGTAGCGTCGAGGCCTTACGACGTCATCCTTGGTATGGATTAGTATCATCCATGTTAGGATTGACTGTATTAGGCGAAGAATGTGGTTCATCCAGGGGATGAGACCAGATTTCTCTTATCGGCAAAGAAGAAATCTTGTAGCTCTTGTGGGACCAGAGAAGGTCCAGGTCATCCAGGAGCAGATGAGGACAGCACAGAGCCGGCAGAAGTCATATGCTGACAGGAGGCGGAGGCCACTAGAGTTCGAGGATGGCGACCACATCTTCTTGCAGGTCTCACCTCGACGTGGTATTCGGAGATTTGTCCGAGGCGGCAAGTTATCTCCGCGCTTCATCAGACCCTTCCAGATTCTCAGCAGGATTGGTGAGGTGGCTTATCGCCTGGCTCTACCACCTCAGTTGCACCGGGTGCACGACGTCTTCCACGTATCCCAGCTGAGGAGATACGTGCACGACCCGACGCACATCATTGACCATGGGGAGCTTGACGTTGACGATGGGGTGACTTTTACAGAGGTTCCGGTGGAGATAGAGGATCGACAGGAGCGGGTCCTGCATGGGCGATCGATTCCTCTTGTGCGCATCAGATGGCTGCACGGGAATCTCCAGGAGAGCACATGGGAGCGGGAGGCTCAGATGCATGCTCAGTACCCTCATTTGTTTCCCTAGTTTTTGATGTATCTTTACGGGGACGTAAAGCCCTTAGGTGGGAGTAATGTAAAGACCCGTAAAATTCAAGGGAAATTTTTTCTTAATTTTCTTTAGAATTTTACAAGAGCGCGGTTTCAGACGGCACCTGATTCCGAGGCCCGGAGTGCCCGGAATCAATTTCCGAAGTTTGGCTCGGGTACGTTCAGTGAACGAAAGAGCGGGAATTCCTAACTTTTGATCCGGTGCTCGGAATTGAAATCCGAGGGCACCGATGAACTCGCAGCACCGATATTCGCTTAAAGAGACCTTTTCGGAAGTTGCGTTTGTTGCGGGACGAAAGTTAGTTTTTGGGTTTTTAGTTTAAGTTAAATAAAATTCGTGAAGAACAAATTTTATTTTAACTTGTTAAATCCTACCAAAGGGGGTTGGAAGTGGGACCCACATCCACTTAACCTCCCTTGGGAGGATTAAGTGTGGTGGGGCCCACACGAAGCTCCCAACCTTTCATCTTCTTCCAACTCCCTTAAACCCTCTTTAATGACTTGAGTTATTTAATTTTGGAGTTGATCTTTTTGAAATTCAAACCTTTGAAATTCTTTTGTTAGGTTTGTAAATAAAATAAGCTCTTATTTTATTTGGTTGGGTTAGAACACTTTGGCCACCTTGAGAGCTTTTGGGAGCTTTTCTTCTTCTTCTTCAACTCTGACGAAGAACACGAAGAACCTTCGAACTTGACGAAGAACGCTCAAGTTCCGACGAAGAACGCTGCTCCGCTCTTCTTCGTCTTCCGTGTCAACGAGAGGGAACGCCGCTTCCTCCTCGGATTCCCTTCGTCGGCATACGAAGTTTCGCCAACGACGTATCACATCGGACGCACCCCTTCGTCATCGGATTTGATGAACGACGACCGCGACGCCCGACCTCCGCGACGTTGTCTTCCGCGGAACGTTGTCAAATCTACGAACCTATACCCAAGGTAGGGGTTGTTGATTTATTGTTTAATTATTTTATTCTTGATCGTGGATCTCGCATGTCTAACGTGAGGCTTTTGAATATTTAAAGTTGTGTTATTATTTAACGTGAGGGGGCCGGACCGCATGAACACGACCGAACCCCCTCCATCGTTCTTGTTGAATTGCTTTGCGGGTGGAAACAAGGTGGCGTGGTGCCGTCGCACCACGTGGTTAATCGTGCGTTTATTTTACGCAACGCTGTCGCGCGCGCACCATGGAAGAAACTTCTTGAACGCGATGCCGTCGCGCCGCGTTGAAAGAAATCAAGGCACGGAGGAGGGGCGCGGTGTCGTCGCACCGCGCCGGACGACGAACACCGTGGCCGGTTCCGGGCCGCGGCGGAAAGAGAAGACCGGCGGCCGAGCCACCGGCGTCGGAAGCCGAAGAGGGGACCGGATTCTTCCGGTCCCGTTGGAGAAAACCGGCCGGCCAGCTGGCCGGCCGGATGGTCAAAACCGGGGGAAATTAATCCCCCGGCCAGCACATAAAAACCCCCCTCATAAAGAGGGGGGGCGGTTTCCATGAAGGGGGGGGGGGGGGGTAGCAGCCCCCCAGTTTTTCTCCAAGCCGGCCCCCACGTGGGGGCCGTTTTTTCTGCAAAGGGCGCGGCAATTAGCCGCGCCGCCAGCCCAAACAGCGGGGGGCTTTGCCCCCCCGTGTGCAGCCTCCGTGCGGCGCCAGGCCGCCGCGGCCTCCGCGCCGCCGGCCGGTCGGGCCGGGTCGACCAGGACCCGGACCCCCCCGTTTCGAATCAGATTCGGTATTTTGGCCATAACTTGAGCCTCGGACCTCCGATTGACGAACCGTCTGCGGCAACGCGATCCTTAGATCGAGACGGTCGTTTCGGTATATCGCACTCAAGGTTTCGGATTACTTTGAGTTCGGCCGGGTTGGTTCGTTCACGAAACCAACCGGGCCTTCGGAGCGGAAACACTCATATCTTGAGCTACGAACGCCCGATTGACGTGCCGTTAGCTGTGTTGTGTTCCTCTTAGTGAGACGGATCTTTTGGTATACTCCGCCCGAGGTTTGGACCCAGGTGGAGTATGGTCGGGTTGGTTTTGCCTTAAAAACCTACCGGGCCCCGGGGACGAAAATGCCAATAACTCTCAGACCGGGCGTCCGATCGATGCGCCGTCTGTTGCGTTGAGTTCCTGTTGACGATACTGAACTTTTGGATACATCAACTCTGGACTTTGTGTCAGTTGATGTATCAGCCTCTCGGCTCGTGGAGCGGACCCTCCGAACGAGCTTGCTGTGTGCGGGAACCCTAGTGCTGGCTGCGACCGTTACTGTGACTACTACTGCTGCTACTGCTACTGTGACTGCGACGACGACAGTACAGAGATCCTGTGTGGATTCGACGACGACGACTACTGCACTCAGCGATCCTACGTGGATCAGTGCTACAGGTCCTGCGTGGGCCCGATCCTGTGTGGGTCCGATCTTGTGTAGGTCACTGCGGGGGTTAGTACCTATCGATCCTTCGTGGGTCCGACGACTTAGATGGTTCAGTGATCATCTTTATCGTCATCCGAAGAAGTATATTTGTGTGAGCTGAATCTTCTGTTTTACTCGATAGAGGTGGTGTGCTTGGTTGTAGCGGCAGACCTGCGATACTGGAGACGAGCGTACGGAGTACGGAGACCGTGTAGCCGGCTGAGACCTGAAGACTGCTCGACCGACTCGACTTGGAGTGAGTCGACTAGCCCAGTGGACGGAGCGCCCGGTATTTGGCGGCAGACCCACGGTGGACGGAGCGCCTGGTAGTTGGCAGCAGACCCGCGGTACTCGACTGGAGGAGTACCTCTGTAGGCTATTGGGGTGAGCGCCCAATATTTGGCAGCAGACCCTCAGCGGACGGAGCGCCCGGTAGTTGGCGGAAGACCCGCGGTACTCGACAGGAGGAGTACCTCAGCAGTCTTAGGTTAGTGAGCAGTATCTCAGAGTCGTGACAGGACACTGTACACTTCAGAGATGGGGCTCTTCAATAGTTACGTTTTTGATAATGAAAATCCTGTGTGAGCTGAAATCTGTTGCTTTCCTATGTGGATTGTGTTGTGCAATCCTGTGTGGATTACGTTTTGTTTTCCTGTGTGGAATATGTTTACTTTCCTGTGTGGACTGAGTTGTACTTGGGCTCGGAGGTTGGAGCGTATTTGAAATTGAAGACTTAGGTATATGTATGGGCATATACCTAAGCAGTTTCGGTTATTACTTCGTGATTGTTCCTTTCTTCGTGGTTTATCCTTTGTGGATTTGAGAGACCTTCAGGGGTCTCGGGGTCCCTACTGAGTAGGTTATATTCACCCCTGCACGGGCTTTGCCCGCACTACGTTGTGTTGGTTGCAGACGACGGACATCGTTGATCTTAGTTGAGGCTTGCAGAGTAGGACGGTACCTGGAGGAGGATCACTGGGCAAGACGTGCTCGGAGCGGACGACGGGACCCGTGGAGCGGTGGAGCTATCTGTACCCACCCTTCAGGTGGGATTTCCAGTGGACAGCTCGGTGTAGCGTCTTTTACTTTTCAGTTGTTGTTTTCCCTTTCGAGTTGTACTTTACTTTCAGTTTGGGTTTGTATACTGGCCCATTTACTTTTCCGCACTTTCAGTTGTACTCTGCTTTTGCTTAGTATTTACTTTCCGCTTGCTTGCTCTGTGGTGTTTGTTTTCTTTACAAAGGCAATGCCTTCCCTTTTTACCGGGATTTACGCCTTGGTGCTAGTCGCCAGCCCCTGGCCTATGGAAGGCGGGCTTGGGGTAGTCACGGCACGGACCCCGAGGGCGGGTCGTGACATGTCCGACGTACAAACAATTCCATTATGGTAATTCAAAAAAAAACTGATCTCTTTTTCAGACCGATTTTCGTAAGGTTTTTTAAAAATGGTTTACCAAAAACTGTGTTCAGATCTTTTACTTTCTCAAACAGCTGATCACCTATTAGTGGAGACGGTGTTGTGCTTTTTTTCTAAACATCCATTGAATGATGTCGTCCAGGATCAGTACTAATGCCGATGAGGTAGAAATATACGATGTCCTAGAAACACAGATTTCGATGAATGTTTCAACCTAATTGATTATGTATCTTTTTCACACATGGGACACCCTTGAGTTCCTTTAATTCTATAGCCTGACAAATTTCCATAAGCAGGGAAATCATTTATTGTCCCATACAACATCACTCTCAACATGAAGTATTCACTTTTATAAGCATCATACAACATTACACCTGAGTCCCACAATAACTTCAAATCCGCGATCAAAGGAGCCAGAGAAACATCAATATCATTACCTAGTTGTTTTGGTCATGATATAAGCATAGATAACATGATGAATTTTTGCTTTATGCATAACCAGGGAGGCAAATTATAATTTACCAACATAACAGGCCATGTACTATGAGTGCTGGTTTGAAAACCAAATGGATTCACTCCATATGTAGATAACGCAAGTTGAAGGTTTATCGGCTCTTTTCCAAATTCAGGATACTCATGATCAATTTTCTTCCATTGAGGAGAGTTGGCCGGATGACGTAATAACCCATCTTTATTTCTTTTATCTGCATTCCATGACAATTGTCTTGCAGTTTCTCCACTTCCATATAGACGCCTAAACCTTGGAATGATTGGAAAGTACCATACAACTTTCTTAGGATTGGATTTATCTTTCTTATATCGATAAGAACCATAGTTTTCTCATTACGTAAGTGATTTGTTCTCCTTGAAAAACAATATGCAGTCTTTCAGGCATGCATGTATTCTTTCAGAAATCATTCCCATCGAGCATATCATTTTTCTAGCTTCTTATGTCTGGCTTGGGAGCTCATTATCTTCTGGAAGCATGTCATTCAAGAGAGCAAGTAGTTCCATAAAACTGACATCACTCCATCCGTTGCCTGCTTTCAATTTATACAACCTCGGTACAGCTGACAATGTTGTATACTTAGTGCAAGCAGCATACAATGGCGTCTTTGCACAACTCTTTAACTTCTCAAACAATTTTGGGAAATCACGGAGTTCATCTTTAATTGTCTTTGTCATTTCCTCAATATGATCTTCATCATCATTGACATATGTAATCACATCCTCCATATTGTCTTATTCATTATCCATATTTGTATTCATATTTGACGATCCATAAAACGTAGTTTTATCCCATCCATTAGCTACATTCGCTTTTTCTCTGTGTTTATTCCAACATTTATAACTCCGATCTATTCCGTGACATATAAAATGTTCTTCCAAATCTTCTGGAGTAAGTATTCTAGAATAAAAACAATGTAAACATGGAAAAAAATTTGATAAGGATCCTTTGCGTGATCCTTTGAGAACTTGATGAACTCTTTCACTCTGTTCTCGTACTCTATTGTTAAACGATTAGCATCCATCCAATATTTATTCATCTTCATCCTATTTGAATCTCAAATATTAGTATTTATGGTTCAAGTACACAAAAAAGACTTCCAAATACAGTAGAAGAGAACCGCTTCCTTATAAAAATAGTTATTAATAGATCCTAACCATTAGTATTTATTCATCTTCATTAAATTTAATTTCTTTAGATTCATTATAGTTTCCTCAAATCACCCCAGACCAAACACAAGAATAATCAAGAATGACACATCTACCACTCCTAGGTCTCTTCCCTACATTCAATATCATCATTCCTAAGTACCCATATATCCACACATACACATGTCACAAACACATAAAAAACCATATCCACATCAGAACCAAAGTACCAATAGGGATTTCAATCAGGTTACTCGACTCAAGTGGTGGTGTGTAAGAAATAATAAGAAAATATAATAAGTATATAGTCACACATAAATCTTAGTAACATGTACCAATATGGTATCTTAGTATTTACATATTTCCAACATCACATACTTTCATAATAAAAAAGATGGGAGATATATAAAAACAGACTTAAATGAACAATATATATAAACCTCTTATATAAATTAGTTTTCATGAACATAATAGTTCTATAATCAATGTCATGTAATAATAATAAAAATTATATCATAGTAACATTTATCAAACCCTATGGTATGTTAGTTTTTAGTAATATGATCCTCACACAACTCAATCAGTGATCTTGGCTCAATGTGTGAACACATCTTACGACTCATGTCATCGGGACTCAAATTCCCATTGGGCAAAAATTCATGTCATAGTATGTTTAAGTTAGTATTTTCATCATAAATCTAGTGCTAGAAGATTATATCCTAACATATTATCCAAATTACCACTAAATACCCTGGCTTTATATACTTCCAATCAAATAATCAACCAAACATGGGAAAATCAATCATTACAAATAATTTCATTTATTACATTCAAATACCCAATTTTAGTTTTGAACATGAATTTTCATTTCAAAACCAAGTCATAGGTTTTCATATAATATATTCTTTTTTCAAATCATATTATATTCTAATCATTTTTTTGAAATCAAGGCTAATTATTTTATAAAATATTCCCACTACAATATATAGTTTCTCAAATCATTTGATGACGCAAAAAAACAACTAAGAAGGGGAATTATTTTAAAAATACATGCCTCTAAAATCACAAATAAATTCCACTTTAATTAAAATCATATTAAATTATATTTATAATTCATATTGAATAAATCAAGGGAAAAAGTTTTAATTGTGTGGAAGAAACATTATGGAACCACCTTCCTTTAATTAGTGATCAACCCAACTTAAAACCCATAATGGGATCTGGAAATGAATAATGAAGGTGTATAAGATCAATTAGTCTAACATATAATAAAGATTTATAAAAAAGAATATTAGATTCACTAAAAAGATGATGATCTGTCACTCTATACGGAGGATATAAGAGGAGATAGAGGATTTCCGATCGATGAGAGATCCCCTTATCAGAGTGAAACCAAACGCATCCACTGGATCTCCTATCTGAGAAAAAGGGAGTTTGGAGGAGTTAAAATGACTCTTGTAAGCCTTAAAGAATCAAGATTTCAAATGAGAGTTGTGTAGGAGAAAAAAGAATATAAAATGGGTCTCATTGAATTTAAGACTATAAAAAAAGATACCACGTTGCAACCTCCCATGGACACGGTAAAAAAAGGATTTAGACAACCATACTATGGTGTAGACTTCTTTTCATGAACTAGGCCAGGTTTCCATCCCACTTGACACCTGACCCAACTCCTGGGAAGGTCCAAAGGGAATTACCAATCCCCATGGGTTGTAACTAGTGCCTAGGCATTGAGAAACACCTTTGGGAATGATTTTTTCATGTAAAAACTCATAAATATTACATAATAATCAAACACCATATCATAACCAAATTTCACAATATAATAGACCAAAAGATAACACAACAATAGGGGATAAGCATTTAATAATTTCAACCAAATCCAAAATAACAAAAAAAAGGTATGGGAACCAACAATACAACCAAGCCTTCATGAAACATGAGGGTCAAAATCCCCATTCCACAACCAATAACAATCACCAAAAGGGGAACTACTAGCACATATATCCACCATCACCACCAAGGGAACCTTGCCTTTAACCGGGTAAAACATAATAAGGTCTACATAAACCTGATGGTGTATATAAGGTGTGAGCCAACATACCTATTAGGAAATAACAAAATTAGATTCCATGTAATGACATTATGATAAAAATTAACATGTTATTTTTTAAGAAAAATGAAGATACAATTTAAATAAAAGATTCTTTGAAATAAAAGAGAAAGTAAACGTGACAAGATAATGGTAAGAATTGTATGAGCACTATAGAAAACATATAAGGTATTAGGGTTACTAGGGTCCTAGAATCCTCGTACTCTTGGTGATCACATCTCTTAGATATGAAGGTCCTATTTGAGCCTCCAATCCCTAGCACATGAATGTTTAGTTAGTGTTGTTATGTATATCCTTATTAAGGAGACTAATCATCGGCCTGACTAACTCACCTAATATACTAGACCTAGTCTACCCACCTAGATAACTAGGATTCCATTGTGCTCAATTCCACCCTCTATATAAAATTATATCTATTTTATACAATAACAATTCCAATAATAGAAACCCACATGACAAACAACCATTTACAATAGTCAAATCATTATCAAACCCTTATGCCCAACAAAAAAACTGGAAAACATGATTCCCACAGCCCATACAATTTATAAAACCATTTTAGAACCAAATAAATCATATTAAACACCTAAAAAAATGTCAAATAATAGAACAACCTACCTATTTCTTGATATCTTCACAAAACTAGAATGAAACCACCAACTTAACTAAGGAAAGGACATAAGGATGTAATTAAACACTATAACCATAAAGATTTAACCCAAATAAATGATATTAAAGACAACCTAGGTCAAAACACTTTCTATATAAGAATAACCCAAGAGAGAAAAAAGTAGTGACCAAGAAAAGAGAATAAAAGAGAATATGAGATTCTTACATAGAGATTCCTTGTAGATAAAAGGCCAAATCACCCAAAAAATGGAGCCCAAGGGAAGGGAGAAAGGGAGGGAGTTTCACCTTGGGATAGAGGGTCAAATGGGATGATTCACCGAATATAGGACCACTATGAAAAAATTAAAATGAACATATTACCAATATTCCCAATAACCCTTAATGTATATCCACCAAGAACATCATACATCTCCAAATGACACGTCTACATCACTAAGAAGAGGGAAAATCCAAATAATGTCCCGAGACCTAGCATAGGTCGACCAACCATTTAAATTTTCACTAAAATGGTGGGACATAAGATGGAAATTTACTAAGAAGACATACCTTCACCAAAATAATATACTACAGCCACTAACCATGATGAACCACTAAGAGCATAATTAGAAAACTAAGGAAAGGTACACACAAAACATACCAATGAATCCAAATGTAATAAAAAAACTCAATATCCATCAATTACTCAACCAACAAAAAGAACAATATTAAAAAAATATTTGGAAAACATGCCTTAAAGGGAGGTCCAGCAAATCAAATACGGCGTTACGGGTGGCAGAGGTCCGGCAAACCGAAGAGGGCATTACAGGTGGCGGAGGTCCAGCAAAGAGAAGCGAGGGAGGCAGAGGTCCGGAAAGGAGAAGCGAGGGCGGTGGAGGTCCGACAACGAGAAGAGAGGGCAGCAGAGGTCTAGAAACGCAAACTCAGCGGGCAGTAGAGGTGAGTCAAAGGATTCCCGTATAGCGAGAGATTTAGGTCGCGATAAAACCAAGGCACTATGTAACCGACTTTATAAAAAAAATGGACTAAGGTTTTATCAGTGCTAAAAAAACGCTGATAAAGACCACCTTTATCAGCGCTAACATTTTAGTGCTAATAAAGGTATCCTTTATCAGCACTTTTTTAGCACTGATAATGGTACTCTTTATCAGCTCTAAAAAAGTGCTGATAAATCATTCCTGTATCAGCGCTAAAATTTTAGTGCTGATATAGAGATTCTTTATCAGTGCTTTTCTAGCACTAATAAAGGGTCGTTTCATCAGTGCTTCTTTAGCGTTGATACAGGGTAACCTTTATCAGCCCTTTTTCTTAGCTCTGATATAATGGGGCGCTTCCCTTTCCCATTTTTGTAGTAGTAGGGGTGCTACGCAGCTGGAGAGGTCGTCTGCGTAATAGGGTGGTGCACGGATTTATAGGAACCCCGTGTACCAGGGTGGTACGTGGCTTCAGGTTCGGACTACGTACCAGGTTGGTACGTGATGGAGTCCGCGCGAGCAACTGTGGCCAAGGGTGATTCCGGTCGGGGGTTCGTTGGTCAGGGCTTCGCCCGCATAGGAGGGTGTTACGCAGTGCGTCGGATCGAAAAGGGGGAATAGAATTCCTCATCCATGGGGAGTACATCCGCGGAGGGGCCATGGCTCACGGTCTTTTTCTTTTAAGTTCATGGTTCACCAGTTTTTTATGTTTTTTTGGTTCCTTATTAATTCATTTCTAGTTTCATACCTATTCGTGTTCACGAATTGGAACTTCACTATTTGTGAAATCCTATGCTCCTTCCTTCGAAATCCTTCCACCTGAATCTAATCGATCCCTTTCTTCTCCCCCTCGATCTTCTTTTATAGAGGGGGGAAAGAGATGTATATGTGGTTATGTGGCACCTTTTTCAGAGGCACATGACTAGAAACCTGGTTCACGGATGACTAGGTCAATCTGAAACTCGTGGGGGCATTGAATGAACCTTCCCCATGAACCATATTGGTTCGAGGAGTGCTTCGCAGCCGCACAGGGCTCCGCCTCCGTTCTACGAATGACAACGCACACGGTCTGATCCGGTTGACACGGTTCATGGTTGGGGCGGTTTGTGACGGTGGACTGGCCTGGCGCCCATTCTTCTTCGCGCCCTCGGAAGGTTCCCGCCTCCATTTCAAGAATGATGTTGGTCCATGTAGGGGGGCTACTTGCTGAACCAGCTACGTACCATCACTTTTGGACTGGTACACGGACCGGTCGATCCCCTTCCAAATTCTTGGGTGTTCTCTATATTTTTTCCTAGTTCTTTAAATGAAATTGGGTAGAATCTATTCCCAAATTAAGGGGTTCCCATTCTCCTTTGTGAATTTTTCAGGACCCTACAAATTCCCCCAATCAGAATGGGGTCCTATCGGAATGAAGAGGTTACTATTCTGATGTAGAGTGGTCCTGAAATTTGGATAGTTTGTGGTAGGGGAGTGGACCCGGTAGGAGACCATGCCTATAAATATGGGGGGGCCTTCCCTTGTATTTTACTACATTCTTTGCGAAAACAGAGCTCTCTTTTCGTCTCTGCGTGCCTGCCTCCTTTGTGAAACTTCTCATCCGTGAACTAGCTTCCGTTTCCACGAACCGTTCATCGTTCGTGCTTGCCTTCACCCGCGGACCAATCTCCCAGCCGCAAACTAAAACTTTTAATCAACTAAAAAGTAAGTCACGATGGTCCGCGTAGGAAATCGCTACATGGGTTCAGATGGTCCACGACCTGAAATAATCCAAACTTAGAATACTTATGAAGTCTTCTGAACTTAAACATTTAAATTAGAAGATTCTGCGGGGCAGCCTGGTTCGCGGGATGGTGGGCAATGCTCCGTGGGCTAGAGTATCATAGACTTCTTCCACATGGGCCAGGTTCGCGGGATGTCGTCATCACGAACTAGCCTATGAGGCCAGCCCGTAGATCTCGTCATGAAGGCTCCTGGATAGAGTCCTTTGTAAAAAACATGGTGTTTTTGTCCAAATTTTATTATTTTGGATTAACTATCTATATGTTTTCCATGATGCAGGGAGAAAATATGGTTCCTCCTCGACCTGTGACTAGGCCTACTTTAGAGCCTCTTCCGATTTGTCCATGAGGACATCTAGCTATGATCCATAGAGCTAAGAGCATCAAATAGGACCCTATCCAACCAATCATTCCCGAAGATGGTGTTTTGACGGACTTACTCTCCCCCGGACTTCTGAGCTATCCACTACTGAATCATCTTCCGCTTTATGGTTTCGGCCTTCAAGACGATGTCCCTACCCCCATGTCTTTTCAGGTCTTCCGTCCCCTTGTTTGGAATCATCGCTGAAGTATGCTCAAGCGAACCTTTCCCAGTCCGGAGAGATGATCTTTGATTCTGATCTGAAAGACAATTTAATTTTGAGAGGCTCTATTTGGACCCAAAGTGATCGGTACACTTCGGGCTTCTCCCAAGAGGACTTCCTCAAGAGTTACCCCTCCTTGATCAACCTTTCTTGAGTGGATCCTGACGCGGGATGGATTCCTAGGTGGGATCTTCGATCTAGTGGGATTTTTTCAAATGACTGGGCCTGGGCCTTTTGGGTCCATTTTCATTGACGGTAATTTCCCGAATCATTGGAAGTGGTTAATCTGTACTCCGTAGTGTGGGCTTCCGAGTATGATGTTTACCCACCATCTTCGATCCTGCCTGACTTGCTCAGTCGCTGGTGTTCAAGAACTAACACTTTCCACCTTGCCCATGGTGAAGTTGGTATTAGTTATGGGACATCTACCAACTGGGAGGGCTTCTAATCATTGGTGAGATGTATGACAATTTTTTTCCCACCCCTGACATATGGCACGATGCTGAACGGGTGCCATTGTTGGTGAGGGATCTTCTAGTTATGGCAGAGCGGTCACTGGGTCAGCCCTTGCATGACCACTCTATTATTCCCTATAGAACCTGAATAGGGTTATTTCTAAAGACCACTGGCCATGTGCTGAAGATCAAGCGCCCCAGGACTCATCCTTATCAACAATCACAAACTATCCTAGGTTATTACTGGGCGGTTCTGGAGGCGGGCGACTACCTTTCATGGGTTTATGAGGTGCACCCCGGTGTGCCGCCTATGATCAGGCCGGCATGTCTTTTCTCCATGTTTTTTAGTAGGTGGATATTCACATATCAAAATATCAACCCAGGAGTCAAAGATGGCACCCTGATGATGGTAGCTGAGCTGGCGGGAGGTCGCCCGGTGAATCTGGTCGTTCCCACTTTGGCTTGTATTTATGAATTACTGAGCCACATGCATGAGGGCGGGTCACCCAATCGTCTGAGTGGGACATTTCAATTCTTATATGGCCAGATAGCGGATCATTGCAGCTGTTATGAGTATCATCATAACACAGTCATCCTGCTTCCTACCCTTCGGCCTACCCTGCTTGATATAGCTGGAGTTCGTTTGAATTTCCTCAGCTCTGATGAAGTCATCAAGATTTTGAGTGACTTTTCCCAGTTATCATTCACTCCCTACCCCACTCCTTCCGGCGTCATGGTTGACGACTGCATGGGAAGCTTAGAAGATCCTTCTTTCATGATTTCGCTGCGGGACGGGTTTTTATCTGCGTGGATTGACGAGGTTTCTCTAGGTGAGTTATAAACCCCATATTGTTTTTCTCACCAGTTTGGATGTATGAAACTCCAAGTTTCCCTTCCCCATCCTCGATCCCAAAGAACTGAATCTGTCCACTCTCCGTCAATGGTGGTTGACGTTGATGCGGGAGGGATCAGACACAAGAATTCCCTTGCCTAACATAGGAACGACTGCCAGCCTATCCTCAGAATATGTGAGAATGTGGATAAAGAATTATCCAGATGGGATCTTGGGGAAGGCTATCTGACAATTTCCCAAATCAGGGGGTTACTGCGGCTGCTATGTCTATCGCGCCTTCTTCTTCGGCTTTGAGGGAGGACCTACTAAGGCCTCATGGAATCTTCCTCTTTCAACCCATCTACGGCTGAAGTTCAGATAGATCCAATCCATTTGGATGTAAATAAGGATGACTCAGTGACTTCGAGTCCCCATGATGTAATTCCCGAAGCTCCACTGGCTGATACTGGACTTAAGCTCGAACCAGGGGTATAGGCTTCTGACCCTCCAGTCCGGGAACCATCTTCTAGTGTGCACATGTCTGTGCTGGCCACAATGCTAGACATCATTCCTGTGCTATCTAATGATGATACCAAAGACCCTCGTGTCATGGTAGACCACTGAGTAGTGAGAAGGTGGGCCTATCCCCGGATCGGTGAGATTGTTTCCAAAACTCCTCTGACTGAAATGATGACTAAAACTGAAGCCCTTCGGCAACTCTTCTTAGGATTGGGGTCAGGTGGGTTTGACTATCGACAACTTCATTTTCTTGCCTGACAGGTCGTCATTGCCCATGGGGAGGCTTCCGCTAGTGAACACAAACTTTCCCACCTCTCTGCCTCTCATTGCAGAGCTCGAGCCTTTGAGGAAGCTATGATGAAGCTCCATCAGTTGATAGCACTAGAGGTGTGCTCTCAAGATCAATCGACCACCCTATCTACCGAGCTGCATGAATGTGAAGCTCGAGAAACGATGCTGAGGGATCAGTTTTCATCTCTGACTGGTAACCTTGAAGCTACCAGGAAAGGGATCAACGATCTTCAAATGATAATGAGGCATACTCGTTCAGTGGCTGAAGTTGATGCCAGGGAGAAGGTCGTGATGGAGCAAACGTGCAATAACCTTCACCACATGATTGTCGATCTGATGGAGAGAGCGAGCCAGGCTCCTTTGTGATCACTGGAGCTATTTTTGTACATTCTATTTTACCTCTTTTGTTTCAGAAAAGGAGAGACTCCAGCTTGTGGAAGTCCTCCTTTTTTGTCCAAATGGAATACAATCTGTTGTTGATCTCCCCTTGTTGTAATATTTTATTGTTACCAGAACAACTGTTGTATAAATAAAAACTCAATGAATTAGAATTAATCATAATTCAGGAAAATGATAAAATAGAAACGAGCTCTAATTTTTTCCTGGATCATGGGATCCAGCGAGCATAGTTTGACTATTGCTAGGATTTTGTAGAAAAACCCCACACACTTTTTGTCTTTTCTGTCAATACCCTAATTTTTCCAGGGCCCATTTGGTGTGGACCCAGCGGGTGTGGCTCGAATTTTTCTTAGGTTGTCCTTTTAGGGTTTTCGTCCTAACGGGCATTGTGCCTCTTTTTTTGTGAGCGGTTTAAAGTCTCGCCAACAAGACTATCGTTAATGATGTTTTAGGTCGAACATCTTTGACCAGATATGGTAGGGGTGAGGACCCTAACGAGGTTTGGTTGATTAAAAGATATCTCAATACCCTTCAGACGCATGTGGGGGGAACATGTTTAGATTTTAACGACATGTAGGGCATGTATCAAGGCATGGGAGCCATATCGGTGTGCAGAGGCGGGAAAAGCATCACCTAAGGAAGAATTTCCTTTGTTAGACGGGCCTGGGACATTCAATATGCAGAGCCACTAAGGGCATGGTATTTATAGTTGTACAATGGTGTCCTTAAGTCAATGAATTTCCATTTCTGATGGCCTGAGGACTTCATTAAAGTCCGGATTATGGAAACCACCGTGGGTGGCTTGGAAAGTGTATGTGACGCATGAAAGAGTTTGGGAACATTTGTATTAATTAGGAGTGTGGTCAGGAGGCCACTTTCCTATGCATTTAGCTATCATAAAGGATGGTTGGATCTTGGAGCAGTTTAAAGTCATGCAGTTGGGACATTATTTAAAATGGAACAGCTTCTCCTGGTTCTCGTTAATCTCGTCTGAGACGTTCCAGTGTATTAAGGCAGGGTTGTGAAAGAGGTTGGTAAACTGCAACTCAGGGGGTTTCCGAATCCCAGGACGGATATGGGGGCTCAGAGGCCAAGAGGCGTACAAAGAGAAGCCTTGCCTAGGGAAATATTTCCTTTGGTAGATGGGCCAGGGGCGATCAATATGCAGAGCCGCTGAGGGCATGATATGCATAGTCATGAAAAGGTGTCCTTAGGTCAATGATTGTATTCTCCTGATAGCCAAGAAACTTCAGGGAAGTTGAGATTTAGGACCACTAGCGGTGGATTACGAGAGTTTGGCTTTTTTTGAGTACATAGTATGGTTTATGAAAAGAGGGTGCCTGAATACGGGAGAAACATCTGGGCTAAATTTCTAAAAAATGGGTGAATCCATCCCTTCTCACACTAGTGTGAGATAGTGGTTTGTGCAGGTCTAGGTCGTGCACTGAGGGATAGAGGAAAGCCTCCATTCTTGATTGAACCCATGATAGGTTTGGACCGTGCAGTTTAACGTCATTCGGCAAGGACATAGGGCATTTTAAATTTTGTGCAGTTTAATGTCATGTAGTAAGGATGGATTCCATGCAGTTTAACTTCATGCGGTAAAGAAGGGGAGAATTATTAAAGATACTGTGTAGTTTAACATCATGTAGTGAGGACGGGGGGAAATTTTTTAAAAAAATCCGGAAAATTCTTTTAGTTGGAGGCATTTCCCTGGATGTTTAATGCTTGGTCTTTGCAGCTTCACTCCCGATGGTAAAGACATATTCCATGCAGTTTCAATCATCATGCATTACGGACGTAGTTTCAATGGCCACTCTTGATTAGAATGTAACTGGGCTTGAATACCTTAGCATGCACAAGACACGGAGAGGGGTTGGTGGTGTAAATAGTGGTTATGGGGCTTATTGGATTAGGAGAGATGATATGGGGGCTCTGATACCGGTAAGCATACATGGCTAGGAAGAGTATCACCTGAGGAAATATTTCCTTTGGTAGACTGGCCAGGGGATATCAATATGCAGATCCACTGAGGGATTTGTATGCATAGTCATACAAAGGTGTCCACGGGTCGATAACTTTCCACTTCCGATGGCCTTGAATGATTATAAGGATCCATGATTGTTCGGGCCGCGAAGTCTGTCATTTGGTAAGGAAATATCTGGACATATCGGGGATGTTCGTCCAAGATTGCTGTTAAAACTTGAAGAGTTCACTGCGCTGATTTATCTTGCACATGTGGTACACATTTACTCCATGCATTTTAATGTCATGCGGTAAGGGCGAAGTACTCTTAGTTTAACGGTCGTAGAGTTCAGACCATTGGGTGACTATTGCTATAATTACCTGGAAGGTAACTGAGTTAGGAGGCTCTGGTATACATTGAACAAGTGTGAAGGAATGAGGGCGTAAACTGTAACTCTAGAGTTTCCCAGATTAGGAGGTATGGTATGGGGGCTCTAAGGCCGGTATGCGTACGAGGCTCGGAAGTGTACCACCTGAGGAAATCTTTCCTTTGTTTGACGGGTCAGGGGCTATCAATATGCAGAGCCGCTGAGGGCATGGTATGCATAGATGTTCAAAATTGTCCACAGGTCGATAAATTTCCACTTCTGATGGCCATGTATGATTATGAAAATCCAGGATTGCTCACAGTACAGAGTTCGGCATATGGGGATAATGGCGTCAAAGCATACAAGAAACATCTTCACCACAATTGCCTATTGAGTCAATATAGCTTAGCCCTGGCTTGATGTTTGTAGATGGAGATCGTTATGCAAACCACAGGCGGATACATAGTCTAACCAGGTAATGATACCCTGGTAACGTTTGGATGTGAGAGGGGAATGAACTTGTAAACCACTACTCCATAAATTTTAGGATCGGGAGATATGATATGGGGGCCCTGAGGCCGGTAAGCGTACGGAGATAGGAAGAGTATCACCTAAGGAAATCTTGACTTTGTTAGATGGGCCAGGGGATATCAATATGTAGAGCTTCTGAGGGCATGGTATGCATAGTCGTTCAAATGTGTCCACGGGTCGATAACTTTCCACTTCCGATGGCCATGAATGATTATGAAGATCTACAATTATTCGAGTCATGGAGTTTGATTTATGGAGAGGATGCATTCAAATGCGCAAGGAGTATTTCCATATCGTTTCACCGTATATCGTGGGTGGGTCATGATGAAGTCCGTGCAGTTTTAACATCGTGTGTTGAGGACGGAGTTCGTGCAGTTTTAACATTGTGCGGTAAGGATGAAGTCCATGCAGTTTTAACGTCGTGTGGTAAGGATGATGGTGAACCGATGTGAAAAGGGGATTCTGTGCAGTTTAACATCATGCGGTAAAGACGAGGGGTATATAAACCTTTTCTTTCTTTTATCAGCGGCTGGGCTAGGAGGTAAGATCCGGGCATTGATACGTATCCTGCGAGGGTAGGAATCAAGCCTCACGTAGTTATTTTGGGGAATGCACCCAGTGTGGGTCTGGTCTGTATGGGTTAAAGGGGGTATTTTTGGCTTTATTTGGGGTGGTTGGGCCAGTATGTGGAATTCTGGTGTCACTACGTATCCCGTGAAGGCATGAATCAAGCCGTACGTAGTTCTTTGGAAGATAATACACCATGTGCAGGTCTGGTCCATACACGGGGGAAGGGGGAATTTTTAATCCTTCTAATCCTGTGCAGTTTAATATCATGCGGTAAGGATGAGGAATACACCCTGTGCAGGGCTGGTCCGTACACGGGGGAAAAGGGCATTTTTTTAAATCATCACTCGGGGATAGCTGGGCCAGGATGGGGGATCCCGGTGTCACTATATATCATGCACAAGCAGTAATCAAGCCGTACGTAGTTCTCTGAAAGGGATGCACCCCGTGCAGGTCTAGTCCTTACACGGGGGGAGAGGGAATTTTCAACCTTATTTGGGGATGGCTGAGCCAGGATACAGAATCCTGGCATCGCTACGTATCCTGCAAAGGCAGGAATCAAGCCGTACGTAGTTCTCTGAAATCCATGCAGTTTAACGTCATGCGGTGAGGATGAATTACTCTTAGTTTAGCGTCATAGTGTTTGGACTATTGGGGCTTGGCAGTTTAACATCCTACATCTCGGGTGATAACTACTTTTGATTATGAGAAATACTTCTACATAAATCTCGCATTTGTAGGAGCGGTAGTGAATTGACCGTCCATGGAGATCAGGTCATATGATCCATTGGAGTATACCTTGAGTAAAATATATGGTACCTCCCACTTGGGCTTCAACTTTGGAGGTTTCTTTCCAGGTATCATTGGGGTCCAGAGGACCAACAACAATTCTCCTTCCAAGAAAGACCAAAGACGGACTTTTTTATTGATGGCCTGTGTGATCTGGTTCTGATATACTTAAAGATGGTGAAAAGTGTGCAACTGCTTCTCATCCAGCTGTTCCAAATCATCTAGCCATTTTTCTGAATTCTCATCGTTGGATAACTGATCACAAATGGAAACATGGAAGGAGGGCAACTAGAGCTCAATGGGAAGGACCGCTTCTGTTCTGTATATAAATGAGTATAGAGTACCCCAAGTAGTGGTGTAGATTGTGGTTTGATAAGCCTACAATGCATGAAGAAGTTTATTAGGCCATGATTTCTTGTCCTTTTCCACCATTTTCTGGTGAATGTTGGATATAGTCTTGTTGAAAGCCTCTATTTGTCTGTTGGCTACTGCATGGTAGTGGGATGAGTCATTAGCCTTGATACCATACTCTTGGTACTATTTCTCTAATTCAAACGAGCATAATTTGGTGCTGTTATCCGTCAATATGGTATGAGGGACGCCAAATCTTGTGATGATATTGGTTTTCAAAAATTTGACAATGTTTCTTAACCCGACTTCCTTGAGGGGTACAACTTCTGCCCATTTGGAAAAGAAGTCGGTTGTTGTGAGGATATATTTCAGTTGTTTGGCCATGGTGGGAGGATATGGTCCCACGATGTCCATTCCCCAGATGGAAAATGGCCAGGAGTACTTAGCCTTATGAAGTAACTCCGGGGGTTGGTGTATGAAGTTGGCATGAATTTGGAATGAGTGGAATTTTTTGTTTAAGTGCTCGCAATCTCATGCCATGGTGGGCCAACAGTACCCAAGCCTTCGAACCTGATGGGAAAGCTTAAACCTTGACTGATGTGATTCACATACACCGACATGTAGTTCAGTCATTACGGTAGCAGTTTCTTCTCCATTAATGCATCTGAGAAGGACTCCATC
This sequence comes from Viscum album, assembly GCA_963277665.1. Classification (NCBI taxonomy): domain Eukaryota; kingdom Viridiplantae; phylum Streptophyta; class Magnoliopsida; order Santalales; family Viscaceae; genus Viscum; species Viscum album. The sequence goes on from OY728126.1 coordinate 5,219,639, forward strand.
AAGGCCTCGTTTGTAGAGGACCTCTTGCTAACCCATTCTGCCATATAGGATAAAGTTGATTTCCCTTCTCTGTATCTGCTCTCGTTCAGACCTATCTTATGGAAGTTCTTCCCTTTAAATGTAGTTTGCAATGGGGTTCATCTAGCCGGTGGCAAGAGCATATGGCTCTGGGACAGGATTGACTTCGTTGATTTCTTCCATCTTATTCCAAACAAACGGCAAGACCATTCGACGATGAGAAATACTGATAATTGTTTCATCCCGGTCTGGGTTATCTGGGGTTGTGGCCGCATTATCTAATGCATCATCTTGGGAATTCTGATACCGAGGGATATAGGTCAATGTTGGTTCTGTGTAAAATTCCTCCATTAACCCTTGGACATGGTCAAATAGGGGAATCAGGTCCTCATTTTTTATAACATAGTCACTGTTGACTTTCCTGATGACCAGTTTCGAGTCACCTTTTACCTTAAGGTGTTGTACTTGTGCCTAGAGTGCGAGCTCCAGGCCTACAATAAGGGCTTGATACTCCACCTCGTTGTTTGTACATTTCCTATGTTGGGAACTCCTCTTAAACCGAGAATATGTCTTCATCAGGTAACTCGACGTCCGGTGTGGTGGTCCCGGTCGAGGGGTGCTCTGCCAGAAAATTTGATAACGCCTAGCCTTTAATGGCTTTCTGAGGCAAAAACCGGATCAAAAACTCTTGCAGGATGACTTCCCATTGGGATAGGCACCTAGACATCATTGGGCGGCTGCAGATATACTTGAGAGGGTTACTAAGTGAGACTAAATGGACTTCATGATGCTGCAGATAATGTCTCAATTTTTGAACTGTAAATACCAAGGCCAAAAAATTCTTCTTGATGTTTTATTATCGAGTTTCATCATCGATCATGGTTTGAATGAGGTAATAGAAACTGTTTTCACTACCAGCATCATTTTTCTGTGCGAGGAAGGCTCCTGGTGACCGCTCTAGGGTTGTCACGTATAGGATGAGCAGTCTTCCTTAAACCATGGCATGAGTACTGGTGGGCTTAATAGGTACTTCTTTAGGGTGTCGAATGCCTCTTTGCAATCATCTTTCCATTGGTACGTAACCCCCTTTTTCATTAACCTGGTGAAGGGCAAACATTTTCCCTCCAGGTTCGCTAAGAACCGCCTAATGTAGGCCCGATGTCCTTTAAATCCTCTCAACTCAGTGAGACTATGGGGAGGTGGCAGTCCAAGGATAGACTTTGTCTTTTCAGGGTCGACTTTGATGCCATGATGGTGTGCGACAAAGCCAAGTAATTTCCCTAAGGTAACCCCAAAGGTTCATTTCAAGGGATTCATCTTCAGGCTATGCTGTCGAAGTTTATTGAAGACAGTTTCAAAGTCTGACAGGTGATCTGAGCACCGTCTTGATTTGACCACCAAGTCATCCATATATCATTCGATGAATCTTCCCATGAATGGTTTAAAGATACAATTCATGGTGCATTGATATGTGGATCCAGCATTCTTGAGACCAAAGGGCATGACCCTGTAATAGAATACTCTTTGACGGGCTCTGAAGTTAGTGGCTTCTTCTTTTTCTCAGGCCATCCAGATTTGATTATACCCAGAATAACTGTCCATGAAGGAGATAGGCTCATACCCAGCCATTGTGTCTATTAATAACTCAATAATTGGGACTGGGAAATCATATTTCGGGAAGTGCTGATTGAGATCTCTGAAATCGATGCAAACACGGATTTGTTAGTTTTTTTCTTGACGGGTACCATGTTCGCTTGCCATGTGGGTTATTTGACCTCCTGAATGAAGATGGCTTTAATAAGCTTATCGACTTCAGGCTCTATTTTGGTAGTATGTGAGTTGTGTGTCCTTCTGGCGGCTTATTTAAAGCCCCGATGGTCTTCTGGCAGACCTAAGTGGTGTGTCGTCACTTCGGGATCGAGTCCTGGCATTTCCATGTATCTCCAGGAAAAAACATCTCAATGTTGCCTCATGAAAGAGGAATATACCTCGTGCTCCTCAGAAGACATGGCTGTACTAATGAGAGTTGGCCTCGGGTTTTCCTTGGTACCCAGGTTTATTTCCCTGAGCTCATCCACAGTGGTGGAGATACCCTCATCAAATGCAGGAGGTGCATCCCTGAGATCTTCCTCCTCTTCTTCCCCCACATTCTCATCTTCTTGATCTGACGGTGGGAGAGTTCTAGACATGGGATCTTGGGGGTCTAGAGGCGAGGAATCATAGGCGTCCCTGCTCAAGTATTAGTCCCCAAATTGAGGGTTAACGGTCATTTCTGCATTGTCCCGCTCGACCATTATAGCTGAAGTCATGAGGACAGTTGAGTTTGTGTCTGGAATTGAATTCCTGCTCTCAACATGGTTGATGGGCAGTATGTAGTCTCCACCGAGCTGATTGAGGGGGTCATCTGGAACCATTTCCAGACCATTTGGAGCAAGGATCCAGTCATTACCATCGAGCGAAGGTTTCTTCTTTTTTTCTCATAAAACCCGGCGTCAATGTAGTGTGACTTAGAGAGCTCCAAAGGGGCCTTGTTAGCGTGAAATGTCCCACTTTTTCCATTGATGCAATACTTGATACACTGGTGGTAGGATGAAGGAATGACCATGTGCTTATGGAGCCACATCCTTCTAAGAAGGGAATTGAATGTTGTGTTCTTTTGGACCACCAAGAATTCCGAGTAGGCCACAAGGTCGCCAAAATGGGTTTTTAGCTTGATTTGTCCCATTGTCTTCTATTCACTCTTTTTGTAACCCAACAGAGTTGTGGTAGAGGGTATAAGGTCATCCTTACTGTAGCCCAATTTACGGAGTGTCCATAGGGGAAGGAGGTTAACTCCAGAGCTGTTGTCAATAAATAATTTCCGGATCTCAACATCATTTAGTGTTCTGGACACATATAGTGGTTTGATGGGTCCTTGCGTGATGGAATATTTATCCTGATTAGTGAAGGAAATCACCTCATTGCATTCATCCATTACAATCTCCATCCAGTAAATATCGGCGGTAGCTACCTCGACTTGAAACTCCTGGTGGCTGAGCAAGGATACTATAAGCACCTCCCTGAGATCTGCTGACAAACTCAGGGCATCCAGGATTGACAGTTTGACTCGTACAAATGCCAGCTACTTAAGGATATCATACTTCTGCGCCAGCAGCCTGCGCTTCTCCGTTGGGGGGATAAGTTTAGCTGGTATCTTGGTAGATGGAATACGTGACAATGAGAGACCATCCACGAGGTCTGATGTCGATGGTGTTCCCATGTTCTGGGGGCTCGGCCCGTCCGGTCTGTTTGTGCGCACCAGGCGGCTGGACACTTGTTCCTCCTCTGATGGGTACCGCATAATGAAGGGACCGGAGTGGCTGCTTTTGGAGTCAGAGGGATATTCCTTCTCCTGTTGAGTCCGTTGAAGGTCTCTCCCCTGGGTTTCTATGATATTAACAGTTTGGGCCGGGGGAATATCATTGGGTTGGTTTCGGCCGCGACTACGTCTCCCCTAGTATCCCCTACTTCTACGATTCCTCATCCCGGCCCCTTGTGTTGGGAAATCGAGATCCTAACCATACCCTTCATCAGGGAACGATTCCATTAATTGGATGACATTGATAGAACCAATGATTAGTTTTTTGTCCTGTGACAGGTCAACCTGGTCAGTTTTCCCTGATGGTGTCATTTGGTGGTTCGGTGCCCATGGAGCCATGTTTGGGGGCATAAAATCTGATAGTTTCAGGGCTAACTTCAGCCTTGTTGTGGACTGATCCTCTTGCGCTTGTCTCCTCCCTTCTTGATAAAGCCTGGATGACTGGCTCATGGAGGGTTGTGAGGCCGGTATTGTCAGCTGTGCAGCATTAGGTGCTGTTGGCGGCAACACCGGCGGCCGTAGTTGAGCACGAAGTATGCCCTGACCTCGATTGACAATCTTCTGAGTTATCTAGTCATCAAATTTCTGCCCCCTCTTGCTGGTTACTTCCTACCACCCCTCCCCTTTGGTGGAGTCGGTGGTAGAAATATATGTCACATGTGCTGGGGGTGGTCCCAACTCGATCTGCCCAGATTCTACCATCCTTTGTAGGAGGTCTTTGAAGATGAAGCATTCTTGGATATTGTGCCCCAACATTCGATGGATGGGACAACAATCTAGCCTATCATTGCGGCTGACTTCTTCGAGTTTCCTTGGATCCGGGAGGTGGAGCAAGTTACAATTCATGGAGGTGACGAATTAGTCGTGGACTTGGTCCTCTCAAAATGAGTATACATTGTGTCTCTGTTCCTCGAACTGGTTTCTCTTCAGTCCTCTTTGATCGCCCTTCTTGGACAGAGGCGGACGTTCATATACAAGGGTCCCTTGACGATGTGGTGGAGGCCTAGGTAGTGGAGCGGGAATAGGGGCTAGCTTGAGCATGACAGAGGATGCTTCAGCTCTAACTGTTCTCTTTGCATGAGCCTGTGAGGCTATTCAGGACTTTAGATTGGTCCGCTGTAGGGATTCTTCAATTATCTGGGTAATGGCAGAGATATTTCGGAAGCCAGTGGTGCACTCTACTGGTATGAGCGGTGTTCGCAGGCCATCTCGAAGGTTATCGATGCATATGTCTAGCATCTCATCTTGGGGAATTGGCCTGTTCAGAGAGTAGGTCAGACCCTTCCATCTGGTGATGAAATCAGAGACCCTCTCATTCTCCCTCTTTTTTCAATTCATGAGGTCGCTGACTGTTGTTTTAGGCAGCATTGAGATGAAGTGGAACAAGAACTGATGTCGTAGGTCTTCCAAGCTTTTTATTGACTGATTTGGTAGATTCGTATACCAGACGAAGGCAGATCATTTCAAGGTCCGCACAAAGCATCTGAGTTTCACTACTTCTTGTTGTTCCGGAGTTCCCATTATAGGGTCGCAATAAGATGTGTAGTGCATCGAATGATGTTACAGATTTCCTGATCCATTGAAAATAGGGAATACAGGGCTCCCAAAATTTGGTGGAGGAGGCGTGTTGCTCACCCAATATGGGTAGGTCTTTTTCTCTGGCTGTATCAGAGCACGTCGACCTTCTATTGCTTCCAATCGAGTTGTCAGTGCCTCGATGGTGCTGACGAGTCCCTAGTTCACATCATGTTGGGCCCGGTCTTGGGCAGGTGTAGCCTGAGGCATTGCCTGAGGGTCCAGCTCGGCCAACACCAAGGGTGTGTATGCCATTTGTGACACCTTCGGAGGGTTCATACATACTCACTCCGGTTGCTTTCTGAGTGGAGGGAAGTCTTGGTATTCACCTGAATCCATGTATAGGTAGTTGGATGAACTGGACACCTCATTGGTTGGGGAAAGCTTGAGTCTTTAAGGTGAACTTGCTGGGAGTGTAAGGTGTGTCTCTTCATGGGAATCACTTCCAATAATACAATTCCTCTAGAGTCTCACGACATTAATCCACCTCAATTCTTTCATTTTCTCTTCCTATCAAGAGAATCTCTCTTCGAGCGTAAGTGGCTCGTTTTTATTGAGAGGAGGAGGAAGGTTAAGGGTAACTGGTCCTCTGTTCTTATCCTTGTTGGAGGCTCGTAGGGTAAGTGGAGGACGGTTAGATATAAGGGAGGCCATATTTAGGGCAGCCCTCTGGTTTCGGGTGTGCACACCTGGTGGTTCGTTGTGAGTCATAGCCTGAGCGGAATCATCATCTCCCGATCCGTCTAGATTTGCATCATCTCTGGTATCACCTGTGGGGTTATCCTCTACGGCGTTGATGGATGCATATCACAGGGTGGAGGAGATTCCATCCTCCAAATAGGAAGAGGATCTCATGCACCTTTTATAGTCCTCTCCTTCCTGTCCCTGGATCGCTTTCAGAATCCTTGATGAAGGGTGATGCAGAGAGTTCCTTAATGAGACCTCACAGTACAACTCCCTCTTGAAGGGGATGGTGATTCAATAGACGGGATATGGTAAGAACCTCCTCTTCTAACTATCCTCCCTAGATGAGAAAATACTGATTCTCGTGGGGGAGGTTGTTTTTGAGGTGGTAAAAATTCCCCTAGCCCTGAGGGATGGGGTTGGATCCATTCCCTGGGTGTTGAGTCTCTTCCCATTTTTATTGGTCTTATGGGGGTATTTGTTGTTAAAAATTCCCCCAGACCTGCAAGGTGGGTTTGACCCTGGATTGTGGTATTGGCTGCTATTATCACTACTTTCCTGATCTTGTGTGCCCCCATTCGGGGGTGAACTGAATCTGACGCCGAGTTCACCTATGAATCAATCCCCTCCGGGGAGGCAAGCAATGATTGTTGATTAGCCTCTCTCAAGTGAGAGGCCTGTTGTATGATTTTGATGGCCTGATTCAGGAGTTCGTGAACGGCTTGTTCCTGTAGGGCCTAACTCTTCTGAGACTTACTCAAGGCCTGTCTTTGTTGGGTGTCTCACCTTTCGTGAACAGGGATACCACTCGATTGCTATCTTGATGTGATGACGTTGCAAGACATTATGCCAAACAGGTTCTTCTGGGCGAGGAGCGGAGTGAAATGCAGAGCTCCATGTTCTCCGCATCCTCTGATATGGACTCCCGTCGGAGCGTCACCAATGAGGCGGCACAACTGGAGCAGTGCATGGAGGCAGTCTAACTCCATGTTTCCTTTACACCTCACAGTTCACAGTTGCCGCACCGAAGGAAGAGCTTCTAGGTCGATATGATGTAGGAGGTCTCCTATTGTCTTGACATGGTCTACATACCCATAATAGGGTAGTAAGATTGATTTCAATCGGGGGAGGGTTGTCTATATATTGGAGAGGATGTCATGCACACATTCATCTGAAAACATTCTGGGTATGTCGAATTGATAGGTAGCCGTGGGCCAAAACATAACTGGTACATCATCTCTGGCCAGTCGTTTCCTTAGGTGCAACATGTCAGCATACTGCTCCACTAGTGATTCCTCTACCTGGTTAGCCCAACTGAGATGCTCACCAATAGTGTGGTCGGAGGCAGTGGGGCCAGTAGGTATTGATTAATGATATGGGCAATTCTGAGGTGGTTCGAAAGATGAACATGGCCCCAAACTGTCTCTTGATTGAAGAAGGATGTCGTTTGTGACTACCTGGGAATCTGACATTCTTGATCCCGTCCTTCTGAGTGCCTGGGCATATGAGGGCTTTTCCGTGCTTGATTCAACAGGGGGAGGACCTTCCTGTCAATATGACATGTCACTACGTGGAGGACCTTCACAATAACTGCGATCATGGTGAGGATGACCATCATGGTTTGACGTTCGATGTGTATCCTATGGAGGACCATCAAGACACACTGTGACAAGGGGAGGACCTTCTTGTTTCTTGGGGCCATTGTGGGGAGGACCTTCGCAATGGCGGCCATGTTGGCGAGGACTACCATCACAGCTGCCACAGGGATAATATCTGCAGGGTACACCCTGGGGGGGGCTTCAGAATATACCACAACAAGGGGAGGGCGTCCATGTTTCTTGACGTCTCTACGGGGAGGACCTCCATTATCAGAGTGGCGAGGACTACCACTGTGATCTGATGCCTGGCTGTGTGAAGTGTTGTTACAGCGTAACCCCTGGGGATGACCTTCAGGGAAGGATGCAACAAGGTGAGGGCCTTCTTGTTGTGATGAGACGTCACTGTGGGGAGGGCCTCCGTAGTTGATACTACGATAGTAGGGACTACTATCATAATCTGTGGTCCCACTACACAGAGAGTGTTCATAGTGTATACCCCGAGAAGGGCCTTCAAGGTGGACCGCAACAAGCGGAGGGAATTCTTGCTGCTCGATCTTCTGGTCATGTGAAGGGATACCGTGACTCGCATCAAAAGAGAATCTCTCATGATCCATCATTATATACCCATGGGGGTGGTCCCCACGGGTGCTCTCGGGGGGACCTTCAGAGCTGCTGGTAGCGACATTGCGGGGAGGTCCTTCGCAACTGCTACTGCCACTCTTATAATATGGTAATGGGTGGCCAGGAATCTGAGCCTTAAATATGTGCTTATTAGTTTTGGTAACCCCAACATCCAGAAGACCAGAGTCATGAACCTTCTCTTTATTTTCTGGTTTCCTTCAGCGCATTCGGGGCGCTTTCTTGCGGGCAGCAGGGACCATCTGCTATTGATAACGGCCTTCACCTCTGGGTCCCATTCTAATTGGGTCCCGTGATGCTGCCATGATATGCTGATGAACATCTTGACTTTTAGCAGGGATATATGCCTTCTCTGGATCATCCATCGTGATGTACGGGTGTCCCCTAGTTAGAACAAGTGAATCTGCTCGATCTGGTTGCCCTTGTATCGCGGAAAATGGCTGACAACCCTCGTGGGCAGAAGCAGGGATGCAGATCTTCTCCAAGGAGGCTATCTCATCTCTTAGATGAGTCGCCTCAATTGGGGAGACGGGCTCACGGGCCCGAGTCCTTGCTGTTTCCACTAATGTACTTACATTCATGAAAGTCTGAAAGATATGATCTGGGATCGATACCCACTCCTCCATCATTGCTAGGATATGTAGACATAAATATTTGGCTGGAATGGGTATGAAGGCCCATTCTACTATCAGAGTAGGAATATCCCGCTCTATTCCTCCAGTGGTCAGTGGGTACTGACAATTCTATTGTGTCGGGGTAGGTGAACGAATCTGCACCTATGATGGGATATTCCAGTTAATATCTCCATTTTCTGCCACGTCGGGATGGAGGAATTTACTTGAATCTGCAAAGGAGATGGCCCTGCATATGTTGGTTTCCCACCATATCATGTCGGTGGCTTTTGCTGGCAGGGAGACGTGCCCGCCAATTAATTGACACCACATCTGGGTGCCGGGATTTGTTGATCGCCACCATATCGGGATAATAGGTTTCAAGAATACGTTAGGAGCTGTTCATGCAGGCGTTGGGTTACCACCACGTCTGGTTGGTGGGAATCATGACCTAGGATAGGGGGGTTTCCTACTGGGTAGGTGTCTTACTATGTGAGTGACAGGCTTGATGGAGCTTAGCGGGGATGCGGGCCTGCTCGTATGATGCCACCATGTCTGGATGGCAGACTCTGGAGGAGCGGACAGGTGTATGTGCCTGCTCACGATACGTCTCCATGACTGGGAAGTAGAGATCCTCCTCAGGGACAAGGGTGATGACCGGTCCCTGGTTGTACATTTTATGCCCTCGTCGGGCGGTTCGAGGGGCCGGATCTTAGGGAGCGTAGGCCTGAATCCTTGGGTCAACCTCCTCCCTAGCGTGAGGATATTGAGTCATGGTGTAACCGTGAAGACTTCTTCCAGCAGGGGCCTTAGAGTGGAACCCCCGTTCAGCGGGGATGAATTCCTCAGTGTCAACCTCATCCGCCTCCCTAAGATAAGGGAGGTACGTGTTGTCTCGATCCGGGGATAGAATCCCGAAACAGTTTGAGACAGCAATAGGAGTTGTCTGGATCTGCTTTCACGGCCGTTGCTGGGCAGGCAACCGACGGGTCTTGGCGGTCTGGAGGGCGTGCATGGCTGCCTCCACCGTCAGGAGAGTACCGTCTAAGTGGTACTCTCAGATCATCGCATCCGAGACCTAGAGTTGAAGACGCTATGTAGGTGACAGGGTCCTTCGTTAGTGAGGAAGTTTGGTGACTGCGTAGCTTGAAGTACACACCTGTGAGTTCCTTCGTGAATCCATTGGATCGAAGGGAGTTCTTATTGGTACCTGTAAAATATTTTAACAAATACAAACAACAAACTTGTCAAAGAAACATCTCATGATCCCATGCGTAATTAATGACCTTTCTTGGCCTTCTTTGTGAGTATAATGGGGCATCGAGTGAGATTAGGTTAAATCCATCATGCTTGGTTAAATATTCACATCGGTTTCACCATTTGTTTTCACAACGATGGAGGTGGGAGGACCGACGTGCCCGGTGGGTCGATCTTGCGGGGAGCTGAGTTCTGATCGATCACTCAGATGGGGTATATTGGTCTTCGTTTCTAAACTCCCAATGGTTCTTTGTCCAATGATCCATCAACCTGCTTTCCAAAGGCATGCGTTCGCTGGGAGATTCGGTCAACGATGCTTAAGAGCACACATTGGTCGAGAGGATGGGAGGTAGGGCTCATCTCACCCTTTTGGGGGGAATTATTGCCTTTTTCGGGACTCTCTTATAGATTTAAGATGTATTCATATGTTCACGAATCTTTGGTTTATACCCAAGCATAGTATCCACGGATTACTCCTGGTTGTAAATAGTCATCTGAACATAGGGATTCAGAATCATTTAGGCCCTAGGTTTACCATTCCTCATTGGATTAATGACTCTGAGGAGTTTGGACTCATTGAGGTGGCACTAATTTTAAGCCTCATGACTCGGCGCTCTGAGTTTATTGACATATAGGGGGACAGATAATGACTTGAGCTTTTGTATCGAACCCGTGATACGAGCTTCCTATGTATCCTCATGAGAGGAATTAGAACCCATGTAGTTCAGTTCTAATTGACGGGACACATTGGCCTTTTAAGGTCGTGCGACAAGGACCCAACCATACAGTTTAACGTCTTGTGGCAAGGACACTTGGGTGAGAGATTCCCGGTCAAAGCTAGTGTGGGACTTATGCCTAGGCGGCCCGGAAGCCCCAAGGGAAGTGATTTCCTGGGTCTGAAGATGGTCCTGATGAAGTATAAGGACATGGTGTGATAGGGATGGATGTGTATCAGACTTAGATATCGGGCATGCACCTTGGGGAAGTTTCCTACATATTCCAGCTGGTCGGGAATCGAAGTCTACGTAGTTCTTAGAGATTAGTGATTACACGTGAGGGTTGCCTATTATTGGGATTGAACCTCAAAACGACATCCTACATACCCTGCTTAGGAGACAGGGATCAAAACCCACGTAGTTTGTTTTGAGGGGCATGATTGGGACTTATACATGTTTAGTGGCCCGTATTGGGATTGAAACTTGAGGAGGCTTCCTACGTACCCTACTTAGGAGACAGAGATCAAAACCCACAAAGTTCATTTTGACTATCGCCATCGTGTGAATACCATGACCATCACAAATCTCTAAGCCCATGTGAGTCATGCTCGGTGTGAGAAACAAGATAATGAAATAGACTTGGAAAGCCTCACACGATCTTACTACCGAAGAAAAGGGGGGAAGACGATGGGTGGAGGAGAAGGTTGGGACCACTGGACTCTCCTTATCCCTGATGCTGGAGGAAGGTAGGAGTCGAGCAGTGGAGCAATGAACCTTCCGTGATGAGAGGGGAAGGGCCATTAGATTCTGGTGAGTATGGAATGAGGATTACTCAAGGAGGGATGTCCATCCACTCCCATGAGAGGGGAGAAGTGCTCAGCATTGGCGCTCACCAAAAGGAAATGAGAGCGGGGTCCATCAATCTTGACAAGTGGAGAGGCATAAAGGGGAATCTCAGGCTCGGACCCTACACTATCGTGGGAATGTGAATCCAGGAATGTTTTGGGAGCCCACTCAAGGGCCAGAGAAACCCCTTTTACCTCGCCTACTGTAGGTATGTGAACTCAAAGTGGCACACTGATGTGCCTGAAGATTGCATCATACGGGTCAAGTAGCTTCAGTAGAGGCTTTGGCTCGGGGCTGATGAATAGACCAATGAAGGGATTGCGAAGGATCAGGCCAGATTGGAAGGATTTTATCTAGCTTGAGGAATGAGAACACTGAAGGAGTTGGCGAGCCACGTGGGTGTATGAGGAGTGGAACCCTTCACGTGGGGGGGGGGGGGGGGTACTACGCGGCTGGAGATGTTGTCCGTGTACCAGGGTGGTGCACAGACTAATAGGAATCCCATGTACCGGGGTGGTACGTGGCTTCGGGTTCGACCCGTGTACTAGGTTGGTATGCGGCGTAGTCCACGCGAGCAACGACGACCTGGGGCAACGCCAGTCAGGGGTTCGTCGGTCAGGGCGTCATTCGCGTAGGAGGGTGCTACACGGTGCGTCAGATCGAAAAGGGGGCATAGACTTCTTGATCCAGAGGGAGTACATCCGTAGAGGGGCCATGGCTCGCGGTCTCCTTTTTTTATTTTATGTTTTCAGTTCACCAATTTGTTATACGTTTTTGGTTCCTTATTAATTCGTTTCCAGTTTCTTACCTATTCTGGTTCACGAATTGGAACTTCGCTGTTTGTGAAATCCTATGCTCCTTCCTCCGAAATCATTCCACCCGAATCTGATCGATACCTTTCTTCTCCCCCTTGATGTCCTTTTATAGAGGGGGAAAGAGATGTATTTGTGGTTATGCGATACCTTTTGCGGAGTCCCATGACTGGAAACCCGGTTTACGGATGAATGGGTCAATCTTCAACTCGTGGGGGGAATTGAATGCAACTTCCCCTCGAACCATATTGGTTCAGGGAGTGATTCGCGACTGCGCAGGGCTCTGCCTCGGTTCCGCGAATGGCAGCTCAGCTGGTCTGAGCCGGTTGACGCGGTCCACGGTTGGGGCGGTTCTTGACAGTGGATCGGCCTGGCGCCCATTCTACCTTGCGCCTGCAGAGGGTTCCCGCCTCCCTTTCGTAGATGATGCAGGTCAGTGGAGAGGGCAGCTTGCCGAACCGGCCGCGTACCATCACTGTCGGACTGATACGCGGACCGGTCGATCCCTTTCCAAATTCTTGGGTGTTCTCTATATTTTTTCCCAGTTCTTTGAAGGAAATTGGGTAGAATCCCTTCCCAAATTATGGGGTTCCCATTCTCCTTTGCAGATTTTTCAGGACCCTACAATCATCCAAAGGGTTTTATAAGTAGTGGAACATAGTTGGACTCTATGTTGATTAGATTGGGATTGTATGTGGTTGTAATCACTTGTTCAATGCAGAAGAATATATTTTTAGTGCCTAAAAACACAACATGGAGTACTATTTCACAAATAACATTTAAAATAATGTGTGCTTATCTCCCTTATACTACTAAAACACGTTCTTTTTTGTTGAGATATAATATTTAGTGGATCGAGAACTGTAAAAAGTTTAATTGGTTTAATTAGAAACAATAGAATTCATAAAAATACACCACTAATTAACCCTCTCTCCGTGGTCTATCCAGTATAAGAATCCACATTCATTTAAATATTTTTATCATTATGCTTCCTCTAATGAAGTAAATTCACGTGATGATATAGGTTGTATTGAATATACTAAATTTATCTACCTTGAGGTTAAGTATTATCTAAAAAGTTTCCCTATTGAGGTGGTGAACTATATATTCATATTTCTCAAGGTATTTCATTATGATAAATCATAACTATAAGAAGAATATGATACCATGGATGAATAATTTGAAAAGAAGATGAATTTATATGATTCTCACACATTTTTTGTAAAATTCAAAGAATAAACTGATTTACATTGAATGAAAGATCCTTGAAAGGTGATGAATAATTGAAAAGATATTTATTTTGAAGGAAATATTTTTTAATTTTGTTAAGAGGGTGTTCTATGTAGTATAGAAATTTCTCCAAGTATCTATGAATTTAAAAGATAATCAACTCAAAGTTTATAAAAAAGGGTAATTGAGATGGAAAATTATTTTCGATAAACATGTAAAATAATTGTGGATAAATTACAAAATATTAAGGATGATTAAAAAAATTAAAAAATAATTTATGGTTGAAAATAATTATATCAGTTTAATGTGTTTAGATTTGGATCAAAAACTAAGTAATACAGATTATACCACATCTAAATATTCCCAAATAGTTGAGAAAATAAATGCTACCACAATAATTTTTGATGTAAATATAACAACTAATAAGAATCAAAATGGTGATAAAAGGATCTTGAGATATTCTGGAGAATAATATACCTAAGGATTATACAAAGAGGTAACCTATTATCTAGTTAAATCAGTTAATACTGAATCTAGTTTTTTGGGAAATACAGTAAAAAAGTAATATTCTATAAAAATATGGAAGGCCATAAATTTTAATACACCCACCATATCATCATGTTGTAATGGGAGCATGTATTAAAAAAATTACCCCAAAAAAGATCCCAAAATTTTATGGTTTAATCCAAAAAACAGAAGTATGAAAACATGGATAGATTGCATGTTCAAGAAAAAAAAGAATATTAATTAGGTGTTGTTGGTGTTGTTGGATGTTTTGGAACATGGAAATTGATTTATGTTATAAAATATAAGTATAAACAAGTTCTAGAATAACTAAATTAAGGGGGGGGGATATGAAGAAAGAAGAAACCTATTAGATGGAATCAAACACCATATATAGAGAAGAACATAACAAAAATTAATAGATTTGAATCACTTGAAAATTTCTATAAGTTTTATAATATTAGTGACCATTTCTATGATGAATGATGGTACAACCATTTTAAGTATCATTCACTTACTGAGGAAAAGAATGAACCCCAACATAATGAAAAGTATGTAATGAAATAAAGAATGTCTTACTTAGAAGATAACTAAAATAAATTATTAAAGAAGACTACAACCATGAATATTGTAAAGAATAATAATAAAGGTGAAAAATATACAATAAATAGGTTATTCTATTATGTTAAGAGAGGCCACATCATTGACCATTGGAAAATGGCCTTTAATATCAAAATAGAAAGGATAAATCTATAATATAAAAGGGAATAAATACAAGAGATAGATATCTAGAATGGTATAGTTTCTGAAACACCTAGTGAAATGGTTTAAAGATTTCCAAAAAAGGGTAAGTTGAAAGATATTGAAGGTGTGTTTGGAAGATTAAAGAAGAACAATCATTATGCTGTTAGATATTTAAAATGGATTCATGAACAAGAACAACTATTTAAAGCTAAATAAAATCCACCAATGGATCCTAGTTATAGTAAAGGTGTAGTAAATAAATATTCCTCACATATAAACGAGTCAAAAAAATTTGAAAATGTAATGTATTTTCAAATAGCTTGATCAGTTAGAAATGACCAAGAAGATTGAACAATATAGAAATAAGTAAAATGTGACAATTTATCAAGTGAATAAATCCATTCCAAGTATGAAGAAAGATGAAGATAAGAGGAAGATCATGAAAAAAAAATATGTCCAGAGTTGTGAAATAAAAAGATGAGAAAATATGAAGAGTTGAAATTGTTGGAGTTATCAATAAGTAGATTAATGGGTTGAGATACAATCTTTATCCCTACATCTTCAAATGAGAAATTCGAGATGATTCATCATATTCCAATATCATTTTACTAGTACTTAAATGATGGGAATTGAAGGTGAAACAGATATATGATCATCCCTTGAGGGGGATCATTCAAAAGATATGAAGCTTCCAAAGATTTATATTTTCTATTGAAATTGAAAATTGGGACACCCCCTCAAAATCTGAAGTATGAGCTATTATTTTCATTCTCCCATTACTATTTTAACCCATATTTATTATTTTTATAAATATGGAGTTATTATATAACAAAATGGGGAAGAAATATTATATGTTCGAAAGTTTTTATGAGGGTTTTCAACTTAGTGTAGCTTTATAAACATTCTAGAAAATTTGGTCAAGAGTCCCCAAACTATTGAAAGGTATATATTGCTATCACGATATGGATCATTTATAGATAACATTGTTGTCTAAATTGATCACTCTTATTTTTTTCATTAGATTATCCCACATTGATGTAGAGTTATTATTTAAGGGAACACTTGTATAATTAATTGGTTGCATTTTAATTTTTTATGTTTCATTGTTGATGTGGAGTTCCCATAATAACGTTGAATTTATGATAAGTGATTATTATAGACTTCATTATTTTATTGAATACAAGTGGTGAATATTTTTTTATGAAGAGGATGAGAATACCATTACTATAATGTAAATTGGGAGGTTAATTTCATTCCCATTTTCATTTATTATAAATTAGTGGATAATTATTACATTTAATAGTTAATTTTATTTGGAATTTGAATTTATAGGAACATAAAGTGGGAGATTGAAATTATTAATGGTGTTTGATTATATTTGTTATTAATAAATATTGTTTTTAATAATTTTTTAAATATCTTTAAGTAAATGGTGATGTATTATGTGATGTAATTTACAATACACCCAAAGGATAGTGGATGCTTCCTAGGAGAGAAGTTGGCCATTGAACATAAAATGGATAGCTTGTCTTTGTTGTATTCAACAAGTGTTAAACAAGTTCAATGTATTTTTTAGAAGATATCAATAGATGGAGGATTAATCGTTGAATTATATAATAAATAAATTGTTGTATTAGTGAGAAAAAACCATTAGATGAAAATCTATCAGGGATAAAATGATGTTGGGTATGGGACAGTATAGGAGTTCTTGACATACTATATTTTGAGTATTTATTATATTAAAAGACTTTGTAAAATAATTAATTATGTTTTAAATTATTTTAATAATTAATAAAGTTATGTGATGTAGTTTTTAAGTGATTTATATTTATTGAGTATGCCTATATATGATTTTAAATAGTTTATAATTAATTTGAATATATTATGGAACTTATGTTCTGAAGTTGGAGAGATGAAAATTATCAAAAGAAATTATCCTACATGTAGTGGTTTTGGTCAACATATGATATTTGACATGTATATTAATTTTTGAAAAATTGGAAAATGGAATTGAGATACGGAAGATTCCAATAATATATATTTTGAATATTATATGATATTTATACTTTCTATAAATTGACAAAGGAAAAAGTCATATGATATATGAAATTTGAGATATACGTAATAAGTTCAGAGACCGTGTATGAATTTTTTAGTTTGAAACATTTTGGAAATATATGAGCATATAAGAAATCATTTTTGGTCCATATGATATTTTAGGCCACATATGAATTTTTACATAGAGAGTTTTTGATAAGTTATATGGTAAAGTAAACATAGCTAATTTTGAGTGGTGAAAGACTTTTCACTACTATAAGAGATATATGATCTTCATGGAATGTTTATGGGGTGTTTATGACATTGATAATTAGATTAGAAAATATTCATAATCCCAATGAGTGAAAAATGTTGTTTTCAAGAATTTTTTGATTTTGAAGAATATAAACGGGAAGAGTATT
This sequence comes from Viscum album, assembly GCA_963277665.1. Classification (NCBI taxonomy): domain Eukaryota; kingdom Viridiplantae; phylum Streptophyta; class Magnoliopsida; order Santalales; family Viscaceae; genus Viscum; species Viscum album. Next base: position 5,236,690 of record OY728126.1, read on the forward strand.
GAGTTGATAATTAGGGGAAAAAATCACAAAATAAATGTGATTCAAACATTGAGTAATCGATGAACTAATATTCAAGATGAGAGAGAATAAGATCAATTTATACATATTGTTAACATATTTAAAAATATATGAAATGAATATATAGATTTTTTATAAATAATGAAGATGAAGTCACATTGAATCTTGGAATGTAAACCAAATATCATGTCAATTATGAAATGAGATTTTTGAAATGGTGATGAGAATAATCCACACGATGGTGAAGACTAAGGTGCATCTAAAATAGGAAGATTTCTGATACACTCAATGAAAAAGAAATGGATTCCATAATATATAGAGTTATAAAATAAATAAGACCACTTCACATTGTATCTATTATGGAGATTTAGGTGATAATTTCAAGATATAATTTTATCTAGGAGAAACAAATAATTTTTAAATGTCATGGTCCATTTTTTATGATTTTTTAAAGATCCATCAAATGAGATAGAAAAATAAAGGATATTCTCAAAATTTTAGTGGAGATAAGAAGTTATTAATTTGAGGATATTCCTTGATCATTGAGATCATAATAGAAGCAAAATCTGGTATATGTGATATTTTTGGTGTGGTTTAATTCCATGATAGATTTCTATCTATGAAAATATGTGGAGACACTGAACAAATTTGGAAGTATCTTGTACTAGAATGCAGATCACAGAAAAATCCTGCATACAGTCTATTAATGTGAATGAGATCACGGGGCACTGAATTTTATTATATTTTTTATATTTAAAACATAAGAAAATATTATTTTAGTGACCTATGTATATGAAGAAAAATAATGAAAATGAGTATGGTTGAACTTGAGAGATTAAAGACTGTGCTGAAGAAGAGAGAACCAGAGTCTCCTAAATAGAAGAAAATAAGAAACATGTTTATATTATAGTGAATAAGAGATTATGAATGTGATACCAATTGAGCCAAGAAAAATCATTTGGGTAACTATGAAGAAGAATAAAAGGAATTAGAATAATGAGTTCTTGAAGCCAAGATCAGGTGCATATGAAAAGTCTTTCATTTTCAGAGCTTACAATGTTGAGAGAAGAAGAAAAAATAACTAAGAAAATAATATCCTATTGTTCTTGTTATAAAATTATATATTTTTCTTTATAATGTTTTATAACTATGTTGATAAATCCATAAATTAGTTTCAAGAGAGAATTTTAGATAATTTTAGTGAAAATAGGTCGTGTGGTATGATCCTCACTTGAAGAATTAAAGGAAGTAGATGTGACTCTCTGTGAGGAATAAAATTAGTATATTATGTTCAAATATATACCTATGCATTAAATTTTATCTAATTTAAAATAATAATGAAGAGAAGAAGAGGAAGTAGCTGGACACCATTATGAACAAGTTATGTGTGATTCTATAGTGATCACTTGTGTTATATAGTAATCTCACACATATATAATATAAAGTAATTTGTTTTAGGAAGATATATAACCAAATAAACTTATATTGATAAAAAGATTTATAGTAGAGTATCAATGACATCAAAATCCAAATTATATTTAGATTTATGATTCTTGGTAGGGGATTAAATTTGTAAAAAACTTGTTTTTATTTACTTCCTGTACTACAAAAAATATGTGTATGCTTGGTTAATCATTAAAAAACATCTATATTAAACATAAATAAGGGTTTATGTATAAAAATATTTTAAATATTTAAATAAGAACTAGGAATTGGTAAAAATAAAACAAAACTTTATTAAAAACCCCTCTTAGTTGTGTCCACATGGTCCATTGGGACTTACAAATTAATATTAATTAACTCTTTGTTATCATAAATTACCCAAAAATTGTTCATCATGAATTCCATTGTCATGAACCATAAAAATAATTTTCATTAAATTAAAATATTACTACATAAATCATTGGATCAAAATTTGTCCACTACCTTAAATAATATGTGAATGGTGAACTTGGTATCAAATAAGTAACCCATTGTTATTTGTAAATTACATAAAAATGTGTATAATGGATTCAATTATCGTGAACCATACACATTTATTATATAAAATGAATAGGGTACTATATAAATAATTGGAATAAAATGATTCCACTATGTTAAATAAATTATGAATTATAAACTTTGTATCAAATACTGAGGACTGATATCACCATTACAAAACATCTACAAAAAAATCAATGTTCCTAACATATGATGGAAAAAGCTAAAATAATTAATATATGTGTAAATAATGGTTATAATTAAATTTTATAAATGGTAATAGTTATGAATAAGGTTATGAAATAAGTTATTAATTATATTATGTTTATTTTACATTAGGTTATAGAGTTTTATTTATTTCAGGTGTAGGAGTTATTTACCTATCAAATTATAAAATTGAGACTATTATTTTTGAACTTCCATATAGAGAAACAATATTACCCTATCTATAAAAACCAAATATTTTCATCATTTATAGTTATTAATAGGTTTTTAAATGTATTTTTATCATCCAATTTCCCTTTTGTTAACAACTTGACTGAATGGAAATTTGTAAATAGATTCAAACTTATCTCTTATTATTGAATAAAAATATTTATCTTCCTAAAAACTCTCTTTCAAAAGAGTGAAAAATTATTCATTTTTAAATGGATTCTACATAAATGAATTTTATCTATTTTAAAACAATTTTTGTAATGAATCGTACTATAAAATTTTTCATGGTTTTCTAAATAAAAATCAATTCCTGTTTTTTTGTGAATTTTTTGTTTTAAAATAAAAGTTATCAAAATAAATGGATATTCATCTTGTTTTTTAAAATGAATTTTTTAATGATACTTTAAAATGCGATTACCAATATATCAAATTCATTTAATGGATATTTTACTTCAATGGGTACGTCATTTAATGATACTATACATCTTATTTCATCAAATGTATTAGGATCATGTTATGTTAAGGTTTTCATGATACCTACTTCTTCGTCATGAGTTAATTATGTTATAATGGAATAATGAATGTTTTTACAATTACGTGACAGACATATGAATAGTTTATCATTATGGGATGTTTGGGTATTTTATAACACTCCAATTCATTGGGTAATTTTTTATATCTCATGAGATGAAATATACAATATTGTGGTGCGAAACCAATCCACTATGGTACTCTGTCCACATTGTTTATGAGAATGGAGAGTGAACACAATCCAAAATGAGACTCTATCCACAATTTGATGTTTATTTTGATAGGGATCCTCAATATAAGAAACAATTTTCTATTCTTATGTATGTGAAATATTGTTATTAATATGTTATGTTTTCATAGATCATGATTGTTAACACATGTCTCCACTTACAAATATCTCACTTTGAAGTTATTCCAAAATGATTATGCCCTAAATCATGATTCTATATTTTATTGTGTATGATTCAGTTATTTAATATCTATGAAGCTTTATTATGTTCTCATACCCACATATCTATCTTATGATCACTTATTTTATTCAAATTTTTCTCACATAATTTCCATTATCGAGCATCTCAGCTCGAACTTTATTATGTTTCCATTCCCCAGGTTATGAAGGAAAATATTATGTATGATATGTTTAAAAGGTATCATGAGAGATGAATTATTTTTGATATGATGTATACGGTGTAAAATAAGTTATTTAATTATATAATATCCAATGGTACTAAACCTTTAGATTATATGGTGTGATTTATTATGAGACATAATGAATATTCTTGTAAAATGATTTAATATATATGTATCTTATACTTAGGAAACCATGTTCACTGGGTGTTTTATATATTATTTTTAATTTCAATATCCAGTACACTCTTGGTAAAATCAATTTAGTTTTCAATTTACTCAATAAGAAAATTTAACATCAAATAATTATGGAGGAAAATGAAGAATGGTGGTTTATTCCTCTTATAGATGAGATCAACTTGAATTTATTCAAGGATCGTAGAAGGGTGAGTTTACACCATATTTATATCATATACTTTATTATGGAACACATAAAGGACTCAAATATATTTTATATTTAATATTTCATTATTTTATAGAAACCTTATTGTGGGGAGATCCTTGATTTCTAGTTATAAGAATCCTTATCCAAAATTTGAATCCATTGAATACCCATGATTCCCATAATATGAAGATAAAGTGAGAAAAATTATAATGTTCCATTATGTTAAATAAATAATATAATTATGAAGATATACAATGATATTGATTTCAAAAATTTGTATCCTTGCATAAAGGAAGATATTTCAATTTTTGTTGCTAGATGTCACACCCATCGGTAGGTAAAGTTAGAAAATAAAAATAATTTTGGTATTCTTTGAACACTTCCCATGCCAATATAGAAATAATATGATATCATTATGGGTCTATTGACTAGTCATATAAGGTATTTCAGAGGATAGGAAGTAGTGTGGGTGATATTCGATCATCATACTAAGAAAGCTCACTTCATATTGATCAAAGAAGCTTCTTATGTGGATGATCTGAGAAAATTATATATTAATGAAATTGTGAAGTTTCATGGTGTAATAGATATCATCATAAATAATATGTATTTTATGTTCATTTATAGGTTCTGGAAAGGGTTACAATGTGATTTTATCTCTCAAGTCAAAATGAGTACAAATTTTCACCTACAGACTAATTACTGGTTCGATAGAACCATTTATATCGTTTAGGATATACATTGAACTTGTATTCTTGATTTTGGTGGATCAAGGGAGGATTATATCTCCTTGGTGTAATAATCCTATAATAAAATCTAATATTCTTCTATTCAGAGGGTTTTATTTGAGAATTTAGGTGGTACACTTGGTTGGTTTCTAGTTTGTTAGACTAAAATAGAAAAATCATCCATGATTAGACTTAGTATCATCTATGAGTTGATAAAGAAAACCAAGTTGATTCAAAAGTGGCTTGTAATTACTCAGATTCAGTATAAGTTATTGTGGATCAACTATGGTGACCCTCCAAATTCAAAATTAGTGATGATGTTCTCCCTCAAGACTCAACAACATTGGGTCACTGAAGCATCGGTAAGAATGGAAAATTGAAATTTATATTTTTGAAGACCTTAAAAATCTTGAGAAGAGTTGTAGTGGTATATTATCAATATTTTTTACCTTATAAATTTTATTCCATTCATAAAACCATTCATGATTATCAATTGAGATAGTAATTAATCGACCCTTCACATAAAATCTAATATAATAATATTGAATAAAAAGAAGTTGTTTCCTATGTCAATAGTTTTATATAAATCTTAAATCTTAGACAAAAAATAGGGATGAGAAATGTTGTTAATCTTGTTTGGGTTAGGTGGTGTACTAAGAATATAAAAGAGGAAATATGGGAGTATGAAACTGAAATAAGGATCAATGTATGGACTTGTCCCCTTAGGAAGATGATTAATGATTCTCGAGGATGACAAGCCTAATGGTGAGAGTTTTTAAAGGTCCATAACTCTACTATAAGGTATTTTTTTTAAATTTCATCACATAAATCCTATTCTAATATTGTTTTTGAAGTAATTGAGGAATTATAGAGTTTCAGGAAGTATATGGAGGAAGTGGGATGAGGGTTGAAGGTAAAATGACACCAATTACTTAGAGGGATAATACTTGTTTTCGAATGTGGGCCTAGTTGTTGAAGGTGGTTTTTTATAGACTACTAGAAACCTGGTATCCTTACACTAACTACATGATATCAATTTTGGAAAAATAACTTCAAAAAATGTATTTTTGTCACTTAAAGTCCTAAATTTACTCTTTAATAAATTTACCCTCAATAAGTTACTTCATTTCTTAGTCGGTCTCCCCTTCTATGGCTCCCCAATTCCATCTCAAACCATCTATATTCATGAATTTATCTAATTGGATCTAATCTATATTTGGATTTTTCATATAATTATAAAACTCTTTATCCCTATTCCAATCTTATCTTCCTTTCCTCCCCTCTAAGGAATTCGATTCAATCATTTGTTTCCCCAATATTGGAGTTGTGAAAATTTTAAAACACCAAAAATTATTCTTGTGTAGTAATTATATAAGGTTATGTTAGGTTATAAAAGGTATTTAATTTGTTTTTTCTTTCTCAATATAAAATTCCCAATTAATGGTGGCTCAGAACCAAATTTTTTCTTATCCTAGGTTAATATAGAGTCTCAAGTGGTGTATTATCCTCCTTCTTTCGACCCAAAAGTAGTAATATGCATTTTATTTTATAGGTGGACCCATAACACCTATCATATTATTAAATAGTTGGATCCAAAATGACATAGATATGATTGAATATAGTCTTAAACATGTGGGGTTTTCTCTAATTCATTTTTTTGCTAAATTGTTTTTCTAAAATCCCTAACACAACCTAAATTGATTGTATTATATTCATATATTTTCATTTCATCATTGATAGAAAATTTATATATAATATGATGGGATAACTACTGAATATATTTTTTATCTAGTTAATGATGATTATTTAAATCATTATCATGATCATATATTTATTGGTGTCCACTATACCTAAAATATATAATTTATTTTGATAGATACTATTTTATGATGAGCCTATATGATTTATTGTGTAGTTATTATTCCCAATGTCTATAAATGGTTATCAAACTTTATAAGGGGTATTATATTTATGTTTAAAAGGTCCCTAGGTAAAACCTATTTTTAAAAAATAGTTTAATAGAATGGGATAAGATTTCAATTCCCTAACAGCAGAATACCCACTCCCTTAACCTTGAATGTGATGAGTGTTTGTGACACCTTCTATCCCTCAATGCCTATTTTTTCTATTTTGGGTCTCATATAACTCTTTTGATTACTAAATTAGGGTGTCCCATTGATCACATTGGATGGTGATGACAACCCCTTCTATCTAAAAATAGTATGGGATGTTGAATCATCCCTTAAGGGGTCTTATTTTATTATCCAAGACTCTATTATAGATTTAATTCATGTTCATTAAATCCTTCCCAGTAATAATACCAGTTAAATTTATTAACTAAAAACTAGAATTTAAGAGGATATTATACATGGGGAATATACTGTCAATCATTTTATCTAAATATTTGGCTACTCTAGAGTTTGGGGATATATAGTATGAAAATTTAAAATTTATCACCATCCATGGAGGTGTTAGACTCATGTGAATGGAGGTAGGGGGTTTTGTGGAGTCGAGATCCTTCCCATGAGAGGGGATTACTATATATATATATATAAATGGAATTAGAAACTGAGTAGTTTAATTCCATTTAACAAGACACATCATACCTTTTAAGGTCATGTTGTAAAGATCATAGTGGTTCATTTTAGGGTCATGAATCCATGACTGGTTCCAAGCATTTCAAATTCATGTAGAGTATACTACTAGCTGAAAAGTTTATATTAATGGTTCTATGTGTGAATTATGACAAAGTGTACCTTTATAATTTAACAGAACAAATTAGTGAAGTGAATTAATTTCAAGAACCATGTGGTGTATCATTATTCAATGTATTTGAGGAAACTAAGAGGGGAATTTTGACTAAAGGAATATGAGGAAACCAAGAGAAATATATTGACTCAAGGACAATGAGGAAACCAATATGGCTGTATCAAATTAATGAATATGAGGAAACCAATATGAGTATCTTGAATCAAGGTATTCTTAGGATAAAAGTAGGGGTTGTAGGTATCATAACACAAATCATGTTTGACTGAACCCAAAATGTTTGCAGAGTGACTCTTATTTTTCAGGTGGTTGATCTTGGATGTGTACTAAAATATGCATGTTAATGGTTTAAATTTAGTTTCATGTATCCTAATATATGGGTTCATCAATTATAATTCATTGTAAATTGATTAAATGACTTCTATTGTGAATGGATTAAATATATTGAATTCATTAAATAAATTCAATGAATAATTATGATAAGAATAAACATTTTAGAAAACATTGACAATAGATGACTCATATCAAGGATGGGAAAATAGAGGAATGATATCCATCCTGTTGTTTATGAATGATGGTATGTAAGATTCCCAATTCTTATTTCCTCCTAAAATGTAGTTTTCCACTAGGTGAAGTTTCTAGCACCCCTTTTGTGTTTACAGATCCCCATGAAATGTTCTGGGATCCATTGGCTAGTGTAATACCCTCAAAGAGAGGATGATTTCTTCAGTTACTCATGTGATCTTTGATAAGAATAATCCATCAATGATTAAATATGGATTTATTTTTCATCCATGTATAAATATTTACTTTCTTAATTTATGTTTTTTTATTCTATAAAAGATAAATCTTATAATAATGGGATTAATTCTTCTAATAATATCATTTGATGATCCCCTGAAACCCATAAGTTGTATCAAAGCATTAAGGTTTAAGAGTTCGCCAATTCCTATCAAATTCCACACATGAATGGTAAAGAAGTGAGTCTCTCTACTCAAGAGCTCCATTATTGATGCAAAGAGTTTCATAGCTCAAAGAGTTGGTTCAATGAAGGGATTTGATAGGTTCGTATGGATGCCATGGTGGACATCTTTATATTAGATATTTGATCCCACCCATTAGTGGTATTAGATAATTAGCTTCTTGATTGAAGAAACATGTTTCATACACTATTAAATGAATATCATGTTTTATAAAATCATAACGGGTTTCAAAACTTTTGGTGTTATATTATAAGATAATGTAATTTCAAGAGAACAACTTGATGTTATGTAAAATGTTTAACATAAAATGGAGTGGAAGACTTGATTTATTTTAAATAGTTGAGGTTATCAACATCTGTCTTGCATGAAAAATAATAATGATAATTTTAGGTTATTTATTAATTAATACTAAATATTGGTATACTATATTTTTGAATATTTATGTCATATAAAAGTTTCTGAAATATTAATTAACATTAATTAACTATAAAATATTTGGGGTCAATTGTTTTTATGTTTTTTTAAACAATTATAATAATTATTCCACTAATAACAACAAATTAATATTAAGTATATTTTTATTTTCAAATTTATATGGTTTATAACTTATAATAAAAGGTATTTTGGGGAGATTTTAAATTTTAAAGACTTTATATAATAATTTTAAATAGTTTATAATTATTTATATAAATATTTATGAAATATTTATTTAAAAATTCCAAATAATTTTTTTTATATTCATAACTTCTGTGATAAACTATATGGTGTGCTTAAAGTCATAAGATACAGGGTTTATTATAAATTATGAGGACAATTTATAAAAAAAATTATAAATTTCATAAATAAGGCCAAAATATAAAGGATTTTATATTCAATTTTAGTAATTTTTCATAGTTAATTAAATTATTCTAATTAAAAGGGATTTTATTTAAGATTTTAATTAGACCAAAAAAAGTTTTTTTTATGATAGATTTGTTAAAGGTCAAAATAATTTTTAAATATGTGATATTTAGATTATGTAAATAGTTAACATAATAGAAATTGGATTATAAAAAATTTATAATTTATAATAATATCATATATTAAATTTGAAATTCCATATATTTAATAATATAAAAGAGTTCATATTTAATGGGGTTCTAAATTGTTTATATCAAACACAATAAAAAATTGAATAAGATTCAATTTTTTAACATGTTAGTTTGAAAAAACATTTTAATTAGGTTTACCTTTCCCCTATTGATCATCCTTTTTAAAATTATTCATGAATCATCAAATTAACTTCATCATTTTATAAATACCTTTAGTAAAATTTGATATTTATTTCTCACTTTCTTGTGATTTAGAATTATACGAGTTAGTAGTAAATGTTATATTTGATAAAAATGAATCTAATTTCTTATTTGAAGTCTCATATGTAGTGATTTTATTTATCTCTAGTTCATATTGATGTAATGAACTAATGTGTTCATCCAATTTATTTTCCATAAATTTCCCTCTTTCAACAGTTTTTATTTTCTTCACATGATACTACATTGGTAAATCTCTCAGGAAACATTCAAAAAATGTATTGTTTCTACAAGGTAATTAATACTATTCATAATTATTGTGAATCAGTGGGGTGTTTTTTTGATGCATTAATCATCAACCATATTGAAATCATGGTAAGTAGGTCAAATCATTTCAATATTAGTACTGATTATCTTATCTATTCCAAGGTGTGTGACTTGCTGAATATTTCAAATTTCATGAGATATTATACAGGTAGAAGTAAGACAAAATTTTTGTATATAAATAACACAGTATAAAATATTCATAATTTTATAATTAAAAAAATACATAGAATCATTATTTTAGTAAGTAAATCAGGGTCAAAATCAGGTTACTTATACAATTTTACAATTATAGTTCAATTATCAATATTGATATGTTTGAGGTATGCTTAAATTATATAATTCTAGTAACCATTATCATTTCCATAAAATTTTGGTGGTTTCTAGGGAATCCAACAATAATTTACATTCATCCCTACCATATTAAAAATATATGTTCATTAGAATGTTAGGTGATAATATGTAGTGGAAAAGTAAATAATGAATGAAATAAATTTTATAGTAGTTCAGTCCAATGTGTACCTACATTTACTCTTATACATATATACACCATGAGTGAAGTGAATTCACTAGAAGACCTTAATTTTTATTATAAATAATAACATGTTACTATCATACATTTTTTAGAGGAGGTACAACTAGAAAATCTAGATATTTTTATAGAAGTTAAAACCCTTAATTATTGTCTGGAATGTATAATGCATCTCGAATTTAGAATCCTAGAGTAATAACCTAGAGATATTGGCTTTAAAATACGAGAGTTTCAAACAAAGATAAGGAATTATTTGGGTTTTAAAAATCATAGAATATCATTTGATAACAAATGAGATATATAAAATGAATTAATATAGACTCCAGAAAAAAACAGGCAGAGAAGAATGAAATAAAGAAAAATTGAAGCAGAGCCTCTAGTTCTAGAGTGGTGGATCTGTATGTCTTGTCAGTTCAATAGTAATAATCATAGAATATTAGGTTCCCTATGATTTTTTTTAGAATATGAAACTTTATTTTCACAGGATCTATTAGAAATTTGAATTTTCACATCAAAACAATCGTGATTTTGAATGGATATGTCAAAGGAGTATTATATCTACAAAATGTGTCCTTTGAATGAGTCTCAAATCCCCTAAAATAGGATTTTTACACACTACACACTCATTCATACAATTATAATAATTCAAAAGAATAATAAAAATGATATCCAAAATTATTAAAGAGAGATAAAAATAATATCCACAATAATCGTAACTATTGTCATTTTATTCCAAACATTAAAGGATTCTAAAAATCATTTTTGAATTTATTGTACAAATAACTCCATAAAATAGGTTAGATAAATCCCATAAATGTTTCATGATTTAAAACTATAAAATCTGAATTATAAATTAATTACCATATTTATGCATAGTATTAGTTCAATTTCAAAAATATGGTATTCAATACTATAAGTCTACACTCAATATGATCATTATAACTAAACATAAATTTAGAAAAATATAAAATGATGAAATCTCTCATAATACTAGAATTCATGTTTCTAAAAATATGTACTATATGTTTTCATGAAAATGAAGAACAATTTTAAAAACTATTTATTTTTTAAAAAAACCTCAAGAAACATTTCACATTTATTCTATATAATTTATAAATTTTTATGAATAAATAAACCATTAAAAACAACTACAATCAGTGAGAAGTAAATCTAAATTCCTAAAGAAATGAAAAACAAAGCATACTAAAAACCACTAAGTTTAAAAAAAACAAGCAACCAACCTACAATGAGAAAAAAAATGTGCAAGACTTTATTGGTGTTGGAGACAGGCTTATCGTTGGATCATATGTATCTTGATCAATCTATTTTCTGCATGAAAGAACAACTTAACAAGTGTTCATGCGGTTAATCAGAATAAGGTGCAGTCAGTTGATATAAGTCGCATTCAATCAGTAAACGATATAGTTGGTTAGTATAATATGTTGTTAGTGAAACTTAATTCACATACAACATGAGAAATTAATTATTGAAAACTATAGATCCAACAAATTCATATACTATAATTCTAAATGCCTTGATGTCCATGTTTCTTAAAAATTCATCATATCGCATGATTTGTGGTCGATTTAGAAACATGCATAAAGGTAACATGATGAATTATTAAGTAAAGGTAAGACACTAAATCCTCAATCTATGTAAAGGTAAGACACTAAATCCTAAAAATATGTAAAAGAAATAAAATAGTTTTTATAGAAGCATAAGGGTAAATCCAATTTGTAAAACTTTCATCAAGTTAAAAACAAATCACATATAAGGGTTAATCCATATACATGTAAGCGTAAAATGAACTCAAAACAAGATATATAAGGGTAAAAATAAACATAAAAAATTTAAGTTTCTATATTGTTTTACAAAGATAATTATAAATAAAAATAGCATTAAAAAAATAACAACAATTAAATAAATAATTTAACAATGAATAATAAATAAGTTTAACTTCATTTATTTCTTCTTCAGGTAATGCAATATTTAAAAATGATAAATAATGTTATAGATAGTGATTATAGAATACCTTATCAAAATCAATATATAGATATCAAAATAAATAAAAATTAGACATTATGTATATAATTTTATAATAAAATATGATTATCCCTTTAAAATAATAAAAATTCAAGGTATTCTTAATATTTAAAAATATTATATAAAATAACTATACTCCATGAAATGACAGAAAATGATAGGATATTCATTGAATTTTGGTGGAGACAAGAAATTATTTGAAGAAGTTTATTCATTTATCATGGAGATCATGGGAGAAAAAAATGCGGTACATGTTATTTTTTAGTGGTAACACATTCCCTATAATATTTCTATTTATGATAATATGAGGAGGAACCCACAAATCTTCCTGGACTAGAATAGAGGTCATGGAAACATCCCATATACCTGCTATTGAGATGAAATAGTTCATGGACCACTCGATTTGATAAAATTTTCTGTATTTAATATATAGGAAAATAAATATTGTTGAAATTTTTATAAAAGGAAAAATAAATAGAAATAGTTGGGTTAGGCTTGAGAGATGGGAGATTGTGTTGAATAAGAGATAGTTAGATAATATCAAAGGGTAAAACTAAAGAAGATCCCACATTATGTTATAGTGAAGAAGAGACTCCGATACCGATACCATTTGTTTGAGGAAAGATCATCTGGGTGTTTAAGAACAATAAAAAATGAAAAATAATAATGAGTCTCTAAACCCATGTTTCTATGCCTCTGAAAAATGTTTCTCACTCAATATTACAGTGTGAAGAAAAAATACAAAAATTAAGGAGCGACCAACCTTGTAACATCCTATTAACTCTTTTCAAGTATTTATCTTCTCTTTTTTCCCTCTTTTTTGGGTGTGTTTTTGGAATCCTAATGAAGGAGAGTGTTTCCTAGAAATAATTAACCAAAGATCGGGGATGTATTTTTGTTATAATTAGTGGAGTCTGGGTATAGATGTGTAAAAGAAATTGTGTGGTTCACCATATGTTCTATGAACATTAGAGATGGTTTCTATTTTTTATTCCGAATCTGTTCTATTTACTGTCTTATAGAATTTTTCAAATTGTTAACTATTTATATGAAATGAAAATTTCATTAGAGAAATGTCATGATTTGGTTCAATTTGTAAAAGTTTTACATGTCATGAAAAGTGTTCACATTTGTAAATGGTAAAAATTGGGATTTTAATCCGAGTCAACATATTTTTTAGCGTGTTGGGATTTTATTAATTTAATGTAGTGAAATAGGGATTCATGATGTGTAATTATCATGTTATGTAGCTTTTAAGGCACTACATAGATGGTTATATTTTTCATTCATGTGAATCACTTTTTTATCAAACCTTGGAGCTACCCCAAGAAATTTTAGAGACCTATACTCATTCCAGATCATTTTGTTTAGAGATTAATCATCATTGCATTTACAGTGCATTTCACCAGGTGAGTTGTCTTTCTTTTTCTTCATCTCTATTGATTATGGAAACACTGTTGTGACATTTTTATGGATCCATTGATCTTTAAGGATAATCATCTTGATCCTTTCTAGATCCATTGTGTGATATTCATCCAGAGGTTGTCCTTCATGTTGTTTTTGATGTGGCGTGTGAGTTTCTTTGAGGTGTGTTGTGATCTATCCACTTTGTGGATAACTTCACTTGTTGAATTGATTTTGAGAGGTTAGGATTGATTCTAGTGAATCAGTTTCTTTATTTTCATTCTTTCATACCGATGGATCCCATTACCTTTGTGTGTGGCATGATTTTAATGTACGGGGTTCTATCTCTAGAATATGTTAGATTAACCAGATTTCTCTATTATTTTTTTTATAAATAATTTTCATGATTTAATTGTGTGTTTTGAAATTGGTTTTTGAGAAAACAATTTCCCCTAGTTTTGGTAAAATAAAATTAATTTTCAATGTTTTTTGAAATAGATTTATGAAATGGTTTTCAAATCATGGTTTTGCAGAAATGGTTTGGAAAATATAACACAAAGGAATCCGTGGGTATTTTTTTGATGGTGTAGTAATAGGCACATCCATTAATAATATTTGAGGGTTCACTCATGGGGTATTCCTCTGGTCCCGAGTCCCATTGTTCTAGGGACTTGTTAGACACTATTGGGAGGTTCAATTTCTAAGGTATTCTTTTTCTCTCTATATTAGTTGTATATTTCTAGAGGCTTGATGCATGCAATTGTCTATGTCTAGGTACAAGTGTCCTAGGTAGCCTGACCTATTTTGGTCCTTAGCATGATGTCACAAATTTAATGGCTTGTATTTTTTTTCTTTTACTACTAAGGATTTGATATGACATGCGATATAATATTTGATTTTATTTAACTTATTTGAAGTATATAAAATTATTTAAAAATGTTTTACTTGAATTATTTTGACTGTGAAAAATGGGAAATGTTTTTTCATGATTTTGAAATAAAATTTGTTTAACTATTTATCATGCCTTGTTTTATTTAATGTTTTTCATGTTTATATTGTTGTATAGAGACTTGATATGGAACACCTAGGTGGGATCCTACTGATTCAGTTTATCTAACACACAATGATCCTATTCAGTAGTATAAGGCCCCACCCTTAAACCTTACTTAATCATGAGTTATTACAAGATTACACATTAAGGATCTTTTCAGGTTTAGAGTTTTAGAGAATTAGAGCATAAAACTTGCATTACATTCCACATATAAACAAATTGTTTACATAAATATAGTATTCATTTTTCCCATCAATGGAAACATATTTAAAATAAAACATGGATTCATTTTTGACACTTCCTTGACACTATCATCATATCATGTACCTTTCCCTTGACCTGTGAAAAACATTTCAAAAAAAACTTGGGATGAGCATAAAAAGCTCAGTATGGGTTATAAAATATGGAATGGAAACATAAGTTCATATATACATAAGAATGAAATCATACTTTACCCATAAAACATAAGCACTTTAACATATTTCATCAAAACATGAATAAATCATAGAAATCATAAGACATAAAGGTAACTTGAGGCATTCATAACATTCTTACGTAGGGAGTAACCCTCTTGGTTACGTTTGGAATACCCATCACAGTATATTCCATTAATCTCTTCAGAGAAACCTTAACATTTCACTCCTTCGTGTTACCCAATGCATTGGAGAGCTATATCGGGCTCAGCCACCCTTAGCTTATCACGAAACCACCCATCTTCATAATAATGCCCAAGAACCTCAACATAATCGTATCACATAAAACATGCATAAAGGAAACATAAAATTTCCACCTTTCAATCACAGGATATCAATACAACACATTGATATAAAAACATTATGAAAACCATTTTCAATACCAAAATAAAAGAAAATTAAAACATGGTATTTATTTTTCTTTTAAAAAATGGTATGGCTTGTAGAGGAAGTCGAAACTCAAATAATGGTCACGGCGGCGGAGAAGTCATTGTCGCCGCATACGTACGACAAAAAAAATTCCCTTTTATCGTTTAGTAAAATCTTCGTAAAAAAATATTCCTTTTGAATAAACATAAAAGTCAAAGGGGTTTATACACCGTATAAAAGAAGGTTGTGTATAAAACAAAATATGCCTCAATGAAAGGAGATTGAGACGAAGTCCCATACCTCAGGTCCGACTTGACTCGGTCATTCTTTAATCTCCTAAATAATGAACTTGAGTTTATTTCTACTTGTTTAAGAACCTTTTTCAAGTTAATTATTCCTTTTATATCACTTATTTCTTTGTCATGAACACTATGTAATTATTTAAGTTAATAACGGTCGTTTTAACGATCAATGGTACTTGAGTAAAAAATAAACCCTTTACAATTACAAGTTGTTCATGTATCCATTATATCCAGAATGTTATTCATGATGTAGATATCATATATATCATATATATCTGGTACATGCATGCATTTATAATATTATATAACATTTAGAGGTAAGAAATGAAATGCGTCGTTCGTGGAGACGGTAGGCCTTACGTACGCTTGAATGCTACTTTCATTTATATTTCGTATTTTATAGAATAGAATCATAATTATATAAAGTTATATTATAATTACAGTGTAATATCATATATAATATCATAACTCCATCTTTTATACGTCCCACATATGGTATTTAACGAATCAAATCACTTTGAGGGGGCGGTAGTCCGCACTTCCTTAAATGAAGATATCGCGTTTAACCATAATGGAAACCATAAAGGTATGCCCAAAATAAAAAATACAGATGATTAATGAAAACATAAACATATTATATATCATATATAAATATAGTGTCATCTTAATGGCCACCTTTGAAGGTGTTAAAATAATGTTGAACAATCATCGTTTCGGGAGGCCGAAATTCGCCATCCACGGAAACAGTATGTTCTTTAACCATTAGATGTAGGTGTGTGTAATTGTAGCTCGAATAATTCTTATAAAAACATCCTAGTATATTTTTTATACTGGTTTTGTTACAAAAGAAATGAATAAAAATATTTTAGGGGGTTGGAGAAGCAAAATAAAACAAAAGAACACAAGTGAAGACATTACCTTAAAATCGGGTAACTCCCTTTGTTTTGAGCTCAAAGGCTTCCTTGGGAAGACTTCTGCCCAAAGTGAGGCTTCAAGGAGTAATGGAGGGAAGTGGAGAGACAAAATGGTCAGGGGTTGGCCGAGCCAAAGGCTTTGGAAGTGTGGGTAATGAGGTAGAGGTGGGGGCCTTTTATAAGAGGAGAGGAGGGGCACTCTTGGAAAGTAAAGAAATGCTACATTATTTTAAAATGAGTTTCGTATTAAAAAGGTCCCACATTGATATAATTCGAGGGTAAGGTGATAAGGGTTAGAAATACACCCATCCAATAGGTTTTGGACGTGTGTAGTTCATATATTTTATATTATCATTTCATTTTATTTAAATCCTTTATTAATGAGGTAATCGCTACATCATCACGATGTCATAAATAATTTAATTTATTTAAAGTATAAAAATTATAAAAAAAATACTATGATGTATGAAATATTTTTAGCTTTCCAATTAATATTTATAATAAAAAATATGACTTTCATAACCCCATGTAAAAAGTTTTTTAGTAAAACAACTCATGTTTGTGTCATTTTTATTTTAACATTAAATAAAAAGATATTAATGTCATTTTCCTACCAAAGTGGCTCCATGGGGTCCCCAAGTTGACCCATGGATTGTATTGTTCGGCCATGACACATCCAATAAGGTTAGGACATGTGTCAAGCTCATCTCATATTATTAAAACATTATTCTTACCTTAAATTACCCTAATTACCTCTAATCGCGATTAAAAACTTAAAAGTTACTATTCACCAAAAAATTATTTTAATCCCATTGAACCACATTTTATTTCTTAATGATAACCATGTATGTCATATTTTTGAAATTCAAACCACATAGGTGGTAAATTTTCATTTAAACTAAAAATCAGTTTTTATAAGTACCACTTAGTGGTTTCACTATTCATCAAAAATTAAAGTTTTCCAGAAAAAACCAAAACTTCACCCTAAGATATATTTGATATTCTGAATTGAAAAATGATGTCTATTTTACAAAATTCAAAACATATAAGTTGAATTAATTAATTTAATAATTAATTCCCGCTGTCAGAGCAAATAGCGTGGTTTTCTGAAACAATAAGTATCAAAAGATTGACACTAGTTTAAGTCCAATTTCAAAGTGAAATTAATTCCAACGACCACTATTGGATTAAATGGTAAAAATATATTCTAATTGAACATTAAAACCAATTAAACATATAATCTAATCATATAAATAAATTATATTAAAAATAGGTTTTGAATTAAAATACAACATTTTTCACTATTCATTAAAAAAATGAACTTTATCGAAAAAATACCAAAAATTCACACAAAGTAAAATTTGATGTCCCAATCATAAAGAATATAAGTTTATTTTGACAAATAGAGCCTATAAAATTGTCAAAATATAGATTTAAAAGATGGTTTTCCATCAAAAGGCAGTAAAACAATCTTTTAAAAATATTAGTGTATTCCATGCTTAAGATTGGATTTATTCTCATTTTAAGCCTCTAAAACACTATCTAATTCATTAATATACATAGATAAAAATATCTATTATTCATTACTTACTTGGGATTTTACATCCCTCCCCCCTTTAGAAAATTTCATCCCCGCTATTTATTTACTTATCGAATAAATGGGGGTACTTATCCCTCATTGCATTTTCAGATTCCCATGTTGCCTCTTCCATCATGTGGTTTTTCCACAAAACCTTTACCTGATTAATCACCTTATTCCATAACACTTTCTCCCTGTGGTAAAGAATGTGGACCGGTTTTTCCTCATAAGATAGGTTCTCTTCCAGTTGAACTAACTCTAGACTCAAAACATGAGATGGATCTGGCATATACTTTCTCAACATCGAAACATGAAAAACATTGTGTACCTGAGATAAACTCGGAGGTAAAGCCACCCGGTATGCAACTGATCCAACTCTCTCCAGAATTTTATATGGTCCAATAAACCTTTGACTCAGCTTTCCTTTCTTACCAAATCGCATCACACTTTTCCATGGTGAGACTTTGAAAAAAACATAATCACCTACCTCAAAAGATAGATCCTTACTCCTGTTGTCCGCATAACTCTTCTGCCTGCTCTGAGCTGTTCTCATGTGTTTCTGTATTAGCTGAACTTTTTCTACCAACTCTTCAACCAATTCTGGTCCCATCAACTTCCTTTCACCCACTTCATCCCAGAAAGCTGGAGTTCGACACCGCTTCCCATATAATGCCTGAAATGGTGCCATCTGTATACTAGAATTAAAACTGTTATTATATGAAAATTCAACCAAAGAGAGATGTTGGTCCCAACTTCCCTGATAATCCATCGAACAAGCTCGTAGAATATCTTCCAATATCTGAATTGTTCGTTCTGATTTCCCATCTGATTGAGGATGAAAAGCTGTACTAAAATTTAATTCAGTACCCAACGACTTCTGAAGGCCTTTCCATAAGTTAGAAGTGAACCTGGGATCACGATCAGATACAATGGAGAGAGGAATTCCATGTAACCTGACTATCTCTTTAAGATACAAACGGGAAAGATGATCTAGAGAGAAAGTATCTCGTATAGTAAGGAAATGAGCAGATTTAGTCAAGCGATCAACAATAACCCAGATTGCATTATTACCTTGAGGGGTCTTCAGCAATCCCACAACGAAGTCCATGGATATATTCTCCCATTTCCACTCTGGCACTGGTAAAGGCTGAAGTATCCCTTTTGGTAACTGCCACTCTGCTTTAACCTGTTGACAAGTCAAAAACTTCACAGTAAAATCAGCAATATCTCTTTTCATTCCATCCCACTAGTAATACTCCCGCAGATCTCTGTACATCTTAGTACTGCCAGGATGAACTGAAAACGGAGAACTATGAGCTTCACATAAAAACTCTCTCTTCAACTATGAATCACAAGGCACACACAATATCTTCGCAAATCTCAAAACACAATCATTATCAATGTTGAATTCAGGCAACTTACCCTTCTAAACCAGCTCTACCTTTTTCTGCAACTCACTGTCTTGCTTCTGTGCTTGCTTGATTCTGTCTGATAGAGATGATCTCACTGATTCCTGAAACAAAACAGAAGAAGATCCTTCACCAAAAACTTTTATTCCAAAGTTCATCAAATCAAAACCCAAAGGATCTCGTTCCAAACGTAGCATGGTTAATGAAGCATTACTTTTCTTACTCAAAGCATTAGCCACGTTATTTGCTTTTCCCAGATGGTAATGAATTGTACAATCATAATCCTTGATTAATTCCAGCCATCTCCTCTGTCTCATGTTCAAATGTTTTTGAGTGAATATATACTTTAAAATTTTGTGATCAGTATATATTTCACACTTTACTCCATACAAATGATGCCTCCAAAATTTTAAAGCGAAAACATCAAAAAATAATTTCAAATCATGTGTAGGGTAATTTACCTCATGAGTTTTCAACTTTCGTGAAGCATAAGAAATTACCTGATCATTCTGCATTAGGACGCAACCAAGTCCTTTCAATGAAGCATCATTGTATATAACAAACTCACCATTCCTGGAAGGTAGTGCCAAAAATGGAGCATTCACCAATCTTCTTTTCAGTTCCTGAAAACAATCATCACATTCTTTTGTCTAGATAAACTTAACACCCTTTCGAGTTAGCTTCGTCATTGGACTAGATAACCGTGAAAAAGTTCTAACAAACCTTCGGTAATAGCCTGCCAAACCAAGGAAGCTACTAATCTCAGTTACATTTGTGGGTCTTGGCAATTCTTCAACAACCTTCTTTTTTGCAGGATCAACAGTTATCCCATATTTAGAAACAATGTGACCAAGGAAAGAAATTTGTTGCAACCAAAACTCACACTTACTGAATTTCCCATACAATTTATTTTCTTTCAAGGTTTGAAAAATAACCCTTAAATGACTTTCATGATCCTATTTACTTTTAGAAAACACCAACATATCATCAATGAAAACCACCACAAACTTATCCAAGAACTCATGGAAAATTCTATTCATTAAGTCCATGAATACAACAGGTGCATTGGTTAGACCAAAAGGCATTACTAAAAATTCATAATGGCCATCTCTTGTATGAAACGCAGTCTTCGGAACATCTTCTTCCTTTACCTTCAAATGATGGTACCCCAATCTCAGGTCAATCTTTGAAAAAAACTGAGCTCCCTGGAGCTGATCAAACAAATCATCGATATGAGGTAAAGGATATTTGTTCGTAACAGTGATGTTATTCAAGGCTCTATAATCAATGAAAAGTCTCATAGAATCATCTTTCTTTTTAACAAATAAAACAGGAGCAGCCCATGGTGACGTGCTAGGTCGAATGAAACCTTTCTCTAATAAATCTTGTAATTGCTCCTTCAACTCTAAAAGTTCAATTTGAGCCATTCGATAAGGGGGTTTTGAAATTGTCTTAGCATCAGGAACTAAGTCGACAGTAAATTCAACTTCCCGATCTGGTATTATTCTAGGCAACTCATCAGGAAAAAATCAGGATACTCATTTACCACTGGCACATCATTAATCTGAACAGTTCCTTTGTATTCAATGATGTGTGCAAGGTAACATTCATTTCCATATTTTACAAGTTTCTTGGCCTCTTGATAAGTTATCAATAGTAAGGGTTCATTCTTGTACACCAACTGAAAGTCTTTCTGAAAAGAAACTTGTTTAGCTCTACAGACAATCTTAGCATGGTAAATAGAGAGCCAATCCATACCCAGGATAACATCAAACTCTACTAGAGGTAAAACAATAAGGTTTGCAAGTAGGTTCTTTCCACAGATAAGGATAGGAAGATTCTTATAAATTCTTTTCGCCTCAACATTTCCCCCAGGTGTTTTTACCAAAAGTTCAGGATTCATTTCTTGAGATTTTATTCCCATTTTACTAGAAAAGTTTTCAGAGATGAATGAATGTGTAGACCCCGAATCAAACAACACACTGGCATAATCTGAAAAAACTAACAAAGTACCTGATAAAACTTCATTTGATTGCCCGACATCTGCTAAAGTAGCTGCAAAGGATTTCACCACCCCTTTCTACTTGTAGTCTAACTGCTTCCCACCACTCAAGATCTTTTTCGGACACTCGTTTTCATAGTGACCCATCTCATTGCACTTAAAACATTTCACTAACTGTAAATCAAATTTGAACATACCATCACCTTGATCTTTTTCAGTGCAATCACGAGCCTTATGTCCCATCTTACCACATCGGTAGCACTTTCTAGAATTCAGAAGACATTCCCCAGCTTGCCTTTTACCACATTTATCACAAACTGGAAACTTAGATTTCTTACCATCAGACTTTTTTGAAGAATTCTTCCCTTTCTCCTGCCGTCTCGGTCTCTTCTTCTACTGGTTATTATAGAACACTTGATCATCAGAAAACTCAATTTCCACCTTCTCAGCACATCAAACAAGCTTTTCATAACTTTTAAACTCATGAGAAGCTTATTACTTTCGATATTTTTGCTTTAATCCTGAGTAAAAACGATTGATTTTACTATCAAGGTCTCGGATAAAATCTAGAGCATACCTTGCCAATCGAGTGAACCTTTCTTCATAGGCAGCCACTGAGTCTTCCTCTTGCCTCAATTCCAAGAATTGATTTTCCATCCTAAGTCGAACAGCCTTAGGAAAATACTTCTCAAGAAATATACCTTTGAATTCATCCCAGTCAAGAGCATCAATCACATCGGCATCCCTGATATTTTTAACCATCGACCACCACTGATCTTCTTCACCCTCCAAACGGTAAATAGCAAGACTAACCTTTTGATTGTCTGAACACCCCATGACATCGAAAATCTTCTCCAGTGCTTTAATCCACCCATCAGCTAACACAGGGTCATATGATCCTCTAAATAATGGGGGATGTTACCTCATGAAATGTTCCACCACTGACATGTTCCTCTGCGGTTGATCTGGCTGATCTCATGCATGGATACCACCACTATTTATTGCTTGAGTCAACTGAACCATTACTACAACAAACTGTTCAGTTCCAATTCCAACCATCTCAGGATGCTGATTCGGAATGTTATTTCCTTCTATATGCCTTCCCATCACTACTTCCTTGTTTCCTCTGCGGAAAACCATTCCGAACAAACATGTCTTAGATGAAGCAACATGGTAATCTTCAAATGCTATATCATTTCAATTTGACCATAAAAAAAATATTTTTGGATAATCATTTAATAAAATTCTAACTCCTAAAGTTATCTAAACCGACCTCTGATACCAACTATAAGGCCCAAACCTTAAACCTTACTTAATCTTGAGTTATTACAAGATTACACATTAAGGATCTTTTCAGGTTTAGAGTTTTAGAGAATTAGAGCATAAAACGTGCATTACATTCCACATATAAACAAAGTGGTTACATAAAGATAGTATTCATTTTTTCCATCAATGGAAACATATTTAAAATAAAACATGGATTCATTCTTGACACTTCCTTGACACTACCATCATATCATGTACCTTTCCCTTGACCTGTGAAAAACATTTCAAAAAAAACTTGGGATGAGCATAAAAAGCTCAGTATGGGTTATAAAATATGGAAAGGAAACATAAGTTCATATATACATAAGAATGAAATCATACTTTACCCATAAAACATAAGCACTTTAACATACCTCAACAAAACATGAATAAATCAGAGAAATCATAAGACATAAAGGTAACTTGAGGCATTCATAACATTCTTACGTAGGGAGTAACCCTCTTGGTTACGTTTGGAATACCCATCACAGTATATTCCCTAAATCTATTCGGAGAAACCTTAACGTTTCACTCCTTCATGTTACCCAATGCATTGGAGATCTATATCAGGCTCACCCACCCTTATTTTATCACGGAACCACTCATCTTCATAATAATGCCCAAGAACCTCAACATAATCGTATCACATAAAACATGCATAAAGGAAACATAACATTTCCACCTTTCAATCAAAAGATATCAATACAACACACTGATATAAAAACATTATGAAAACCATTGTTAATACCAAAATAAAATAAAAGTAAAACATGGTATTTATTTTTCTTTTTAAAAAAATGTATGGCTTGTAGAAGAAGCTGAAACTCAAATAATGGTCACGGCGGTGGAGAAGTCGTTGTCGCCGCATATGTACGACAAAAAAACATTCCCTTTTGTTGTTTAGTAAAAACTTCGTATAAAAAGATTCATTTTGAATAAACGTAAAATTTGAAGGGGTTTATACACCGCATAAAAGAAGGTTGCGGATAAAACAAAATATTCCTCAATGAAAGGAGATTGAGACGAAGTCCCATACCCCGGGACCAACTTGACTCAGTCGTTCTTTAATATCCTAAATAATAAACTTGAGTTAATTTCTACTTGTTCAAGAACCTTTTCAAGTTCATTATTCCTTTTATATCACTTATTACCATGTCATGAACACTATGTAATTATTTAAGTTAATAACGGTCGTTTTAACGATCAATGGTACTTGAGTAAAAAATAAACCCTTTATAATTACAAGTTGTTCATGTATCCATTATACCCAGAATGGTATTCATGATGTAGATATCATATATATCATATATATCCAGTACATGCATGCATTTATAATATTATATAACATTTAGAGGTAAGAAATGAAATGCACCGTTCATGGAGATGGTAAGCCGTACGTACGCATGAACGCTACTTTCTTTTCTATTTTGTATTTTATAGAATGGAATAATAATTATATAAAGGTATTTTATAATTCTAGTGTAATATCATATATAATATCATAACTCCATCCTGTATACGTCCCACATATGGTATTTAACGAATCAAATCACTTTGAGGGGGCGATAGTCCGCACTTCCTTAAATGAAGATATAGTGTTTACCCATAATGGAAACCATAAAGGTATGCCCAAAATGAAAAATGCAGAAGATTAAGGGAAACATAAACATATTATATATCATATATAAATATAGTGTCATCTTAATGGCCACCTTTGAAGGTGTTAAAAGAATGTCGAACAATCATCGTTTCGGGAGGCCGAAATTCGCCATCCACGGAAACAGTATGTTCTTTAACCATTAGATGTAGGTGTGTGTAAGTTTAGCTCTAATAAATCTTATAAAAACATCCTAGTATATGGAAGATACTAGTTTTGTTACAAAATAAATGAATAAAAAGATTTTAGGGGGTTGGAGAAGAAAAATAAAACAAATGAACACAGGTGAAGACATTACCTTAAAATCGGGTAACTCCCTTTGGTTTGAGCTCAAAGGCTTCCTTGGGAAGACTTCTGCACAAAGTGAGGCTTCAAGGAGTAAGATAGGGAAGTGTAGAGACAAAATGGACAGGGTTTGGCCGAGCCAAAGGCTTTGGAAGTGTGGGTAATGAGGTAGAGGTGGGGGCCTTTTATAAGAGGAGAGGAGGGGCACTCTTGGAAAGTAAAGAAATGTTACATTATTTTAAAATGGGTTTCGGATCCAAAAGGTCCCACATTGATATAATTAGAGGTTAAGGTAATAAGGGTTTGAAATCCACCCATTCAATAGGTTTTGTACATGTGTAGGTCATATATTTTACATTATCATTTCATTTTATTTAAATCCGTTATTAATGAGGTAATCGCTGCATCATCACGATGTCATAAATAATTTAATTTATTTAAAGTCTAAAAATTATAAAAAAATACTATTATGTAGGAAATATTTTTAGATTTCCAATGACTATTTATAATAAAAACTCTGACTTGGATAACCCCATGTAAAAATTGTTTTAGTAAAACAACTCATGTTTGTGTCATTTTTATTTTAACATTAAATAAAAAGATATTAATGTCATTTTCCTACCAAAGTGGCTCCATGGGGTCCCCAAGTTGACCCATGGATTTTATTGGTCGGCCATGACACATACAATAAGGTTAGGACATGTGTCAAGCTCATCTCATATTATTAAAACATTATTCTGACCTTAAATTACACTAATTACCTCTAATCGCGATTAAAAACTTAAAAGGTACTATTCACCAAAAAATTATTTTAATCCCATTGAACAACATTTTATTTCTAAATGATAACCATGTATGTCGGATTTTTGAAATTCAAACCACAGAGGTGGAAAATTTTCATTTAAACGAAAAATTAGTTTTTATAAGTACCACTTAGTGGTTTCACTATTCATCAAAAATTGAGGTTTTCCAGAAAAAAACCAAAACTTCACCCTAAGCTATATTTGATATTCCGAATTCAAAAATGATTTCTATTTTACAAAATTCATAACATATAAGTTTCATTAATTAATTTAATAATTAATTCCCGTTGTCAGAGCAAATAGCGTGTTTTTATGAAACAATAAGTATCAAAAGATTGACACTAGCTTAAGTCCAATTTCAAAGTGAAATTAATTCCAACAACCACTATTGGATTAAATGGTAAAAATATATTCTAATTGAAATTTAAAACCAATTAAAAATATAATCTAATCATATAAATAAATTATATTAAAAATAGGTTTTGAATTAAAATACAACATTTTTCACTATTCATTAAAAAAATGAACTTTATCGAAAAAATACCAAAAATTCACACAAAGTAAATTTTGATGTCCCAATCATAAAGAATAAGTTTATTTTGACAAATAGTTCTTATAAAATTGTCAAAAGATAGATTTAAAATATGGTTTTCCATCAAAAGGCAGTAAAACAATCTTTTAAAAATATTAGTGTATTCCATGCTTAAGATTGGATTTATTCTCATTTTAAGCCTCTAAAACACTATCTAATTCATTAATAGACATAGATAAAAATATATATTATTCATTACTTACTTGGGATGTTACAAGTAGTGCATATACCTTTGTATGTATTTGGATGTAGGGAAGGGAATGGTTACACAATGAGGCATCGAGGTTTCTATCAGCTATATTTGGGAAGTTGGTGGTGAGATTGAAGGAAGTTTACTATGATATAACAAGGAGTAGTTATTTTTGTTTTGGTTCCCTTTTTGTTTTTGGACTTTTGTATTAGTGATTATTAATAGATTTTGAGTTGTATCACTCAGATGTTTAATTTTTTTCTTGAAATATATTTCTTTCATTACACTTCCACATTTTATTTCCATAATGAATATATATATATATATATCATGTTGTCAGATTCAGATTGGGTAAAATCATTCCCTTTGGTTTTTGTTGATGCCCGGGTGATTGTTGCTAGCTCTTGGGGATCAAAACTTTCCATTAGTTATGTGATAGTTTGGGTCACATACCAGTTTAAGAGGGTATATAGTTTAGATTCATCACAATTTGGCATCATAGGTGTTGGTTTAATCTAAATATTTCTTATCTTGTACAGTTGATAGAATAGAGATAGGATTTTTGGGACTTTTTATGTAGGTTGTGGTGAGTGCATGGCCAGTCCATTCCATGATGAGACTCAATTTTTGATGGTATAGAGAGATTTGTGTTCCCTATTTTTATTTCTTGATCTTAATATAAGTTTTTTGCTTAAGGTTTTCTAGTTTTAACTAATATTATCTGGTCATTTCTTTTGTTTCAGTGTGTAGCGGTCTGTCTCAGAGACATATTCCATGGGTTCTTTAGGAGGGTGCAATGGATGATCCTCAAGGGAATCCACCTATATAATAGAATCTTGTTGAGGCTATCATGTGAGTATTTCATGTTTTCTACCTGAATTAACTACAATTCCAGAACACAATTGTTGGGGCACAACTAGGATTTGGAGGAGAGAGGGATCGATCACTAGAGTTCCTACATTAGAAGTCACCATCCTTTAAAGGTATAAATAACGATCAGGAGGTAGAGGATTTAATATACTAGATTAATAATATATGCGACTTACTAGATACACCTAAGATTACTAAGGTGAAGTTCATGGAATTAATATATGAGGGTCCCAACAAGTGATTGTGGGATTCCATGGTATAATCAAATAGATATGTGTGCTCGGATTAGAAGGGTTTCAAGACTCTTCTTCCAATAGTTATTTTTCTAGATTCACTGATGTAGAAAATGAATTTGTGGTTACTCTCCTTATAGTTGGGAGAGTGTCTGGTGTTGGTGTACACCAATTGGTTTTCGGATCTGGTTCATTTTTCCTTATAGGTAGTAAAGGGTGGCCAGCTAAAGCCTAAAAAGTACCTACAAGGTCTGTGATTGAATATTAGATTGTAGGTATATATGTTAAATCATTATACATATAATGAGATGCTAGATATGGAAATTATGGAAGAGATGAATATGGTAGGTAGGGTTGGTTATTCTTCCCCTTATCTTCTTCCTAGTGGTGTATTCAGTGGAATGCAAGAAAGAAATAGTATATGGAATGACCATCATAAGAGTTGTGTGGGTGGTTATCTACTACAGGCCTCTTATACACCTTCAGTTATATCTATTAGTGTGCATATGACGTGCTATCAATGTGGTATGGTCGGGCAAAAACATCATTCTCGTTCTTCACCTATGAAGATGTGTAACAATTTGGGATATTAGAGACATATATATTGTTTTTTTAGGATATTTCTATTAAATTTTATTGTAAGGGATCATCATATCCAAATACCACTATAATACATTTATATGATTCAAAGACTATAGGGATCCAACCATTGTCCTTAAGAGTGAAGAACATTCATGTAGTTTATGAGTTCTTAGTAGAGGAAGATGTATGTCCAGTGAATGTGGGAGGTACCATTTTTATTACTTCTTCATAATCGATTTATTTAATTGATTCAATTTCCTCCCACTTGTTTTAATATATCCATTTTGTTAATATTAATAAACATGAAATGAATACCACATCCTTTGTTATGGAGTAAGAGACACATCTCTAAAAGAGGAAAGAGTAGGGTTTTTAGTGTCCTCTTTGTTCAATGCTGTTAGATGATGCAGAGTTATTCTGGGATTTCCTCATTTTCAATATGGATTTGTTTGATTTCATCATTAACATGTATTTTATTATTTCTCACCATGATGATATTGATCTTTATCATCAATTTGTTTTGTTCTTTGCTGATAATGGGTGCTCTCATTTGTTTAATGGAGGGTGGGATCTTAGGTATTGTCATGGAGGACGTTCCCTCCTAGAGCTTATGAGTTTTCTATTTACATTATCGGTTGATCCCAATGATGTTTCTTCTATTGGTGATCTTATAATGGTTATTTAAGACTTTACTTAACTTTTCCTAGATGATTTCTCTAGTCTTCCTCCAGAGAGGTAGGTAGAGTTTATGATTGATCTAGTGCTAGATACATAGACTATTTCAATACCCTCTTAATATAAGACACCATTAAATCTAAAAGAGATCATGATTCTATCAGATAAACGAATGGAGAATGGTTTTGTTTTCCCTAGTGTTTCTCCTTGGGAATCCTATGTTGTATTTCCCATGAATTAAAATGGTTCACTCCAATTGTATGTGGATTATCAAAAGTTGAAGCTAGTCATGGTTAAGAATATGTATCCTTTTCCCCATTTGGATTATTTTTTTGACCAGGTAAAGGGATAAAATTAGATTTCAATGATTTATCTTCAATTAGGTTATCATAAACTTAGATTTTGAGAGTCTCATATACCAAAGATGGATTTTAGGACTAGATATAGTCAATATAAATATCTTGTGATGTTGTGTACTCAGAAAATCATTCCTATATTTTTCTTGGATTTAATAAATCAAATATTCCATGAGATTCTCAGTATTTATGGTAGTTTTGTATGATGATATTTTTGTTTATTATAGATCTGAGAAAGAGCAAGAGCATCATTTTAGTTTCGTTATGAAAATCCTAAGGAGTCAGCATTTTCATGGAAGGTTTTAAAAATGAAAAGTATCCAATAAGTGAAGTTATTGTGAAATGTGATTTTTGAGCATAGATTATCAATTGTTCCAGAAAAGGTGAAGGTTTTTTTGGAAGATCCATGTGACATCTTTGAGATTATGAGATTCCATGGCCTTTCTCGATATGATTGTAGGTTTTCCATGGATTTCTCAAAATTGGCTTCACCTTTGACAACTCTTTCCTATAATTTAGTGAAATTAATAAGGGATGAAAAGTGTCAGTATTCTTTTGATGAGGTGAAGCCCTTGGGGTGTTTTCCGAGTGTTACCTAGTTGTTGTACCCATTTCTCTCCATGGGAACTGGCCTAGGATCAAGTCCCACCAGACTCAAACATTGTGTGTATTATGCATAGGGTGATTCAAAGCCATATGCCTAGTTGGGGAATGTGCGGCATGCACTAGGGTCTAGCACCCCCAGTGGGGGTCAAGCGTTAACCATACACAGGTTTTTGGGATGGCTCCATAGTCGCCCAGTGCTCCCGTTGCTCTTGGAACTCTGCATTCTCCCCCTTCCTCCTAGGGTTTCTCCAGTTCCTCTCTTTTTCCTAGTGCTCTCGATGCTCCTTCTTAATCCACTTCCTCCTAGGGTTTCTCTCACCTCACGTTTCTTGGATTCATCTTCTCTTCCCTGTCTCTTTCTATCCTTCGTTCACAGCGATGATTTCTTGATTTTCATGGATTCATTTTCTCTTTCTTTTCTCGATTTCTCATTTCCCCAGCTTTAATGATATCACTCGCTGGTGTGATTTCTATTTGCCTCTATCCTCCACTCTTTTCTATCTACCCTTGTGCTTTGGTCCTCCATACCCGGGTCTGGGTTCTAGTGCTTCAGGAGGTTTGGGTGGGCATCTATGGTGGCATATGTTTCCCTTTCTCTCCAATTCCTATTCTGGCCAACCCATTGTGCACGACCCCATTTTGGTCGGGCTCGATGAGGGTTTCAGGGAATCCTGGGATAGTGTTGGAGGGGGACTGGTGGTGATATAATTTATTTTTCTCTTTGGTAGTGGCTTCTTCTTTTCCTGTGATTTAGATGCATTTATTATGGAGTTTCTTTCTGAGGATGTTCTTCAGTTTTCTTTTGGTTTATCTGTTCGACTTCTAAGGGGTCGCCAAAGTAAGGGATGAAGATCTATGAATGCATCGACTCTGCGAAGGCCTTCATCTGAAAACTCTACACTAACATCGTTGTCCATCACTTATTTCCAAGTAAGTTTGGCATGGTGGTATCTAATGGGGGTTTGGGGTGTGTTTTTAGGTGGATGATGGTTTTCAGGAGGTGCTTCTATCATGGATTTTCCCCCTTTGGGTCCTCGGTGGAGATCCTTCTTGCAAATTTCTGGTTCAGTTGTTTTGTTTGGGTGATATTGGTATTGTGGATATTCTTCTATCTCGATTTGTTGCCGGTGATTACTTTTGTGTTTGTTCAGCAAAGGGTTCAGGGTCCGATGAGGGGTTGGTCCATCTCAACTGAAGGAGATGCCGAAAACAACGTTTGGCATGGAGAGTGGTGATGAGAAGATAACGACGGTGATGTGTTGATGGTAGTGAAGACATCAATGGCTTAGTAAACTTGAATTTTCATACCTCAATTCATGTTTTCTTTGGCGGATTGAGTGATTTTCGGGGTTGGTCGTTGATACAATGTTACAAATATGAATGCTCCAACATTGAATCTGCTTTTGGTCTTTGAATTTGATTTTGGTTTTTGAATTTTGAATCAGTGATTATTTACGCGTTGTAATTTAGACTGTGCGGGTTCCACTCTTCCTTTGAATTTTTCTTTATGAAAATAATAAAAAAATGGTACGAGGGAAAACAAATTTTGACATCAACTCTTATTCTTGTCTTACCTAAGCCCAGTAAGGGGTATGTGGTTTTTTGTGATTCTTCTAGTGATGGTATGGGTTGTGTGATTCTGTAAGAGGATTATATATTGGATTATGGATCTTCATAGCTTTAAACATGTAATAATAATTTCTCATCTCATGATTTTTAAATTTCTGTGGTTATGCATGAACTTATGTGTTGGTGACACTATATTTTTAGCTAGAGGATAACAATTATTTATATCCGTATGAATATGAATTATATATTTTCTTATAAATACTTGAATTTCAGAAAAATTATGTGGGTGAAATACCTTTAGAAATTTGACTTTGATATCACCTATACCCTGGGGAAGGTAAATGTAATCACAGATGCTCCCACTAGGAAAGCACAATCAGAAGTTCTTCCAGAATTGAAGGAACAATAGAGACTTATGGGGAACTTCACTCAGTTGTACATGGAAGGCCAGGAGGATGTTTTAGGTATGGTTCTAACAAGTTTCTAGTTATCATCAAATCACCTTAAGTCCATTATATAGTTTCAGTAGTAGGATGATGAGTTCAGGTGAATTTGAGAAATATTATATGGTTGGGAGAGCATTTTGTGGTGTTCTCTCTCTTTATATGATATTCTCTTCTTTGGGGATAAATTTGTTCATCCATTATCTATGGGAATCTTAGTTTGGTTTTAATTCCATATTTCATAATGGGATATTAATTTGTGCACTATGAGGATGTATTATGACATGAGACTACAATTTTGGTGGCTGTGTATGAAGGGCGACATTACATATTATGTGTCCTGCTATTATACTATCCAACAGATAAAGGTAGAGTATATGAAAGCTTATGGTTTACATCATCCTCTTGTAGTGATGGTTTTAAAATGGGATGAGGTTTCCATGTAATTTTTTGTGGGATTACCATAGAATACCTAAGAGAGGAATCCTACCTGGGTGGTGATTGATCATTTAACCAAGTCAACTCACTTCATTAGGATAAGGGACACCACTTAATATGAACACATGGGTATGCTATATATGAAATATGTTTCAAGGTTATGTGGGATTCCCTCTTCCATTATTTCATACATGGATCCTAGTTTTACCGCAGGGTTTTGGAAGAATATCC
Organism: Viscum album; assembly: GCA_963277665.1. Classification (NCBI taxonomy): domain Eukaryota; kingdom Viridiplantae; phylum Streptophyta; class Magnoliopsida; order Santalales; family Viscaceae; genus Viscum; species Viscum album. Next base: position 5,269,669 of record OY728126.1, read on the forward strand.
AGGTGGTTGTGGGGGCTCAGATCATGTTGGGTACAACATACCATCCACAGACAGATGACCGGATGGAGCATTCTATTTAGATCCTAGAGGATAAACTCCATGCCTACATCTTGGATTTTGTTGGATCATAGGATATCCATCTGGGACTAGTTTATTTTTCTTATAATAATAGTTATAAATCTTCAATTAGAATATATCCCTCAAAGGATCAATAAGGTTTCCTATACAGATCACCTCTTTTTTTGAAGAGTTGGGAGATGCCTCTCTTGTGGGACTAAATCTTATTCATGAGATGACAATGAGGATTCATGATACACATCAACATCTGGTAACAGCTTAGAGTTGATAGAAATCATAGGCCTATCATCGACATCATCCTTTTTATTTTTCCATTGGTGACCATTTTTCTTGATTGTTTATACTTCGTTGGGTCACCATCGTCTTGGAAAATAGGGATTGTTGGTTCCAAGATATGTTTGACCATTTTAGGTCTTGGTGTGGTTTGGTTGGGTTTCTTATCAATTTTCATTTCTATTTTATTTGATGGGAATTCATGATGTTTTTTCAAATATCTTGGATCAAGAAATACATTCATGGACCCTCTCATGTTTTGAGTTCGGAAGAGATCGAGTTGGGGCTAGAAATTTTTTTTAGAGAAAATAATGGATATAGTTGACTCTCAAGTGAATGTATTTCATGGAAAGTTGATTCCACTAGTTAGAGTGTTATGGAGACATGGATTAGATTATCACATGACTTAGGTGAGTGAGTCATTCTAGAGAGAGTAATGGCCTTACCTCTTTCCAAACATCATTCTTCCACATATCCTATCTGGAATGAAAATTCTTATAGTGGGGATTCTGTAACATCCCGTTACCTCCGTTCAGCTCTTTCTATTCAATTTTTATTTTTTATCTTTATTTTGGTTTATTTTAGGACTCTCATGGATGAAGAAATTTTATGGTTAAAATATCTTAAATATTTTGGATGTATGTTTACTAGAATTAATGTATTCTAGGAATAAATGGGTAAAAATATTTATGAGGTTCTCCTCGAATTTGGAGAAAGCCAAAGGTGGTTTTGGGTCTTTGTATATAATCTAGTCTATTTTCTATCTACTATAAATTTTCACATTTTGTTTTATTTTCAAGATGAGAAACTTTCATCAGATTTATATAAAGAGTTTGTTCGGGGATTTAAAGGTATACACACTGTGAAAAGTGTCCATGTCATGTAATGGAAAAAATAGGGACTTCAATATGAGGTGATGTGTTTTTGGTATGTTAAGATTTTGTGTATTTCACATCATGAAATAGGGATTCATGAAATATAATTATCATAGTTTAAATGTTTTTTTATTTTCATTAAACCCTTAACTCTTATGCCTAGTATCTCTCCCAGGTTATTTTGGAGATCTTCATTCCTTTGGGTTTTCTTCGTTCAATGATTTATCTTTATTGAAGTTGCGGTGCATTTCTCTGAGTGAGTAATATTTGTGATTTTTCATTTACATTGATCATAGTAGCACCATTTTTCAATTTTTATACATTTATTGATCTTTAATTATAATCGCATTAATTCTTTCTATATTCTTTGTGTGATATTCATACAAATATTGACCATCTTGTTGGTTGTTCTGTGACAAGCGAGTTTCTTCGAGGTATGTTGTGACCATTCCTCTCCGCTAACTATTTCACTTGTTGTATATATTTTCATATGTGAGGAATGATTCTAGATAATTTTTTTCTCTTTTTCTTTCTTTTGTACTGGTGGATCACATTCGGAGTGTGTGCGCCCCGAGTTTGAGATAGGTGGTTCCTTCCCTAGCATATCATTGATGAAATGTATTTCTATAGTTTTATAAATTTTTTTATAAATTAATTGATGTGATGGAATTGTGTGGGTGAAAATGTGGTTTTGAGAAAAAGATAGTTTTTATTTTTTGGGTATAAGGATAGGTAAATTCAAATAATTGGGGAATGGATTTATAAAATGGTTTTCAAAGTACAATTTTGATGAAATGGTTGGGAAGATTTAGAGCATGGGGATCCTTGTCTACTCTGGTGTAGGGTGTAGCAATAGTCCTCAATCATTAATACTATTGGGGGGGTGGTTCTCTCATGGGGTGTTCCTATGTTCCCTAGTCTTGTTATAAAATATTGAGAGGTTCAATTTTTAGGGTGTTCCTATTCTCTTCATATTCGGTGAAAATGTATAGAGGATTGAGGTGCATGATTGTCTTTGTCTGGGTATGAGTGTCCTAACTATCCTAAACTATTGTGATCCTTGGTGTGATGTTACCTATGAAAGAATTGTATTTTTTTAGCTTTTATTTTCATAGATTTGATATGATATTTGATATATTATTTGATTTTATTTGACTGCTATGATATGTAATAAATTATTTAAAAACTTTTATACCTACATTATTTGGAACTATGGAAAAAGGTAAAATTATTTACCATTATTTTGATATAAAAACTATTTAACAGTTTATCGTACCTATTTTTCTTTAATTTTGAGAACTTTTAGATTTTTTTATAGAGAGTTGATATGGAACAACTTGTTGAGATCTTATAAATCTTGTTTATATCACACCCTACGCATCCCTTCAATGGTTCGTAGAAATTTGTATGTATTTTGTTTTAAGGATAAGAAAAGCACCACATTAAGGAAATGGTATTTCATTGAGTTGTATATGGGTAATTGGGGGTGAGATGGTTGGAGTTTTTCCATGCTATCACATGGAGTAGTTTTTTTGGTTTTGGTTGTCCTTTTTTTTTCTGGACTTGTAACTTGGAGATTCTTATCTACTTTTGAATTGTATCAATTTTTATAATGACATTTTATTAAGAAATAGATTTATTTCATTACTCTTGTACAAATTATTCCCAATGTGTATATATTTATTTTTTTGTCTGATTCAGGTTAGGATAAATCATTTCATTTGGTTGTTGTCGATATCAGGGTGATAGTCATCAGCTCATGAGGATCAGGAATTCCCTTCAGGTTTGCAATGGTTTGTTTTGGTACTATTTTGAGAGGGTATTCGAGACTATTTCATCACAAATTCTTTGTTCATGTTTCAATATTTGGTTTTTTTCCTTCTATAGTTTGGGAAAAGAGTTGATAATTCTAAAAATTAGTGAATAAAGTCCAATTTGAATGATATTCACGTAAATACATGAAGGTAGTTGAATTAAATCTATTTGAGTAAGTATATTATTATTTTGATTATAGATACATCCTTGTGTAGATTTTGTGATCTATATTAAAAAGGGATGAGTTGTAGAGGAACTGGTGGGATTCTTGTATAAACATGTTCAATTGGATATTATAGTGATCAATTGTATAATATAGTGGTATCACACATTTGAAATGTGATATTATTTATTCTAGAATAATACTTTTCCAACTCTTCTTACATCGATAAAAAAAATTGATGTAAAATTTATGATTTTGTCATCCTATGCATGAAAAGGATAAGGATACCTTGGAGGGACTAAATCTTGTCAAAACACCTATGGTGACTTAATTTTATATATTTTATTTCATATTGGTGTATTTTTGGTTAAAAAAAGAAATATGAAACTTTATTAATGGAAAAATGATATAATTACAAAAGTAATTGAAGGTTTAATGATGAATTTGGAATTGGTAAAAATAAAAAAACTCCTGATTCACCCCCTCTCAGTTTTGTCTGCATTGTCTACTAGGTACTACAATTTGCATCTAATACTTGGAATCTTATAACAAGATCTAGTTTTCTATCACAACTAATATTTGGGAAAACTACATCTCTGATTGGTTTTGAAAATTTTTTCCCTAGTTTAATTTATAAAGATATATATGAAGTGAATATTTCAGATGTTTGATAAAGACCCTCAGATGGAAGAATCTATGTCCATACCTTTTGAAATAGATTTGAAGGTCTCAAAAAATACCTTGATAAATTTGAAGAATAAATAGGATTCAAATTAGATAATATATTAAATAAGTAATAGTAATCACCATTATTATAATTTATTTAGAATGGTAAGTGTTAAAGTAAATACGTTGGGGATTATGTTTCCCCAAATATAGTAAATTAAAGTTGTGATATAGGATACATTAAATCTACTAATGCACTCTACCTTGAGTTTAGGAATTATCTAAATAATGTCAGTATTGGGGTGATGAACTATATATTAATTTTTATCAAGGGTATTCATGTTGATAAATCATAACTATAAGAAGAAGTTGATGCCTTGGAAGAAGCATTGTAAAAGAAGGTTAATTACAAAAAAAAAGTCTCAAAAATATTGTTAAAGTCATAGAAGAAACTACTTTAATTTGTAAATGAAGATCCATTAAATCTAATTTATAATATTATTGAGATTTATTTTAGAATGGTGTATTTGATAATGTTATTAAATTGGGTTTCCATTTAGTAGAGAAATGTCACTAATTATATATGAATGTAAAGGACGATCAACTGGAAGATATGGAACAAAGGTTAAATAAGATGGAAAATTCTTTTCAAGGTAAAAGGAGAATTATTTATCATAAATATAAGAATATGAAGGAAGATTGGGAGGAATGACTAAAAGAAGTTATAGTTTAAAAGAATACTGTCATTTTAAGTGTTTAAAGTTGTAAGTAAAATTAGAAAATCTATTTTCTATAAAATCTAAATCTTCAAAAAAATAGATAAAATAATTAATGTGAAACATACTTTAGATGAGTGTATTATATCCAATAAGACTCAAATTTGTGAAAAATGATCTTGAATCTATATATATAATCATCCACCTTATGATCATACAAATTGGTATCCCACTATTTAGTTAAATCAGCTATTATTGAATGAGGTTTTTTTTGAAATATAGGAAAAAAATTAAATTCAATACAAAAAATTAAAATAGGAATGCTAATATTGGTGGCAAATTTTGTGAGGAATAATGGTACAAACCTTCTAGGTACCATTCAATTACTGAATAATATAATGTTTAACAATATATTAAAAATATGATATAGGAATAATGCATGTCTTTCATGGGATATAACTAAATGAAATTTGTGAAGAAGAGTACACCCATGAAGATAGTGAAGAATGATATTCATAATACACAACCTATTGAAAAGAAATTATTCTTTTGTGTTATGGAAGGCTACATCAAAGACCATTTTAAAATGGAATTGAATATCCTGAATGAAAGGATACTGGTTAAATAAAAAATGAAATCATTCCAAGAGAGATATATTTATATTGGTATGGTTTTTGAGACTCCGAGTGAAAAATGTTGGGAGTATTAACAAAAAGGGTAACTTGAATAATGAATGTGTTGTGTTTGGAAGGTATAAGAAAACTAGTCATTATACTGTCAGATATTTGACATGACATTCTAAATAATAACAACTATTGAAATCTAAAGGGAACCCTCTAATGGATCATAGTTTCAAGAAAGCCGTTATAATGGAAAATTCCACACCTAAATAAGGCCAAACAATTGAAAAAATAACGTCTTTTCATATTGTTTTATTAGCTGGAAAAATACATGAAGAAAGAGAAATATGAAAAGAAGTAAAATTATCTAATTTCTAAAATTAATATTCTTTTAAAATATGAAGATAAATAAATATAAGAGGAAGAACATGCTGACCAAAAATGTTAAAATTTTGAAAATCAATGTAGGATACAATATGAAGAGTTCTCAAAGTGTTGGAGTTATGAATAATAATTTTCATGGGTTGAGAAATAAGTATCATTCCTACAAGCCCAACTAATAATTTTAATATGATCCAATATATTCCCATATCAGTTCTCTTATCCTCAAATGACTAAACTTAATGGTGAAGAATAAAAAATAATATCCATTATGATGGATATTTCAAAATATTTTAAGCTTCCAAATACTTATATTTTCTACTTAATTTGAAAATGGGGACATCCCCCTCAGAATTTGAAGGATGAGTTATGAAATTCATTATCCCATTTTTTTCTAATTTTTATTATGTTTATAAAGGGGGAGTTATTATATAACCAAATTGTGAATAAATTTATTTTACTTCAATGTCTAAGATGTACATGTTCAAGTGAGTGAAGCTTTATAAACTTTCTTAAATTTTTTCCAATAAGCCCCCAAAAATTAAAATTTATAGATTAGTAGCATATTATAAATCATTTATAGACAACATTATTTTATAAATTAATCATTTTTTTATTCCACAATGGGTTATCCCCTATTGAATTAGATTTCATTACTTTATGTAACGTTACTAAGAGAAATAGGATTTCACTTTATTTCTGATGATTCTTTGTTGGTAAAGAGTACCTATAATCACATTTAATTAATGAGTAGTGATTGTTGTTAACATAATTATCTTATTTAATAAAAGAAGTGAATATTCTTTTTGTAACAAATATGTGATGAACTTTACCATAATATATTTGAAGGTAAGAATACCTTCCCCATTTTTATTTATTACCAATTGAGGGGAGAAAAGTTACATTGACAAATGAAGGTTATTTGAAATTGGAGTTGAAAAAAATGGGGATATTAAAGTGGATAATGGTGTTTTATTTTATTTTTTGTCAATTATTATTGTTTTTAAGAATATTTTAAATTTAATTAATTTGAAGATTATTTCTTTTTTGATGGAAATTTTTATCCACCCAAATGAAAGTGGATGCTTCCTGGGAGAGAAGATGGCTACTGAATGTAAAATGGAGATTTTATAATCTATATTCAACAAGTGTTAACCAAGTTCAATGTTTTTGGTATAAGATAGTTTTATCTATTGGATCCATCATTTGAGTTTATAATATATCAATTGTTGTGTTAACTGTGAAACAACCCTTGGATGAATATTAATAATGGATGAAATGAATATGGATATGAGACAATAGAAGAGTTAGTAAATTTTTTTATCTTGAGTATTTATTATGCTATAAGATGTTGGAAGAATATTTATTGATTTTTGAATTATTTTAATAATTCTCACCATTATATGAAGTAGTTATGAAGTGACTTAAATTGAGTGAGTAAGCCTAAATGTGATTTCAATGTTTTATGAACTCATTTGAATATATTCTATAATTTATATTATGAATAAGGAGATCCAAAAATAGGAATAATAAATTATTCTATGCATGGTGATTTTGGTTAAACATATGATATTTTACCACGTTAATAATTTTGGAAAATTATAAATGAAATTTGAGATACACAAGTTACCAATAAGATATTTTGTGAATCTTATTTGATATATAATATTTCAGAAATTTGATAAAGGGAAAAGTCATAAAATGTATAACATGTGATTTACATATATGAATTTTCAAGACTATATATGTTATTTCAGTTAGCCACATTTTGAAAAAGGGTGAGCCTATAAAAAAATTTATAATTCTCGTATGATATTATAAAGAACATATGAATTTTTATTAGAATTTTTTGTGAAGTTATATGGTAATGAAAAATATCCTATGACATATGTATTTTATTTATCCAATTTGGAGTGGTATAACACTTTTCACTGATATAAGATATTTTTGAGCCACATAGGAAATTCCTATTCCAAATGCGTCTTTTTGAGCTATATATGATAATTGACTTTGAAAAATTTCATAACCCCATAGACAAAAAAAATTGATGTTCTCTAGAATTATGTGATTATGATAAATAAAAATGGGATGATTCCTAAGTTGATATTTAAATATTAAAACATCAAAAAAAAATCTTGATTCAATTATTGTGTGATTGAGGAACTAATATTCAAATTAATGGAGAATAAGATCAAATTATGATGAATGTATGCATATTTAAATAGATTTGAATTAAATTATTGGATTTTTAAGAATAATGAAGATGCATTTACATCGATGATCACATTTTACATCAAATATCAAGTCATTTTTGAAGTGATAAGTTTGAAAATATGATGAGAAAAATCCATTACTTGGTGAATAATGTGGTGCGTGTAAAATAGGAAGTATTCTGATATGTTCCACACTTAAAAAATGGAATCCACACTTCAAAGAGTTATAAAATAAAAAATACCATGTCATTGTGTGTTGATGTTTTCATGATAAATTCTTCTTCTTAATGGGTTAGATATGTTATTATAGAATTATGGATATTTTTAGGATCAAATGACACACATATGTATGGTTTATCATTATGTGATGTATGGGTCTTTTATAGACCTATGATGCTTGGTTAGCATTGTATATTTAATAATATGGAATTTATGGGATTGGGGAGTAAACCAAATCCACTAAGGTACTCTGAATACTATGTTTATAGGAATGACGAGTGAACCCAATCCACTGTGCGAATCAATCCAATATATGATGTTCATCTTTAGAGTGATCCAATGTATAAGAAATAAGTTTTTATTCTTATGTATGTTACACAATCTCATGAATATATTATGTTTTCATGTATCATTATTATTGAATCGTGTTTAAAATTTTATACATCTCATTTCTAAAGTCATTCCAAAAGACTTATTCATTGAAAAATAATTCTATGTTTTATTGAGTATGATTATATTATGTAACATCAATGAACCTTGATTATGTTATGATAACTATATTTTATATTATGATCATTTATATTCTTGGATTTTTTTCTCTCATGGTTACCCTTGTTGAGGATTTGAGCTAACCCTTTATTATATTTCGATTCCCTGGGTTTTGAAGTAGAATATTTTGTATGATATGTCTAAACGGTATCAAATGAGAAGTATTTTTTTTTGATATTTTGAATATTGTCTAAAATAAGTTGTTTGTGTATCTAATCTCCATAGAAAATAACCCTTTAGGTTATATAGTGTGATTTATTGTAAGTTATAATGAATATTATCCTAAAATGATGTAATATGTATGTATTATGTACTTGGGTCACCTCATTAACTAGTTAGTGTATCTACAATTTTTAATATTGATATTCAGTTCACTCTTGGAAATGGTAATGTAGTTGCCGATGTACTCAATAGTAATGTTCAACCTCAATGGGTGAGGATAGAAAATGAAGAATAATGGTTGATGTCTCCTAGGGTTGAGATAGACTTGGATGTGATCAATTATCATAGTAGTGTGAGTTTACACTATATTGATCACAAATATTTTATTACAGAACACATCAAGGACTCCCTAATATCTTATTTTTACTATGTTGTTATTTTATATAAACTTATTGATAAGGAGATCGTCGATGGTTGGTTAAAAAAATTCCTCATCCAAACATTATATCTATGGAAGACTAGTGATTCTTATAATATGAAATAGGAAGTGATGAAATAGTATCAAGCATCTTATTGGTAAATAAAACCTATAATAATTAATATATATTAGGACATTAATTTCCAATTTTGGTGGCCTAAAATGAAGAATTATATTTTAGGGTTTATATCTAGATGGATTACCTACAAATAAGTAAATATAGAAACCTAACAGGATTATGATACTATTATAAAAATTCCCCTACCAATATAGAAATGTGATGAGACCATGATATATATTGTGACTATTGTTTTAAGTTATTTAAGAGGATAATATGTTGTGTGGGCGATTTTAAATTGTATGACCAACAAAGTAAACTTTATATTTATAAAGGAATCATCTTATGTGGGTGATCATAAAAAAATATAGTTTATAGAAATTTTAAATAATTTGAGTTTACTAAATAACATAATAAAAAAATAAGGAAATGAGGTTATTGTCTTGGTTCTATAAATAACTGAAATGGGATATAATCTGTCAAGTAAATATGAGTACTAGTTTTCACTTAGTTACTGATGGACAATCTAATAGAAAAATCCATATCTACCTGGATATGATTTGAGCATGTTTTTTTTGATTTTGGGGGCTTGTGGGAGGATTATCTCTCCTTGGTGAAATAATATTATAATAATAGTTATTTTTAATTTATTAAAATGGATCCATTCAAGGATTCATGTTACATAACATGTCATTTCCCATTTTTTGGCCTAAAATGGGTGAATCATTCATGATTAGGATTAGTGTCTATAGTACCCCCCAGTTTCTGGTATGTAACCCTTTCTTGAGGATTTTAATGGTTATAAAGTTATGGGTGATGAATGGGAGAGTCGGGAGAACGTTAAATGATGTTTTGAGTCAAAATGGAAAGTCACATGGGCAGCGCACAGTTGGTCTAAACTGTGCGACCAAACCGTGTGTAGTAGGTCTTGGAGGCAGTAGCTTCTGCACGGTCGGTGCACGGTTTTTCTAACAGTGTGGAAAAGTCGTGCAAGAAGGGTGGCCTAGGTAGTATCTAACACACTGTTGGCAAATGGTTTTTCTAATCGTGCGAGCAAACCATGCGGCCACTTAAACAAGATCCTATAAAGGTGGATCTCACACGTTTTTGCCTTTAAGTGGCTCGTTTTTCCTCTTAAGAGGCCCTTACTCGGGATTTTTCTTCTCCTTAGGTCAAAGAGGGGTTTCCCATCATTCTAGAGGCGATTCAAAATCTTTTCTTGGCGAATTGAATCCGTATTCTCGAGGTATGTGATCGTTCTTCTTCGTTCTTAATCGGTTTCCAAGATCTACTTAGATCTACTTCTCATCTTCTCTCGGTTTCATTGATATACATCCTTTATGGGTATATCTAAGTGTGTGTATGCCAAATATGATGATATTTGGTCTTGATCTTTCTAGGATAAGAGATCTAAGGAGGGTTTTATAAGAACCAACTCAGTTTTCTTATGCGTTCTCCATTTGTTAGGGTTTTCGTCAAAACCTTTAAAGTAGGTGGCTTCACTCTTGACTCCTCTTGTTAGAATTGATTGTATTAGATTCAAATTGGTTTAGTTGAATGGATTTGATTGTGAAAATCATAGAATAAATCTTCTTTAGTGATGATTTAAGGTTTTGATGAGATTGTGAAATCTTGGTGAATTGTTGTGCAAAGTGATGTGGCTTTTTGAATTTAAAATGTTGATTTTAAATTATTGATTTTCTGAAATTGGAATTGGTTTGATGAAAAATGGGTTTCAATAAAAAGGGTGGTTTTATTGAAATGGTTTGATATTGAAATGGTATTGATGGAATTGGTTTTCAATAAAAAGGGAGTTTTATTGAAATGGTTTGAGATTGAAATGACTTTGATGGAAATGGTTTTCAATAAAAAGGCATTTTTATTGAAAGGGTGTTTTTTCATGCTTGATGGGAATACGTGGTGTGTGTTTGTGTATCATATATGATGTTTGGTTGAAATATGACCTTGTTCTTGGTGCCAAATGTGTAATGGCATATTGGCATATGTTCATATTGAATTCGGGACGGACACGGGTTAGGAGTCTCCCCCATCAGTGTTGGGATATATAAGGGTTAGAGCTCTTCCTCATCAAACATTCATGTGAATTTGGTTTGGATAAGGGAAAGAAGTATCCCCCATCATGGTTGGGATGGATAAGGTTTAGGGCTTCTCCCATTTTTCTAGGTATCATGCATGGTTGGTTGCATGGGTTTGTGGAATGGTAGGGTATGCCAGAAAGGAATGTTTGTGAAATAGTTCTGAAGCTTGTTTGGTTATTTTTCTGGAAAAATAACTTGCTGGAAAATTGGTTTCAATTTCTCTTTGAATGCCTTTGGTTATGTTTGGTTTTGGAAACTTGTTTATATTTAGTTATAAACTTCTTTTTAAAAAATGTTTTATATAAACTATTTTTATATAAATATGGCTAACTCTTATATCCTAGTGGCGTGAGTTGGGAAGTCATTGGGGAAAACCTGCTAAGTTTTATACACACCCCTACTTTAGAACGTTGGTGCTTTTTCCGATTTCGTATTCTGGGACACAGGTAAGGGTAATGTATCTTATTGCTAGTGGCTCGTGGTGATGATTGGAAGATGTTGTGGGGCTTGGAGATTGTGGAGCATGGAGTTTTAGTGTCTTTAAGAGTCTTGAGTTGTTCATCCATTGTGTACTTTGATGCTTAGTTTGGTCTTATGCTATTGTGTACTTTGGTGTTGGTTGATATAAATGAAGTTGTTTTTTGGTCTTTCATTTGTTCATGAATCATATAGTGAATGTTTGGTTATGATTGGTTAGTTTATGGGTTATATATAAAAGGCTAAATCTCCCCCCAACTTATATTTGAAACCCTTTGGCATTTACTTCCAGCCTTTGGCATCTTGGGGATGTCTCTTAAGGACTAGTAATGACTCGTGGTACTCTCAAGCCAATGAGAATTGGAAGGTAATTACAAATTGTATCATCTTATTCGGTCCTTTCCTAACAAGTGGTCAACGATGTTCATGGTTATGGAGTTGAAATTTATTCTTGTCTATTCCTTGGGTTGAAATCATAGACAGGATTAGGATTGTCAGAACATGAAATGTATAGCATAAAAGGATGTAGCTAACCTGTTTATGTTGAACTTCAAGTTACTAGAGTGTTGGGTACATAAGTGTTTTGGATACACTTCTAGAATGTTGGGAATCTCATTGTCATGGGTTTAGATAATGAGATGAGCATGATATACATTTTAGAGGAATGACTTCCCACTAGGATTGCATATATCATTGTGAGGAATGATTTGTGATTTGGTGCAAGGTGTGAATTTTTGGAAAAAAAATTCATAAATTGTTTTCAATGAAGGATTTTGAAAACAAGATATTTGGTGTATTTTGAAAATGGGTTGATTTTCAAAAGTCATGAGGAAATTTTTCAAAAATGTTTGAAAATGGGAAAAAGGTCGTTTTGGAAACAATGTTGTAATAGATGATGTGATAGAATTGGAAATGCTAATCCATCAGTTGCTAGAGAGTGAGATTGATGGAGTTTATTGCTGGTTTAGAAAATGGTACCCAGTAGGCATTGTCAGAAAAAACCTGAAGAGCCTATGGAGAATGTGGTTGCATGAGAACCATGTGTGAACCAAGAGCTGGTTCGGAGTATTGTCCAGGATTTTCAAGCTGTGGATACAGGGAACCAGAGGAATGAACCAAAGCATGTGGATCATACAATTTAGTTCATGAAGTATAATCCACCGAACTTTCAGGGTGATGCTGAACCAGAAAATGTGGAGGTGTGGCTAAGTAGGATGAATCATATCTTTGATTTCATAGGCACACTAGTATAACTAAAGGTAAAGTTGGAGATGTATATTCTCGAGGATCTTGGATGTCAATGGTGTGATTTAGCGGTGTATGATAAATTGGATAAAGCCCTTACATGGGAGGATTTTGAAGAATTGTTCAACAAACAATTCTATCCTCACACGTTCAAGATCCCAAAAATGATGGACTTCTTTAGATTGAAACAAGAAACTCTCTCTGTCACAGAGTATGCAGATAAATTTATGAATTTAGTCCATTTTTCACCAGAGGCCACGGAAAGTGCGTCATTGAAGGCACACATCTTCAAATTAGGGTAAAGGTAAGAGATTCGATCAAAGATTGTGGTGCTCTTTATTACGGATTATACAGAGATGGTGAATAGAGTGACTGTTACTGAACGTGATATCTCGGGATCAATAGGATGAGGAATGACGATAACTAAAGGAAATGGTTGGAACTCAACCTCTAGTAACAAGAGGAAACTGGACACCTATTTCCATGGTGCATGTGGAAATCACTATCAGACAATGAGATTAGTGAACCTTCCTCCACGACCCTAGAGCAAAGCAGATTATTTTCAATGTGGGTTACTTGACCATAAAAAGCGAGATTGTACGGCGCAACCTAGATCATGTCACAATTGCAAGCAGATGGGGCAACTACAACGCTATTGTAGGAATGCACTGAGGTCAGGTGCGCGTGACACTCCTCTAGTGTCGCAAGCATCATATGTTTCGATAGGACATGGACAACGGAATCAGTCTCCTTAATACAACAAACCTAGACATGGTGATTCTCAAAATACCATGAATCCCCAACTAGGGAAATATCAGCAAGGCAACAAGGAGAATAGTGGAACAACAAAGCAATTGTATGGAGCTGAGAAGATGATGGTCGATGATAAGGATGGACCATCTACAGTGAGAGGTATGATTCTTTTGAATTCTACCCCTGTGCAAGTGTTTTTTGATACTAGAGCATTGCATTCCTTCATTGCTTCTCTTGATGTTGACTTGCAATGTTTAAAACTAGAAATGATGCCTACTGTTTTGAAACTGAAAACTTCTATTGGTGAAAGAGAATGTCAAGACCTTGTGCGTAGAGCATGTGCTATAACTGTTGATGAATCTGAGTTAAAATGGGACTTCTCAATGTTGGACATGGATGTTTATGATGTAATCCTGGGTTTAGATTGGTTGAAAATGTTTAAGGCTCACATTGACTGTTTTAGGAGAACATTTAGTTTCACGACTGAAGATGACATCGACCATCTCTTAAGAGGAGAGAGGATGATAAAGAAAGGTGCAAAGAGCTTGTTGGGACCAATGGTGGGAACGATCTCTTTCCAATTGGCATCATTGAATTTGGAATCAATGGAAGAGATTGATGAAAATAGTTTTCCAACTATTATGGATCAATTTCCAGATGTCTCTCCCAGGATCTTCTCAGGGTTACCACCTCTAAGAGAAGTGGAGTTTATGATTGATCTCCTTCAGGGGACTAGTCCTATTTCCATTCCTTCTTATAGGATGGCACCAACAGATTTACAAGAATTGAAATTGCAGTTAGAGGAGCTAGAATGTAAGGGATTCATTCGACCAAGTACATCTCTGTGGGCAACACCAGTTTTGTTCGTGAAGAAGGCAGATGGAACTCTCTGGCTGTGTGATGATTATCGTAAGCTTAACCAAGTTAAGATAAAGAATAGATATCCACTTCCACGTATTGATGATCTATTCGATCAATTAAAGAGATCTTAGTAGTTCTCGAAGATTTACTTGTGATCAAGATATCACCAATTGTGAGTTCAGAAAAAGGATATTCCAAAGACAACTTTCAGAAGTAGATATGGCCACTACAAATATGTAGTCATGCCTTTTGGTCCAACAAATGCACTAGTGGTCTTCATGGATTTGATGAATCAGATATTTCAATGATATCTAGATTATTTTGTTGTGGTGTTTGCTGATGATATCTTGGTGTATTCAAAGACAAGGGATCATCATGAGGTACACCTAGAAACAATGTTACAAATCTTGAGAGATCATCGTTTGTATGCCAAATTATCAAAGTGTGATTTTTGGATACAGAAAGTACGTTTCCTTGGCCTTGTTATTTCTGAGAAAGGCATTTCTATTGATCCTGAAAAGATAGAAGCCGTTATCTCTTGGAAACTACAGAAGAATGTGTTTGAGATACACAATTTTTTTAGTCTAGTTGGTTACTACAGAAGCATTGTGCGTGATTTCTCATGATTAACTTCACCAATGATAGCTCTAACTAAGAAGAATTCTCTCTTCCATTGAATAGAAGAATGTCAGAAATCCTTTCAGGAACTGAAAGTTCAGCTTACATCGGCACCTATCTTGATCTTTCCAGAATTAGGATAGGGGTATGTGTTGGATTGTGATTCTTCGTGATCGGGTTTGGGTTGTGTTATCATGCAAAGAGATCATGTGGTTGCTTATGGTTCAAGGCAGTTGAGGGTGCATGATAAAAATTAACCAAAACATGATTTGGAGTTAGCTGAAGTCTTCCATGCATTGAAAACATGGAGACATTATATCTTTAGTGATAAATTCACTGTGTTTATTGATCACAAAGCTTGAAACCCATTTTCTCACAACAATATTTGAATCTAAGGAAAAGGATATGGATGTAGTATCTCCAAATTTTTGAATTTGACTTGATGTACACACCATGAAATAGAAATTCAGTGGAAGATGCATAGAGTAGAAATTCATATGTTCAGTTAGTGAATAATGCTTTAGATGAATGGCAGTTGATGTCAGTATTAGCCAACATGCATGTGGAATATGAAAATTGAGTTGATGCTCCAGTTTTCTACTCAGCTACACTTATTAATAATTTGGTAATGATGATCAAAGAAGAACAAACATCTGATGTAGAATGTATAGTTGTAAGTTGAAAAATCAATGGTGGGGAGACCATTGATGGATGGAAACTTGATGGAGGTTCAGTTTTGTGTTTTAGAGATCAGATGGTTGTACTTTTGGTTTTTCTAGAACAACTCCTTCATTCTTACCACCATTCATAATGGGTTGTACACCCATGTACACAGAAGATGTATAAGGCGTTGAAGGCACAGTTTTGGTTGGGCGACATGAAAAGGAAGGTGGACGAGTTCGTTTCACGATGCTTAACTTGTCAGCAGGTTAAAGTAGAGCATCAGAGACCAGCTGGTATGTTATAATATTTTCCCATCCTAGTGTGGAAATGGGATCAAATATCAATGGATTTTGTTACATGTCTTCCAAGAATGGCCTGGAAACACGATGTCATTTGGGTGATAGTGTATTGTCTAACCAAGTCGGACTATTTCATCCCAATTCGTGAAACTCATATGGTGGAAGATCATTCAAAAATCTATATCTGAGAAGTGGTAAAGAGGCACAGAGTACCAGTGTCTATAGTCTCAGATAGAGATCCTAGATTCACATCTTGTTTCTAGAAATCATTACAGCAAGCCCTTGGGACTCAGTTGACGATGAGCATGGCGTATCATCCTCAGACATATGGGAAATCCAAGCAGATGATACAAATGTTATAAGACATGTTGCGGTCTTGTGTAATGGATTTTGGTGGATCATGTGAGGAGCATATACCCTTAGTGGAGTTATCATAAAATTATATCTATCAAGAATCGATATGCATGGCTCCGTTTGAAGCATTGTATGGGCGTCAATGTCGTTATCCACTATGTTGGGTGGAAACTGGTGAAAATTCACCAATTGGGCCAAGCCTTGTCCAAGAAAAAATGAAGAAGATTCAGTTGATTAGAAAGAGGATGGAGACGGCTCAGAGTCATCATAAATCTTATGTAGATCACCATCGAATACCATTGTCGTTCGTTGTGGGTGATCATGTCTTCTTGAGGATCTCTCCAAGGCTTGGACATCGTCATTTCAAGAAGCAGGGAAAGTTATCTCCTAGATACATTGACCCATTTGAGATACTAGAACGGGTTGGAGAGGTGGCATATTGGTTGGCATTACTACCATGGTTTAGTTTGGTTCATAATGTGTTCCATGTATCTCAGTTGAAAAAGTATCAGTCTGATCCTGACCATCTGATGAGTTGGGATCACGCTGACTTAGAGCCAGATGCTTCATTAATACATATCCCAGTATGGATTGTGGATAGGAAAGAGAAAGTATTGCATGGAAAAAGAATCAGTATAGTGCTGGTTTTATGGCACCATGGTTAGATTCATGAAGAGACTTAGGAACGTGAAAAAGCAATGAAAGAGAAGTGGCCAGAACTCTTTCAGCTGGGTGATGGTTTTCTACTTTCTGAGGACGGAAAGACAAATGGTGCAGAAAATGTAGTACCCCTTGTTTCTGGTATTTAACCCTTTCTTGATTCTTTTAATGGTTATAAAGTTAAGGGTGATGAATAGGAGAGTCGGGAGAACATTAAATGAATTTTTGAGGAAAAAGGGGAAGTCGCACGGGCGGTGCATGGTTTGTCTAAATCGTGCGGCCAAACCATGCGTAGTAGATCTTGGAGGCAGTAGCTTCCACATGGTCAGCGCACAGTTTGTCTAATCGTCTGGCCAAACCATGTGAGAAGTGTGGCCGAGGCAGTAGCTAATGCATGGTTAGCGCACAGTTTGTCTAACCATGCGAGAAAACTATGCGGCAACTTAAACGAGATCCAATAAAGGTGGATCTCACGCATTTTTTCCTCTATGTGGATTTTTTTCCTCCTATGCGGACCTAACTCGGGATTATTCTTCTCCTTAGGTCAAAGAGGGTTCTCCAATCATTCTAGAGGCGATTTTAAGGCTTCTCTTGGTGAATCAAACCCGAATTCTTGATGTATGTGATCGTTGTTCTTCTTTCTTGATCGGTTTCTTAGATCTACTTAGATATACTTCTCCTCTTCTCTCGGTTTCTTAGATCTATGCCCATTATGGGTAGATCTAAGTGTATGGATGCCAAATATGATGAGATTTGGTCTTGATCTTGCTAGGAGAAGAGATCTAAGGTGGGTTTTTGAAGAACCAACTCGGTTTTCTTGTGCGTTCTCTATTTGTTAGGGTTTTAGTCAAAACCTTTGAAGTAGGTGGCTTCACTCTCGACTCCTCTTGTTATAATTGATTTTCATAGATTAAAATTGGTTTATTTGAATGGATTTGATTGTGAAAAACATAGAATAAATCTTATTTAGTGATGATTTATGGTTTTGATGAGATTGTGAAATCTTAGTGAATTGTTGTGAAAAGTGATGTGGATTCTTGAATTTAAAATGTTGATTTTAAATTATTTATTTGCTGAAATTGACAGTGGTTTGATGAAAAATGGGTTTCAATAAAAAGGGTGGTTTTATTAAAATGGGTTGAGATTGAAATTGTTTTGATGGAATTGGTTTTCAATAAAAAGGGAGTTTTATTGAAATGGTTTGAGATTGAACTGACTTTGATGGAAATGGTTTTCAATAAAAAAGGCATGTTTATTGAAAGGGTGTTTTGGCATGATTGATGGGAATATGTAGTGTGTGTCTATGTTTCATATAATAGGCTTGGTTGAAATATGACCTAGTGATCAGTGCCAAAGGTGTAATGGAATATTGGCATATGTTCATATTGCATTCGGGACAGACAGGGGTTAGGAGTCTCCCCCATCAATGTTGGGATGGATAAGGGTCAGGGCTCTTCCCTGTCCAAAATTCATGTGCATTTGGGTTGGATAAGGGCAATAAGTCTCCCCCATCATGGATGGGATGGATAAAGGTTATGGATTCTCCCCCTTTTCTTGGTAGTATGCATGGTTGGTTGCATGGGTTTGTGGAATGATTGGGTATGCCACAAAGGAATGTTTTTGTGAAATGGTTCTGAAGCTTGTTTAGTTATTTTTCTGGAAAAATAAATTTCTAGAATATTGGTTTAAATTGCTCTTGGAATGCCTTTAGTTATGTTTGGTTTTGGAAACTTGTTTATATTCAGTTATAAACTGCTTTTGAGAAAATGTTTTATATAATCTATTTTTATATAAATGTGGCCAACTCTTCTATCCTAGTGGTGTGAGTTGGGAAGTCATTGGGGAAACCCTGTTGAGTTTTATACTCACCCCTTATTTGGAATGTTGGTGATTTTGTAGATGTCATATTCCGGGACACATGTAAGGGTGAATCATCTTATTGCTAGTGGCTCGTGGTGATGCTTGGGAGATGCTGTGGAGCTTGGAGCTTGTGGAGCATGGAGTTGTAGTGTCTTTGAGATTCTTGAGTTGTTCATCCGTTGTGTACTTTGATTCTTAGTTTGGACTTCCGCTGTTGTGTAATTTGATGTGGGTTCATATAAATGAAGTTGTTTGTTTGTCTTTCATTTGTTTATGTATCATATAGTGAATGTTTGGTTATTCTTGGTTCGTTTATGGGTTATTTCTAAAATGGTAAATCATCCCCCCAACTTATATTTGAAACCCTTCGGCATTTATTTCCAGCCTTCGGCATCTTGGGGATGCCGCTTAAGGCCTAATAAAGACATGTGGTACTCTCAAGCCCTTGAGAATTGGCGGGTCATTACAGTATCATCCATGATATGACATATTGGGTGGAATTGATTCATATTTGTCACATAAGTACTCAGAATTATTATAAGTTATTACTAATCATTTAAGTCTACACTTGGAATTCAAATATGGTGATCAAATGTTTCTTCGAATCTCACCAATATAGGGTCACTAGAGAATTAGTAAGAAAGGGGAATTGAATTTGAGATTTTCAATAATTTTAAAATATTTAGCTACGTTAGAGTTGTTAATTATCAAATTGGTTTACGTTCAAAATTCAATTCCATGAATAAATATAAGGAACCAACCTTATTCACTTTATAATTTAATTTTAAAACATAAATTCATTTTCTTTCATTTGTAAAGATCTATTCAATTATAGAGTTTTAAAGAATTAGGTCATAAATATTACACCAAAAACTGATACATTATTTGTTGGAAAATTTGTCTTATTATCATTTTTTCCTATAATACAAGTCTTTTAAATAAAACACCATTTATTTTCATGAAAAATATTTATGATTTTAAACTTGACTCTTTCATTGTTCATACTAATCATTAAAACTTATGAAAAATAAGTGAAAATGTAGGATGACAAAAAAATATATGCAAGGGATATAAAAAATGAAATAATATATTTTTTCAATTCTAAAACCATGAGATAAAAATAGAGATATTTTTTTTAATATAAAAAACTTTTATATCAATTAATGGTTTTCTTAATCATTAAATAATATTTTCTACCAAAAGTAATTTATAAAATAATTTATAAGAAAACATAATGGAAAAAATCATAATTATGAGGGTTTCTGGGAAAACATGAGAACCGTTGATTTTTTTTATTAAAAACACGCCTTTATACCCTAAAAGGAAAAAATATTTCCTGAAAAAAAAATATCATTATATTACCTTTTGAAATCAAATGATTTGCATGAAAACATATTAGTAAGCATAGAAAGGTAATCTTGGTTTTTTAGTACATCATCTTTAGATAAACATTATAATATCCCTTACAAGAACCTTTATAAGTTCAATAACCAATATGGTCAACTTCTGACATATTTATTTTGAAAACGTAATCATTACTCAATTTAATAGAGAGCTATATTACTCTAACCCATTATCATAAGATATAGTAGTCTCTCCCATCATCATAAATAATTTCCATGGTCTATAACAAGAACTAAACACATAAAATCTTTCATTTACATAATCAAACTCATAAAAATATACTTTTTAACCCATAAGATTTTTTTTTTCAAAAATTGATATGTCCCTTTCCTTTAAAACCCAATTTTGAAGAATAAAATTCCTAGAACAAAGGGAAGGAGTGTTTTCATTTGACTAAAAAATGAATCTTATAATGTAATAAAAAATAACAAACAATGGTTATTATGTAAATAGAATCCATTGACATCGTATATGTTAGAATTGAACATTAATTTTTATATTTGTAAATAAAGTCAAAATATTCCATATAAAATAATTAAAAATATTCCATTGAAAAAAATTAAGAATGTAAAAAGAGAAAAAAAAATTACTTAATATTTCATTTATTTCCATATAAATACATCAATAAAATAATTTTTAGGAATATGGACATGGATGAAAAATATTTATAAAATAAATAATAAAAAAATTAATATCATGTTTAAGGTAAAGTGTCACTCACCTCGAGTCTGACTCAACACATACATTTAGTATCTTACTAAATATCAAATTTATGTAAATTATTAACTTACATAAGAAATTTTTTTGGTTTTTAATTTTTTTAATTTTTTTTATTACCATGTTATATTTTATTAATTAATTAATTAAGTTCACGTTGGATATTTTTATGATTTTTGACTTGTATGTCCAAAATGACTTTAGTAGGTTGACTATGACTAAAGATATCCTTATTAAATCATCTTAAGAATAATAAAAATTAATTACTTATCATTTTTATATATTAATTATAATTTTAAAACCATTCATGAAATATGGTTATAAAAATGAACTATGTTACAATCATGGGGACAATAGGTCATATGTACACATGAGTAATGTTTCCATTTTTTAGTGAACATAATAGAAAGAAGTTAACTATTAATTTAACATTGAAGAATTATAATTCTACCATATAGGTATTATTATTAATTTAAATAATCATACACACACAAAAACACACACATATATATAATCAATGTGATGTGTTCATGAAAAATGAACCGCATCACTTTGTGGAGGTGGAAATATATATATAGGCACGAATGATGTTATCAATTTTCAATGGATAAAAAATCAAGAAAATAGATAATATATTTTGTTTAAAAAATTATAAATATATCATGAATATCATATATATACATTGAATCAATCATTATAACCTATTGAAAGAGGAAATGATGGAAAACTAATTACATCAATTCAAGATGTGGTAGACCACCATACACACAAACAATGGTTCCATTTCCCAATTGATAGAAGGAGGACATGGATATTAGTAATTAAATTAATATAAAAACATATCATTATATGTAAGATACTATTTTTATGGTTACATAATGTTTTGAGAATATTTTAAGGATGTTTAAGGAGAAATAAAATTAAAATTCTTAGCTAAGAACTATACCTCCTCTTCAGATAACCTCTTTAGGTTTATACTTAAATCCCTCCAAGGTTGGGTTTATGATCAAAACACAGCCTCTCGGACATATAAAGGGATGTGGGTAGGGTATATTGGTAGGTATTGGATGAAGAAAATTATCATTAATAATTTATATGAGATGATATGGGTATTCTTTAATAAGATGGGGAGAGGACACACTTGGAATTTTTAAAAAGACTAAAATATATTATAATTTTACCGAAGAAAAATTGATTCAAAATGGAATATTTAAAAATATTATATGATAAATGATAATAATATATATATAGTTTAGAAATGTTTTTAGGCCATTTAAACCCTTATTTATTTAGTTTAACCATCGACAGACCTATTTTAACCTTAACTGTGGTAACACATTTTGCAATGTTTTTACTATTAACTATAACAAAAAATGAATTCACCTTATTAACAAAAATTAATTAATTTTTATTAAAAATATGGAATAGATTTTATCAAATTAAATTTCTATAATTATTATAATTTACTTTAAAATAAAACCCCCAAAACATGAGGAGAGACAATTTTTCTGAAAAATGTCTTATTAAGTGTCAAAATGTTTTATACCAAATTAAAGTATAAAATTCATTTCCAATAACATAGTTGGAATTTTAATAAAACATTTTATATTTGTATTTTAAACATATTCAAAAAATATAATTTTACTATTTAAATACTTGAAAAGAAAATACAGTTTCCAATATGAATAAGTATTTATCAGTTTTCTTTGAAAAATCGATCTTTTCTTAAAATTATAAAAAAAAAATTCTTAGATAATTTTGAAATGATAAACTCAAAATTGGAGTTTTTTTTTAAATTATAATTATATAACATGGAAATATTTCTTTTATATAAAATAATATAATACATGAAATCCGAATTTTGATAGAAATATTTTTTTTCTTTTTGGTCAAAAATTACATGGTATTATTATAATAAATGTAACTCCATAAAATATCATTAATGAATGTTAATAATACATTTAAATGATTAATTTTTTCATTATATATATTTTTTAATTTTCTCTATTGTGTAAATTATGTCATCTTAATTGGAACATGAGCTAGGTAACCAAGGGTTTGACATTAGAAAACACCTTTGTTGAAATAAAACTTCATGAAAAGGGTGAAAAAAACCTCCTAATGAAAAAGTGAAAGGGAAATAGGAAGGTTGTGTAGAATAAAACATACTAGGATTCCAAATAAGACAACATTAGGGGTAAGTAAAAATATGTACATGGATTAAAAACATAATGTCCAAATAATAATGGAGAGACATTGATAATATTGATCAAAATAAATTAAATGATCATGAGAAAGTTAATGAAAAATATTAGCCAAAGCGATGTGAAAAATATTATCGATTCATCATAAATGAAGGTAACATGATGTTTTTTTATTTTAGGATCATTTTCATAAAGTTGAGTAAGTCCTTTACCATCAATACTAAGAATATGAGGAAATATATATGACAAGTAAAATTTCATTCTTTATTTAATTTCCTCTATAGTATCATATTTTTATAAAAAAATATGAGAATTTAAAATGATTTTTTTCATGATTGAAGCAAAAAAAATCTACTTCAAAAGGATCACACAATCCAAAACAGGATAAAAATCTATTCCTAATGTATTTAGACAATAAAAAACAATAATGTTTAGTACAAGGGACGATAACTATAAAAATGAATAAAAAGTCATATGTTGAAATAAAAAATTAATCTCTAAAGCATAAAAAATGAAACCAAAAGTTATAATTAGATCTTTTGATAAATAATAATTCCTTAAATTATTCAAAATATATCTAACCATGATTCAAAACCTAAAATTCAGAAATATTTAATCACATATTTTTTGAGATTAATTTAAAATTTATCCCTAATCAACAATACCCACTCATAAAGTCATAAAAAACCATATATTTTCCCAAATCATATAATCTCCAAAATATTCTAATCATTTCCAGAAATAAATTTAATCACTATAAATCCACATTAAAATCATATATTATTCCAAAAGAAAATTCAATATTTATTCTTGAAATAAAGGCCTATCTTATCTACCAATATTTTGTGTACGTTTATAATATAATTTTCCGAAAAGAATACTGATCTTTTTAAAAAACAATATAAATCAGTTAATCAGTAAATAAATTTTCAATCCTATGGTTATATTTATGACAAAACATATGTTCCCAAAAATTAATAACCCATAATTTCATCAACATCAATGTTCATTTAAACATTAAAGGTTATTAATACATTCAAACTTATGTCTAAAAATATAAAGTAATTATTCCATAAATAAATTTTTACATGCTAAATGTAAGGGTTACATATACCTCAAAAATCTATCAAAAGTTAATAAATGAATCCCAATGTTTCATTAATGAAGTCAAATTTACCTAAAATAACTAATCCTGTAATATGCTTCCCGAAATAAATGTAAGGTATATTTTGAAAATATTTTATGTAAAAAAATCCATACTAACTAGGAAATCACATCGGATAGTGCTAGATGCAGTTATTTTTTATACCTTCAGTTGCAGGGTTAAGACCCACAACCTTTCTATATGCAACATGTTGTCTCTCAGCTCAAATATTTTATGTTTTTATAAAACTATACCAATAAAAATCCATTAAAAATGGAGAAAATTATTTGATAAACATATTTATAATTTTCCTTGAACCTATAACATTCCAAAATATATGATGGACATCCTAAAATATTACATTTATCATTAAATCACTTTTTGACCGCTATGTTTTTTATACTGATTAGTATTTCCTCAAAATAAAATAATCATAATTGAGTATTATCATCATGAACATATTATCCTAATGGTTTATTTGTACCTCAATAATATGATCATAAAATACCACACTACCACTAAATAAAA
This sequence comes from Viscum album, assembly GCA_963277665.1. Lineage (NCBI taxonomy): Eukaryota > Viridiplantae > Streptophyta > Magnoliopsida > Santalales > Viscaceae > Viscum > Viscum album. Next base: position 5,294,821 of record OY728126.1, read on the forward strand.
ATTCCCTGGTATCAATTTCATCCACAATATGTTTTAAATTTTTTAAAATAAAACCATTAATAAAATAATCCTTTGGTGGTTTATAATCCTCATTATATTTAAAATATAATAAAATTTCATTGATAAATATCAATACATCATAATTTAAAAAACTCATTACATAATCACATTCATCATGAAATATCCTTATTAATCATTTAACTATGATATGCCATATTATTCCTTAATAATTCCCTTCTACAATATGAAATATTAATCAATTCAATAATAATTAAAAATTAAATTGAAAAAATTTAAAATAATTTATAACTCTGAAATATTGATCACTATTCATTGTAGTGCCAATTTCAAAGTCCGAGGTCAATTGTTATGTTAGTCAAAGTCCCTATTTTATCAGAATACCTAAAAAACATTCCATGTTCCTTTGATACATTTATCAATAAAAATTTTTTATATCACTGTTTAAATGGATTTTAATAGAGATCAATATTTTAATCAATCCCATTTTGTAACATAAAGTTTTAAAACATCCTGCCTAACTAGTTTTCAATAATACTATAGGATAAGGTTTAACATGAATTTGTTGTATAATTTATGATTCATGTATTAATTAAATATTTTATATAATAAAATAAAGATATATACTGCTCAAATATCACCCTCTTTTAAATCTAAATAGAGAATTGAAATCCCTTATTAGGATCATCCATTGTAAAAACAGAATAATGTCCCACAGGATATTACCCAAAATGAGTAATATTGGAAAAATTGTTTTTTAATAACATATTAAAATGTATCTCATAGTCCATAATGGTATCAAATAATAGAGGATAAAAGAGATATATTATAATTTGTTTTTCATGAAAGTTAAATGTTATAAAAAAATTGGGCGACAGGAGATATGTTTGTCAATTATGATTGCATGTGAACCCTCTAGTAGAGAATGGAGGCTTGTGTTTTATTTCTATCCTTCCATATTTTTAAAAGATATTTTACCCAAATGAGATAAATTTGTGAGTCAGTAACCAATAATTTAATTAATGAAATCCAAGTGAACATTTATATAAATTTTAAATGTGTTACTCTATGACACTCTTCCTTTCAATAAATAACACATTTGATCAAAACTAGGTTATTCATAGTCATCATTAATTTCTATAACATTGTGATAAAATATTTCATAATGGTTCATAATAAAAGATGGTAATTAACCCAATAATATCCCTCAAGAGTTTCTAGTCGGTTCAGTAGTCTTAGGTCCACTAATTGTGCATTATGTGATAATGGAGTTAATAACCAATATAACCATTTTAGATTTATTTCCCATAGGTTCATATCTTCTATAGATACATCCAATTTCAGGCATCTAGACATGGATTTAATTTCATGGAAAACAATACATTCCATTTTTACCTAACATTTGGATATTAACCTATACATAGACTTATTAATACATAATTGTATATAAAATATTAAACTATCCTCATTTGAATAATACTAACCTATAATGTTATCAAATCCATTGTTCTAATTCCAACTATAAGGAAATGACCCTTATTCACTCTATAATTTCATTTTAAAATATGAATTCATGTTTTGTTCTGGAAGATCTTTCTTGTTTAGAGTTATATAGAATTAGGCTCTAACTCTTATATAAAAAACCCAAAAAATAAAAGTTGTAATGTTTCTATTAATATTAAATTTTCCCATAATATCAGACATTTAAAATAAAATAAACTATCATTTCATGAAAAATATTTTTGATTTTCAAATTGAATCCTTGTTTTTTTACTCATCATTAAAACCCGTGAAAAAGAATTTAAAATTCAAGATAAGAACAAAAATCTCAATAAGTGACATAAAAAAAGAGACATGTTAGTCCATTTTAAAACCACAATATCATAAAAGGGAGTTTTTCTTTAACATAATAAACATTAAGCTCAATTAATAATTTATCTACACATGAAATCATCCTTACCGCATAATTGTTTTCATAAAAAAAAATTTATGATAAAATAAATGAAAAATAAGAATAATGAGATTTTATTAGAAAACATGAGAACCCCTAAAATGTTTTTTCTTTAAAAAATACCTTTTAACACTAAAAGGGATTAATTCTTTCATTAAATTAGAATATCATTAACATATCATTTTAATAAAATGATTTTCGTCAAAAATTATTAAAAATCATAGAAAACTCATGTTGGTTTCTTCAGAAATCATCTACATGAAACCATTAAAAAAACACTTAAAAGTGGAATAACAAATATAATTTTCTTATAATATAATTCTCTGAAGAACATAATAATTTCTCAATGCATTAGATAGCTATATGGGCTCACCCATCATCATGAGCTATATTAGGATCACCGATCATAATGATGTATATTAGGCCCAATGAAAATTATAAATAATTTATAATAATAATAAAATGAATGAAACATCTAAAAGATCTTATCTCTATAATCAAAATCATAAACATAAAAATTTTAACCCATAAGAAAAACATTTTTGGATATTGATATATCACATTCCTTTAAAACCAAATTTTCAAAACTAAAACTACTAGAACAAAGGGAAGGATTATTTTTATTTGGAAAAGACATGGAATCTTATAAAGGAATAAAAAACATCAAATAATGTTTTTTCTATCTAGAAACGCCATTCATTCCTTATACATTATGATTAAATATGCTTTTTCCCTTTTGTAAATAAAGTTATAACATCCCATATAAATTTTCACAGAAGAGATGGCACTACTCCTCTCTCTCTCTCATGATGGCGATTCACGGATTCCTTGAAGACGATTTCACCATAGTTGATGGTCGTGGCGGTGTCACCCCTCCTTGGGATTGGAGGGGCAGAGGATGGGGTTCCCCTGCAACTCGCTGAGCAAGAGCTTCCCCCCCTTTTCCAGAGATTGCGATTTTCCCGAAAGTCCCTCATTGCCAGAACAGTGTTCCCTCGGTCCAAATTTTTGCTCAAGAGTTTTCATTGGCCTCTGCTCTTCTGGATATGATGCTGGTGGTTAGGTTTGGGAGGAACCAGACCTCTATTGATGAATTTGACAGGTTTGTTGCCTCTTCATGGAATCTTCGTGAAAGGACTGTTGTAGGGTTACTTTATGGCCACCATTTTTTGGTTCGTTTTGGGAACGAGGTTGATTTGATCTCAGCCTGGGCTGTGGCTCCACGGATTGTCATCGGTTTTCAGTTCTACTTGTTCTAGTGGAGCTTTGATTTCCACTTGAATCATGACCCTACAAGCACGGCGTTGTGGGTAACTCTTCCTGGACTTTCACTCCCCTTCCAGAATCCGTCTATCCTTCACATCATTGGTAATCTCATTGGGTGATTTCTTTATATGGATGCACGAAAGAGCTCTGCATGTCACCCCTTTGCGCCATGGATTTTCATAGAGGTGGTTGTGTCCAAGACCCCAGTCAATTTGGCTTATGTCGAGATTGAAGGTGAACTCCGGTGGCAACAGTAGGTCTGCATTGAATCTTGGGTCTTCTTCTACTCAAATTGCTGCAGGTTAGGCCACGTTGCATCTGTGTGCCGGCATGGAGCAGCTCCTCCTCTTCTATTCTTGGGCTGCCTACTGCAGCTCTCTCAATGTTTGATAGGATTGTGGGTGCTCACAGTGTTGGGAAAGTGGTTGTCCAGTGCCAACCGGAACCTAAAGTGTGTGATATCTTCAAGCACATGAGGAGTGATTTGAAGCTTCTGGATCCTAGAAGTTCTCTTAGCATGGAGTTTGCTGCTAGTGGGATGAATATTTCCTCTGAGAACAGTCTGAAGAAAAGGTAGGAATTGGTTATAACTTTTAACCATTTTGAAGGGCTGGACTTTGAGGACGAGTTGCAAGGGTCCTCGATTTTCAATGTGGGAAGTGATATTCCTACTGAACAGACACAAAGGAAGGTGTAGGATACTGCCGCTGGGCATGGTGGAGGGAGAATTCAGAATTCTTCTCTGGTGGTTGATGCTGCTGTGTCGGAATTGAGATGTGATGAAAATGGTAGTGATGATGTACAGGTTATGTTGGTTGAGAGTAATGTGGAGGCTGGGGAAGACAGTGTCGAAGCTAGGAAGGGGAAGGTAGATGATCAGGGGGTGCTGGACATGGAGGGGTGGCTGAGTAGGTGGGGGAGTCTATAGAAGGGAAGATTCTTGAACAAGAGGAGGGGAATGAACAAGTAGATGCATAGTCTCTCAGGCAGGTGTTGGGGAAGGAGTCTAAGCAGGGGGGAGTTCCTTGGCATGGGGAGCTTTCGGCTCAGTTTGATCTTGAGCAGGGGGAGGCTACAGAACATAGGGATGTGATATAGCGAGATATGGAGAATTTCATGTTTCCTAGGGAGAAGAGGCAGTTACAATTGGCCTTTTCTGGTGTGGTATCCCCACCATGCATTGATTTTTATTATTCTATCTTGGTGGTCCCTTATATGTCGTAGTGCGGGGATCTTGCTGCTTACTCTGTAAACCAGGAAGACCCATTTGTCCCTGATCAATATTTTTCCAGGAAGAAGGTAGAATAATGTATAATAATATCGATTTGATCATCAAGGAGAGGTCTTTGCTTGATGTGGCCACTCCTCATGGGAAAGAAAACACTTCTTGTAGGGGTTTCTTTAGATCCCCGGAAGAGGAAACCAAGGAAGGACTATTATAATTTTCCAAGGATTGTGTTTACAAGGGCTTCTTGCAAATCCAATTCCTCTGCCAGGGGAGGTCGGACCGTCAAGGTGTTGATTGATGTGAAATAGAAACATCTCAGAGATTACTACACCACCTTTCTAAAGAAATATGAATCATCTGAATGGGAGTCGGTGGAGTCAGATGCTTCCATTGGTTACGGTGCTGATGGGGACCCATATGGGGATGGAGATTTTTTATTTGTTGTTCCTATTTCTTTATCTTCTGATTTTTGGGTCTTTTGGAGTATTGGTGTCTTGGGGGGTTGAGGGATTTTCGGTGTGGGTTGTTTGGACACACCCTACCCTTGTCTACTGTGATTTTTTTCTTTATAAATTGGGGGGGGGGGCAGGAATAGCCTGACCCTCGCATCTTCCTTGCCCATATAATTTTTTTAAAAATATTCCTTTCAAAATAATTGAATGAATAAAAAAACAAGACATAAGATTCCACTTACTAGTCAATTATATCCATAAAAACACATAGATAAAATAATTTTAAGAATATTTACAAGGAAGAAAAATATTTAGAAAATAAATCTTTAAAAACATTTAAAACGTGTTTTAATTTAATGTATACCGTAACTCAATTATGAATCATTATGTACATTTATTATATTACAGAATAATAAACTTATGTTAATTATTTAATTTATTAAAAACTATTTCCATTTTTATTCTTCCTTTTATATTATTTATTACCATGTTATATTTAATCACATAATCAATTAATTCTACATCTGATGGTTTGACGATATTCAACTTATATTTTTCAAAATGACTTTGGTAGGTTGACTACAGTGAAAGATGTAATTATAAAATTTTATCATTAATAATAATCATTAAATATTCTTTTTATTTATATAAAATTTTTAATTCTAAAACCATTCCGGAAATATGGTTATGAGAAATGATCTCTGTTACAATCATTGAGATGATAGGTTGTATATACAGATGAGTAACATTTCCATTTTTCAATGGACATGTTAGAAATAAGGTAAGTATTATTTTGTATTACTATAATTATTATCATACTATAAATGTCCTTTTATTTATTTAAATACAATTATATATAGCAGCTATGTGACGTGGTTATGAAAAATGAATCACATCGCTTCTAGGAGGTGGAAATCCAAACGTACGCATGGACTCAATTATCAATTTTCAACGAATGAAAAGGTAAGAAAATATATAATATATTCTAATTTAATAATAATAAATATTACATTAATTTCATTTATATACCATAAATTCATCATTGTAACTTGTGTTAAGAGGCAGTGAACAAAAAAAAATTACATCCATTAACGAGGCTGTGGTACACCATACACACGAACGATAGTTACTTTTCCCAATTGATGGAAGAAGGATATGAAAATATATTATTACAATAACATAAAAACATATTATTATATGTGATATACTATTTTTACTATTTCATAATGTTTTAATAAGATATGAATAAGGTATAAGAAAAAGTAAAATGAAAATGCTCGATTAAGAACTATCAATATTCTTTAGAGAACAACTTTAGGTTTATACCTAAATCCATAATAGGTTGGTTCTATGATAAAATAAGAGAATCTATGAAATAGGTAGGGATTTAAAGAAGGTATATGGGTATGTTTTTCTTAAGAAAATGGATTTTTATGTGGGTATATGAGAGGATATAGGGTGTTTATTTATAAGTTGTCGAGAGGACACACTTAGAATTTTAAAAAAAGATTAAAATATATTATTTTATTAATCAAGACAAATGGATACAAAATGGTCAATTTAAAAAGACTATATGATATACGATCTAAATATAACCATAAAATATAATTTAGAAAAGTTTTAAGGTTATTTTACCACCTGTTTCTTTAGTTTAAACCCCCGATTAACCTATTTTAACCATAACTTTGGTAACCATTTTTTACTTATTTTACTATTAATTATGACAAAAAATTGAGTTGAAATTTTTACCTAATATTAATATTTCTAATTATTAATATGATAAATTTTTTATTAAATTAAATTAAAATAATTTATAGAATTTAATTTGAAATTAAATGAGTAAAACATGATGAAAATTGTTTTTTTGAAAAAACTCTTTTTTAAGTACAAATTTTTCATTCCTATTTGAAGTATAAAATTAATTCCAAATCCAATAAATGGATTTTTTTTAATAAAAAAGCAATAATTTTTTAAAATAATCAAAAATATATTTCTACATGGTTAATACTTGAAAATAAAATACATTTCCCAATAAAAATAATTATTTTTCACTATTTATTAGAAAATCAATTTTTTTAGAAAATTCTAAAAAATTAATACAAATATAATTATGAAATGATGAATTCCAACATTAAGTTCATTTTTTCAATTTAAAATTATTTAATTTATAATTTTATCCTTTAAATAAAACCATATAATTACTAAAAACCCAATTTTGTTTGGAATAAATATTTTCCCCATTGACTGAAGAATTACCTAATATTATTGTAACAAATATAATTCGAAAATATAATTAATGAATGTTAATAACAAATAAAAAAATTATCCTAAAATTACTTTTTTTTTCAAATAAATCATTTCATGTTTATCAATTAATAAGGTATATACCTAACTATTCACATGTAATCTAGTATGACGATATTAAACAGGAAGGCGATGTGTCCTATGTGGATCATTCTATCTAAATCATCAATCCTAGAAACAAATTAAGTGAGGTAAGATGATTCCAATTTTTTAGAGTTGTTGTTAGCATAAGAAGCTTAAAGATAAAACTTGGGTGTGAAAATATAATTTGAAGGCTCAATTGAAAGACTTATTCTTTCAGGGAAATTAATGAAGCTTCTATTGGATGAGTAGCAAGATGTTGGGAGTATGTAAAAGACGTGAACTATTCTAAAAAGTAATTATTTTTAGTTTCCACCCATAAATCCTATTATAATATTATTTTTTAATTAGAAGAGAAATTAAAGAGATTAATGAAGCAAATAGAGGAAGATGGAGGAGGGGTAAAGGTACAGAAGGCATCAGGTACCTGTTTTTCTAGTACTGGTTACATTATGGGGGTGTAGTGGTTGAATGTGGTTTTTTATAAACCATCAGGAACCTAGTGTCCATGCACTAGGTACCCAATATAAATTTGGGGAAAACCCCTAAAAATAAGGTTATTTTGGTTAGATAAACACCTAATTTTACCCATTAACCCTAAATATTTTAACCTATTTATCGTCCATTTTAACCCCTCTTAGGATATACCACTCTTCACATTCTATATTAAACCACCCTTATTCATGCTTTATTTTTATGTATCTAATTGATCTCTTGAGTATTCCCTTAATGCGGTATGGCTATATTCCCCCTAATATTATATTAATTTCCTTCCCTCTAAGGAATTGGGTGCAATTCATTTACCCTCCATTATATGTTTTTAAAAATTATAAATTTCCTAAAATAATTTTGGTTTTCCTATTATAAAAGGTTTTTATAGGATATATGTAGGTATTACTTGGGGATTTTTTCCTTAATTTCATATTCCAAATTAATAGTGGATCAAGACCTAATATTTTATGATCCTATATTAATCTAGAGTCTCAATTGGTGTATTACCCTCCTTACTTGGACCCAAAATGTGTAATATGAAATTTATTGGTAATTGAACCCCCTACCTATTTTATTATAAAATATTTTTCTTATAAACAACACAGTGTTGAGTTAAAATAATTGTAACTAATTGTTTTTCCTGTAACAATGGTTTTTTTTAAATGGTTTTTCTAAAATCACAATCTGAATTGAATTGATTTCCTTACATTTATATATTGGAATGTCAGGATTAATACTATATTTCCCTATTATGTAGTGAAATTAATACTAAGAATATTTTATATCTATTTAAAGTATATGTTTTAAATTATTATCATGATATTATATTGATTGAATTATACTCTACTTAGAATATATAATTTAGTGTGATAGATAATATTTTATTGTTATATTATATGCTTCATGGTATAATAATTATTCATAATATCTAAATATGGTTATTTATCATTAGAAGGTGTATTATATTCTTGTACAGATGTTCCATAGGTATACCTATTATTGAAAAATAGGTTGATGGAATGGGATGAGATTATAATTCCCTAACTCTTGGAAACACCTTCCCCCAACCTTGAATAGGATGAGTGTTTCCAAAAAATTACATTCAATGAAGGTCCATTTTGGTTTCATCCGGTCTCAAATGACTCTACTACTTTCCAATGGTGGGTAACCACGTAATTACATTTTGTTTTGAAGATAACACTTTTTTTGGAAAAGAGAATGGGTTGTTGGATCATACCTTATGGGATATTATATCTAATATGATCTTATAGATTTAGGACACGTTCTAGAAATCATTCCTAGTAATAATGTTATTGAAATTGATTGACTAAAAACATTAATTTAATAGGATACTATAAATAAGGATTATATTATATATCACATGATCTGAATATTTGGATACACAATAGTTTGAGTCCATATAAGATAAAACTCTAGAATTTATATCCATCAAAGGTGGTGTTAGACTCTAGTGAAAGGAGGTGGGAGTTTTTTTTGTAGTTAGGATTATAGTGATGAAAGGGGTTTCGTTTGTATCTTTATTAGTGCAATAAGAACTTTCTTCATTTAGTGTAATTTAATAATAAACATCATAAATTCTAAATTCATAAGTCAAGGATAAAAATGGTTGTTTTTAAGGTAATTCATCCATGTCTAATTTCAAAAATTTTAAATTCATTCATAGTATACTGCTAGGTAAATTCTACATGAAAATGGTTTGGTGTGTGACTTTTACTGAAGTGGCCCTTGATAACTTGACATAACATATCAATAGAGTGAATGAATATCAAGACCCAAAAGAGGTATGTAAACTCAATGTATTTCAGGGAAACAAGAAGATAATTTTGACTTAATGAATATGAAGAAACCAAGAGGAGTATCTTGACCAAAGTCATATATAACACCCCAAGATTTTTTGATTTATTATATTTCAAATTAATTTATTCTTTTTGATATTTGTCACTTCAAGAAACAATTGAAATTATTTTCTTATATTAGAGAACTAAGTTTGGCTTGCATTATACAAAAACCAAGTTAATAATACACTAAACTCAACATAAATTTTATCTTACTCTATAAGGATAACTTATGTTTTCTTGAATCACGCGCAAGACTGCCTTTCCTTGATGGATTGCGTAACAAGAAATACCGAGTTTTACTAAAAAATAATATTTTATTAAAAATATTTTTATTAAATACAATATGTTATAAACTAGTATTTATGATGGGGGTTATGAATATGACAAGATAACTTATAAAATACATGATTTAATTCATTGGTTACTAATTAATTAGAAACTAATATTTGAACAAATTGAATAAAAAGGGAATGTTTTTATAAAAACAACTTTTATGCACACAAATTAATTCTATTCTAATAACATAAAATAATTACTATTGGTAGATGAAATTAATGTAATATGTATTTTATATATTCAATAATTTTTTACATTCATTTATTATATTTGGTAGAAATAAGATAGGAACAAACCCAATATTTCACATAAAACCCTATATTGTTGTAAAAGCATTTTTACTGCCTTTTAATGGAGAACAAATTTTAAATCTATTTTTTGGAAATTTTAAAATTTTATAATTTAAAATTAAATTTATTTTTTAAATATAAACAAAAAAATATGGTTCGGGTGAATATTTTGGGTTTTTCTGTGAAGTTTTATTTTTTGATGAATAGTAAAAAATACTAAATTTTAATTCCAAACTAATTTTTCATTTATTTTATTAATGTGGTTAATTTTTTTGTTATAGTTAAATTTTTTCAAATATACATTAATTAATCCAATGTAGTTAATTAGAATCAATTCCCCTTTTAAATTGGATATAAAAACATACCAAACTTTAGAATATTTTTACGTAAAAACACCGCATTGTCATCTCATCTACAGGGTTAATTTTAAATTAATTTCTACCACATATGTGTTTGGAATTCAGAAAAATATATTAAATATTTGGAATCAAAAAAATATATAATTTCTAATAATGTAAAATTAGTTTTTGACCAAACAAATTAGTGAATATAAATAAAATTAGTTACAATGAATTAGAGGAAAATTTGCATAACGAGGGAATAAACCTTAAAATCAAGAGCCAAAATAACTTGGACACTTGTAAAATATCCATTGGATATTAATATTTAGTCCCTATAATACCTTTTATCAAATTTGGTCAATTATTGGTAGAAACATGGATGTAATTCCATTTTCCAAAATTTATAAAAATGTCACTTCTCCTCCACTATAAAAAGGCACTCACCACACCCCCTTATTCACACCAATCAAGAACTTTAGATCAAAAAAAATCTGGTAAAATAATCTACCAAAATCATTCCCTTAATCATATAATCATAAATTTTGTAATAAATACAGAAAAGGAAGCCCTTTGGTGCAATCCAAAAGGAGTTGTCCAATGAAGAGGTAACATCTTTCCTTAAGCTCTTTTGTTTTATTTTCACTATCCACACCATAAAAATTTTGCATTAAATGATTTTATAATAACCTCATTGTCCTAAATATATATATTTTTTATTATAAGGGTTATTACTACACTTACACACAATTCTATCTTATGGGTAATGAATTTACCTTTCTTATATACAACGAAATACTACCTAAAGAAATGATGTTGTTCATTTTTCCTCTACCACCAGTCATGGTTGGGAATTGTGATTTTAAATATGTTTTTATATGATATATATGATATTTTTATGAATTTATGTATTTTTAATTATTATATAAACACATAAATTCATGATTTCCATTTCTTGTAAATGTGATAACTTCGTCTATGGACTTATGGACTAACACCTCCTTAAAGTGATGTGATTTGTTTACACCTTACATAGGATGAATTAAGGATGGGTTTAGTTGTAACAACCCGAGATTTTATAAGATATATTATTTTTAATTTCTTTCATATCTTCTGTTGTATTCTACACCAAGATTATATTTCGCAATACACAACACCATATTAGCTTCCAGTATACGCAACACTAATCTTTGATCGTGTTACACACAATTTCAAGTTTGTTTGATAGTAGTTATTCTACGCAACATTGAGTATATATATATATATATATATATATTCAATTTATTAATGAAATATGGTTGGATTTTGTTATACTCAACAACAAAGGAGTCGTGCACTACACGCAACCCTGACTTGGCTTGCATTACACGCAATCACGACCTTCCTCGATAGCGTGTGTTATACGCAATACCGAGTTTTACTAAACGATGATATATTATTATAATATTATTATGAACTAGCCATTATGAATATTATTAACTAAATTTTTAATTTTATAACATTATTATTCATCTTACACATTTTCTAGTACATGGTATAAGAAAAAAATAATTTTTTTGGTTAAAATAAGTATTTTTAAAAAAATGCAGTTTTTCCGCCTTTTAATGGTGCACCCACTTTAAATATAGTTTTTGAAATGTTTATAAGTTCAATTGTACAAAATGAAATTTTATTTGGAATAATGATATAAAAATTTACTTTTGATAAATTTTTCATATTATTCTGGTAACTTTCATATTTTTATGAATAATAAAAACACGCTATATTTAAATTAAAAAAAAAATTTCATTGTAATAATTTATATGGTTAAATTATAATATTTAATGGTTTTAAAGTATAAATAGAATATATTTTTACCATTTAATATAATGTATGGAATTAACATTAATTTTACATTGAATTCATAGGTAAAAACATTTCAATCTTTTGCAATGTTTTTACTTTTAAAACACATTTTCTTAACAGTGGGATTAATTTTATATTAATTTCTGCAACTTTTGTGTATTTAATATAGAAAACTTTATTCCATATTTGAAACCAGTGGTTCCAAATTATGTTAATAAGGTACTTTTTATTTTTGGGCATTATGAATAGTAACTACGGTAAATTTTATTTACCATAGGAAAAGGTAAATCGGGTAATTAAGGGTAAATATAATATTATAAAATTACCCTAACTCTTATATTAATATAATTGGATGCTTATATTTTTTCCTAAGGCATATTTGGGTCGAAATAGAATCCATTGGAACCCACTTGGATGTGATTAAGACCTTTAGTTTATTTTATTTAAAGGAAAGTGAAATATGTCTCACTCAACTTTAATAATTAAAGTATTTTTAATATAAGTTTACATAGAATATAAATTTGTTTATAAATACACATTTGAAATATAAAATGTTTTCCTTTATCATGGTAATTTATTTGTAATTTTTATGATTTATTTAATTACCTTATTATCTTATACATTAATGATGAAAAAATTATTTATTTAGTGAAAAAGCAATAATATAGTTTTTATTGAAATAGTAATACATGTCAAAAGGCCCAAAAATCTGGAAAAAAATTATTATTAGGGTATATGTAAACCCTAATCATCCCCTGGCCGAATTTTCGACCATTTGGATCCTTATTAAGGCGATTATGACACTTATAATATTTTATTTTAAATTATTCCAAAGTTGTCACCTTCATAATTTAATAAAGATAACAATTTACATGTTGTTATTTTAAGATGATAAATTCGAGTAAAATTTAAATTATAAAATCTTTGATATTTATCTTCATCAAAAAAATTTATTTTTAATTTTTATGCAACAAATAAGTATATTAAATAATTATAAAAAAATGTTGTACTGATTATTTTATTAAGAGATATACCAAATAAATGGTTTTAAAAATATTAAAATAAATATTATATGAACTATATAATGTGTTCCAATAATTTTCTAGGCAAATTTGACATGTTAGGAATATATTAAATAATTTATTTCAAATATATCTTCTGTTTATATTTTATTTAAATTCAAATAAATGAATAGTGTCAAAATTGACACTATTGTTATTTTATAAAAATAACATATTATAAAATTGTTTAAAAATCAAAAAATATTTAAAAATTATAAATTTAAATTTATATGGTCGAAAATGTTATAAAGTATCCAATTATTGACAATTCACAAGAAATAAATAATTACTTGGAATAATTTAAAATTTAGAATGTTATTACCACAAATAAAATTAAATTGATTAAATAAGGGTAAATCAAGTTGATAGTGTTTAAAATAAATTCCTAACATGTATGAGTTTCATTGGTTGATGGGATTACAACCCTATCTCATCTAATCTTCGTATTTGAGTCATTTTGGAAGTTTTTAAGTGGGGTTGGGATTTAATATAAATTAATATTTTCTTATATTTCAAAATGTGCCCCTGTCCTCCCTTATAAAAGGGAATCTCCTCCCTCTCCTCCTCACACCACTTTGAGCCATAAAGCTAGGCCAAACCCTGACAATTTATCTTATCCACTTCCCTAGAAGATCCTAGAGGTCTTGGTCTTCTTCAAAGACCAATTTTAGTGCCCTAAGAGGAGGTCTCAAAGAGGCGCTTCAAAGAAGAGGTAATGTCCATTACTGATTCTTTCAACTTTATATCTTCTTATACTTATTCTTCTTTAGTTTTTACATTATTAAGTAATAACATCAGTATCACTCATATACTGATATGTTATTATAAATATTAAGCAACCCCATTTCACCTTCTATCCATCCTACGGAAAATGAAATCTCCGCGCGTGCGTAGGTACGGAATACCGTGTCCACACCTTGGTGTAATCTATTTTCCACCAACACCTTACATGGATGGGTATAATGGTGTAAAGAATAACTATATATGGTTATTATAACATCATACTGATTCTTATATATTATACCATCCACTCCAATTCTATTCAATAATTATGGGAACGATATCATCGCTCGTGCGTACGTACGGATTATCGTCTCCACGACGTGATGAGATTCATTCTCCATGTTAACCATACATGAATGATTACAAAGATTATATAATGAATAATAATTAAATATATGAAATAATAATTCTACTTGTTTTATGTATATATATATTAATTTCATCTATTTAGTTTAATTCAGTTCAATAAGGAAACGAAAACAACGTTCATGTGTACGTACGACCTACCGTCTCCATGAATGGTGTATTTCATTCCTTATATCGATCTATAATATATTTGTATATGATGAATATATATTAAATATTAATCATGTTTTACATTCTAGAATTATTTAAATCAGGATATATGTAATAATATCAAGAATGACAAGTCGAAACACATACGATAAATGAAATGATTTTACCCAAAACGCTGCTTTAACATGGAATTTACAAAAGAACGGGTAATATAAAGTCATAAGTGAAACATATATGATATCATAACTATGAATATGATTATTTAATAAGTCAATTACATTATTTAAATCATTATACAGGAGGTTCGGATCCATACGAAGCATATTGGACCTAAGGTAAGGCATAATTATTCCAATCTCATTCTTATATGAGATTGTTTATTCGTAAGTATTTGTTGGGGTTATGTTTATTATCTGTGTCCATATGTTCTCAAAATGTTTTCATAAAATGTTTACTTTTCTTCCATGTATTTTTAAAGTCATTTTTACGCTTTTTTTATTTTACCACATTGTTTGGAAGGAATCTTTCTTTTGTTTACCATATGAGGTACTTTTGGACTCTTCCGGCAAAAGTACGAGAAGAATGTTTTTTTAACTTATACGTCGTGAACGGATTTTTACGATTTCAAAATGCCTTATTTATATAAATCTTTCTCTATATGATTTCATGACTATTTTCAAAAAAAATATTTTCTTTTAAAATTGCATGGCATTTTTTGAAAAGAAAATGATTTTGAAAAAGAAAGGATATTTTCCTCAAGAATTCATTTCAAGTTTTTTGTCAAAACTATTTTCCATCTACGATGACATTATTTAGTATGATTATGTTTCAAGTAAAATGTATCTATGATTTACATGGTTTAACTTTTCTTATGATGAAATGATATCCATTTGTTATATATGGATTCTGTGACGATGGGATGATGTTTATGAAACCCATTTTATTCTTTGGGTTATGATGAATGATTTATATTTATGTTGTGGAACAAGTAATAATGATTTCATTATGAGATTGGTGGGATCTATATCTCCCTCCAATGCATTGGGTAATGATTTATATCTCATGATATAGACATTTCTGGAACGGTAAGTTAATCTGGTTCAGTGTTACAGGACTGAAATGAGGAGTGAACTCGATTCAGAAAGGGACTTTGTCCACTAAGATGGTCTTAGTAGAAATGCCTTGGCTACTATGTAAATCATAACATGTGTTGAATGTTTTCCACAATTACATGTTTTATGGATTGTTTTATGATCTCTATGTTTTCCCTTACTGAGAATTTGAGCTCACCATTTTTATGTTTTATTTTCCCCGGGAAATAAAGAAAGGTTTTAGGTAAGGAAACAAAAATGGGAAGATCGTTATGGGAGTTGTTGAAGATCTTTCAACATGATTAGAAGTTTATATTCCAAGTTTCCAAAGACAATAAACTATTATGATCCTTGAGTTTTGTTTTTTTTGTTATGTATTAAGTATTCTGCAAAAGTAATGTATTGTCCATGTATGTCAAGATTTGGGTCTCTACAGTTGGTATGAGAGGAAATGTTTAGTCAACCTTTGGAAACTAGGATGCGAAAACGTTAATGAGATCCCTAGAGATATTTCTAAGGTATGTCTAGGGATGTCCCTAATGATATGTATATGTATAGGATATAGTCCTAGAACTAAGGTAATGATCTTATAATTTAACCTAAGATGTTAGATATTGATGGTACTCCCCCTTTACTATGTTGTTTTCCCTAACATGATTTTTGCCTCTCACACTTCTTTTTGGGTTTTATAAAATGGCTAGAAACAGGAAGATTCACGATAATGGAGGATATGACGGATAATGGAATGATATTCTTCATGAGAAACCAAATGAAACGGGATTTGTAATTCCAAACATCGTTATTATGCCTAATTAGTAATCTCATAATATGATCAATAATCTCAACTTTGGTATGTTTCCCGACTCAGATAATAAGAGAAAGATGGAGTTTCAGGATGATCATAGAGGAAAGAAAGTTCAATTTCCCTCATGTAATTCATGTGGGAAGAGGCATCAGGGAGATTATTTCAAAGGAACTGAAAGATGCTTTGGGTGTGGAAATGAAGAACACAAATCCAGTAAGTGAAAAAGAAAAGGTCCAGTTAACACCATGGACAAGGATAATGGTATTGCTACGACATCAACAATGATTAGATGTTTTAAATGTGGAATGTATGGGCATTATGCAAACCAATGCCCTAAGGGAAAATATCTTAAAGAGAATTAGCATGGTCATATGAGTAGTATTTATGTGGATGATGATGATGAGACTACAAATGAAATATGAGATGAAAGAAATGATGAATCTCAGTCAGTGGTTTAAGAAGTTAGTGGAATGATTGTATGTTTATAAAGAATAATGTATGGTACTATGGAATAAATAATCATCTAAGGATTGTTACACTATTGTTTTTCCTAAAGTATTTGAAAGTATATGTTGAATGGTACTGGTAACCATGTAAGGTTATTTAGATATTTTTGGAAATTAGATGATATGCGCATAATGAAGGGACGAGAAGATAATGAAATGTTTGATTGTATTCATGACCTCATGACTGATATAAGGACTAAGTGATATTATGGTCTGATTATACATATTTTTTGGGATTTTGGTATGGGGAATGAGTTACCTTTTGACAGTATTCATGTTTTTAATAAGGTTCTATGGTAATTTATGTTTCAAGAGAATATATGACTAAGGTATTCATGTGTTTGGAATCTAACCAATAAGATATATCTTATGATATATGTGGGATAAATGCATGTATTCACATTCTCGGTAGTTAACCTCTCTAGTAATTGTTTTCTTTATACTATGAGCTTGGATCTAAGTATTTTAGATAATCCTAAATATTGGAATGGATTATGTTGGACATAAGTTATTATTGTTTAAGTATAGAACTTTTTTCAATATTATTGATGGGATGTTATAGTAATATAGTTTTAGAAAAAGGAAAATCTGCAAGACGGGCGACATCCCATCACGTTGGACAAGGCTGTGGGAATCGAACCCACAACCGAAGTGCGACTAGCCTTTATCACCTACCACTGGCCTACAAGAAGTCCCTAGTTAGTAGAAAATAGTTTTATTTTATTAAGCGGTATGATATATAAAGTATAAGTTCATTTTTGGAATTGTTGTTTCCCTCGGAATTCGGGGATGACCTCCTAGGTGGGATTTTCAAACCTTCCGATCGGTTTCTAACGGGTTTGTTCGTAGAACCGGAAACATCCAATGATTCCACATCCATTTGGACCTACTTTCCAAAGGTAGGTTCTCATTAGATTGTGGACTGATGAGGCTTAGTAATTTTCATTGGTCGAGAGGATGGGAGGTCAGACTCATCACACCTTTTAGAGGGGAATTATTGTCTATTCCGGGACTCTCTTTATAGATTTAAGTTATGTTCATGAATCCTTATTACATTACCAAGTATAAAATGAGCTTTTCCTTCAGTTTTTACAATCAATGATTAAATATGTAAGAAATTTAGAGAATCTTTTATGTGTAGTCGAGGTTCATCATCAACAGAGAATCATCTATATCAATTTAGAGATTCTTGGTCAATGGTATCATTCAAAACATTAATATAAAAGTCTCTTGGTCATTATGATGACCAGGCTGGTTTTAAAGCCACTCAGTGGGGCACTTGAAGTTTATTGTCATTCAGAAGGACATAAATTATTTCAGAGTTGGGATCGAATCCATAGATGGGCTACCTACGTATCCTTTGTTTTGGAAAAGGAATCAGAACCCACGTAGTTCGAATAAGGGAGTATAATGTTTATGATTGATGGATTAAAGAAGGATGTCATAATTAATTTTACTCTCTAATCTCACGTGAGTCATGATCGGTGTGAGAAACAAGAGGTATTGGTAATAAAAAAGACAATTGGGCCATGAAAAATATAATCATAAGAAATGGTTTGGGGCTTATGTATATATTACTGCCCAGATAAATGAAGGTTAGGATTTACTTTAGGGATAAAATCCAAGAACAGGGTCCATAAAGGTATATGTGCTTCATGGAGATTTGAATACTCTAACTTGGGACTTATTCTTGAAAAGGAGACCCAAATTAGGAGAGGATTGATAACTGGGTTTTACTCCTGAGAAGGAATCCTAGATCAAACGTAAATTAGGACTGGTTAAAGAGAATTTAAGGGACTTGGGGCTTATTCCTGAAAAGGAAGCCCAAATTAGAGGATCTGGGGCTTACTCCTAAGAAGGATGCCCATAATTATGACTGGGACTTATTCCTGAAAAGGAGGACCAGGTTAAGCGACTTGGGGCTTACTCCTGAAAAGGAATCCCAAGATTATGACTGGGACTTATTCCTGTAAAGGAGGCCCAAATTTAAGGTATTAAGTTTTGGGGCTTACTCCTGAGGAGGATGCCCATAATTATGACTGAGACTTATTCCTAAAAAGGAGTCCCAGGTTAAGGATTCTCCCATCATAAAGGATGAGGTTGAATGAATGAACTCTCCATATTTGGTGACATAAAGATATTTAAATCACTAGGTTTTGAGAGATGTTCCATAGAATTCCTTTCAGATAAGGAAGTCAAATCAAGAAATCATTCCATAAATGGATTTGAAGAGTGTCTTGAAGACTGAATCTTGAAAAGGAATGGTGTAATGGCTTAAGAGGGGTGAAATGGGCAAGAAAGGCACCCAAAAAGGAAGGGGCGTGCAAGTCTTGGAAGGCGCGCATGTATTGCCGTAGCGCGCAAGTATTGGTCGCGCAGGTATACCTGCGCGACATGGTGGGTACTTGCGCGATATTCAACCAGCATTTGAAATACTTGAGCGACTATTCATTAAATCCTTTAGAATCCTCTTGAGGTTCATCCAAAAAAGTGATGCGCAAGTTCTATCGAAGGAGTAAGGCGGTGCGCAAGTGTGGTCACTTCCCTTAAGGGCTGGCCAATCAGGTGCGCAAGTGTTGATGAGTTTCAACACTTAGGCCTTACTCCCTCTCTTTAGATCTTCTGTTCTAGGTAAGAAATTACCTTAGAAGTGTTCTGGAAGCTTTGAAAAGATACTTGGGCGTTGGGAGCTTCAATCTGAGTTTTTTAAGAAAACAGATCCTCGAATGGGGGGCCCACAGGGTCTATTTATAGGCAGGAGAAGACCCCGGGCGGTTACCGGGCGGTTATCAATTATGTCGCGCAAGTCCACTTGCGCGACCGTGAGAAAACTTGCGCGGCCTATGGGAAAAGTTTTCCTTATTCATCCCTTTGTCGATTTTTGATGTTTTCTTCAATGGTTGAATCACTTTGTGCTCATATATTCCGCTTTTCCGATCTTTAGATTCTGTGACGAAAGGAGCGTCAACAAAAGTCCCCCCTCAGAGTTAGATCTGGAGAGAAATAGAGGATTTGACTCTGAGGAAATCTAATACATCCAAAGGAAAAGGTGGCGCGCAAGTCTTGATGGTGCAGAGAGCGGCGCACAAGTTCTCTCTGCGCAGGCCTTAAGCACACTGGGTACGACGCGCAGATAGGCTTCCTGGCCTATAAATAAACAACTTTTGGCCGTGTCTAGCATCTGATCCCGAATTTCTCGAGCTCTCTCCGCGTAAGCCATCTTCGCCGTGCAAGTCTCTTTTTCCACTATTTCCTCACTGCCGCGCTACTCTCAAGGTAAGGGTCTTGCGCGGTGATACATGCGCGACAAAAACTTGGGCGGCACATGTAACACTTGCGCGACATCTCCATACTTGCGCACCTTAATGCCTTAGCCATTTTTTGATTTCTTTCACAAAGTTTGTGAAAAATTAATTCATTTATAAATTAATTTATTCAACTCTTTCTGCAAAATTAATGGATCTTAGACCCGGATTAATTGATGAACTGGATAGCAAGCGGATAGATGATATGATGAACATCATTGGCCATGATTATTATACTGTCAAAGATAGTAATCTTCCAAATTTGGCTATGTATCTGAAGAAATATCATCTCAACTTTCATCAAAGCACTTATCTACCTTTGTATGGCTATGGTCATCTACAAGAAGTCATTATTCCAGAAGTAAAGAATTATCTTCAATTTTTGTGGTTTCAGAATTATACCAAATTTGGTTCAACAAATATCTCAGGTGGAGGAGTATTTCTAATTGCTGGAACAGTGGAGAAGGCCTATATGATGCATCATAGCCCTTGCACAGCAGATTTGAAAAAACATACACCTGAGCTTCAACCACATTGTCATCCTTCGATCTTCCAAAATGCTCAGATGGATCAATCCAAATGCTGGAAGAAAAGTTGGGACTTCCGTCCTAGGGGAGGTGTGAAGCCAACTTGGATGTGGGTATACTGGGTGCGACAGACCAGCGCAGAGTTTATCGAGGATCTGAAGAGAGCTGCAATATATGAGGCTGTCTGGGTTGGGCAAACATATGTCTACAGAAATGATAACTTCGTGCCAGAGATACTCAGCCACTGGAGCCCAGCAACTAATTCTTTCCATTTGACTCATGGAGAAGTAGGTATCAGTTTGTGGGATGTCCACAAGATCTCAGGGGCTCCAATTTTGGGCGATATGTATGATGAATTCATTCCTCCCAAGGTGACTTGGAATGATTCAGAGAAGACTCCTGCTTTAGCTCGAGAATTATTTAAGATCTTCCACAGGCTCAAGAGTTCAGAGACATCATTAAATCATTTTAGAAAAGATATTCATCAGGAAGAATGGATGAATGTGTTTCTTATTGAGAAGAAAGGGATGGAGCCAAAAGAAAAAGGATCGAAGAAAAATAAATCCAAGGATACTAGGCCCAAACGCCCTACCACCTGTCCAAAACCTGAGAAGAGAGGAGCTCCAGGCACATTCTGGCCAACTCTAGAAGCAGGAGAGTTTGAAAAGTGGGGATATGAAGTGAATCAAAGAATTCCAAAGAAAACTCGTCTGGCGGGTTTCTTGGCAATGTGGCTCAGTGTTTATCTCTTGTCGGTCAGGGATTCGAAGGGAGGCGTTAGGCTAGGGACCTTCATCATTGCGGAAAAGTTGGCTGAGGAAAAAATGGTTGGGTTAGCTACCCCCATTTTAGCAAAGATTCACAGGAGTTTACTTCATGTATTTCTGGGTAAATCTCCTTTAAGAATAGTGGGACCATTCCAGGTTTTTTGGGGATGGATCGCCACTCACTTTAGGACTTACAATGTACAGAATGGATTACAAATTCCTGGAATCTCTTTCAGACCGTCAGTGCAAGCATTCTCTGGAATTTCTCCATTAGATGTTAATGGTTATGACATGAAAGTGAGGCTGAGCATGTTTAAGGAATTCAACTTCTTTCCCTATGGAAGTCCGCCATCCGGGCGGTTTGTTGATGATGGGACAACCCATTTGGATTTGAGGGTATACATGCTAGCTTGCAGGGATGGTGTGTTAGTAGCCAAGATTGATGGAGAGATCATGTGTGAGGCCTATGCTCCATATAGATTTGCACGCCAATTCAAATGTCTGCAACAGATTGTTGTATCCCCTCCGGTACATGTCAGGTTAGAGCAACATCCGATGGTTGCTCGACAACTATGGCAGCTGACATCAAGAGAGAAGACTGGGGAAGTATTTGATCTACCTGTTGAAAAAGCGGCACATAATTTGACTACATATTATGCCGAACACTGGATAGCATCATACCCCAAAGGGATATTGAATCACCCAGTATATCAAGTGGGAAATAGGAAGAGGACTGTAGAGAAAGAAACCCTTCCTCATGAAGGTGACGCTTCCCCACCTGAAGTAGGTTCAACAGACTCCGCTTCTAGAACCGATTCATCGGATTATCATGATGGGGATGATGAGTCACAACCGGCAGCAAAGTGATTTCGTGCCCGATATAATCCTCCTGCCAGAATTGAAAGACCCACTCCATCAACTCCTAGTGAGTTATTTCATTGTATTATTTTCAATCACTACTACTTTATAAAGTAATAAGTCTTACTTTCTTATTCTCTATCTGTAGCTGCAAGAGCTGGGAAGAAATTAAAATAAAAAATTGTAGGACCTTCCTCACATCCTTCATATCTAAGACCAGAGGCTGTTCAGCTATGGCAGGGCTTATACTATGGTACTGAGACCGCCTGGATGGATTTGTGTGAGGGCCTACAACTTCCTGGAATAGGAAATCCTATAGCTTCTAAAAATCTTCAATGTGAAGATAACCCCAATGAAGTGCAAGCTTACATCAGAGAGCTGGAAATGCTCATATATGCCACTGATGACTCTGTTCCTATCACCAGGCGGGTGAAGTAAATGATTTATCGTGGAGACACTGAGGGGGCTGGTGGTTCTGGAGATGAAGAATGGCAAGAGTACGTGGCTCCTGAAGATGTAAGTTTTCTTTCCTTATTTTCTTTGCAACTTGATTTCAGTTGAAGCTTTGTTACTTAAGGAAGTTATTTTCTTCATCTCGCAGCTTGCAAAGAAAGGAACTGGGGTTCCTTCACCATAGTATATCCCTGGTGGTACTGCTATCGAAGATGCTGCTGATTCTCCTCGCGAACCAGGCGAGATATCTCCAGGCCAGCAGGCCATGAATAAGGTGTTGGACATAACCTTCCATTTGCCAATCCAAGTTCCAATAAGGGAGACTACTGATACTCCGAAAAAACAAAAGAAGAAAAGGCAAAGAAGGAGGAAATCCACATCTAAACACTTCATTAGTGGCGGTAAGTCCTTCGAATAATCATGAGTTTATACTCATAATCACATGGTTACTCATATTTCTGAGGATTGCAGGGGATTCTTCAATTTCCCCCTTGAGGGAAGGGACTGACCCTCCTTCAAGGGCTGTGGAGGGTGCTGTAGAACGATCACAGACCCAAGCTGACTTGGTTGCTCCTAGAGAAGAGTTAGCATCCATTCCCAGTATCCCTCCTACTGTTGAAGATGCTGTCCAGGGTCAGGGGTTGCAAGACATAAGTCGGCAAGAAGATGTAGCAAATGCTCCCACTGGTGAGACTAACCAGGATTCTGAAATATCATTGGATAAAATGATGAATCAAGGAATGACTTTCGAAGAATTTTATGATCATGCTAAGTTGTCATGTGATTTAGAATACCTTGGGCGTGAGTGATACCCTTCGCCCAATTTTTTTTTAAGATTTACACTTCTAACAATGACTAAAAACAATATGCAGTTTCTTTTGTAGAAGCTGCTGAACTGCCAATGCCTGAAGAGGGTGTGGACATTGATGTCAACCCTACCATTGCAGAAACATTAGCTCAAGTAGAGCTAAGCCCAATAAACCCTCCTGAGACCCATCTTGAAAATCTTGTTGGGACCGGGAAAGATGGGGATAAGTCTTCTCAGGTTGCTGAACCATCCTTGGGTAAGGGAAAACAATATTTGTGATTTTACTTTATTCGCAAGACAATCTATTCTTTTGTTATCCTTTGAAGCTAACTAAATCTTTCCATTAATCATGCAGGGCCATCAACTGCAATGACTAGATCCGGAGGTGAGGCCTCAGCCTCTGCCCCAAAAGGAATTGAAAGTGAAGAAGCACAAATCAGGGGGGAAAAGGCAGGACAGGGCACTTCTTTAAGTGCATTAATTCTAGATTACATGCCCCCCTCTGACGATGATGTTGAATCAGATCCAGAGATTCTTAAAGCGTTCAGCTTTTCACGACATAAGGCATGGAACAACATATGGAACATCATATCTGGGGTGCCATTAGAAGAGCTACCATTGAAAATTCCTCGATTGTCATCCCAATTTGTTATACTAGGACTTGTCGGTTTTGGATATGAAAAGATCCATGCCACGGTGAAACAGATCATTTTCAGGAGGGAGCAGGCTCAAAAAAGTCGCAAAGATTTGATCAGAGTGTAACCGTCAGTCAACATATGCGAATTTGAGGCTACGGTATCCCAAGCTGAAGCTGATTATGCTGCCAAGATGAAGGAGCTGAAGCATAAAATCAAAGAAAAAGTTGTCCAGCAGGTGCAACTCCAGCAACAGTTAGATGCTGTCATTGAGGAACTTGATCAGCTTAATAAATCATTGGATGAAACTCATATGAATGGCATGAAATCCATCGCAGATGCTAAGAAGGCACTTCATCAAGCTGAAAAGAGTGAAGCTGGTCAAGTGCACGAGCTTCAAGTGACTGCTGATAAATCTCAGGATGCCGTAAATCAAATGAAGATTTATGTTGAAAGTCTCTTGTAATTCTTGAAAAAGAGAAGAGACTCCAGTCTGTGGATGTTCTTCTAACTCTTGTGTATCAATGAAAAAACACTTTCATCTTCAATCATTTGTACCTTCATTCTTTCACTACCTGCTTCAATTTTACTTAAGAAAATGGGCTTAGTAAGCATAGTTTGATTTTTACTAGGATTATTACAAATAACCCTACAAACTTTGAACCTTTTAATTGCTCAATATTACCTAAATCATACGAAAATGTATATTTAGTGAGCTGGAACTTGACTTTTATTCAGAGTTCCTTTGTCTTTTGTGGGCAGTTTAAAGTCATGCATGCCGGACATAAAGGGAGTAATGTTTAAGGTCAAAATAGCTTTGACCAAAATGGATTAAAATTGATTCAATTCCTTGACAATTTATCTGAAAACATATTACCATACTCAAGTATGAGGGAAAATATGTAAGCTATGACTTAAGAATATTTGAATCTGATGAATGATATGAAAAAGAGCTAAAAGGCATTAGAAGAATTAGTTTCCAAGAATGAAGTTACCATTATTTAACAAACCCGTTAGGGGGTTGAATTATGCAGGGCCACCTAAGGGCATTGGCTGCATAGTTAAATAAAATAGTATCTTTTGGCTAACAAGTATGTTATGTAGACTGTTTATGCAAGGCCACCTATGGGCACGTGCTGCATAGTCAGGAAAAAAGAACTCTCAGAAATTTAATTTCCTAGTGCTAAAAGCCAGTGAAAGTTTATGGAGATTCAAATTTTCTAAAGTATAGAGTTTGATGTATGGAAAGAGGTACTTGAATATAGAGAAGATATTTCCAAACAAGATTATCGAAGAACTGGATGAATATCACTCCTACGAAGGTCTGACCCAAACATAGGGAAGAAGAATAAACCATAGACATGAATACTTTCATATCATGAAAAAGGATATGGGACAAATATAGTAAGGATGACTATTTTTTTTGCGGATCCCTACATACTGTCCTTTAAGACAAATAAGGACAAAAGAGGCATTCTTCCCAAGAATGAAGTTACCATTATTTAACAAACCCGTTAGGGGGTTGAATTATGCAGGGCCACCTAAGGTAATTGACTGCATTGTTAAATAAAATAGTATCTTTTGGCTAACAAGTCTGTTATGTGGACTGTTTATGCAAGGCAACCTATGGGCACGTACTGCATAGTCAGGCAAAAAGAATTCTCAGATGTTTGACATTTTTGTAACTAAAAGTCATGAAAAGGGTTATGAAGATCTAAAAATATTTAAGGTTAGGATTATAACACATAAAGATGGGTATTGTCCAATGTATATAGAGATACATAGGTCAATGATAACCATAATCATGTTGTGGCTAGGTCCTGAATTAAAATTTTGGACTTCACTACGTATCTCATAAGAATGAGAATCAAGCCATACGTAGTTCTTGAAATGCAGTTTAACGTCGTGTAGGACAAAATCATGAGAGATCTTAGTTTAGGGTCATAGAGTTCGGACCATAATAATGAATACACAGTGTGTGTTTTCATGAGGACTTTTCAGCCAAGGGACTGAAAGTGAAATTTGGGGTTAGGCCCAAAAGACTTGGGGCTGGATTCAAGGGATACTCGAACATTCCTACGTATCCCATAAGGATGGGAATCAAGCCCACGTAGTTCTAGAACTACCCTTTGTAAAAATTTGGTTCGTACATGTGAAGGGTGAAAGGGGACTTTAGTGAAATGATGGTTTAACCTGAGATAAAAAGTTTAGGCATTACCATGTATGCACGTAGTCTTTTGAAATGAAACATGATTGAAAAATCAATGTCAATAATAGTTCTCTATCAAATTAGGAAATCAAAGATTATTGTAGTTTATTGTCGTACCGGACAAAAGTGTTGCATAGTTTAACGTCATATAACAAGGACGAAAGTGAATCAATGTAAAGATATTGATTCTAGGGGCGGTTCCACGAATCAACATCATATGAGATGGTGGTGAACCGATGTGAAGAGATTGTTTTTGGGCTTGAACCCTGGGAGGTTGCCTACATACCCAGCCTGGAAGGCAAGGATCAAAGTCCATGTAGTTAAATTAAAGAATGAATTAATGATCAAGTTGTTCTTGGGGACAACGATCTAAAAAAAATGTTGTTGGGACTTATACATGGTTAGCGGCCCAAAGAGAGTGTTACGGTTGAGGTTTTCTCTAAGCTCACGTGAGTCATACTCGGTGTGAGAAACAAGAGGTAACAACAACCTTAACGATGCATAGTTTAATGTCATGTAGGACATATAAAGGGACTATGTAGTTTAAAGTCTTACAGTTAGGACCATTGGTGTTGCGCAATTTAGTGTCATGTAGCAGGGACAAAATACAGTTTAATGTCATGTAGGACGTATCATGAATTTTCTATACAGTTTAGAGTAATGTAGTTAGGACGATGGGGACAATAGAGTTTAACGTCATGTAGGACGAAAGGGGGACTGCGCAGTTTAATGTCATGTAGTAAGGACAAAATAATACACCATTTACGTCATGTTAGACGCATTGGGGATTTTTTCCACAGTTTAACGTCATGTTGGACGAAAGTGCGAATAGTTTAAGGTCATATGCATTGACCGTGGATGGTGCAGTTTAATGTCATGCTGGACGGTGGTGTAGTTTAAGGTCATACATGACCTTTGATGATTATGTAGTTTAACATCTTTCCGGACGTAAGGGACTTTTATACAGTTTAGCGTCATGTAGTTAGGACGTCACAGTTTAACGCCTTGCTGAAGGTAAGGGACTTGAAAATAGTTTAGGTTCATATGCATGGACCGTTGATGATGCAGTTTAAGGTCATACAAGACCTAGTTGCAGTCTAAGGTCATACTGGACCATTTAGGGAACTTTTTCACAGTTTAACGTCGTGTGGGACGAAGTTGCAGTTTAAGGTCATACTGGACCATTGATGTGTAGTTTAATGTCATATAGCAAGGATGAAAGTGGTGCTGCACAGTTTAGTGTCATGTTGCGGGGACATTTTAGAGAATAGTTTAAGGTCATACTGGACCATTGCTGTATAGTTTAACGTCATATAGCAAGGACGAATTAGTGCTGCACATTTTAGTGTCATGTTGCGGGGACATATTGTGAATACTTTGTATTTTATACAAAATATTTCTTCAAAAATCTGGCATTAGTTGGAGTAGTAATGAGTTCTCCATCCATCGAGATTAATGAATAAGCTCCATTGAAGTAGACCCTATGTATTGAATAAGGTCCTTCCCATTTTGGATCAAGATTGGGAGGTTTCATTCTTGGTATCATTGGAGTTCTGAGAACTAATACCAATTCTCCCTGAATGAATGAACGAAGATGAACCTTTTTGTTAAAAGCTCATGCTATTTGATTCTGATAGATTTCCAAGTGGTGCAAATTGCACAATCTTTTCTCATCTAACCGTTCTAATTCATTCAATCGCTTTTGGGATTTCTCATCTGTAGATAACTGATCACAAATGGCTACTCTGAGTGAGGGAAATTGAACTTCAATTGGCAAGACTGCTTCTGTTCCATATACTAACGAATATGGAGTTGACCGCGTTGCATTGCGGGTGGTAGTCTGATAAGCGCATAAAGTATGAAAGAGTTTATCAGTCCATGACCTCTTATCTTTATCCAGCATCTTTTGCAGTATATTTGAAAGAGTCTTGTTAAAGTATTCTATTTGGCCATTGGCTGCCGCATGATACCGAGATGAATGGTTGGATTTAATGTTGTATTCTTGATACAATTTCTTCACCTCAGAAGAACAGAAGTTGGTGTTGTTGTCCGTCAATATGGTATGAGGGACACCAAATCTAGTAATGATGTTATATTTGATGAAGCTAACAATGCATTTAGAACTGACTACTTTGAGAGGTACTACCTCTGCCCATTTAGAAAAGAAATCAGTATCAGTAAAAATGTACTTAAACTGCTTGGCTGTAGCTGAAGGGTAAGGTCCCACCACATCCATTCCCCATGTGGCAAATGGCCATGAGTATTTAGTTGTATGAAGCAACTCTAGAGGTTGATGAATGAAGTTGGCATGTACTTGACATGAATGACACTTATTTGTGAAATCAACACAATCTTGTATCATTGAAGGCCAAAAGTATCCAAGACTTCGAATTTGATCAGACAATCTATGTCCAGACTGGTGGGCACCACAGACTCCTGCATGCACTTCTCTCATGACAGCCATTGTCTCTTTACCATCAATGCATCTGAAAAGAACTCCATCAAAACCACGTTTGTAGAGAATTTTCTCTAGGTGGTTTGGGCCATCATAATGAGTAAAATTGACCACATGTATCCAGATTTGTTCTTTCTTGGCTCTATCAAGTGGAAGTGTTCCATTTTGAAGGTATTTCCTGATAGGTGACATCCATCCTGTAGTATGACCACACAGTTCAGGAATGGGACTAATTTCATTAATTTCCTCTGTTCTGGCTTGAACATAAGGTGAAATTGCATGACGGTGGGCAATACTGATGGTTGTCTCGTCCCGATTTAGATATGCTAGAGCTGTGGCTATATTATCCAGTGCATCAGCTTGAGCATTTTGTGATCTTGGGACATAAGAAAATGTTGGTTCTGAAGGGAATTCCGCCATTAACTTTCTGACGTAATCATACTGTTGACGCTCCTTTCGTCACAGAATCTAAAGATCGGAAAAGGGGGAATATCTGAGCTCAATGTGATTCATCCTTTGAAGAAACATCAAAAATCGACAAAGGGATGAACAAGGAGAACATTGCCCATAGGCCGCGCAAGTTCCCTCATGGTCGCGCAAGTACACTTGCGCGCCGCCTAGTGGTTGTGCAAGTACTTGCGCGACGCCTTATGGTCGTGCAAGTGACTTGCGCGACCTAAGTGATAACCGCCCGGTAACCGCCCGGTAACCGCCCAGGGTCTTCTTTTTCCTATAAATAGACCCTGTGGGCCCCCCATTCGAGAAGATCTCTTCCCAGAAACTCGGATCAAAGCTCCCGACGCCCAAGTCTCTTCTCAAAGCTTCCAGAACACTTCTAAGGTAATTTCTTACCTAGAATGGAAGATCTAAAGGGAAGAAGGAAGGCCTAAGTGTTGAAACTTATCAAACACTTGCGCGCCGACTTAATTCCTTCAATATAACTTGCGCGTCCCTCTTCTGGAAGAACCTCAAGAGGATGGGAAAGGGTTTAATAAAGAGTCGCTCAAGTAATTCAACCCTGGTTGAAAATCGCGCAAGTATCCCTTATGTCGCGCAAGTATACTTGCGCGACCAATACTTGCGCGCCGCCGCAGGACTTGCGCGACCTTCAATACTTGCGCGCCCCTATCTTTTTGGGTGCCCATCTTGCCCTTTTTCACCCCTCTTAAGCCATTTTCACCCTTCCTATTCAAGATTCAGTCTTCAAGATACTTTTCAAAGCCATTTATGGCATGATTTCTTGATTTGACATCCTTATCTGAAAGGAATTATGTGAAATATCTCTCAAAACCTAATGATTTAAACATCTTTATATCACCAAAGATTGAGAGTTCATTCATTCAACCTCATCCTTTAAAATGAGAGAATCCTAACCTGGGTCTCCTTTTCAGGAATAAAGACTCAGTCATAAATCTTGGGCATCTTTCTTAAGAATAAGCCCCAATCAAGTCCTTCAATCTTGGGCATCCTCCTCAGGAGTAAGCCCCAAACCTTAATCCCTAAACTGGGTCTCCTTTTCAGGAATAAAGACTCAGTCATAACCTTGGGCTTCCTTTTCAGGAGTAAGCCCCAAGTCCCCTAACCTAGGCTTCTTTCTCAGGAATAAGTCCTAGTCATAAATCTTGGGCATCTTTCTTAAGAGTAAGCCCCAAGTCTCTTAAAATTTCTCTTAACCAGTCATAAATTTCCTTTGATTTGGGTTTCCTTTTCAGGAATAAAACCCAATCATAAGTCCCCTCCTAACTTGGGCATCCTCCTTAGGAGTAAGCCCCAAGATTAGAGTATTCAAATCTCCATGAAGCACATATAACTTTGTGGACCCTGTTCATGGATTTTCTTCCTAAAAGTAAATCCTAAACCTTCATCTATCTGGGCAGTCATCCATACATAAGCCCCAAACAAAATTCTTATGATTGCATCCTTCATGGCACAATTGTCTAAATTTTACCAATACCTCTTGTTTCTCATACCGAGCATGACTCACGTGAGCTTAGAGTGTAAAAGTAATTATGACATTCATCTTTGAGCCATCAATCATAAAATATCATATCCCATTCCTCGAACTACGTGGATTCTGATTCCTTTTTTCAAAACAAAGGATACGTAGGTAGCCCATTCATGGGTTCGATCCCAACATTGAAATAATCTCTGTCCTTCTGAATGACGATAAACTTCAAGTGCCCCACTGAGTGGCTTTAAAACCAGCCTGGTCATCAAAATGACCAAGAGACTTTTATATAAATGTTTTGAAGGATACCATTGACCAAGAATCTCTAAACAAATATAGATGATTCTATATTGATGAAGAACCTCGAATACATATAAAAGATTCTCTAAATTTCTTGCATATTTAATCATTGATTGTTAAAACTAAAGGAAAGCTCATTTTATACTTGGTAATGTAATAAGGATTCACGAACTTAACTTAAATCTATAAAGAGAGTCCCGGAGTAGACAATAATTCCCCTCAAAAAGGTGTGATGAGTCCGACCTCCCATCCTCTCGACCAATGCAAATTCCTAAGCCTCATTAGCCCACAAGCTAATGAGCGCCTGCCTTTGGAAAGTAGGTCCAAAAGGATGTGGAATCATTGGATGTTTCCGGTTCTACGAACAAACCCGTTAGAAACCGATCGGAACTTTTGAATCTCCCGTCCAGGAGGTCATCCCCGGATTCCGCGCGAAACAAAAAATGGTGAACCCGACGTGAATCCTTAACCAAGTTAAAGTGATGTTCTTCTTAGATGTTAGGCCCCTTGGGCCAACAAGGCAATCATTGACATATGATCATCCAAAAGATGCAGTAGCCGGATTCATCTTGATTATGTCTGTTATATGGAAAAGGCACTCTTTTTTCAAGATCTCCTACAAAAAATGGCTTTCCTTAAATTCACCCCTGTGAATACTGCTGCTGAGAACACCTCTACTGTGAGGTCTGCTGCCATGAAAACCAATGCTGCTACTCCTGCTGGAACGTCATCCGCTCTGAGGATGACATCACCAACTCAGCGTATTCAACGCTGTGTTTCAAATGCACTGGTTAAGGAGTACCGTCGCAACGGTACTATCCCAACTCTGGAGGCCGCTCGTCAAGCCCTCCAAGTTAACAATTCTACCTGGTCGTCCGGACAACGGCGACCAGCAATCAAGAAGCAGGAGGTGCTGACTACCGTCTCCAACCGTTTCGGGTCGTTATCCCCGGAACGCAATTTCCATTCACTCCCTTATTCTGAGGAAGTGAATGAGTAGGTCCCACGGGACCTTAATTCAAAGAGACAGGAGTCCTTCTCAAGGGATCCCATCAACAATCGCCGCCAGACTCGTGCGGTAGTGCACCCTCAACATGATGAGGGTACCGGCTCCAGGCATTCAGCTCAGGTTCCTCGAACCCGAGCAGGCAAGATGAATCACCAGAGACGGAATCCGGTTAATAATAGGCAGGTTGTCATCCCTGCCATCTCCGGAGAAGTCCACCAACCTAACTTGGTGGCAAATAACGAGCAGGCATACACACCTGTTCGTTTTAATCCCGCTGTCCAGCAGACTCGTCTGGCAGCATCAAGCCGATCCCGCCAGGCAATTCCGGCGGAGTACCATAGGCAGGAACATACACCTGCTTATACATCAGCAGTTAGTCAGCAGGCTCGTCTGACTACATATGATGGATCTCGTCAACCGCGTTTGGCGAAGTGTAATCAGCAGGCACATACACCTGCTGATACTAATCAAGTCTACCAACAGTCTCGCTTGGTAGCACCCGAAGAAGTCAGTCGGAAAGTCCCGACGACAAACAGGAGGCAGACTAAACTCTCTGCCTCCACACTTGAGTACTGTCAGGATTCACTGACAGGAAAAGGAGGACAGGAGCAGGCACATACACCTACTCCAAGCCCGGAATGGACGTATATCCCTGTTCCGGCGGCTGAAGTCACCAAACATATTTTGTCAATGGTGAAAGAGCAGAAGCAAATTCCTGCTCATATTCTGGATGCTTGCCAGGATATCATAACAGCTTCAGCATCATCTCAGGGACAGACACATAAATCTATCCCTAGCAGTGGAGTGACACATCAACAATTCACTCCGGAACAGACACACACATCTGTTCCAGTCCAAGAGGGTTGTGGGGCCTACTCCCCCATATCATATGGACAACCAAGTCAGGCACATACACCTGATTTGAGCGATGATCGTCAGCCTAACCTGACCATCTTTCCTGATCAGGCACATACACCTTCTCAGAGCAATCACTTTCGTCATCAAGTGATTTCTAAAGCGAGTAAGAAGGCATCTAAGAAAAAGATCCGCCCAGCACAGTCAGGAGATCAAAGGCCAATCTGTAACAAGGCCTTGCTCGATGCTGGAGTTCTTGAAGCCCTCAGACATTTATCTGTCGGAATTCAAGATTCTACTCCCTCAGTTCCCAATAACAGGAACATTTATCCCGAAGGTCTTCAACAGACACTTCCTCATGAAGACTTGCTTCATGAAAATTCGGTCAATCTTGAAGTTTCTTCTTCAGATGAGAACCACAGGAACCCTCTGTGTGGTCAGAAGAACAAGGAGCAAGAGATATCATCTTTTGCTATAACCCATCATGAAGGTCCTCCTCATGGTGATGAACTTCGCTGCGAAAGTCCTCTCCGCAGTAGTGATTCACATTGTCTCGAAAATTCTTCAGAAGGAAATGTAGTGACGAGAAAGCCCTCCTATCTCGAGGCACTTGCAAACGTAAAACCAGTCATGTCTGAAGTTTTACTATCGGCAGGTGAAACTCTTTCTCCATCAGAAGATAGCTTGGGGTTCAGGTTATTCTCCGAACCTTCCCTAGGTCATTCATCTTCCAGCATGAATAGTGATTCCTCTACCAATCTTGTTGAATCCGATGAAGCAACAAGGAAACACCAACTCTGGTCCAAACAGGTAGAAGAATCTTCATTTAATGATAAAGAGGAAATGCTGAACATGAGGAAAAAACTGGCAAAAGGTGAAGTACCAGTCATGTTTTGGCCTTTGGCTGATTCACAGTATGACATTCCAAAGATGTTGACGGATGATGGAATCCATGATATTCGTCTTAACATATGGAAAACTCTTTGTCAATTAAAGAAGAAGGTATTATCTTACGATGAATATGAAAATCATCTTAAGATAATAGAAGGGTTACAACGCCAGATTGATTTGGCATCTCTATCAGTCTCTCGGTATCCGAAGGCCGAAAAGCAACAGAGAACCCTTCAACGTTCATGCCTTGGCGCGCTGAGAAAATTGCGTCAGTTAATTTCCAATGCTCCATCTAATGTTCATATCAGAGGATGGGGTATTCACGGAGCACTACATTTCACAGTGCTTTCCGGTCAGCAAAGCCCGCCGAAAATGGTCTCATGCAATGTTATTGCCCATGGCCGGCCACAGTCAATGGGCTTTGTTCATAATCAAAATCTTTCTCGAGATCAAGCTTCAACTAGTTCCTCTCAAAATCAAGTATATAGAGAACAGGTTGTTGAATTGCTCCTACATCAAGCAGGCGAGAAAATTGCGCAAGCCTCTCGTCTGGAGCAAACACGTCATCAAATGACAGAAGTTTCGGAAATCATCCAACGGTCTGTTGAACCAGGTGATAAAAGTGGATACAGGTTAATGCATCCAGCTAATTTCCGAACTAAGATCCGCAAGATCAAGAGAGATTTCAAGAAGATCTCAGACATAGCATGTCAAGAGACACCCCAGCTTGCCAGACTGGGGACTTCTCTAACCCAACCCTCAGAATCAACGAATGGGATTCGAGGAGTTGAGCAGAAGCAACAGGAACACCCCCAGTCCACCGGACTGGGGACTTTTTCAAATCTTCAATCCCTCTCTCAGAGAAAGTCAGTATTCTCTCGATTAGGGAATAAGCCTCAAGAGGAACGAAGAGCCAAGATGTCAGGAGATTCTCTCCAAGTGACGGTTCACAAAGAAATTCCTGAGGGGTCAAGTCAACGGAATGCCATGTCTTATCATGGACATAAAAGGAGACAATATCATAGAAATGCTGATAGAAAGGATTTCATGAAATATGCATCCATTAATGTCATCACTGCCGTTGCTGCTGATTCACCAGATGAGGCTCAATCAGAGGGATCAGATGAAGAGGTTCCTGCTCAAGAAGTTGCGCACACAGACCTAAATGAAGAAGGTGTGCGCACACGTAATCAAAGGCTTACCCAAAATTTGGGTATTCCTTCAAGTAACCCACTTCCCCCTCTCCGAAAAGGATCCAATAAGGGGAAAGGAAAGAATCAGGTTACTTCTCACCCTTCCTCTGAAGGAGGTCAATCGCTCTCATTAGAGCAAAGGCTTGCACAACAGGAGGAAGAAATGAAAGAGTTAAGAAGGTTGAATGCAGAACTACTTCAGAGTAGTCTTCTTCTTAAGAATGCTGAAGTCCGACAGCCGAAGGAATTTGTTGTAACTACTGAGATGGATCAGGAATATCCTCCTTTATCAGTACACCCACAGAGGTCTAATCCTACGGGTCAAACGCAACAACGGTTGGCAGCACTACCATTAGTTGCAGCACCAACCTCCACGGCTGTCCAAGCTCCATTCATTGCACCTACCCAAAACCAAGTTCAACCTGACGTTTCTCAAAAGTTAATAACTACTATTGAGTCATTAACAGCTCGGTTAGAAACTATGGAAGGGAAACGGGCGCAAGTTCAACCTGAAAAGAAAGTTTACCCTGAATGGGTAGATTCAATTTCTCCTCCATCCAGTTTTGGAAACCCTATTTTTCCTACTTTCAATGGATCAGGCGACCCTGAACAACATTTGACGCATTACGTGTCTTGTTGTGATCCTATGATGGGAACTCCAGAACAACAAGAAGCAGTGAAACTCAGATGCTTCGTGCGAACCTTGCAAGGACCAGCTTTTGTCTGGTATACAAGCTTGAAATCCCGGTCAGTCATCGGATGGGAGGATCTTCGTCAAAAATTCCTTCTTCAGTTCAGCTCAACTTTGCCAAAAACGACAGTTTTTGATCTTACAAACTGCAAGCAAAGGGAGAATGAAAGAGTCTCTGATTTCATTGCTCGTTGGAAGGGATTAACGTATTCCTTGAGTTTATCACTCCCTCAGGAGGAATTATTGCCAATCTGTGTGGCAAATTTGCGTGACGAATTACGCACGCCATTGATCCCTGTGAAATACACAGGAGGGTTTCGAGACCTTACTTCAATCGCTCAACAGATTGAAGATTCCCTTATGCAGGCTAAGGTTAAATCTCGTGTAATTCCATCAGCTCCAGGAAGAAGAATGGGTAAAGCAGAAACTGCTACAGTTATGCTTAAACAGGCACCTGTACCTATTTCTACTTCAAAACCTTCATCTTCTCGAAGGGCTCCACCTCCTGAACGCCAACAACAAAGGCTGTTTCGTCCAAATGATCAAAAAGATCAACGACGAAAACAATTTGAGGATATGAAGAGTAAAACATACTCTTTCCGAAGTGAGCAAGTTCCTGGTTACTTCATTTCAGCTCTGGAAAATAATTTGGTTCAATTACCAGTGCCGAAGAGACCAAACAAGGAAGGAGATGAAGACCGTCCCAATTATTGTCCCTTTCATCAAATGTTGGGACATCCCATCCAGGAGTGTTTTGTCTTTAAAGACCTCCTACAAAAGATGGTTGACTT
Organism: Viscum album; assembly: GCA_963277665.1. Classification (NCBI taxonomy): domain Eukaryota; kingdom Viridiplantae; phylum Streptophyta; class Magnoliopsida; order Santalales; family Viscaceae; genus Viscum; species Viscum album. Next base: position 5,331,738 of record OY728126.1, read on the forward strand.
GGGACAAGTCAAATTGAAGGGTTCTTCAGCTCATGTAGCGTGTATTACCGCTACAGATCCAGAGGAAGGAGGCGAGTGGCAGGAAGTCAAAAGCAAAACTGCGAAAAAATATGATGATTGGATGGTCAGAAAGACAATCAATCGGACCCATTCCATTTTGCGAACACAATTGAAGAAGCCAATTGTGTCTCCTACAAAAGCTGCAATAAAGCCTCCATCAAAGGACAAATCCTCAAAAGGGCAGTGTAATTCAAAGAAGAAAGAGGAATCAGGAGAAGATGAGTATGTATCAAAGCCTAAATTGTCTTTGACTCTGGCAGATTTCATGCCATCTACTTCAAAGTCACGGGCACCGCCCCATCAAACGGCACAGCCTAAACAGGCTAATCAGGCAGAGTCTTTATCAGACGAAGAATTAATCTTTGGTTCTGTTTAATCTCAATGGATGGAGAAGACATCACGACTCCAACTAATGCCAGATTTCTGAAGAAGTATTTTGTATAAACACAAAATATGGTCCCCAGAACCAAGACTTACAATTGGTTCATACAGCATGACCTTAAACTGCATCAGCAATGGTCCAGTATGACCTTAAACTACAACTACGTCCAGCATGACGATAAACTGTATGGTCTGTGCATATGACCTTAAACTATTCGCACTTATGTCCCTGCAACATGACACTAAACTGTGCAGCACCAATAGTCCTAACTGCAAGACTTTAAACTGCATAGTCCCTGATTTTGTCCTACATGACAATAAACCGTATAGAAGTTCTTATATTCTGTCCGAGATGACATTAAACTATATTTTGTCCTAACGACATGACATTAAACTGTGTGGCACTTTCATCGTCCTACATGACGTTAAACTGTGTTAAGTCCCTTATTGTCCTACATGACACTAAACTGTATTCTGTCCGAGATGACATTAAAACTATATTGTGTCCTAGCAACATGACATTAAACTGTGTGGCACTTCCAACGTCCAGCATGACGATAAACTGTAAAAAGATCAGAACTGATATCCTCATATTGATTCACCTTAGTCTTAGCTACATGACTTTAAACTGTACAGCATCAGTTCGTCCTTGCTATATGACGCTAAAACTATACAGCAATGGTCCAGTATGACTTTAAACTGCAACTTCGTCCCACACGACATTAAACTGTGAAAAAAGTTCCATAAACAGTCCAGCATGACCTTAAAACTGCATCATCCCTGGTCCATGTATATGACCATAAACTATTTGCAAATATGTCCAGCAAGACGTTAAACTGTGACGTCCTAACTACATGACGCTAAACTGTATAAAAGTCCCTCACGTCCGGAACGACGTTAAACTATATAATCATCAAAAGTCCAGCATGACATTAAAACTGCACAATCCCCCTTTCGTCCAATATGAAGTTAAAATGTATTGTCCCCATCGTCCTAACTACATGACGCTAAACTGTACAGAAAGTCCTTGATATGTCCTACATGACATTAAACTGTGCATCGTTAAGGTTGTTATTACCTCTTGTTTCTCACACCGAGTATGACTCACGTGAGCTTAGAGCGAACATCAACCATAACACTCCCTTTGGGCCACTAACCATGTGTAAGTCCCAACAACATTATTAGATCATTGTCCCCAAAAAACAATTTGATCGTTAATTCATTCTTTAATTGAACTACACAGACTTTGATCCTTGCCCTCCAGGCTGGGTATGTAGGCAACCTCCCAAGGTTCAAGCCCAAAAACAATCTCTTCACATCGGTTCACCACCATCTAATATGATGTTGATTTGTGAAACCGCCCCTGAAATCAATATCTTTACATTGATTCATTTTCGTCCTTGTTATACGACGTTAAACTATACAACACTTTTGTCCGGTACGACAATAAACTACAATATTCTTTGATTTCCTCATTTGAGAGAGAACTATTATTGACATTGATTTTTCAATCATAGTTTTTTTTTCGTTTTCAAAAGACTACATGCATACATGGTAATGCCTGAACTTTTTATCTTAGGTTAAACCATCATTGCACTAAAGTCCCCTTTCACCCTTCACATGTACGAACCAAATTTGTACAAAGGGTAATTCTAGAACTACGTGGACTTGATTCCCATCCTTATGGGATACGTAGGAACATTCGAGTGTCCCTCGAATCCAGTCCCAAGTCTTTTGGGCCTAACCCCAAATTTCACTTTCAGTCCCTTGGCTGAAAAGTCCTCATGAAAACACACACTGTGTATTCATTATTATGGTCCGAATTCTATGACCCAAAAAACTAAGATCACTCATCCTTTCGTCCTGCACGACGTTAAACTGCATTTCAAGAACTACGTATGGCTTGATTCTCATTCTTATGAGATACGTAGTGAAGTCCAAAATTTCAATTCAGGACCCAGCCACAACATGATTATGGTTTTCATTGACCTATGTATCTCTACATACATTGGAAAATACCCATATTTATGTGTTATAATCCTAACCTTAAATATTTTCAGATCTTCATAACCCTTTTCATGACTTCTAGTCACAAAAATGTCAAACTTCTGAGAATTCTTTTGCCTGACTATGCAGCACGTGCCCATAGGTGGCCTTGCATAAACAGTCCACATAAAAGACTTGTCAGCCAAGAGATGCTATTTATTTGACTATGCAGCCAATGCCCATAGGTGGCCCTGCATATTTCAACCCCCTAACAGGTTTGTTAAATAATAGTAACTTCATTCTTGGGAAGAATGCCTCTTTTGTCCTTATTTGTCTTAAACGACAGTATGTAGGGATCCGCAAAAATAGCCATCCTTAACGTATTTGTCCCATATCCTTTTTCATGATCTGAAAGTATTCAAGTCTATGGTTTATTCTTCTTCCCTACGTTTGGGTCAGACCTTCGTAGGAGTGATATTCATCCAGTTCTTCGATATTCTTGTTTGGAAATATCTTCTCCATATTCAAGTACCTCTTTCCATACAACAAACTCTATGCTTTAGAAAATTTGAATCTTCATAAACTTTCACTGGCTTTTAGCACTAGGAAAGTAAATTTCTGGGAGTTCTTTTGCCTGACTATGCAGCACGTGCCCATAGGTGGCCTTGCATAAACAGTCCACATAACAGACTTGTCAGCCAAAAGATGCTATTTTATTTGACTATGCAGCCAATGCCCATAGGTGGCCCTGCATATTTCAACCCCCTAACGGGTTTTGTTAAATAATAGTAACTTCATTCTTGGAAACTACTTCTTCTAATGCCTTTTAGCTCTTTTTTCATATCATTCCTCAGATTCAAATATTCTTAAACCATAGTTTACATTTTTTCCCTCATACTTGAGTATGGTAAATTTGTTTTCAGATAAATTATCAAGGAATTGAATCCATTTTAATCCATTTTTCGGTCAAAGCTATTTCGACCTTAAACATTAGCCCCTTTATGTCCGGCGTGCATGACTTTAAACTGCCCACACAAAAGACAAAGGAACTCTGAAAAAAAAAAGTCAAGTTCCAGCACACTTGCGCGCTGCCCTCTGTGCACTGAAGACTTGCGCGCCCCCCTTTTCCTTTGGATGGATTCAATTTCCTCAGAGTCAAATCCTCATTTCTTTCCGGATCCAACTCTGAGGGGGGACTTTTGTTGACGCTCCTTTCGTCACAGAATCTAAAGATCGGAAAAGGGGGAATATCTGAGCTCAATGTGATTCATCCTTTGAAGAAACATCAAAAATCGACAAAGGGATGAACAAGGAGAACATTGCCCATAGGCCGCGCAAGTTCCCTCATGGTCGCGCAAGTACACTTGCGCGCCGCCTAGTGGTCGTGCAAGTACTTGCGCGACGCCTTATGGTCGTGCAAGTGACTTGCGCGACCTAAGTGATAACCGCCCGGTAACCGCCCGGTAACCGCCCAGGGTCTTCTTTTTCCTATAAATAGACCCTGTGGGCCCCCCATTCGAGAAGATCTCTTCCCAGAAACTCGGATCAAAGCTCCCGACGCCCAAGTCTCTTCTCAAAGCTTCCAGAACACTTCTAAGGTAATTTCTTACCTAGAATGGAAGATCTAAAGGGAAGAAGGAAGGCCTAAGTGTTGAAACTTATCAAACACTTGCGCGCCGACTTAATTCCTTCAATATAACTTGCGCGTCCCTCTTCTGGAAGAACCTCAAGAGGATGGGAAAGGGTTTAATAAAGAGTCTCTCAAGTAATTCAACCCTGGTTGAAAATCGCGCAAGTATCCCTTATGTCGCGCAAGTATACTTGCGCGACCAATACTTGTGCGCCGCCGCAGGACTTGCGCGACCTTCAATACTTGCGCGCCCCTATCTTTTTGGGTGCCCATCTTGCCCTTTTTCACCCCTCTTAAGCCATTTTCACCCTTCCTATTCAAGATTCAGTCTTCAAGATACTTTTCAAAGCCATTTATGGCATGATTTCTTGATTTGACATCCTTATCTGAATGGAATTATGTGAAATATCTCTCAAAACCTAATGATTTAAACATCTTTATATCACCAAAGATTGAGAGTTCATTCATTCAACCTCATCCTTTAAAATGAGAGAATCCTAACCTGGGTCTCCTTTTCAGGAATAAAGACTCAGTCATAAATCTTGGGCATCTTTCTTAAGAATAAGCCCCAATCAAGTCCTTCAATCTTGGGCATCCTCCTCAGGAGTAAGCCCCAAACCTTAATCCCTAAACTGGGTCTCCTTTTCAGGAATAAAGACTCAGTCATAACCTTGGGCTTCCTTTTCAGGAGTAAGCCCCAAGTCCCCTAACCTAGGCTTCTTTCTCAGGAATAAGTCCTAGTCATAAATCTTGGGCATCTTTCTTAAGAGTAAGCCCCAAGTCTCTTAAAATTTCTCTTAACCAGTCATAAATTTCCTTTGATTTGGGTTTCCTTTTCAGGAATAAAACCCAATCATAAGTCCCCTCCTAACTTGGGCATCCTCCTTAGGAGTAAGCCCCAAGATTAGAGTATTCAAATCTCCATGAAGCACATATAACTTTGTGGACCCTGTTCATGGATTTTCTTCCTAAAAGTAAATCCTAAACCTTCATCTATCTGGGCAGTCATCCATACATAAGCCCCAAACAAAATTCTTATGATTGCATCCTTCATGGCACAATTGTCTAAATTTTACCAATACCTCTTGTTTCTCATACCGAGCATGACTCACGTGAGCTTAGAGTGTAAAAGTAATTATGACATTCATCTTTGAGCCATCAATCATAAAATATCATATCCCATTCCTCGAACTACGTGGATTCTGATTCCTTTTTTCAAAACAAAGGATACGTAGGTAGCCCATTCATGGGTTCGATCCCAACATTGAAATAATCTCTGTCCTTCTGAATGACGATAAACTTCAAGTGCCCCACTGAGTGGCTTTAAAACCAGCCTGGTCATCAAAATGACCAAGAGACTTTTATATAAATGTTTTGAAGGATACCATTGACCAAGAATCTCTAAACAAATATAGATGATTCTATATTGATGAAGAACCTCGAATACATATAAAAGATTCTCTAAATTTCTTGCATATTTAATCATTGATTGTTAAAACTAAAGGAAAGCTCATTTTATACTTGGTAATGTAATAAGGATTCACGAACTTAACTTAAATCTATAAAGAGAGTCCCGGAGTAGACAATAATTCCCCTCAAAAAGGTGTGATGAGTCCGACCTCCCATCCTCTCGACCAATGCAAATTCCTAAGCCTCATTAGCCCACAAGCTAATGAGCGCCTGCCTTTGGAAAGTAGGTCCAAAAGGATGTGGAATCATTGGATGTTTCCGGTTCTACGAACAAACCCGTTAGAAACCGATCGGAACGTTTGAATCTCCCGTCCAGGAGGTCATCCCCGGATTCCGCGCGAAACACATACAAAGGGATTAACTCTTCTTTTCTGATGGCATAATCCCCATTGACTTGTTTGATTACCAAGTCTGAATCACCTTTCACCTTTAAGTGATTCACTTGTGCTTGAAGCGCTAACTTCAAGCCTGTGATAAGAGCTTGGTATTCAGCTTCATTATTGGTACCACCTTCCCACAATAAAAAGGAATAAGGTAACAAGGCCTTATCTGGAGAAATGAGTACAATTCCTAAACCAACTTTGTTGAATTTAGGATTTTCCATTTTCTTCCCTGTTGGACTTCGGGAAGCACCATCAAAATAAATTTCCCATGTTTGAGGACACTCTTGAATAGACAAAACTTCCTCATCAGGGAGTTCAATATCTGAAGACGTGTCTTCCACTGAAGGATGTTCAGCCAAGAAATCAGCCAGATCTTGTCCCTTTATTGCCTTTTGAGATACATACTGAATGTCGAACTGCTGCAAAATAACTGCCCACCTTGCTAGACGTCCTGTAAGCATTGGACGACTAAGGATGAATTTGAGCGGATTATTGCGAGATACCAATTGGACCTCGTGATGTTGCAGGTAGTGTCTCAGTTTCTGAACTGAAAAGATTAATTTCAGGTAGCACTTCTCAATACATTAATACCGGGTTTCTGCTTCAAGCATAGTTCTACTAAGATAGTAGAGGCTATTTTTATTCCCAGCATCATTCTTTTGAGCAAGAAAGGCACCCAATGATTGCTCTAGAGCTGTCACATAGAGGATAAGTGGTCTACCTTCAACAGGTGGCATGAGTACTGGTGGACTCAAGAGGTATTTCTTGAGAACATCAAAAGCTTCTTGACATTCTTCAGTCCACTGGTAAGTGACTCCTTTTTTCAATAATTTGGTAAAGGGTAAACTTTTGCCTGCCAAATTGGCGATGAAATGCCGAATATAGGCCAAGTGTCCTTGAAGTACTCTTAATTCATTCAAATTATGAGGAGGTGAAATACCAAGGATTGACTTGGTCTTCTCAGGATCGACTTCAATACCACGATGGCGTAAAACAAAGATGAGGAATTTTCCTGAGGTTACCCTAAAAGCACATTTTAAGGGGTTCATCTTCAAATTATGTTGTCGAATCTTGTGGAATATGACTTCCAAATCAGACAAGTGATTAGAACGTTGTTTGGATTTAACCACCAAATCATCTACATAGCATTCAACAAACTTCCCTAAGAAAGGTTTGAAGATACGATGCATGGCGCGTTGATATGTTGCACCTGTATTCTTTAAACCAAAGGGCATCACCCGGTAACAAAACAAATCTTGAGGGGCTCTGAAGGCTGTAGATTCCTCATCTTCTGGGGCCATTCGGATCTGATTATATCCGGAATATCCATCCACGAAGGAAAGTACTTCATAGCCAGCCGTCGCATCAATTAAGAGTTTTATAATCGGAACTGGGAAATCATCTTTAGGACAATACCGATTAGGATCTCTAAAATCGATGAAAACCCTAATTTGTCCGTTCTTCTTCTTTACAGGGACAATATTAGCCAACCACTTGGGATACTGAATTTCTCTGACGAAGTTAGCTTTGATCAGCTTATCCACTTCAGCTTCAATTTTGGAAGCATAAGTTGGGTGTGTTCTTCTCGCGACTTGCTTAATTCCTCGATGTTCTTTTGGTAAACCCAAATGATGAGTAGCAATATCAGGATCAAGCCAAGGAATTTCTGTATAGTTCCAAGAAAAAAATCTTTATTTTTCTTTAGAAAAGAAGTATACATTTCTTGCTCTTCAAGGGTCATGGCCGCACTAATTAAAGTGGGGCGTGGATCTTTCTCTGTACCCAGATTTATTTCTCTGAGTTCATCCACAGTGGTAGAGATACCCTCTTCAAATGCTGGAGGAGAATCTCTAAGATCTTCCTCTTCCTCTTCATCATTTTCTATTTCTTATGTTTCTACTCGCATAGTAGATGACAAAACGAAATTTTCATGATCAGAAGAGATGTCAAAATTTGCACATTTTGAAGAAGATGCTTCCATTTCCGACCCTATTGATGATAAAGGGACTTCTTTGGGAAATAAAGAGGAGATGATGGATTGAGAATTGACATCACTATTCACCTCCGATGTTGCTATAACTTCTTCTGGCCTGATTGGCGAAGTATAGACCTGTTGGATTTCAGCAGATGAAATGAAGACGTCACCACTTGTGCTTTCATCACTGTTTGGTAGGTTACCAATTTCTCCCATGTTGTCTGGCTCAATTGCCGTAATTGACATTATGGATCTTTCCATAAGAGTATTTTTATTTGGGCCTATTTTGTCAATTTGACTGATAGGTAACACATAATCTATACTCACATGTGTAAATGGATTTATTTGAATTTTCTCCAAACCATATGGAGCATTAACATTGATAATTTCCTTCATTGTAGATTTCTCTCTTCCCTTCATGTGATAAAATTCCGCTTCATTGTACTGAGATTCACATGTCTTGAACGGGGCCTTATCACCATACAATGTTCCAACATGACCATTGAAACAGTATTTGAGACATTGATGGTATGATGAAGGGATAGCCGCATGCTGATGTAGCCAGGGTCTTCCAAGCAAGACGTTGAAAGCTGAGTCTTGATCAACAATCATGAAATCCGAATTGGATACAAGATCTCCAAACTGAGTTCTGAGTGTAACTTCACCCAGTGGTTCTTGTTCATTTTTATCATATCCTTGTAACATCATGGTAGAAGGAGATAAATCAGATTCCATGAGGCCCAATTGACGAAGTGTACGAATGGGCATGAGGTTGACTCATGAACCATTGTCAATGAAAGCTCTTTGGATATCTACACCATTGACTTTTTCAGATAAGTAAAGAGGTTTTATGTGCCCATGCACAACATCATATTCATCTTTATCAGTAAAAGATATCACTGCATGACATTCTACAAAATTATTCTCTATGTGATAGACTTCAGCTGCAGCAATTTCAGCTTCAAACTCCTGAGGACTTGACAAAGCTTCGATGAGTGCTTCCCAAAGATCTTTTGACAGATTCAAAGCATCCAAAATTGATAACTTGGCTGGTACTTGGGCCAAGTGTTTCAATATATCATACTTTTGATCTAAAGGTCTGTGTTTCCCAACAGGAATATGCGGTTTAGCAGGTACCTTGGAAGCAGATGCTTTGGAAGCTGATGCATCTTGTATTGGGATAGAAGTTGGCAACATCCTTGGTTTTGGAAGATTAGACCAATTAGATCCATTTAATTGCTGAGATAAAGAAGATGGAACCTTCAATCGGTCTTCTAAAATAATTGTGCCAAGACTGAGTTGGCTATTAGCAGAAAAACCTGTTTGTTCTTTTTGAGCTCGCTGAAGGGCTCTACCACGAGTTTCTGCTGCATACACAGTGCTAGTTGGGGTAGAATTGGAGTAGTGGCTTTGGAAAGATCCACGTCTTCCCCTGTATCCTGAACCTCGGGAACTTCCTCGGATTCTCTTATTTGATATAGGGAATTTAGGCTCATCAAAATTGAAATTACGACTGGAATACGGATCTGTTAATTGAATCATATTAACAGAACCGAAGATTAACTCTTCATCTAATAAAGACTCTGCCTGACTAGCCTGTTTAGGCTGTGCTGTTTGATGGGGTGGTGCCCGTGGTTTTGAAGTAGATGGCATAAAGTCTGCCAGAGTCAAAGAAAATTTAGGCTTTGACACATACTCATCTTCTTCTAATTTTTTTCTTCTTTGAATCAAACCGTTTCTTTAAGGACATTCCCTCTAACGAAGAGGGTTTTACCACAATATTCATGGCAGAAGACACAATTGGTTTCTTTAATTGTGTTCGCAAAATGGCATGAGTCTGGTTGATTTTCTTTCTGACCATCCAATCATCATACTTCTGTGCATTTTTGCTTTTGACTTCTTGCCATTCACCTTCCTCCTCTGGAACTGTAGCAGTGACACATGCTACCTGAGTCGAAGAACCTTTCAACTTGACTTCTCCCAAGTCGACCATCTTTTGTAGGAGGTATTTAAAGACAAAACACTCCTGGATAGGATGCCCCAACATTTGTTGAAAGGGACAATAATTGGGACGGTCTTCATCTCCTTCCTTGTTTGGCCTCTTGGGCACTGGTAATTGAACCAAATTATTTTCTAGAGCTGAAATGAAGTAACCAGGGACTTGCTCATTTCGAAAAGAGTATGTTTTACTCTTTAAATCCTCAAATTTTTTTCGTCATTGATCTCTTTGATCAATTGGACGAAACGGCCTTTGTTGTTGGCGTTTAGGAGGTGGAGCCCTTCGAGAAGATGGAGGTTTTGAAGTAGAAATAGGTACAGGCGCTTGTTTAAGCATAACTGTAGCAGTTTCTGCTTTACCCATTCTCCTTCCTGAAGCTGATGGAATTACATGAGATTTAACCTTAGCCTGTATAAAGGAATCTTCAAACTGGTGAGCGATTGAAGTAAGGTCTCGAAACCCTCATATGTATTTCACAGGGATCAATGGCGTGCGTAATTCGTCATGCAAATTTTCCACACAGATTGGCAACAGCTCTTCCTGAGGGAGTACTAAACTCAGGGAATACGTTAATCCCTTCCAACGAGCAATGAAATCAAAGACTCTTTCATTCTCCCATTACTTGCAGTTTGTAAGATCTAAAACTGTCGTTTTTGGCAAAGTTGAGCTGAACTGAAGAAGGAATTTTTGACGAAGATCCTCCCATCCGATGATTGACCAGGATTGCAAGCTTGTATACCAGACAAAAGCTGGTCCTTGCAAGCTTCGCACGAAGCATCTGAGTTTCACTGCTTCTTGCTGCTCTGAAGATCCCATCATAGTATCACAATAAGACACGTAATGCATCGAATGTTGTTCAGGGTCACCTGATCCATTGAAAGTAGGGAAAACAGGGTTTCCAAAACTAGATGGAGGAGAAATTGAATCTACCCATTCAGGGTAAAATTTATTTTCTGGTTGAACTTGTGCCCATTTCCCTTCCATAGTTTCTAACCGAGTTGTTAATGACTCAATAGTAGTTATTAACTTTTGAGAAACATCAGGTTGAATTTGGTCTTGGGTACGTGCAATGAATGGAGCTTGGAAAAACGTGGTGATTGGTGCTGCAACTGATGGTAGCACTGCCAACCGTTGTTGCGTTTGACCCGTATGATTAGACCCCTGAGGGTGTACTGATAAAGGAGGATATTCCTGATCCATCTCAGTAGCTACAACAAATTTTCTTTCGGCTGTCAGACTTCAGCATTATTAAGAAGAAGACTACTCTGAAGTAGTTCTGTATTCAACCTTATTAATTCTTTCATTTCTTCCTCTTTTTGTGCAAACCTTTGCTCTAACGAGAGCGATTGACCTTCTCCAAAGGAAGGATATGTAACCTGATTCTTTCCCCTCCCTTTGTTTGATGCTTTTTGGAGAGAAGGAAGTGGATTACCTAGGTTCTGAGTCATCCTTTGACTTCGTGTACGCACACCTTCTTCAATTGTATCGGTGCATACATTTTCTTGAGCATGACTCTCTTTATCTGAGTCCCCTGAGTGAGTCTCCTCTGGTGGATTAGCAACAACGGAATTGATGACATTGATTGATGTATGATGCATCACATCCCTTCTATCAACATTTCTGTGATATTTTCTTCTTTCATGTCTTTGATGAGACATTGCCTTTTGTTGATTTAATCTTTTAGTAACTTCTTGACGAGCTATAACATGGAGGGTATCTCTTGATAATTTGGCTCTTCGTTCCTCTTGGTGCTTCTTCCCCAATCGAGAAAAGACCGATATTATCTGAGAATGGGATTGATGATTTGAAAGAGTCCCCAGTCTCGAGAACTGGGGATGTTCCTGCTGCTTTCGCTCAACTCCTCGAATCCCATTTGTTGACTATGAGGGTTGGGTTAAAGGATTCCCCAGCCTGACAAGCTGGGGCGGCTCTTGACATGCTATGTCTGAGACCTTCTTAAAAGCTCTCTTGATCTTGTGAATCTTAGTTCGGAAATTAGTTGTATGCATTAGCCTGTATCCACTTTTATCACCTGGTTTAACAGACCGTTGGATGATTTCCGAAACTTCTATCATTTGATGATGTGTTTGCTCCATACGAGAGGCTTGTGCAATATTCTTGACTGCTTGATGTAGGAGCAATTCAACAACTTGTTCTCTATATGCTTGATTTTGAGAGGAACTAGTTGAAGCCTGTTCTTGAGAAATATTTTGATTGTGAACAAAGCCCATTGACTGTGGCTAGCCATGGGAAATAACATTGCATGAGACAATTTCGGCAGGCTTTGCTGACTGGAATGCACTGTGAAATGTAGTGCTCCGTGAACACCCCATCCTCTGATATAAACACCAGATAAAGCATAGGAAATTAACTGACGCAATTTTCTTAGTGCGCCAAGGCATGAACGTTGAAGGGTTCTCTGCTGCTTTTCAGCCTTCGGATACCGAGAGACTGATAGAGATTCCAAATCAATCTGACGTTGTAGCCCTTCTATTATCTTAAGAGGATTTTCATATTCATCATAAGATAATACCTTCTTCTTCAATTGACAAAGAGTTTTCCATATGTTGAGACGAATATCATGGACTCCATCTTCCCTCAACATCTTTGCAATGTCATACTGGGAGTCAGCCAAAGGCTAAAACATGACTGGTACCTCACTTTTCTCTAGTTTTTTTACTTATGTTCAGCATTTCCTCTTCATCATTAAATGAAGATTCTTCTACTTTTTTTGACCAGAGTTGGTGTTTCCTTGTTGCTTCATCGGATTCAAAAAGATTGGTAGAGAGATCATTGATCAAACTAGAAGATGCATGACTTAGGGGTGGTTCGGAGAATGACCTACACCCTGGGCTATCTTCTGATTGAGAAAGTATTTCACTTGCTAGCGATAAAGCATCAGACATGACTGTTTCACATTTGTAAGTGCCTCAAGATAAGAGGGATTTCTTGGAACTACATTGTCCACTGGAGTATTTTCCAGGAAATGTGAATCACTACTGCGGAGAGGACTTTCGCAGCGAAATTCATCATCATGGGGAGGACCACCATAATAGGTTACAGCAAAAGATGAGATCTCTTGCTCCTTGGTCTTCTGACCACACATAGGGTTCCTGTGGCTCTCATCTGAAGAAGAAACTTCAAGATTGACCGAATTTTCATGAAGCAAGCCTTCATGAGGAAGTGTCTGTTGAAGACTTTCGGAATTAATGTTCCCGTTATTGGGAACTGAGGGAGTAGAATCTTGAATTCCAACAGATAAATGTCTGAGGGCTTCAAGAACTCCAGCATCGAGCAAGGCCTTGTTACAGAGTGGCCTTTGATCTCCTGACTGTGCTGGGTGGATCTTTTTATTAGATTCCTTCTTACTCGCTTTGGAAACCACTTATTGATGAAAGCGGTCACTCAAATCAGGTGTATGTGCCTTACTTGGTTGTCCGTTTGATATGGGGGAGTATGCCCCATAACCCTCTTGGACTGGAACAGATGTGTGTGTCTGTTCCGGAGTGAATCGTTGATGTGTCACTCCACTGCTAGGGATAGATTTATGTATCTTTCCCTGAGATGATGCTGGAGCTATTATGATATCCTGGAAAGCATCTAGAATATGAGCAGGAATTTTCTTCTGCTCTTTCACCATTGAAAAAATATGTTTGGTGACTGCAACTGCCGGAACAGGGATATACGTCCATTCCGGGCTTGGAGTAGGTGTATGTGCCTGCTCCTGTCCTCCTTTTCTTGTCAGTGAATCCTGACAGTACTCAAGTGTGGAGGCAGAGAGTTGAGTCTGCCTCATGTTTGTCATCGGAGCTTTCCGACTGACTTCTCTGTGCGCTACCAAACGAGACTGTTGGTAGGCTTGATTAGTACTAGCAGGTGTATGTGCCTGCTGATTACACTTCGCCAAACGCGGTTGACGAGATCCATCATATGTAGTCAGGCGATCCTGCTGACTAACTGATGATGTATAAGCAGGTGTATGTTCTTGACTATAGTACTCTGCCGGAATTTCCTGGCGGGATTGGCTTGATGCTGCCAGACGAGTCTGTTGGACAGCGGAATTAAAACGGACAGGTGTGTGTGCCTGTTCGTTGTTCACCACCAAGTTAGGTCGGTGGACTTCTCTGGAGATGGCAGGTATGAAAACCTGCCCATTGTTAACCGGATTCCGTCTCTGGCGGTTCGTCTTGCCTGCTCGGGTTCGAGGAACCTGAGCTGAATACCTGGAGTCGGTACCCTCATCATGTTGAGGGCGCACTGCCGCATGAGTTTGGCAGAGATTGTTGATGGGAGCCCTCAGGAAGGACTCCTGTCTTTTTGAATTAAGGCCCTGAGGGACCTTCTCATTCACTTCCTCAGAGTAAGGGAGCGAATGGAAATTGCGTTCTAGGGATAACGACCCGAAACGGTTGGAGACGGTAGTCAGCACCACCTGCCTCTTGATCACTGGTCATTGTTGTCCGGACGACCTGTGTGAGTTGTTCACTTGGAGGGTCTGTCGGGAAGCCTCCAGAGTTGGGATGGTACCATGTTTACGGTACTCCTTAACCAGTGCATTTGATACCCAGCGTTGAAGACGCTGAGTAGGTGATGTCATCCTCAGAGCGGATGACGATCAAGTAGTAATAGCAGCAGTGGTATTTGCAGTAGCAGTATTCACAGATGTGAATTTGAGAGCAGTCATTATGGAAATACAGAAGATCTTGGAAAAGAGTTCATGTTTGATATAATAGACGTAATGAAGATAAAATTCAGCCACTTCATCCTTTAGATGAGCACACATGTCAATGATTGTTTTTGTTAGCTCTCTTATTGATTTTTAAATAGGGGCTTAACAAAATAGGTAAAACATCATTTTAACTTTGGTTAAGGATTCACGTCGGGTTCACCATTTTTGGTTTCCCTCGGAATTCGGGGATGACCTCCTGGATGGGAGATTCAAACGTTCCAATCGGTTTCTAACGGGTTTTTTTCGTAGAACCGAAAACATCCAATGATTCCACATCCATTTGGTCCTACTTTCCAAAGGTAGGCGCTCATTAGCTTGTGGATTGATGAGGCTTAGGAATTTTCATTGGTCGAGATGATGGGAGGTCAGACTCATCACACCTTTTTGAGGGGAATTATTGCCTATTCCGGGAATCTCTTTATAGATTTTAGTTATGTTCATGAATCCTTATTACATTACCAAGTATAAAATGAGCTTTTCCTTCAGTTTTGACAATCAATGATTAAATATGTAAGAAATTTAGAGAATATTTTATATGTATTCGAGGTTATTCATCAATATAGAATCATCTATATCTATTTAGAGATTCTTGGTCAATGGTATCCTTCAAAACATTTATATAAAAGTCTCTTGGTCATTATGATGACCAGGCTGGTTTTAAAGCCACTCAGTGGGGCACTTGAAATTTATTGTCATTCAGAAGGACATGAATTATTTCAGAGTTGGGATCGAACCCATAGATGGGCTACCTACGTATCCTTTGTTTTGGAAAAGGAATTAGAACCCACGTAGTTCGAATAAGGGAGTATAATGTTTATGATTGATGGCTCAAAGAAGGATGTCATAATTAGTTTTACTCTCTAAGCTCACGTGAGTCATGCTCGGTGTGAGAAACAAGAGGTATTGGTAATAAAATAGACAATTGGGCCATGAAAAATGTAATCATAAGAAATGGTTTGGGGCTTATGTATATATGACTGACCAGATAAATGATGGTTAGGATTAACTTTAGAGAGAAAATCCATGAACATGGTCTATAAAGGTATATGTGCTTCATGGAGATTTGAATACTCTAACTTGGGACTTATTCCTAAAAAGGAGACCCAAATTAGGAGAGGATTGATAACTGGGTTTTACTCCTGAGAAGTAATCCCAAATCAAACGTAAATTAGGACTGGTTAATGAGAATTTAAGGGATATGGGGCTTATTCCTGAAAAGGAAGCCCAAATTAGAGGATCTGGGGCTTACTCCTAAGAAGGATGCCCATAATTATGACTGGGACTTATTCCTGAAAAGGAGGCCCAGGTTAAGGGACTTGGGGCTTACTCGTGAAAAGGAAGCCCAAGATTATGACTGGGACTTATTCCTGAAAAGGAGGCCCAAATTTAAGGTATTAAGGTTTGGGGCTTACTCCTGGGGAGGATTCCCATAATTATAACTGGGACTTATTCCTGAAAAGGAGTCCCAGGTTAAGGATTCTCTCATCTTAAAGGATGAGGTTTAATGAATGAACTCTCCATATTTGGTGACATAAAGATATTTAAATTACTAGGTTTTGAGAGATGTTCCACAGAATTCCTTTCAGATAAGGAAGTCAAATCAAGAAATCATGCCATAAATGGATTTGAAGAGTGTCTTGAAGACTGAATCTTGAAAAGGAAAGGTTTAATGGCTTAAGAGGGGGGAAATTGGAAAGAAAGGCACCCAAAAAAGGAAGGGGCGCACAAGTCTTGGAAGGCGCGCATGTATTGCGGCGGCGCGCAAGTATTGGTCGCGCAGGTATACCTGCGCGACATGGTGGGTACTTGCGTGATATTCAACCGGCATTTGAAATACTTGAGCAACTCTTCATTAAAGCCTTTAGAATCCTCTTGAGGTTCATCCAATAAAGGGACGCGCAAGTTCTATCGAAGGACTAAGGAGGCGCGCAAGTGTGGTCACTTCCCTTAAGGGCTGGCCAATCAGGCGTGCAAGTGTTGATGAGTTTCAACACTTAGGTCTTACTCCCTCTCTTTAGATCTTCCGTTTTGGTAAGAAATTACTTTAGAAGTGTTCCAGAAGCTTTCAAAAGAGACTTGGGCGTCAGGAGCTTCAATCTAAGTTTCTGAAAAAAAACAGATCCTCGAATGGGGGGCCCACATGGTCTATTTATAGGCAGGAGAAGACCTCGGGCGGTTACCGGGCGGTTATCAATTAGGTCGGGCAAGTCACTTGCACGCCAGTTGCGTCGCGCAAGTCCACTTGCGTGACCATGAGAAAACTTGTGCGGCCTATGGGAAAAGTTTTCCTTGTTCATCCCTTTGTCGATTTTTGATGTTTTCTTCAAAGGTTGAATCACTTTGTGCTCATATATTCCCCTTTTCCGATCTTTAGATTCTGTGACGAAAGGAGCGTCAAAAATCGTATATGATTAACCTCACCATAGATGGAGTTATGTATATTTGACAACTTTTGATAACCTTTTGTTTGAAATAGATGTAATGACCCATCATTCTATCACATGATCTATTAACACTTCACGAATAACAAATTCAACTTCATTTCTTTAAGAGATGAAGTGGAAATTGTTCAAAGCACGAACAACAGTGAGATTGTACCAAAATCAAGCAAGTATTTCTTCTAATTCAAAATTCTCAACTTTATGGAAATGATATTGAAAACCAAAAATGTTTTCCTAGTGATCTTATATCCGATTAATCAGATGGTACCTTAGATCATCGTAAATTTATGGCTTTGTGATTGATGGCTTTTTCATAGCCATGTTCTTTACCACTCTTCATCAGAACTTGATTGTCAGATTTTTCTTCCATATCCATATTTTCACTTATGTTCTCCTATATGGAAACCCAGTGATGAGTTACTTTGGGTAATCATTACATTTCATACTTTAGTTTTTAAAATTAATTTTTAGTATTCTTTTTTACGATGTGGGTTTCTATGAATAGTAAACGATTTATAACCCTGAAAAATTTCGAGGGCGAAATTCATTTTAAGGGGGGTAAAATGTAACAACCCGATATTTTATAAGATATATTATTTTTAATTTCTTTCATATCTTCTGTTGTACAATACACCAAGATTATCTTGCGCTATACACAACAACATATTGGCTTGCAGTATACGCAACACTAATCTTGGATCATGTTACAAATAATTTCAAGTTTGTTTGATAGTAGTTATTCTACGCAACATTGAGTATATATATATATATATATATTCAATGTATTAATGAAATATGGTTGGATTTTTTTTATACGCAACAACAAAGTATTCGTTCACTACATGCAATCCTGACTTGGCTTGCATTATACTCAACCACGATCTTTCTCGATATCGTGTGTTGTACGCAATACCGTGTTTTACTAAACAACGATATATTATTATAATATTATTATAAACTAGCCATGAATAGTATTAAATAAATTTTTAATTTTATAACATTATTATTCATCTTAAACATTTTCTAGAACATGGTATAAGAACAAAATAAATTTTTCGGGTAAAATAAGTATTTTTCAAAAAATGCAGTTTTACCGCCTTTTGATGGCGCACCCACTTTAAATCTAGTTTTGACATGTTTATAAGTTCAATTTGACAAAATAAAATTCTTCTTTGTAATCAGGAAATAAAAATTTACTTTGGATAAATTTTTCATATTATTCTAGTAACTTTCATATTTTGATGAATACTAAAAACAAGCTATATTTTAATTAAAAACAACTTTTTTCATCGCAATAATTTATATGGTTAAATTATAATATTGAATGGTTTTAAAGTATAAATAGAATATATTTTAACATTTAATATAATGTATGTCCTTAACATTAATTTTACATTGAATTCATAGTTAAAAATATTTCAATCTTTCACAATGTTTTTAATTTTAAAACACGTTTTCTTAACAACGGGGTTAATTTTAAATTAATTTATGAAACTTTTGTGTATTTAATTTAGAAAAATGGATTCCATATTTGAAATTAGTGGGTAAAAATTATGTTAATAATCTAATTTTTATTTTTGGGCATTATGAATAGTAACTACGGTAAATTTTATTTACCATAGTAAAAGGTAAATCGGGTAATTAAGGGTAAATATAATATTATAAAATTACCCTAACACTTGTATTAATATAACTGGATGCTTATATTTCGTCCTAAGGCATATTTTGATCGAAATAGAATCCATTGGAACCCACTTGGAGGTGATTAAGACCTTTAGTTTATTTTATTTAAAGGAAAGTGAAATATGTCTCACTCAACATTAATATTTAAAGTATTTTTAATATAAGTTTATACAGAATATAAATTCGGTTATAAATACTCATTTGAAAGATAAATTATTTTTCTTTATCGTGTTAGTTTATTTTTAATTTTTAAGATTTATTTAATTAACTTATTATCTTATACATTAATGATGCAGAAATTATTTATTTAGTGAAAAATCAATAATATAGTTTTTATTTAAATAGTAATACATGTCATAAGGCCCCCAAATTTGCACAAAACTTATTATTAGTGTATATATAAACCCTAATCATCCACTGGTAGAATTTTTGACCATTTGGATCCTTATTAAGGCGATTATGACATTTATAATATTTTATTTTAAATGATTCCAAAGTTGTCACCTTCATAATTTAATAAAGATAACAATTTACATGTTGTTATTTTAAGATGATAAATTCGAGTAAAATTATTATTATAAAATATTTGATATTTATCTTCATCAAATAATTTTATTTTTAATTTTTATGGAACAAATATGTATATTAAATATTTATACAAAAATGTTGTACTAATTATTTTATTAAGAGATATACAGAATAAATGGTTTTAAAAATATTAAAATAAATATTATATGAACTATTTACTGTGATCCACGAATTTTATAGACAAATTTGACATGTTATAGATCTATTAATTATCTTATTTTGAATATATGCTCTATGTAGATTTTATTTAAATTCAAATAAATGAATAGTGTCAAAATTGACACTGTTGTTATTTTATAAAAATAACATATTATAAAATTGTTTAAAAATCACAAAAATATTTAAAAATTATTAATTTAAATTTTTATGATCTAAAACGTTATAAAGTATCCAATTATAGACAATTCACAACAAATAAGTAATTATTTGTAATAATTTAAAATTTATAATTTTATTACCAGAAAAAAAATTAAATTGATTAAATAAGGATAAATCAAGTTGATAATGTTTAAAATAAATTTATAACATGTATAAATTTTATTGGTTGATGATATTAAAACCATATATCATCTAATATTAGGATTTGAGTCAGTTTTTAAGTTTTTATGTGGGGTTGGGATTTAATATAAATTAATATTTTCTTATATTTCCAAAGGTTCCCCTCTCCTCCCTTATAAAAGGGCATCTCCTCCATCTCCTCCTCACACCACTTTGAGACTTAAATCTCGGACAACCCCTGAAAATTTATCTTCTCCAATTCCCTAGAAACATCCTAGAGGTCCTGGTCTTCTTCAAAGACCAATTTTAGTGCCCTAAAAGGAGGTCTCAAAGAGGCGCTTCAAAGAAGAGGTAATGCCCGTTGCCGATTCTTTCAACTTATTTCTTCTTCTACTTCTTATTCTTTAGTTGATTAATTATGAATTAATAACATCAGTATCACTAATATAAGTATATTTTATTATAAATATTAAGCAACCCCATTTCACCTTCTATCCATCCTACGGAAAATGAAATCTCCGTGCGTGCATACGTACAGAATACTGTCTCCACGCCGTGGTGTAATCTGTTTTTCCACCAACACCTTACATGGATGGGTATAATGGTGTAAAGAATATCTATATATGGTTATTATAACATCATACTGATTATGATATATTATACCATCCCCTATAATTCAATTCAATAATTATGGGAATGATATCATCACTCGTGCGTACGTACGGATTACCGTCTCCACGACGTGATGAGATTCATTCTCCATGTTAACCATTCATGAATGATTATAAAGTTTATATAATAAATAATAATGAAATATATGACATAATAATGATACTGTATTTATGTATATATATATGTATGTCATCTATTTACTTTCATTCAATTCAATAAGGAAACGAAAATAGCGTCCATGCGTACGTACGACCTACCGTCTCCATGAACGATGTATTTCATTCCTTTTATCGATCTATAATATATATGTATGTGATGAATATATATTATATATAAATCATGTTTTAGATTATGTAATTATGTAAATCAGTATATAATTAATAATATCAAGAACGACAAGTTGAAACACATACGATAAATGAAATGATTTTACCCAAAACGCTGCTTTAACATGGAATTTACAAAAGAACGGGTAATATAAAGTCATATGTGAAACATATATGATATCATAACAATGAAAATGATTATGTAATAATTCAATGAAATTATTTAAATCATTATACAGGAGGTTCGGATCCATACGAATTATATCAGACCTAAGGTAAGGGATAATTATTCCAATCTCATTCTTATCCGAGATTGTTTATTCGTAAGTATTTACTGGGGTTATGTTTATTATCCATGTCCATATGTTATCAAAATGTTGTCATAAAATATTTACTTTTATTCCATGTATGTTTAAAGTCATTTTTACCCTTTTTTACTTTTACCACATTGTTTGGAAGAAATCTTTCTTTTGTTTACCATATGAGGTACTTTTGGACTCTTCCGGCAAAAGTACGAGAAGAATGTTTTTTTAACTTATACGGCATGAACGGATTTTTACGATTTCAAAATGCCTTATTTACATAAAGCTTTCTCTACAAGATTTCATGACTATTTTCAACAAAAATATTTTCTTTTAAAATTGCATAGAATTTTTTGAAAAGAAAATGATTTTGAAAAAGAAAGGATATTTTCCTCAAGAATTCATTTCAAGTGTTTTGTAAAAAATATTTTCCATCTAAGATGAAATTATTTAGTATGATTATGTTTCAAGTATAATGTATCTATTATTTACATGGTTTAAATTTTATTATGATGAAATGATATCCATTTGTTTTATATGGATTATGTGATGATGTGATGATGTTTATGAAACCCATTTTATTCTTTGGGTTATGATGAATGATTTATGTTTATGTTGTGACACAAGTAAGAATGATTTCATTATGAGATGTGTGGGACCTATATCTCCCTCCAATGAATTGGGTAAAGATTTATATCTCATGAGATAGACATGGATGAAATGGTAAGTTAATCTGGTTCAGTGTTATAGGACTGAAACGAGGAGTGAACTCGATTCAGAAAGGGAATTTTTCCACTAAGATGGTCTTGGCAGCAATGCCTTGGCTACTATGGAAATAATAACATGTGTTAAATGGTTTCCACAGTTACATGTTTTATTCCCATTATATTTTATCATGGTTGATGTTACATTATGATATATTCCTTACGTACTTCCATGATTTATGTCTTTTCTCAATATTTTGATGTTTAAATTTCATGTTCAAGTTTTTGCTTTCAAATGTTTATAGATTATTTTATGTTCTCTATGTTTTCCCTTACTAAGCATTTGAGCTCACCCTTTTTATTTTTTATTTTCCCCATAAAATAAAGAAAGGTTTTAGGTAAGGAAACAAAAATGGGAATATCGTTATGAAAGTTGTTGAAGATCTTTCAACATGATTAGAAGTTTATATTCCAAGTTTACAAAGACACTAAACTATTATGATCCTTGATTTTTGGTTTTTTTTGTTATGTATTAAGTATTCCACAAAAGTAATGTATTGTCTGTGTACGTCAAGCTTTGGGTCTCTACATTAGTGAATGTATATTATATATATTAAATAATTATTATAATATATATATATATTTCATTTAATTTAATTTTTTAAATACAAAATTAAAACAAAAACAATTTTCATGCGTACGTACGACCTACCGTCTCCATGAATAGTGTGTATAATTTTATACTTATATATTTTATTGATTGTTATAAATATTTGAATATATATGATATATATATATATATATAATATTTATGTTATTTTAATAATTAAATAAGGATCTATGTAAGAGGATCAAGAATAAAAAATCAAAATGTATACAAAAAACAGAGGATATTACTCAAAACATAACATTAACATGGTGTTGTTTTTAAATGGGTAATATAATTTCCTAATAAAATATTATATGGTATTATGTATAATAATATGGTTCTATGGTATATTTATAATAAATTTATATTTATTATAAAGGGGGTTTGAATGTGTAAAAATAAATGCAATACTTATAGTACTGGGATTTTATCTCACTTTTTATTTTGGTGAGATACATTCCATATTCACTACTCTCTTATTTTGTGTGGTTTATATAATTACATATGAAATTTTATACCGTAATATTACTTTATTTAATTATATTAAATGATTTAAATATTTTTATTCACTCATGGGGATCATAATTCTAAAGTTACTCAAGTATTAAGGGTTTTCTCGTCTCACGTTTATTTTCTCTGAGACACAAGACTTGTTCACCTATTATTTATTATATGTGGTGTTTTTACTTCCAATAGTTGTATTATATGAGTATTATATTTTAATTTAGTGGAATTTAAATATTTTTTTGATTAAATTTATTTCATGGGTTTTATGTTTCAAAAGTTACCAAATCGGTAAAGTAATTTTGACTCAATTTTCTTTCTTTGAGACACATGCCATATTATAAACCTATATTCTTTTACAAAAAGCATATATTTCAATTTTACATGGTATATCATGAAAAATATTATTTTCATTATATTTTAAACTTAATTTAATTTAATTTTCTTACATGGGGTGTATAATTCAAAGATACCAAGTGGTAAGTGTTTATTGAAACAATCTCATTGTTTATCAAAATTGTTTATGATTAATCTTCCTTTAATGAGATATTACGATCCATATCTCTAGATATCTAATTAATTTTCTTACCCTATTTATATTAATTATATATTCATATAATAGTGTCATTTCCATCTCTTGGGAACTCAATATAATTATGAATATTGTTTTATGAAAATATGAATTTTTTTCCTTTCGATCGTAATTCATTATTCTTTCAAAATCGTGTTTCTAGAAATGTTTTCAATTTTTTTTAATATTATCCTATGATGTTTAATGGATATTTTTAAATATTTTTTAAATTTTTAGCTAAGGATTTTAAAATAATTCATCCTGTCATTTTTTGATCAAGACACTTTATTGAAATTTTAAAGTGGAACAGGAATGTTCAACATGTACAAATTTACCCACAATCATGAACGTCATTTCCTTGAAACCTACTATGTTATTTTACAAGGTTATTTTAAAATAATATTTTTTCCTAATATTATAGAAATTTTCTTTCATTTAAAGTAGTTTTTTAGTAAAAAGTTTTTTATAAGTGTTTTATGTTTAAAAAGTGTATTAAATGATTTTCAAAGCTTATTTTATATGTTTTGAAAAGTTCATTTTCCATGAAAATGGTATCAAAATTAGTTCAAGCCTTATTTTATGGTTTAAAAATTATTTCCAAATAAAAAGTTTTTAAATTTTTTTAATTTTTCTTTATATTTTTTCGAGTTGTTTTCATAGAAAATGTTTTTCAAAATATTTTTAAGATTCCTTTATATGTTTTCAGAGTAATTTTAAATGAACGCGGTTTTAAAAATGCTTTATGTTTAAAAAAAATTCATATAGGAAAATATATTTTCTTAAAGATATGTTTTTAATAGATATTTAAAAATTATTTTCAATCAAAGATGACATCCATTGGTGATACTCATTCCTTTCTATGGAGATGATCCAAAGGTTTTATTTATATTCTTTCTCTGAATAGGTTTTTTTATGGAATGATGTCTATGAATCACATTTCTCTTTCTTGGGTTATATGATTCTGAAACTCACTTCACTTTCATAGGTTATATTCTTATGAATCCCACTTCTTTTCATGAGTTATACTTTGATGAAATGATAAAGAAACACATCCATTTTCATTGGTTAAGATATGAATACATGTTTATGAAACAGATTTCATTTCAAGGGTTATGATATGACTTTTCAGATTTTGTTGCATTTATGATTTCATTATGAGATGGGTTGGACGTAAATCCATCTCCAATACATTGGGTAAATATTTATATCTCATGAGAAAATGACGAGAATCAAGTTAAGGAGCTTGATCAACTGTGGAAGATTGGGAAACATGATCTAATATGGTAATATGGGGAAACTCCATTCACTATGTGAATATAGGGAAACCTGATCCAATATGGTAATATGGGGAAACCCAATCCGATATGGGAAGATGGGGAAACTCAATACAGTATGGGAGTATGGGGAAACCTAATCCACTATGGGTGTATGGGTAAACCCAATCCCTTAAAAGGAAAGGACTGCGACCGAGGATGGTGGTGTGTCCCACCTAGTAGGTGTAGTCCCTAGGAAGTTCCTAGATAATTTCTGGAAATGTTTCTTGACTTCTAGGTAATGATATTACATTTTAATGTGTACTCAAAAATTTTATATCCTATTCCTATGTTATGATTTCATGGATTATTATGTTGTTTCACTTGTGATTAATATCTTATGAACTATTAATATTTATTCCATGATTCATGTTTCTGGTCATTGATAAGTGGGGTATGATCTCTTAATGTTATGATCATGTTCTCATACCCTTATACTCAGGTTTTTGCTTATATATATCCCATGTTTACCCTTACAGAGCATCTGATCTCACCCCTTTTATTGTTACATTCCCTAGGTTATGAATATATATTTCATGTATGATATTTCAACGAGGGTTTATAGTCTTGGAGAACTAATTGGGAGATAATATAGCTCACTCATGTAGCAACATTTATGGTTCCATGTTTTCAAAGGAACTAAAGTAATATGGTCTTTTGGAATTTATTGTGTAATGTATTAAGTATTCCATAAAAATGATTTATTGTCTATGTATATTAACACTGGTTTGTTATATTGTGTATCAGAGAAAATATTTAGTCCTCCTTTAGAAGCTAAGATGATAATACTTTATTGAGATCCCTAGGAATATTTTTAATGATATGTCTAGGGATGTCTCTAAGGATAAGTTTAAGGATAAAAAAAAGTAAAGGAAAATGTCGTAGAATTTTGGTAAAGGATAGAGAGAGTGTCTTCGTAGCATTATATCATTGTCTAGATACTACAAGTGGATGTGTCTCTGGAATAGATTTACCTTGGGGTAACAACTTTGAAAAAGTTCATCGGGCCTGACTCATGTGTAACCTTGTACACGACAATGGGCCTTGCTATACACCTGGTTTGACACTCTCAAGGGATATTCATTGGGAATTAATAAACACATTATGAATAATCATTAAGTGTTTAAGTATAATTTTACTATGAATAACCTAGGATTAACATTAGGTGTCATATATTAATGAATTTGGAACCATGATTTAGATATTTTATAAGTGAATTTTCCATTATGATAAGGGTTTTTGAAACTATGATTTATGATTTTAGCCAATAGAGGGAACTATAAGGAACTAGGTTAACATTTAATCTGATGGAAAGTTTGGTAAATATAAATAATGAAATTGAATAATGACTTGAGTGAAAGATATTGTGACTATTCCACATCAACTATCATGATATATGATTTATAATGTGAACATTGGTGATTTTCCAAACACATTGAATAAAAGGATGATGGGATTTTACAAATGTTCAAATAGTAATGAACAAGGAGGAAAAAATATTTGGCTTTCAACATGTCAATAATAAAGGAAGAAAAACCTTGAGGAATTCCTCAAATGGGGGGAATATGTTATCTATGTGGGAAAAGGGTCAGAGAGTGATGAATTGTCATGGAGTTCAATGTAATATCTATAAAGAACATGGGCATTACCCAACTCAATTCCTAGACCTAATTATTTAATTCTAGGAAACAGAAGTAATTATTCCATGATAATCATTAATGTGTATGGATTGAAGTATTTATGTATTTGGATTCAATAATTATGAATGTTGAATTATATAAATATTCTTCATTTTGTGTTTTCTAAATATTTTCCTAATTTTTTTATTTGTTATGACAAAAAAGAAAATGGATATAATTGAAATGTGATATTTTTATTAAGGTAAGGTAACCCTTAATGTGTCCCTCATGTTGAGAAAATTGAGTTTATCTTGGATAAAGAGATTATTATATGGATAAAGTAACAGGGATTGTGTATATGACCTCATAAATGATAAAAGATTGTTTAACAAAGTGAGATATGTTATCATGGATGAGGTTTAAAACTTATTTTATTTAAGTAATATATCCATTAATCTTTAGAATAAATAAACATGAATGTTTTCTAGAAGTATTTATGCTAATTACCATGTTTCAAGAGAATATATGATGAGGGTATTCATATGTTTGGAATGTGACAACTGATAACAACTTCATGATATATGGGGGATCAATGTTAAGATAATTTGGTGACATTATTTCTAAAGTTTTAGATGTTTTTATTTTGGAAGGGTTATAAGGTCAATAATTTATGGAATGTTTAAGTTAAACATTAGACGATTTTTGTGATATTAAATTATAATCTCACAAAATGATGATTTATGAAAATTGGATAAACTGTTGTAACATCTTTTTGTTGATTTTAACCAATGATAAATGAAATGCCTTATCATGGATCTTATGATATCTTACTTCTTAAGGATTGAAAAATTCATCATTATTTTTGTAGAAAGTGATGAATTGGAAATTAATCAAGGCATAAAAAGGGCAAGACTGTAATGAATCAAGTATGTATATCTTCTCATGAAAATTATTAAACTCTAAGGAAAGGATCTTGAAACCAAATTTTTTTCCTAGTACATTATTTTCTAATGAATCAAATATACCCTTTTATCATCATATATTTAAGGCTTTGTGACTATTAACTTTCTCTAAACCATGTTCCTTATCACTCTACATCATAACTTGATAGTTATATTTCTATTACATGCATATTTTTTCACTTCCCATATATGTTATCCTATGTGGGACACTAGTTATGAGATACTTTAAGTGACTGTTATTCTTCAATATTCACTTTTTAAATAAATTTTAGTATTCATTTTTATGATGTGGGTTTCATGAAAAGAAATTTCAAGTATTAATACTTTGATAACCCAGAATATTTTTGATGGTGAAATTCATTGGGGGGGGGGGGTAGAATGTAACAACATGATATTTTTTGAATTATTATTTTTGAATTAATTTAATATTTTTAATATATATAATTTCACGAAACACTGAAAATAGTTTTATTACATTAAATAATTATGTCTGGATTTTTTTATACATAACACCAAGTTAATAATGAAATACATGTAAAATAAAGTTTATATTTCTCTACAACGAACGCTAAGGTTATATTATATTAACCGCTAGACTGACTTTCCTAAATGGCTTGAGTAAGAAGCAAGACTAAGTTTTAATGAACAAAAAAATAATATTAAAAATAATATTATTTAATCTAATAAGATATAACCTAGTAGTTAAGATGACAGTTAAGAAAATTATTGCACAAGAGCCTCAGCCCAGTTGGTGAGGACTCGCTAGGTGCATCCAAGAGACCCATGATCAAATCCTGGTGGAGGCTTATTTCTGGGGTTACTGTAGTAGTACTATAGCAGGCACTGTAGCAGTATTGTAGCAGGAACTATTCGGTACTGTAGGAGCCGGAACTATTCATCCATCTGGGCCTTCGGGCCACTGGTTTGGTTCTCAGGTCCTGCAAGGCTTTCGGGCCACCCAAGGCCTTCAGGCCAATTGATTATCAAGGCCTTCGGGCCACCTTAAGGCCTTAGGGCCACCCCAAGGCCTTCGGGCCACACGAATGTAGGCCCAGACACACTACAAAAAATGAACTGCCCCGGAAGAGGATTCGGAGCAGGTACACTCACCAGAGCAGATCCAAATGGATTGTAAGAAAGGGAGGGTATGGCGATGCCATCGGTACCAGCCTGTGCTTGCACGAGAAGCCTATCCAGACGGTTATGCAAAGGTGGAGTGCTACTATCAAGATGCAGATGCTGGGGAGGGGCTGTTCCTTGTAGATAGTCTGGTTGAATTCCCTAAGACCTTTGGGTCATGTAATCTCTTAAGCCTACAGGCAATGTAATCTCTGAGCCTACGGGCCTTGTAAGGGTTCCCTCTCATCCCTTGAAAGGGGGGTTATCAAAATCAATAAAAAAATGAAGGCCTTCGGGCCATTCAGGAAGGCAGTTAAGAAAATTATTAAATAAAAATAGTTTTAGCACCTTTTAATGGAGAATCAATATTAATTATAAATTTTGGAACTTTTATATATTTTATATGTAAAAATAAACTTTATTTTTGAAATATACAGATAAAAATTAGGTTTGGTTGGATTTTTGGTATTTTTCTGTGAAGCTTTATTTTTTTATAAATGATGAAAAATTCTTAATTTTAATTCAAAACTGTCTTTTAATTTAATTTTTTTAAGGTTAAATTAAGTTTTTGTTTGGTTTTAAAGTAAAATTAGTTAAATTATACATACATTAATCCAATTTAAGTAATTGGAGTCAATTTTAACTTGAAAATGGATATAAACACTGACCAAACTTTTGAACATTTTTACATTAAAAACCCGCATTGTTATACCATCTACCGAATTAATTATAAATTATTTGATAATTATTAAGTGATTTGAATGTGAAAAATTGTTACTGTATTTGGAATAATAATAATTAATATTTTCTAATAATCTAATCATATTTTTTACCAAAAATATTAGTGAATGTAATTAAAATTTATTATAAATTTTAAGAGAAAAATCAGCTTAACAAGGGGATAAACCATAAAACTTAAGGGAACAAATGACCTATAAACTTGTCCAAAATACATTTTATGTTAAAATTTAGACCCTATACTCCATTTTAATTATTTTTTATGTTATTGGATTCACTTGACATGGAAAAAATGTGGGAGGAATATCCTTTTCAAAAATTTACAACAACGCCACTCCTCCCCCACTGCAAAAAAGGCGCTCACCCTTCTCCCTTATTCACCCCTATAAATACCATTTTAAATCAAAAAATAAGTTAAAATAAGATCCAAAAATACCTTCCATAATCCTATAATCATCCCTTTTTATATAAATCCATCCGTGGAGTCCCTTTGGTAAAAACCAATAGAAGTTACCCCAAGAAGAGGTAACATCCTTCATCAAGCTCTTGTGTTTTATTTTCCATGTCCACCCCATAAAATATTTTTATTCCCGGATTATATAACTAAACCAATATAAAAAATCTACTAATATTTTTTTATTTAAAAGTTTTTACCTACACTTACACAAACTTTCATGTAATGGGTAATGATTTTACCGTTCTTGTGTATTGCGAACTACCGCCTCATGATATAATGTTGTTCATTTTTATTTTACCACCTCTCATGGATGTGAATTATGATAGAAAATATGTTTTTATATGATATAAATGAAATTTATTATGTATTTATTCTTCTGTAATTATTATATAAAAAAACACCTTCATGATTTTCATTCTGTGTAAATGTGATAACTTTGTTATTGGACGTATGGACTACCGCCTCCTCAAAGTGATGTGATTCATTCAAACATTACCTGGAATGTATTAAGGATGGATTTAGAAAAAGTATATGATATATATGAAATAATAATTCAAATTTAGTCATAATAAATATATACATATATGCCATTTACTTTCATTATTTTAATATAACAACAAAACAGAAACAACATTAATGTGTACGTACTACTTACCATCTTCATGAACGATGTATTCCATTTTATACATCTATATTTTATATATTATTATAAAAATTTATATACTAAATATATATGATATTTATATCATGTTTTTAATTATTTTAATATTTTAATCATTATCTATGTAAGATTATCAAGAATAATAAGTCAAAACGAATATTAAAAACAAAGAAGATACTACCCGAAACGTAACATTAACATAGAATTGTTAATAAATGGGTAATATAACGTCATAATAAAATAATAAAAGGTATTACATATAATAATATGGAAATTTGGTATATTTATAATAATATTATATTTATTATACATGAGTTTTGAATGTATACAAAGAATGTCAATACTTATTTGGATTTCATCTCACTATTTATTTCCATGATATACATGTCATATTCACCACTAATTTTTTTGTATGATGTATATAATTATATAGGACATGTTATATATTTATTTTAATTCATTAAATGATATTAAAATCAATAAATGATGTTATTAATTCATTTGGATCGCGATTCTAAAGTTACTCAAGTAGTAAGGGTTTTCTTGTCTCACTTTTATTTTCCATGAAACACATGCCATGTTCACCAAATATTTCATATATGTGGTGTGTTTACAACCCATGTAAGTATTATATTATTATAATTAAATTTATAGGTATTTAAATATCCATTTTATGATATTTATTTCATTGGGTTTAGGTTTCAAAAGGTACCAAACCATTAATGTAAATTTATCTCAATTTTTTTTCTTTAAGACGCATTCCATGTTATGCACCTATATTATTTTAGAAGGTTTATATACTACCATTTGACAAGTTATATCATTAAAACACTTATTTTCATTATATTTTAGGATTCATGTATTTTAATTTTATTACATTGGGATTATAATTAAAATTTACCAAATGATAAGAGTTTATTGAGATAATCTCATCATTTTTCGAGATTGTTTATGATTCTGGTTACATTGATGAAATATTATGATCCATATCTCAAGATAACTCATGAATTTTATTCCCTTATGTATATTCATGATTCATTCATTTATTAGTACAAGTTTACACTGTTTTTTACTTATAATAATTACGAATTTGTTTTTGAAAAGCCAACTTTATTTCTCCTATGGGTCAGAAATATGTTTTGTATAAAAAATATTTTTTCTAAAAATATTTTAATTTGTTTACTATTACCCTATGATGTTTAAAGGAAATTTTTAACCATGTTTTAACTTTTTTAAAAATTGTTTTAAAAGTTGTCTTCTTTTCATTTTCTAATAAAGGTTCTTTTCTAAACTTTTATGGTGAAAAAGGAATGTTTGATATTTATAGACTTACCCACCAACATAACCATATTTTCTTTTAATATTACATTCTCATTTTACATGGTTATTTTTAAATAAATTTTTTTCCCAATATGCTGGAAAACTTATTGCATTAACGGTGATTTTTAAATAAAAATGAATTCAAAAAAATTGTGTTTAAAAAGTGGGTTAAATGATTTTCACTTAATCCTTTATAAGTTTTAATAAGGTTATTTTCAATGAAAAGGGTATTCAAATGATTTCTAGACTTCTTTGTTGGGTTTTTAAAGTATTTTAAAAGAAAAAAGTTTTCAAAATTATTTCTATATTTCATTATGATTTTTTAATCTGTTTTTAAAAAAATATTTTCAAAATATTATCAAGATTACTTTATAAGTTTTCAATGTTATTTCCAAAGAAAGTGTTTTTTCTAAATACTTTATGATTTAAAAAAAGTTTTCATATAGGAAAATATATTTTCCTCAAAAAAATTTTAAAAGATATTTCAAAATTATTTTCCATCAAAGATGACATCTATTGGTGTTACTCATTCCTTTATAAGGAAATGATCCAAAGGTTATGTTCGTATTATTTCATTGAATAGTTTATTTTTTGATGGAATAATGTTTATAAAACCCATTTTTATTAATCAGGATAGATGTTTAGGAAACCCGTACCACATTCACATGTTATATAATTAAGAAATCATCTTTTTTCATGGGTTATTATTTGATAAAATTATTATGAAACCTATCATTTACAAAAAATAAAGATATGATCACAAAAATTATGACACTCATTTAATTTCTTGGGTTAATATATGGTTGTTTTTTATTTTGTGGACCTTGTATGTATGATTTCATTTTGAGATAGGTGTGACCTATATATCCCTATAATGCATTGGGTAAATATTTATATTTCTTGAGATAATGATGGGAATAAATTTGATAGGCTAGATAAACTTTGGATGATGGGGAAACCTGATCCAATATGGGGAGATAGGGAACCCTAATCTGCAATGGGAAGATGGGGAAATCTGATCTAATATGGGAAGTTTGGGAAACCCGATCCACTATGGGAGATGGAGAAACCTGATCCACTATGAGAAGATGGGGAAACTAGATCCTTTATAAGTAAAGGTCAATGACTGTGGATGGTGGTGTTTCTTACAAAATTAGTGTATTCCCTAAGAAGATACTTTTTAAGTTATAACAACGCGTCTTAAATTATATAGAATGATATTACGTGTTTTTCTGTATTTAAAAATTCTATATCATATTCCTATTTTATGATTTCATGGCTTATGATCTTTTTTCCCATATGCTTCATATGTTGAGAACTACTAATATTTATTCCATGATTCATATTTATGATATTTGATAATATTAGTATGATCTCCTAATGTTATGGTCACATTCTCATACCCTTATTCTCATGTTTATGCCTATGTATATCCCTTGTTTACCCTTATTGAGCATCGGAGATCATCCATTTTATTATTTCCTTACCTAGGTTATAAATATATATTTAATGTATGATATGTATAAGATGGGTTCTAGTATTGGAGAGTTTAGTGGGAGATAATGTAGCTCACTCATGTACCAACGTTTTAGTTTCCATGTTTCCGAATGCAATAAACTTATATGGTCTTTAGATCTTTATTGTGCAATTTATTTAGTATTCTACAAAAAAGATTAAATATCAATATACGTTAAGACTAGGTCATTATATCAAATATGGAAACCAAGAGGAGTGCCTAAAATCAATTAATATGTGGAAAGAAAGAGGATTTTCTCGTCTCAAGTAATTCTTGGGATCAATGTATGGGTTGAAGGTATCAAAACCATAATTATATTTGACCTACCCCTACATGTTTGTAGAGTGAATCTTGAATTTATTAGTGATGATGTTGGAGGTGCACTGAAATATGCATGTGAATGAATTAAATTTAGTTTCATAGATCCTACCATGTGTTTTCTTTAATTATAATATATTATGAATGGATTAAATGACATCCATTATGAATCGATTAAGTTGATTGCATTCATTAAATAAATTCAACAAAAAAATATATTATTAATAAATTTATTACAATACATTGAATATAGAAAATATTAATCAATTATAGATATATAAATAGATGATATCTCTCATATTGGTTATAACAGATGGTATTCAAGAGTTTTAATTCTCTTTTCCTCTCAAAAAATAGTTTCTCTCTAGGTGAAGGCACTAACACCCCTTTTACATTTACAGATCTTAATTAAATATTCTAGGATTCATACGTTGGTGTAATATACTTGGATATAGGAGGTTTTAATCTACTACTCATGTGATTTTAATCAAGCATACTCCATAAAATATTGAAGATGGAGTTTCTTATAATCCATGTACACACATTTCTATTATTCATTTATATTTTATGTTGATTCTATTGAGAATAAATCACATTGAAATGGGGTTGAACCCATTTAAAAGATCATTTTATGACCCCATAAAACCCATCAGTGGTATCAAATCCTGATGGTTAGAGAGTGAACCGATTCTTATGAACTCTTACACATGAAAGGTGAATAAGTGTGGCTCTCTTATTTTTGAGATCCATTGTTGATGCCAAGAGTTTTGTAACACAAAGTGTTGAAGAAACTAAGGGATTTTATAGGATCATATGGATTCATCATTGGATATCTTCATATGTGATATTTGATCTCAGCCATCAGTGGTATTATAGTGCTATCTTCCTCATTAAAGAAACATGTTTCTTACACTATTTAATAAAGAACACATTTTATGAAATAAAAAATAATTTTACCCCTCCTAAAGTTATGTTATTGGATAATTTAATGTTAACAGAACCACTATATATTATGTTAAATTTTTAACAAAATATGGAGTGGAAGGCATGAATTACATTAATCAGCTAATGCAATTTTCATCATAGTTGCTTGAAAATAATTCATCTGAGTGTTAGGTTATTTATAAATTTTATATAAGTATGGGAATCATATATTTAGGAATATATATATCATTTATAATTTTTTATAAATTAATTAACTTTAATTAAATATTAAATGTTTGGGGTTAATTATTTAATGTTTTTTGTAAACAATATTATAATATTCCATTAATATTAAATAGTTATTATTAATATTTTTTCCAAATTTTTATGGTTTATAAATCATTGTAAATGGTATTTTGTGAATATTTTAATTTATAAAGAGTTTAAAAATTATTTTTAAATTGTTTATAATTTATTATATAAATGTTTATGAAAGATTTATTAAAAATTCCAAATATTAAATTTTAATGTCCAATAAATTTTTGATAAGTTATATTTTAAAACATGAAATCTTGAAATAAAGTGTTTATTATGAAATTATATTAGTAATTTATAAAGAATCAAAAAATTACGTAAAATGAAGAAGAGTTTATATTTAAAATTTTAAATTGTTAATACTTAATTAATTTGAATTTTTCGAATTAAAACAAACTTTAATTTTGATATTATTTATACCAATTGAAAATCGTTTGGATGATAGATTTGTTCTCGGTCTAAAAATGTTTAAATATGTGATATTTGGATTATATAAATAGATTACATTATAGAAATGAGATTATAAAAAATTAATAACTAATAACAACATCATACATTTAAAGTGAAACTCTGTATAATTAATAATATAAAAGAGTTCATATTAAAAGTGGATATAAAGTGTTTATATACAAGATGATTAAAATTCCATAAGATGCAATGAGTTTAATATACCTGTGAAACATGTTATAGAGGTATGAAATTTAAATTTAAAAAAATTATGGTAAATAAACATATTATAAATTCTTATTTTGGGCTTAATTTGCAACATGTTTAACAAAATTAATATTGAATATAGGAATTCATATTTATAATTAAGGTTTATTTAAATTATTTATTTACTTATTTTATGTTAATTTTGTTTATAAATGGTTTATAGAATTTGAATAACATGAATGATGTTAATTATTATGATTCATATTTTTTCTCATGATAAATAATATATTAATTTAATAATCATGAGTGTTATTAAAACAGAATTTATAAATTACATTGATAAGGCTAATGTAAAATGTATTTTATTGCTAGATTTCTAAATTGTTCACAATCAATTGGATTTCATTTGATCAAATGAAATAAGGCCTTATTAAATATGTTATTTAGATAACATCAAATGTGGTTTGATGATATGTTTAAATATAGTTTAAATAATATTTATATTTATGATATTTAGATTTTGTAAATAGTTTACATAATAGAAATTGGGTAATAAATTTTTTAAAATTTGTAACATTGTCATATAATATGAAAGAGTTCATATTAGAAATGTGATCTAAAGCTTATATGCCCAATATAATGGAATATCTGTAATGTTTAGTTTAACAATGAAATATTTATAGTATGATTTTTATGATACATTCATTTATTTTTTTTTACATGCTTCAATTTATGAAATGTTTATTTATTCAGAAATCATTACTTTCTTAATTAATGTTTATGATTTTTAAATAATATAAAGAATGTGTATTCTTTATCTATGTGATAAATTTTTTCTAGGAAATAGATATTTTCATTACATACTAAGTGTGACCCCAAAAAAATTAGTTTCACATCAATGTCTACCTCATCTTATTTTAGAGTTATAATCTTTATAGGTTTTTTTGGAAAATAGTTTATTCATATTAGGTATCATAGATATTATGAATTGTATACTCTCTTGAGTAATGTCTCCCTAGGGAGAGAGACTTGGGGTTGGACTACCCACCAGACTGGAGGCATATCCCATGTTCTATAAATGTGAGGGGTTGATTATCTATTGCTATGGGATTTATCATGTAGAAATTTTAAATAAAATAAACCTCTATAAATTTATATTAATATTTCATATCCCTTTTCCATGTGATGAATATAGATATGTAGTAATATATTTGGCTTTCATTTTTGGGTGAATAATAAATACTTTTTGGTTGTGTAAAGTGTTACACATTTATTATAACAACCTATGATTTTAAAAATAAGATCATTGTTTTTATAGCATTTATGAATTGAAAAAACAAACTTATAAGAATATATAGAAGACAATAGTTTATGAAATATTTATTTTAAATATACTTAATATCTTCAATAGCTTTCAAAACATAATACCCTACGTCTAAATGAACCATAATATAGTATACCATTTTAACCTGACCACTAACATTCCATGTATTAATAGTGACAATGAAATTATCAAATTTATGGTTACCTATTTATTATCTATAAAATAATTATCATTTAAAATAAAAATTAATGTTTTATGAAAAATTGTATTTATTTATAAAAGACGGCTTAATCTCCCATTGCACACATAATTCAAAATTAATTTTTAACCCAATTATAAATTTTTTTTGAGAAAA
Source organism: Viscum album (assembly GCA_963277665.1). Lineage (NCBI taxonomy): Eukaryota > Viridiplantae > Streptophyta > Magnoliopsida > Santalales > Viscaceae > Viscum > Viscum album. The sequence continues at coordinate 5,368,884 of OY728126.1, forward strand.
TAATCATAATTTTTGAAATAATGGTATCAAAATTTTCTTAGGATTATTTTTTGGTATTTTTCTAAAATGTTTCATTATTCGATTACTAGTGAAAATTAATGAATTTTAATTAAAAAAACTTTTTAATTTTTTTTTGTAAAGTAAAATTATATTATAAACATGTTTTAAAGTATCATAAGTTCAATTATATATCTATTAATTGAATTATTTTAATTAGAATATTTTTTGTATTTAATTTTGATTTAAAATATTTTTAAACATGTGAAAAATTTTTCTTTGAAAACCCTATTTATCCTAACTTTTTCATAATTTAATTTAAATTAAAAATTTTCAATTCTGTGAATGGAATTTTGAAAATTGGATCCATGTTTTGAGTTAGAATAATTTATATTTTTTAATGCTGTAAAATTAAATTTTGACTGATATGAATATTGAAAATAGTAACAAATTAATTACTTGAGTTATGGTAAAAAAATGATTTACTAAGGGTTAAACTAAAATGATAATGGTTAATCTAACCTAATAACTTGTATAAAATAAATTTCATAAAATATTTTGACTTTATAATTTATAATGATAAATAATAATTCATTTTGTTCCCTTTTTCATGTGAAAAACATTGGTACAAATTTTTCTTTTCAAAAATTACAAGTGGCCACTCACCTCACTTATAAAATGTCACTACTAAATACTATTATTCGCACCTTAAAATTTATTTCTTCAAAAAAAACCCACCTAAATAACTTAATAACTTCCATACCGTAATCTTAAATGCCTCATTTTAGGCATAAATTCAACCTTGGAATGATTCTGTGCAAACCTAATGAGTTTTCCTGAAAAAGAGGTAAAATTCTTCAACGATCTTTTTTATTTTATTTATTTCTCCCCCTCCTTAAGTTCTTGTTAAAAATTTATAAAATAATATCATAATTATCATACATAAATGGATATATTTTTTATAATTATGGAATGAACTACAACCAAACCCACTACCATCAAATGGATTACAAAATCATCATTAGTGTGTGTGGAGGACTCCCGCCTCATAAACTAATGCCATTCATTCTTTAATTACCACCTCAAAGGTTGGTTAAAATAATGGATATAAAGTATATATATGATATTTAAAAAACAATTATACCTCTTTAGTAATTATATCATTTATAAAAAAAATTACTTTCCATTCCTTAGGGTATATGATAACATCGCTCCTGTGTATGGATAAATACAACCTCATGACGTGATGTGATTCATTTCTCACTAATTATTTTCATGAAAAGCAATAAGATAATTTAAATAAATATATTTCATATATACTACTATAAATTTAGGCTATATGCATGGACCTATATCCAAGTTTTTATAGGCCTGTGCTCATAGATTTTTAAATCCACGATTTAGTTATACGCCGATGGCTAAAAAAATTCCCTATCATTTTTTTTCAAAATTACGTCAGGCTCATCCTCCATCCTCCCCCGATTGAAACCCTCCAAACCCTCGATGTCTCTCATGGTGGCACCCTCCTCCCCGATACCCTTTGTGTGCGACCCTCCTTCCCTGACCCATTACAGCCTCTCCTCCCCTGATCCTCTTTCACCCACTGTGCCCCTCGTGACGTTTCCCCTCACTAACATAGAACAGGGAAACCCCATCGCAATCTGCTGCCACTGAACACATGACAAATCACCTCCCCCACTGATGATGCTCCTAGGTGGCCTCCGCACATCCTCTAGCATTCCTCCGATGTAGCCAACCCCATCAAGGCGATCCTCCTCCTCCTTGTTATAAACAATTATGTGTTCATTATTTTTCTATCATTGTGTGTATAAGTAAACTAGAATAGTTTCACATGTTTGAGTATGGAAAAGAGGTTTTTGAATTCGATACATTATTCTAATTATAATTTATATGTGTGGAGTGAGTGAATTATTCTAGATTGGGAATCTGCATGGTGGATTTTCGGACTATTGGAATTGATAAAAAATGATGGTATCAAATTTGATGGTTAAATTGGTAATCAGGGGATCATCATGGACTCTTCTCAAGGATTTTAATTCTTATGGTTCTGAGTTTTTAATTACCCACACAATTACAGGGTCATTAATTTTATAGTAAATTTGTTTTTTTCCTAAAGCATGGATATTTTTTAGAATTGGGATATCAATTGGAATTTCAAGAGTTAGTACATCTATGGGATGTGTTTTGACTTGAGGATAATCGATATTTAGTTGTTTTGTTTCCAAATCATAGGGTGGTTTATAACTAAAAAAACTACAGTAGTCATTGGGTATTCTATTGGGAGGCACTAGGTGCCCCTTAATGTGTTTTTTAAAATCTATAGCAATTATAAGTTACTAGATGGAAGGGTATCAGGTACTTGGTGGGCTGGAGAGTGTAGTGGACCTTTTATAAGGCCCCTCAGGTACACAATGGAGGTGGATTGGTTTCCTAGTAGGGATGGGTGTTGTTTTTTAAGGATAACATAATAGTTATTCTAGATAATACCTTTAAAATTGACTTATGAGGTTCTTCTACTTAAAGTAGATAGAGGTGAACATTTCTCTTCTACCTCCATTAATATTTATTATTCATATCCTTTAATATTTAGGTTTTTAGGGTATGGTTTAGGTCAAATTTCACTAAGGAATTTTGAAATTGGACCATTATTATTGGGCTTCATAGAGTGATAGCGTAAGTGTGATTTTTTTAACATCCTCCCCCAGACCATAATAACTATGTAATGCCTAGATCAGAGGATTAGTCACTAGGACCTCAGATGGTCCTCCCCATATGCCAAAGGTCATCCATCACCAAATAGGGTGATGTTTCCAAGATTTATTTATCAATTAACATGTTAGAAATATTGTGGCACATGGAAACATTGTTTTATTTTTCTCATTATGTTAGATACACTAATTATTTCTTATTTATTAATGTTATCCCTGATGTAATCATTAAATATTCCGATTCCCTCATGGAATGTGGTGAAATTACAATAATCTTCCACATTCTCATCTTTAACCATCATTTCATGTGATCTTATTCTTTATTATATTTTGATATCTTTACCCAAAAAAACATACCAATTTATATAGTATATTTTTAATATCGTGATTATTATTTATTATGGTTGATTCCCTAAATAAATATTCCCACAATAGTGTTTCTTATAGATTATATGTTAATAATATTCTAATATTTCTTTGATTCAGGTATAAAAAAACATGACCAAGATGTTTCATGATCAGATTTTGGTGTTATATTTTAAAATATAGATGTTCTAGAATCATCCCAAAGATAAAGGTGAGCTCATGGAATCTATGTATCTATCCTATAGTGATGAAATCTATTATTTAAACAGTGATTATTATTTTTTGGTTCATTATAATTAGATTTAAAATTTGTAACAGTGATAATGAAGTTACCATCATAGAAGCTACTATGTGATAACATGGGCCCAATGATATTCTTCCCACATGGAAAATTTTAAATGTTACAACTTCCTCTTTACCTCTATTTGTCAAGAATAATAATTTTTTTCTAAAAACAATATGTAATTTCATAATTCTCAAACAAAACCTCTAAACATGTTAGAGTGAATTGAGGTTCTTCAACATGTTCAATTTACTACTTTCATAAATTGTACTAAAAGAAAACATAGTGGAGACATGGTATCTTCTAACTATACCAATAATGGGTTCTTATCCATTCCATGTTTCCAACATTCAAGAACCCACGTTTCTTCTCCGCCTGACTTCCACGTACCTTCTCCATGTAAATCCCTTCCACTCCCTCCCCGCATCTTCCACATGTGGTTTCCCTCAGATTCTCCTCTAGCTCTGGGTTCATCTCTTATCGCCCAAGGTTTCATTATATTCCTTCATGTCATTCCATTTCTTTTTCCTCACTCCCTATTTCGCATGTGGGTTCCCTCTATTTCTCCCCATGCTTGATCTTTTTATTCTATCGACCTATAGCCCCAACAGACCCCAGTAATCATCTTCCTCATAATCCTGGATCTTATCCACTCCTCCTAGTATTCCCGTGCACTATTTGAACTATCGTACTTTGTTACCATCCTTTACATCAATCCACCCAAATTACCTCCATTTAATGTGATTTCTCTAGCATTTTATGTCTCCTAAATTTCTTTACATCAATGCCGACAATAAACTTCCCTTAGTTTCCCTTCCCAATCGATTATCACCTCCTATCGAGATAGGGTTCTCGCCTACCCCGGTCAACATCTCCGTCCATCACCCATTTCCACTCCACTCCTCCAGGGGTTCCTGGTATTATCTGTATCCTATAAGATCTACCTCAGTGAAGCACACACTATACCCACTTCATGTTTCCAATCACAATCACCGAAACCTGTTTCTTTCTTAAAAAATCTATCTTACTATTCCTTCATAGAAATATATTACAGGGTAAAAATGTTCCCTAAGGAAAAATTCATCTAGCTCCCTATGAATCATGAACATAGTATTTTCTTATCTATAGCATCATAGTATCATTTTTCTTCACTCTATAGTTTCACATTTTACTGTGTTCATACTAATTTTGCAAGCTGTAATACATTATAGTGCTTCATAAGTGGTTGGTTCTCATAAGTTTCTAGAAAAAATTTCAATTCTCTCCAAGATTTAGTTTTTATAGCTACATATGGATTTTTTAAACATTAATAGAATACATATCTTGTTTTGAGTCACCAATTACTGCTTGTACTTCTTTTTCATTGTAAATATTTCTTCATCTAATTTTTTTCCATGGTTGATATAGATGTCATCCACCTCATCAATGTGTTCTCCATTTTAGGTATTCCAAAATGATTTGATTTATTAGACATTTTTTTAGTTTCAATCAGGAATATTTCCCATCATTTTCGTTGTTTTTTATAAATGTATTTTATTAAATGCATAGTGGAATCACTAACATTGGGTTTATTAAATAATCATCCACTCAAGTATAATATTGTACTTTTTATTGAACATTATTTTTATTCAAATATTATAATTGAGAAATGATCATTTTTTGTGCTCATTTCCATTTTGTCTATAACTAAAACATAAAATTCATTTATTTTTTCCAATTGGATATAAATTGATTTTTTAACAGATTTATTAAACATTCATAGTTGGAGATTGCTTATATAGAAGTGTTTTCATATTGGTTCTTTCATAAAATGATTTCATACATAATTGTTTCACTCATTCACAATTTCAATTACAGGGAACTTCCTTATGGGTTCTCCTTGGAAGAGGTTTTTAGGGAAATTCAATATATACAAGTATGTTCCATACTTGAACTGAAATCCTTAGAGAAGAATTTCTACAGGTAACCCTTCCTTTATGTTGTTTATTTTTCTTTATGTTGTATTGATAGTGACATATATATGTATTATTTCAGGTCAGCTTTTATAAAAAATTCTCTCTTAAATATGCCAATCTACACAACTCTTCAGATGACTATGATAATGACATAGAGAGGATCTCATATTAGAATGAGCTGATGAAAAGAGTGGCCAAGTTAGCCTTCAAGATTATTTAGAGCTTAGTAAGGATAACTTTACTCTTCAACTGATTGGTATGTGACTTGAAAGTTAAATGAATATCTATATTTGACTGATTAATTCAGATGTTGCATATGTTATTTTTCGTTTTGACTTTACTTTCTCTTATTCATTAATTATCTAATTATTTAATGTTATATCTTCAGGACTCTCTCTTTCTGCCTCCTTACTATTCATGAATAGGTTCCTTAGAAGAGAGATTCTCAATATAACTGTTTGATGGTCTCTTATAGAAACATGAAAAGATTACATGGATGGAAGATTCTGAAAAAATCCTTTCATTCTTGTTTTGGAATTATAATAAAAAACCATCTTTAAATGTTTTAATGTTTTTTTGGGGGTTCAATCTGCAAAAAATCAAAGGATATGGTTACATATTCCACTTGGGTTGTGTTTGGAAATTTGATTGGTGTTTCCTCAACGCTTTTCATTCTTCAAATTTTACATCCCTCCTTGATTTATCTTTTTTCTTTTAAATTCTTTTCATGTTGATGAACACTCTTTTGCAGTAGATGAAATCCCTATCATGTATAGATATTTAAACTCGTCCATTCCTGAAACACCCACAGGTTGTTACCAAAAGGTTAAACACCACCACATAGTTAATTATCAAAACTATAGATTATATTTAAGAAACTATATTTATTTATTGTCTTCCATCAAGGATCTAATATCTGAATTATAATATTTTTTAATATATCACTAGATATTGTAAATAAAATATATTTCAAAATCTATATTGAAAATATCATCAAATTAAAGAGCATTGAGTATATATGAGTTCCAATAAATACTAGAGGTGTAGAGAGGCTGGTGCTTGGGATTGTTTCACTATGGAGGTGTCTTCTTTCTTTATACCCACATTGTTAGTTCTCTTTTGATTAGGTGTGTGTTTTGATTGTTGAAGTTAATATAATTATAATAAAACATGCTTCTTATTTTTTTCTTTTCAATTGAAAATATCTTTTTTTATTTATCAATAGTTTCAATATTATATATTTTTATTTTAATTATGTTCTTATTTATAAATAACTAAACATGTTTTCTATTGTAGTTTGTTTAGTTAATCTACAAAACATGTATTATATTTTGATTTTTTTATTATTTAAAACTGAAAATTGAATTGTAACTATTGAATAGTTGTTTTTTTCTAATGAAGTTGTTTGCATCTGGAATGACTGTTAATGATATACACATGGAGAACTTCAGCATATCTATGGGTGGTCATGATCTTATTTCAGACGGTCCTATTACTATTTCTTTTGGAAGGCACTATGGTGAATTTTGTTTTTCAAATTGTGTATTTTATCTCATTCAAAGTAAATTGGTACAATAATATATAAAGAAATATTGATGGATATTTCCCATCATATGATATCACCGATGATATAAATCATAAATCATTATTTTTTTGGAAGCACTAAGGGTCGACGATTTGGGTAAACTTGTGGGTCCAATGTTATAAGCTCTAGAAATACCTTAATTATATGGGATATTGATTATCATGTTGGAATGGATATGAATTAATCCAATATGAAAACTCAAGGCAATTACTTTTCTGTTTCAATAAGTTGGTGGAAATGAAATGAAACTCAAATCCATTTTTATCCCCCAATACCCCCTCACTATGTATTTAGTTTTTTCATCATGGAAAAAAATCTTATACAAAAAAAATGTATTTTTTAAACTATCGTGCTTCATTACAAGACAAAAATATCTCATTTACCCCCCAATCGTCAAATATTGTGAAACACTTTCATGTATCCTATAGCTCAAACAACCTCAATATGCATTAATACTTTTATACAGGTCTTCTATATGAATTTATCTCTTGGAAACTCATGTAACATGTGACATAGGTTAATTATGAATCCATTAATGAATATCCTTTAGATATTCACCCAATAGAATATGGTGTTTTCCTTATATGGACTAATTTTTCATTTATTTTTATGAATTATAACAATTTACCCCTTTTATAAAATCCATACATGAATGAAAATATAGAATAATAGCATCATTAAATAAATATGATTTAATATTTTAACCCCCTAAAAACATGATTACTCTATCATTCTTATTTTGTTCTATTTATACCATCAGAATCTTACTATAACTCTATATTCTAAACATCGTTCTTATTTTTCTTCAATTTTATGTTCAAGAATCATCATAGACAAGAAAATATCAATGTTTTTATTAATTATAGGTGTTCTTATTTGTATGAATTATTTTTATCATAGTATTTTATTTGTAACATAATGATATTATATGAATCACCATATAAACATTGAATGTTTTCATTAATTAAATGTGTTCTCATTTGTACGCATTATGTTTATCAGGATTATTCACTCATTACACTGATTTAGGTGCATAAACCAATTAATATTTCAATGATTATGATGATGGTGGTGGTGCTAGTGGACTGAGAAGAGGTGATAATGATTTTGGTGTTTCTATAGAAGATTATGCAAGTTATGATGGTTCTGGTGATGCTGATATTGATGTACATTTCAGAGGTAAATTTTATTCTTGGTTTATAAATTTAATTTTATCAAATAGTTTTCTTTATTATGATGAGATTTATATTTAAATTTTATATTGTTTATATAGGAGATGGTTTGAATTATTATGACATATATTGTATTATGTTTGAGTTCTGTTTTATTTCGAAGGTGGTTTTTTTGCTCGTAGCTAGAGGATATGAGTACTGCTATAAGGTGTGGTTATTATGGAAGATTTTGGTGATTAGGTATAGCTTGGTAGGAAAACATTTACATAGTTATTAACTATGGATATAGGGTCTATTTTCCATGGTTTTTAAATTTTTATTAGGGACCAAGATTCATGGTTTTACCGGGGGTGTAGTTAAAAATTACCACTCTTAAAATCATGGATTTATCCAATAATTTCCATGGGATTAACTATGGTATTATACTCAAATTTCCAATGTTAACCCATGTACATACATGTACTAATTCCATATTTCAAACCATTTCTATACATGGAATAATTCAATGGATTAAAATGTGGTAGTTGAAAACCCCTAATGCAACAGATTTGGTGCAGATCTTGTCATGGGGGGATGGCAGGGGGTGGGGGTGGAGGGGGGGATGGCTGGCAGGGGTGGGGGATAGAAGGGGGACTTGTAGGGGGGATAGGTAGGGGTAACGGGTAGGGGGGACTAGAAGGGGTGGGTGAGGGGCAGGGGTGCAGGGGGGAAGGGAGGGGGTGGAGGGGCATGGGCAGGGTGAGGGGGATGGGGGGGTGCAAGGGGTGTGTAGTGAGGGGGGGGGGGTGTTTAAGAGGGGGTTTTCTATATGGAGGTGGTCCATGATAGAGGGGGTCCAGGAGGGATGATGGTGTCCAGGAAGGGGGGCTATCAAGGGGGGTTTCCAGGAGGGGGGCTGTCTGGGGGGGGGGGGTTGTCTAGTGGGTGTCCAAGAGGGAGGGGAAGGGTGTCTAGGAGGAGGGGGGGGGGGGGGGGGGTCAAGGAAGAATGACATGTTTCATGTGCCTTGTTGCAACCGAATTCTTGTGCCATGAATTTTTCCCAAAACATATGGGCCTTTAGTTTATTTACATGTTGTTTATGTGACCAATATTAAGCATCCCTCAGGTTGGGTTTGATTAAAGAAATTCTGCAAGAGAGAATAATAGTTCTGAAAATATTTTAATTTTTTTAACATCTGGTGCACGGGGGGGGGGGGGGGGGTGCAAGGGGGTGGGCCAGGGGGTGAAATGGGGTAATGGGGGGTGGGAAAACTGGAGGTGGGGGGGGGGCTTTGTTGGGGGGTCTTCATGGCATGGGGGTTGCAGGTGGGGTGCAATATGAAAGGGGTGGGGAAGATCTATGCTTGGGGGTTGGGTAGGGGGTGTAAGGGGGCAATGGGGGAGGGAAAACTGGTAGGGGGGAGAATGGGGGTTATAGGGTAGGTGAGGGGGTCTGTAGAGAAGTGGGTCATTTATTAGAGCATTAGATTATATCACTATGTGAATGCATGTTCGAGAACCACTATGGGGGGGGGGGTTCATGGGGGTGTGTGGGTAGGGGTGGTGTCTGTGGGGGGGGGGGTGGGTCTTTCTAGGGGTGTCTTTCTAGAGGGGGACTGTCCTAGGGGAGTGGACGAGGGATTTTCAAGGGGGAAGGGGTGTTGTAGGGGGTGGGGGTATTTCCAGGGTGGGGGGGGGGGCTTCGCATGGGGGTTGTCCAGGGGGGTCCAGGAGGGAGGGGGTGTCCAGGTGGGATATGGATTTCCCAGGGGGGGCTATCCCGGGAGTGTCTAGGGTCTGTATAAGGGGTGTCCAGTGTCTGGGGGGGTCTATCTAGGGTATGTATTGGGGGTGTCCACGGCCTATGGGGGTGTACAAGGTCTATCCTGGGGGGTGGGTCAATTTAGTGTCTATCTAGGGTCTGTATAGATTTATCCAGGGGTGTCCAGGGTCTGTTCTAGGGAGGGTTTTCCTAGGGTCTCGGGGTGTCCAAGGTATGTCCAGGGGGTGTCCAGGGTCTGGGGATGGTCCAGGGTCTGTCCGCAGGGGGTGGGGGGGGTTGTCCAGGGTCTTTCCAGGGTTGGAGTGTCGAGGGGGTGTCTAGGGTTTGGGGGGGGGGGGGTCGGTCCTGGGTCTGTTCGAGGGGGGGGGGGGGGGTTTGTCCCAGGTTAGTTCGTGGGGGGGGGAGGGGGTGCTATCCGGGGTGGGGGGATCTGGCAAGGGGTGGGTGGGTTGTGTTTGTGGGGGGGGGGGATTTACAGGGGCAGGGGTGTTTTTTTATGAAATGGGAAACCCTATATCCATGGTTTGAAACTGTGGATATAGCTTTGTGTGCCTTAAGCTGCTGCCACAGTTTCAAACCGTGCCTATATGTATTTCCCTATAGCCACACCAATACTAGTCACTATTCATAAAACCGTGGCTATAACCTATAACCATAATTTTTAGACTTATAGCTAAGGTTCCAAACCGTGGCTATAACCTAAATTTCCAAAAGTTATAAATGAAATAATTATGATATTAAATAAATATTTTTCACTATGAAAATATAATATTTCATTTACTTTCTTACCTTTTTGCTCTATTAATGATGATAACACTGTTCACTTACGTGGAGACTACCACCTTCATGAAGCGATGCAAGTCTATTTTTATCACCACACCACATGGATGATATATATTAGTATATTTAAAGGAATAATATTATATATATTATATTAAGAATATTATTTAAAGATAAATTATTACATACCTTTTTTCCATAATGATCGTTGAAAAATGTAAATGTTACTCATGTGTATGTATGACCTACCCTCTCCATGAAAATAACATATTTCATTTCAGAAAAAATAATTAATGATTTGTATTAAAAGTATATTTTATAATTAAATATGAAAATGTTGTCATTATTATTATTCTGGAGATGACAAAACTATATAATATTCATCATAACTAGTTATCTCATAACGAAACATTCATGAGAAAAGAACATGAGCCATAGACTTGTTGGTGAGGACTCAGAAAGTGTATCTACGAGACCCAAGATCAAATCTGGGAAGATGCATATTTCAATGTTACTATATAAGTACTATAGAAATCATTTTAGTAACTACAGTTTTGTACTATAGCATCTAGAACTATTCATACATTTGGGCCTTCGGGCCACCTGTTTGGTCCTCAAGTCCTTCAAGGCCTTCGGGCCACCCATGTCCTTTGGGACAGTAAGTCCTTCAGGATCCTCAAGGACTTCAGGCCACCAAAAAGGCATTTAGGACACCTCAAGGCCTTCAGGCCACTTGATAAATGTAGATTTACCAGAAATATAACAAAGAACAAGGCTCTAGATGAGGACTCAGAGCTGGCGCTTTCACCAGAACCGAGCTAATTGGACAAAGAAGAATAATAGGGTATGGAATTTATAATGGTACTAGGCCTATAAAACTCTTCATAGGACACCTAGCCGACTAGCTAAGTGAAGGTGGAGAGCTAAGATGATGAAATTTTCTTAGGAGGGGCAGTTCCAAGTTGCCTTATTGGGGTTGATTTCATAAGAACTACGGGTCATGTAATGTCATATAAGCCTTTAGTCTTTGTAAAGGTTAAAAATAAACCCTCTAAAGGAGAATTATAAAAAAAACAATAAAAAATAAAGGCCTTCATTCCATTTAGGCAGGCATGAGAAAACATGACAATTAACACCAGAAACAACGAAAAAAATTAAATATAATTAACGAACAAGTGATAATATGTTATAAAAGGATAATATATGATTTTATAAAATTAATATGGTTATGATAAAAAATAATAACATTATTTAAATAATTATACAGGATGTAAAACCATGTTCAACCAAAAAAATCAGGAGGCAAGAGACTTCATCTCAATTTCCCTTCATTCATGCATATTGTAGTGTTAGGCACCTAATTTCTTTTATATGGTGTTTATAAAACCCATTTTACATGTAATATCCTGATTCATTAGTAATTCATGGTATTTTATATCTTAATTTGATTTGTTTTATCAAAGGGGATTTCAATTGAAATTTACCAAAAGGTAAAAGTTATTGTACAATCTCACTCTCTCTTTTGATTGTTAGATTTCTATTAAAAAATCAATTTCTTATGATCATTATTCATTAGAAATTAAATTTATATTAAATATCCATATGAATGTATCATGGTCATGATTATTACTCAAACCATATATCATTATTATAGAATGGGTTTACTTTGAAAGTTATTTGATTAATTTGGAAAATATTGATAAATTTGTTTCCTTTACTCAATATATATACTTAATGATAGGAAATTTTTTATGAATTAAATAAATTATTAAATATATATGTGATTATTTGAACATTAAAGACATGTGAGAGATCTATTAGAGATATCCCCTTCATGCATCAGTAGTCTTATGAGACAAATCAATTTTCTAAATCAGATGTGTTTTTACCTAGTAGTTTTAAAATATCATGAGGATTGATCTTGATTGTAGAGGTATCATGTCCCTGATACATGACATACAATAATTAAAAATTTCCTTCATTAACAGAACATTTATTATTATCCATGGTATTTTAATAATGATAACACATTTAGATGAATTTAATTCTATGTTTATTGATTAAATGGAATGTTTTTTCTGTTATTTTCCTTGACACAATGATTATGACTTATATAATTATGATAGCTAAGTTATTAATTAAATGGAATGTGTGTTAAAGTATTTAACTTTTCATATTGATTATTCTTTTTTTAATTCATGATAGCTTCTACTATAAATTACCCTTACTAATAATTTAATCTTATACTTATTTTCATTCTTATACTGATGATTCCATGAAGTGTACAATGATTGATTTGAAAGGATATACTAGAGGGAATAATGATATTATTAAAAAAATAAATGTTATAAATTTTGTTTTCAAATGTAATATGGGAATAATGTATGTATATATTCTATCAATATTACTAAACTATTTGGTACTTATAGATATGATTCCTTATATCTTATTCCAATGTAATATAGAATACAGAGACTCCATGTTACTGAGGTTAGGTTCACTATAGTTAGTATCAGATGAAGTTTAGTAGAAATCATAGAAACTATATTTAGGAAAACATTTATTTCGGACCATTACCCTATAATAGAAATTGTAGGAAAGTATAAAATAAAATCTTTAATTTTTGAATGGTTTATATTACTATATTTTTATTGTAAATATATCCATGCTTTGATACTATAAGTGGAAAGGGTTCTTATGTAGATGTACCTGGGTGTAACAACTTCAAAAAGGGAATATTGGGATTGAAATGATAATTACATAGTGAATGAAAACAATCCATAATACGGACCTAGTTTGAGACTCTCATGGGATGTTCTTAGGATGTTTAATATTATATTTACAAACCAATATGCATGATTTGAAAATAGATACATCCCCAAAAAACCATTGTTAAGATTATAATATTGACTATGCATAATTGTTTTCAATTTATATTATGCATTTCACCAGTTTTGGGATTATATATAATGTTTGCTAATGATATGATATTATATAGTGTATTTTAATTTTTAGAAATGGCTCCCAAAAGAAGGAATGATAACTACATCAATGAATATAATCCAAACAGTAATAATGATCATTTCTTTAATGGGATTAAACAAATATTTCAACAGTAACTAGTCTCCCAAACATTATCCTAATATGATAACATAATATCATGTTATAACAACACATGAAAATAATCATCTATGTTTTTTGTAATTGGATAGTAGTAAGAGAATAATGGGATGATAGAGAAAATTATAGGTAAAAGGAAAAAAGGGAATACTTGTTTTTCCCAGATTCTATAACTATGGAAAGAAACAACATGGTAATTTCTTAAAAGGAATTGAAGATTTGTAAAAGTGTGGAGAGAAATTATATCATACAAATGATTTCAATGGATAATAAAGATACCAATGTATAATGATTCAATTGTAAGGAGATGTGACACTATGAAAATCATTATCTCAAGCTTCAAGGTAATATAATATAAAACAAGATAATGGATCATGGTAAAGATTTTTATATTTCCACAGAATAAGTGGAGTGGTTAATGTTCTAGTGTTTGGGTAAAATAATTATTCTATTTGAGTATTTAATAAATGACATTCTATTTATAATAATTATAAAATGTGTAAGGATTATACTGCATCACTTTTTCATTAAGTATTTGAAAGAGTATGCTGAACTATATTAATAACATAAGGAAAATGATTTAGTGGAAAGTTAAACTTCATAGAAAACACATTATATATGGAATGATAATACTTAATATTTTCTTTATGTTAAGATAACGATGTTTAGATAAATAGATTATTGATATGTATAATGTAAATTGGATAGTATTGATTACCTTGGGGATGATTAATGATTTTATTAATACGTGGTATATTCTATCAATTATGGAGTTTACAACTTCTTTTTATTTAAGGAGTACATACAGTAATATTTTTTTACTTAAGGAATAATAAATAATTCATGTTTTTAATAATTTTTTATAGTAATTTATGTTATTACCATGTTTCAAGAGAAGACATGATTAAGGTATTAAAATTTTTGGTACGTGATGATTAAGAGCTACTTCATGTGGTCTGAGGGATTAATGATAACTTCATTTTGGAAATTTAGTGATCTCCTTTATAATGATTCAGATCTTAATTTATTGAAGGGTCATAAGGTTAACCATTTATGAAATGTTTTATGTTGAAATTTGGATGTGGTTTTAGTTTTTAATGTATTTTATTAGATAACTTTTGATGACCATATTGGTTTTTTTAAATATTTAGAGATAATTGGAAATAATCTTCATTCTTTTTTGGATATTACAAGCCATTAAAATTGAATTTTAGTGCTTCAGGTAAAAAAATCATTTATGGATATTAATTTATCAGGGTAAGGGATAAATTGGAAATATCAAAGAATAACCAAATGATGATATTGTGATTATGAAATTTAAACATATCAAGTAAGTATATTTACTTATATTATTAGATAGTAAAAAAATAACTCCATTTAAAGAAAAGAATATAAAAAAATATCCTATTAAATACATATACGTTGAATCGGATGGTATTTCAAATAATCATAGATTTATTTTTTTGAGGCCCTTAAATTTCTATTGATCATTCACTTTATTGTGATAAATAACCCCAATAGCTCTCTATAAATATTTACGCTTTTCTTCTATGTCCATATCTTCACTTTCCACTAATGTTCCCCTATGTAGAAACCTAGTTATGTGTTATTATGTATGACCTTTTTAATTCTATTTTATCTCTTATTAGGAGGATTATTTATTAATTCTTTTATCATGTGGGTTTTTCCACACTAGTATTCCCAAATTTCAATCCCCTAATTTATGAGATAATGTTTAAATTGCACAGAAAAAATTTATTTAATGTGGTGAGAACGTGACACCCCGATATTTTAATTTTTTTGATAATGTGTATGAAATGAAACACCAATTTTAGAATAAAAAGTAACAACTAAAACATTATAAAATATTTACATTTAAATAAACTTAGTCTCTTCCTTATCTTAAGGAATACACAACCCCATGTTGAAACAAACCATAATACAATATACCATTATAACTTAGTAATTAAATTTTATAGTATGGATATAACTATATAAATTAATAAAATTAATTTTATTTATTTATTATTAATAAAATAATAATCATTTAAAAAAAATAAATTTTTACAGAAAAATAATATTTTTTCTAAAAGATGACTTAGTCATGCTTTGTATCGATAGTTTAAAAATATATTTTTTACCAAATTTATAAATTTTATTAGAAAAAATAAAAATCATTTATTAAATTAGAATATAAAAATTATCATATGGTTAGTTTTTTGTATTATTTGGAAATGTTTCATTTTTCATTGAATAGTGAAGAATACTGAATTTTAATCGAAAAATGCCTTTTCATTTAAATTATTGTAAAAGTTATAAATAGGTTTAATTGGTTTTAAAGTAAAATTAATTAAATTATATATATATATATATATATATATTAATCTAATTTAGGTCATTGGAATCATTTTAATATTTAACTTGTATATAAAAAAATGGTAATCATTTGAACATGTTCTCTTTGAAAACTCGCTTTCTCATTAGGTTTGTTAGATTAATATTAAATTAAAATTTGGCCCTTATGTGAATGGAATTTTGAAAAATGGATTCTATATTTGTAATTGGAATAATTTATATTATATAATTTCCTTAACCTAATTTTTGACAAAAATAAATTGTGAAAATAGTAAAAAATAATAATTACTGCATTTAAGGTAAAACATGATTTACTAGGGGGTAAACTAAAATAATATTGATTAAATTGACCTAAAATGTTTTATAAAATATATTTTATGGATACAATTTTATCCTATCTTGTATAATTCAAGATAATAATCCATTTTGGACTCTTTTTCATGTGGAAAACATGGATAAACCATTTTATTTATAAAACTTACAAGTGTGCCACTCACCTAAATTATAAAATTCCACCCCCTATCTACTCTTATTCACACATTAAAACCATTTTGGTTCATAAAATAACTACATAAATCACTTCCCATTTTCCCTCCAGTAATCATAGAATCTATATTTTGGGTATAAATCCATCCTTGAAAGACTTTGGGTGCAAACCTAAGGAGGTTACCTGAAGGAGAAGTAACATTCTTCAATAAATATTTTAATTTTATTTTTTCCTCCAACTCATTAAATTATTATTAAAACATTATTATAAAATAAACTCATAATATTATATATAAATATATCTTATTATAAGTAGTTAATTACCAAAACACATCCCTACTTCAATCAAATGGGTTACAAAATCATCACTTGTGTGTATGGTGGACTACCGCCTAGCGAACCGATGTCATTATTTTTTTCCAATAACACCTATCATGGTCAGGTATAATGATGGATATAAATTATATATATGATATTTATAATATAATTAACCCTTTTTAGTCATTATATCATATATAACTTTTTTACATTCCATTATGTAGGGAATATGATAATGTCACTCATGTGTATGGCTGACTACTACCTCACAAAGTGATGTGATTTGTTTTTCACTAATTCTTTTGATAAAATATAATAATAATAATAATGTTATTGAATATATGTGATATATATTACATAATTATGATATTAAATAAATATTTATCATTATTAATGAAAATATATCATTATATTTCTTACCGTGTCACTCACTTAATGATAATAACATCATTCATGTACGTGTGGACTACCACCTCTATAAAGCGATGCGACTCTCTTTTGATCATAAAAACACATGGATAATATATATAAGTATATTTAAAAGAAATAATATTTTATATATTATTTTATTACAATTATATTAATACAAGATTTTCCTTACTATCTTTCCATAATAATCATTTAAAAATGGGAATGTTACTCATGTGTACGTATGACATACCGTCTCCATGATCGTAACATACTTCATTTAAAAAAAATTAATCATTTGTCTTAAAATTATAATTGATGTTTAAATATGATAATTATGTCATGATAATTTTTATTTGGATATAAATCTATATAATATTCACAAGAACCAGATCTTTCATGACAGAACACATATGATAAAACAAGACAATTAACACCTAAAACATTGAAAATAATGAAATAAAATGAATAAAAATGTGAAATGATGTTATAAAAGGTTAATATATGATATTATTACCATTATTAACATTATTTTATACAGTTATTTAATGATTAAACCCATCATATATGAGGTTAAATAATGTTTAACCAAAAGGAAGTGTTTGGTGAGGTAATTCCTCTAATTTTCCCTTCATTAACATATATTGTAATGTTATGCACCTAATTTATTTTATAGGGTGTATATAATACCATTTTAACTATAATATAATGATTCCTTAATAATTAATATAATTTTATGTCTCAATTTTAATTATTTCATCCAAGGGTATTTGAATTTAAAATTAATAAATGGTAGAAGTTATTATACAATCTAACTATCTTTTTTTATTGTTAAATTTTGCTTAAAACATTCACTTTTTTGTGATCATTATTCATTGTAAAATAATTTTCTCTGAAATATAGGTATTATTTTATAGTGGATATGATTATGTTCTAAACCCTATACCATTTTTTCTTACGATGTTTACTTTGAAAGTTATTTGTTTAACTTTAGAATAATGATAAATTTGTATCTTTCACTCAATACAGATACTTGATGATAAGGATAATTGTTCATAAATTAAATTTATTATTAAATATATAAATAATGATTTGGAAATTAAAGAAATAGGTGGGGATATTTTATAGATATCCCCTAAATTCATCAGTGGTCTGATGAGGCGAATCATTTTTTAAATTAGATCGGTTTTTTATCAAGTAGTTTTAAATGATCTTGATGGAAGATCTCAATGGTATAGGTATCATGTTTATGAAACATGAAGTCTAATAATTAATCATTTCTTTTATAAATAATTCAGTTATTATTATCAATGATATTTTCATAATGCTATTATCTCAAGATGCATTTCATTCTAAGTTTATTTATTAAAGTGCATGTAATTTTAGTTATTTACCTTTCCATATTGATTATGCCTTATATAATTATGATAGTAAAGTTATTGATTAAATTAAATATCTGTTATGTTTTTTAACTTTCCATATTTATTATTATTTCTTGATTCATGATATCTTCTATAGTAAATAACCCTTAATAGGCATTATATATCACACTTAGTTTGTTGACATTCCCCAGGACTCGATGAAGTATACTATTATTGATGTGAAAGGATATTCTATTGCAAATAGTTATATTCTAAAAAAATTATATTGAAATTTTTGTTTTCAAATATAATATGGGAATCATGTATGTATCAAATTTACCAAGACTACGAAACTATTCAGTCCTATAGGATACAATTACTTAGATCTTATGCCAATATAATAATATAGACAATATCAAGGGGTTAATAGGGTCAAGGTTATCACATTAATGTGTTTTCAACATAATAATTTGGTGAATGGAATATGATTCAAAAAACATGTCATTAGAATCATGCATATAAAGAAGAATAAAACAAATAATATAACAATTTCATAAGGTGAAATAGATATAAATTTAATATGTAGATGATCTATATTGAGTTGGTGATACATGTAATGAAAACCCCTTCAAATACTAAGTGTGATATTTCTTCCAAAATGACCCTTATCATTATCTAGATCATTCAAATTGGTATATTTGTGCCAAATATGGGTTCCCATGGATTATATAGTGTATGGAATACATGTAATGGGTTATACTAGATCCTCCTTGGGTAGTTTTATTATAAATAAATATTTCCTTGGATTTTACTTTGTTAGAATATTATTCATGTTTTCATTTTGTTACAATATCTATGAAACCACAATGGTTTGTATACCAAAAGAATAGAGTTGATTATATCCATATAATGGATTTGTATGAAGTTTTATCAAGTTAAATATCTAATAATCATAACCATTATGATTGGGACGATTCCCTATCAAAGTAACTAAGTGGCGAGCTAAATACATTAGTGGACCCATTTATTTGTGAAATATAGAGATTGTCTCTCTAAATGGATATGATGTATGAGTTCATCAGTTATAGTCAGATAAATTTCATTTAATGTTAATGAATAAAATATGTAAAACCTGATAACTATATGATAAAATATTATGTTATGTAGAAATAACATCATTATCATTATACATAAATTTTACCTTTGATATGGAGTATCTTAATGCAAGTAATTCTCAAGATTAATACATTAAGAAAAGTTATTAATTAATTAATATTATATGTTTCATAGAAACACATTCCAAATTAACTAAACCATTGAATTTGTTAACAATGTTTTTCTAAGATACTTATGTAAAACATATAAATTTTACTATAAAGTTTCTTTAGGGATTTTTCTGGTTAAGGAATTTATCCAATTGTATTTGATGGAAATATCATGAAAATATAGATAAATTAAATAAAATATTACTCAATGTAAAAAAATATTCTGATTAAATAAACTAGTAATGTGATGTAGGTTCTAGTGCTCTAAAGGTAGTATAAGTGGGATAAATTTAAATATAGAAAAACAAGGGTTCAGTTAGATATTCCAATAATGTTTTTTCAAACAACCAATTTAGGTCATTTTAAACTTTTCGGTATTATCAAGAAGGGATGAATATTATATAAGATAAAAATTTCTGGATACCAGGAGTTGTTTTAAGAAACTCCATAGAATATCCATGAAAGGTATTAGTGTTACATAAACTGATAATTTAATTTTGAGGGGTTTTTATTACCGATTTTTTAATTTAAATGTGTTTTAAATAAATATTTATTCAAAATGAAAGGGAATAATTTATAGTTATTTTAGTTTTAATTAAAGTGATGAATCAGATAGTTTCAATACTAGATATTTTAATTTAATTATATATGTCAAGATTAGATGAAAATAAAGTAAAGTATGTGTATCGTTCTCTTATTTATCTTATGTGATACTATAATTTGTTTGTAAATAATTAGTTTTTATTAAAAATTTGAGATGATTGATTGGATACAAAAGGTTTATGATTAATAGGATTCTATATAATGTTTTTAAAAGGAGAGTATGATAAAATAGTTTTATCCGAGATGAAATTATTCACTATACATTTGTTAAAATATGAAGTAAATAATTCCCATCACTCATCTGTGGAATATCTTAAGAATAAATATTATTTTCAATGAAATTATCTAAAAATGTTGAATTCCATATGTAATATAGAAAAATATATTATTTGTTAAATATCTCCACTAAAATTAAATAAGTATTATTTCCTAAGACGAAGAATTTTGGGTTGAATATAAGAAAAATATTTTGGAAATGAATTTAGTATCTAAGATTCTAGTAGAGGTATATTTGAGATTAAAGGGCTTAAAATTTAATAAATAAAATATTATACTGGTCTAAATTTAAATTGATTTCATTGAATATCCAAAATAAGTTTAGGATTTTTATGGTAAAATAAAAAATTTAAAATGTTACATTTAGTTGCCATAAAAAAGCGAGTCTCAGTATTTCCAAAGAATTATGATAGTTTAAGTTAATATAACTTAATATAAAATAAGTATATTATGTTATTTCATATAATAATGTAAATAGTGACATTGATTTTAAGAAAAAATATTTATGGAATAGTATTCTAATTATTATTATGCTAAACATATAAATAATTTTTATAGAAAAAAGAAGTTAACATCCTAAAATTTGATGTTATGTAGTTTATAAGATTGAATACATTAAAAAAATTTAATATTTGGAATATCATTGCAATGTTCACCATTATTAAAACTATATTACTTCATAAATGTTTCTCATTATTTATTTAGTCTTATAGTTTTATAATATGGTCACATAGAGATTATATATGAATTACATATAGATGCAATAATTTAATGAAGCCATTACAACAAGAGAAAGACGATGGTCGTATAAAGTCTCTTCATATAAGATAATTAAGATATTATTATAATAATTGTATAATGTATCATGGGTTTATAATAAATCAAAACTCTTTTTATCATTCATTCATGTTTATTTCATTTTACATTATATGAACAATTGAATTATATTATTCCCTCAATGATTAAAAATTTGAGTTATCCCTAATAAATAATCATCATGGAGTATTATGGGTAATGACTATATGAAAATATTATCAGTAATACAATATTATAATAATTTTAATGGGTTTTATATGTGATGCGAATAATAGAATCATGAGGTAATAAGTAGAGTCTTATTACTTGGACTGGATTTACAAAGTATATCCCATGGAATTTCAAATAGGCATTGATATACATAGGAGCATTTTCTTATTATCAATCCTTATTACATATAGTTGGAGAGATACCTAGCATGATAACCTTCATACATTGATATATTTATTATGGAATTCAAAAGAGACTTAGATAAAAAGAGGGTGGTTGGTTATGTTATTGATCATGTCATTGGTTTAGCACAACCAAGATGAGATTTTTTCACTTGTATGGAGAGGTAAGATATCTGAACCTTGATTGAATTTGAATAAGGAAATGAATAAAATTTCTTAGTTAAATAATATATTATTCAATTAGTTATTTTGATGGGGGATAATGTGATGTACTCATATATTAGATGAATGATATGTGATGTATTCGTTTACTTTATTAGTATTTTTCAAAGACTTAAAAAAATTTGAGATGCACAATAATTGATTGACATTATTACATTCCTAGTGGCCACTCTTTTATATGTTCAATGTGATTATATAATTATAAATATGATGTATATGATCAATATTATCATGGATATGTTTATATAAATATATGATTATATTTTATGAAGATCATACTAGAACCATTAGTAGCTTGAGTAACCCTAATGATTTTATTAAGGCTACCCTTTTATTATATATATAAAATATGGATTTTATATTATCATTAAAAAATAATAAATCCTATAGTTTCACACAGTAGGGCCACTAAATAAATATAATGGTTTGAAAAAGTGTTTTTTTCAAAATGAAGATAGTATGATAAGATTATATCTGAAAAGAGTTTTTAATGGATTCAAAAATAGTTTTAAAGATTTGAATAAATTATTTAAGGGATTTTAGTAAAAGTGGGAGATATTTATATTTACACTAAACTATTAATGTTAATTGATTAATGTTAGGTAAACATATGTTCCCATTCAACTTAATTAATTATAATTTATTAGTATGGGATTAAATAACTTTCATTCATTGAATAATTTAAATGAATAATTCCTATTTGAATAAATTTAGGCTGATATATTGAATATAGATGGTGAATTTCATTAAATTAAATGTTTCAATGATGGATATATAAAGGGATGTGATTCCTCATATTGGTTATGACTTATTTTATGTAAGACTCTTTATTCTCTATTCTTCCCAAAACAATGTTTATGAAATTGTGAATACTCCATAAATCCTTATGCATTACGATCCTTGTAAAAAAATTTGGGATCCTTTCCTTGGTTTAATCCTTTTAGATGTAGAATTTATTTTTTCCCTCTTATTTAATATTTATAAATTATAATATATAAATTATTGAAGATTTAATTTTATATTAGTTTTGTATGAACATTTTTCTTCATTTTTATTTCATGTTTATTTTATCGAGGATAGATCACAGGAAAATATGTTTTCTTATAGAACCTAGATCATTTGATGATATCCTCAAACACATTAGGAGAGTGATGAATGTGGAGAGACTGGGTAGATGACCTGAGACGATATCCCATCACTAATCTTGACCAGGTTTGTGATGCTACATCCCCCAGCTATGGACTAATGGGAACCCATGTAGGTGACTCGGTTAAATAAGAAATTTAGAAGGAGATCCATGAGAATGGGAACATAGGTAGGTGACCCATGTGAATGGGATCCCTTATAGATTCCATGAGAGAGGAGGTCACTCAGGTAGGTGGCCTTGGTAAATTGGAAGGTCATGTAATCAACATCCAAGTTATTAGGCACCAAAGTGTATCAACTCCATGGTGGTAAGTGCCTAGGCAGTCAATGAAAAAATAGGAGGGTCTAGGGGAGAATTCAAATTAATGGTGGATGGGAACCGAGTTATTTCTCCCTAGTGAGGGACATATAAATTTGGTAATTACTCTACCTGATTGGTTCTCGAGTTCCAAAATACTTCACCTAGATTAGCTCACAAGAACTAGGTGAAGTCACCCTTGTTTTATCACTTCTCCTTAGTTATTGATTTAGAATCACTTGGATGAGAATTATGGGATACATGAACATGTAGGATTATATTTCTCATTAAAATGTTATCTTTTTCAAGATTACCACAAAAATCCTCTTGTGAATGGGTGGTTGTAGGGTCTATTTATAGGAAAACCATGACCTAGGTTCCTAGATATGGGCGGTAACCACCCATGACCACCTTGGGGACTTATGTATGGGTATGGGAATGGAAGGTGAGTTACATAATTGTGGATATTATTTAGTCACGTTTCCTATATCAATAATTATTACTTTAAAATTTCATATTGTGGTGATTGTATGGTTGTCTCATAGGGAGGATGTAGGCTAAGTTTCCAACTATCACTTTGTCAATTTATTCATTCAAAATGATAGAGATAAAATAGTGTATTATTGGAAAGTCTGTTAAATAAAGATAAAGTAAAATAATTAGATTATTATTATAGATTAATGTTAGAGACTATAAATAATAATCAATACTAATTGAGTAATAATAAATAGAGATAACAATATTGGATACATTTTCGACTCTCAGAAACTCTCTTTATCCTTGTCTACAAAGGAACCATCTAATTTTATTTCTTAATACTCACCATATGATCTAAAATTTAACACCTTTATTTCCTATAAAACATAGTGGGAACACAAATATGGGTGTCTATCCCTTCATGAGTGTGATTTGATTACTGAAATACCATCAAGAAACCAAAACTAGTTGAACATATTATGTTCAAGGGGAGACCTCACCGAAAGAAGTTTAAACAACAAATCAATTATTTTATAGTCATAAGTTGGTAAACAATATTGGGAAAAATAAAATAAATTTAATTCAAGAGATAAATTATACCTCCATTATTCATGAAAGTAGATTTTTGGAAATACAATAACAGTTTAAAATGAAACACTCAAAACTAAAAATGGACATTCATTCATATCTCCGCTACCCACCGCCAGTTGATGCTTATCCTAATATGGATAGATGAACTCCATTAAAACAAAATTTCTACAGAATATAAAATAATTACAACACTCTTAATATCTATTACCATCCCCTTGAAATATAATTAGAGACCCATATTTATAGATAAATGGTGTGTCATATTTCGCTTTAGTTTTTTTCCTTAAATTTTTAAGAATATTTGGACCCAAGATCAGTAAATCATGATAGGGTGTATTCTTAAAATTTTATCTACATTGAAATTTATTTATTCTTCTAAAATTTCATGCTTTTGGACATTTTTAGTAAACAATATCAATGAATTACTAAAATCACATGTTTTTTGGATGAAAAGTTCCTTTATCTTCCTATACATTGATGCATATATAGTTTTCCTTAATGAATTAATTCCTATAATAAATTTAATTTTAAATAATTTATATGAGTAATATATTCCATAAAACTTTAATTACATCACTTTTATTTGTGTAGATTGATATATTCTAAGTTTAATGTATATAGGATATTTTTTTATCCAAAAAATTTATTTTTATTTCTTCAATTATTTGAACCTCTTAGGTTTCAAATAAACACTTGGTCGGGTTGATGAAATTGATTCCAAAAAACCGTGGAATCCGCAAATAAGATTTTTAAATTTGGATTAGTTTAAAAAATTTATTCTCTAAATACCAAAGTGATAAAAAACTCTTAAAATTCTAAAATTAATAAATCTTCACGTTAACACCCAAAAATCACAAAAAATATATAAATGATTTAATTTAGGTAATGTTGATAAATTATTAGTGTTTAAATAATTGAAAAACATATTAAATTTTATGAAAATATCAAATCTATAAAATCCCCCACAAATATCACTTAGACCCCAATACAAGAAAGTATAAAAAATCATATCAAAGAAAATTAAAAGCATATGACCATAAGATTCACCAATTTTACAGAAAGATTTTTTTACCATGACTCATAAGAAAACTTTATTTTACGTCCTCTATTTAGTTAATTAAATTAATTACTACTTCATTTCTCCTCCCATGAACATAAATTACCTACCTCACTTAATTTTTAGCTCATCACACAAATATAGATATTCAACAAATCTTTCCCCCTCCAAACACAAGAAAGGGTCACCATATAACTAATAAATTCCTACATCGACACCTCAAATGAGTTAAATAATTTTTATTATCACGATGGAATTTTAGGTTCATTCTATGTCATAGGGATTGTTGGATTTAGATAATAAAAATTATGGGGAAGAAAAGGGAGTGTAGGGGTCTTTAGAAGAAAAATTCATAAATTTAAGTTATAGTCAAATATTTATCTCCTCCTCACTGCACTTAAAATAAAATCATATGTAAACATATTTAAAGATTCATTGAAAGTGATATTTTTTAATTATTTAGATAGAAACATGATATCCACTCAACTTCCTTAAAAAAAATTAATTTTGATCGATATTTTCTAATACTGGACATCTTAATTATTTAATTATTTGACTGTAATTTAAATTTCAATTAGTGGTGTTACTTATATTCTATATATTTAATGATTGTTATTTTTTCTTTAAATTAAAAAAATTGATATTTTTTTAGTGTCTTTGTTATTTAATGTTTCCAGAATTAATGTCTTGAAAATCTCCCCGATGGGAAAAAGTATTGTAAATCATTTTTTCATCCCAAAAGTCAAATTTAAAAACATAATTTCATCTTCATAGAATCATATGAATTGGTATCGCATAAAAAAACATCACACCCAACAATTAAGCTCAAATTTATCATGATATTTTTTACTTTTAGAGCAGGTTAGATAAGGAAAAGTGTCATATACTATAGCTAACCTAACAAGGTAATTCATGGATATGTTGAGGCTCGTAAGGATAAAATTTAATGGTAGGATTAAATTAAAAGTTTTTCATGAAAATAGAGGCTTTTGTAATAATGAAATTACACAACAATCTAAAACAAAACTACATCAAACTTGCATGTTTTGAAAGTAATAAATCAGGTTCTAGTTAATCCAGAAGTGTTTTGTTCTCTTAAGAAGTGAGGGGAATTTAAATAATATGTTGAAATTATTCATAAAACAGAAAATAATGTGGTTTAAAAAATTTATATAGTGAGATGTTACCTTGGGTTCCAAATTTGGTATTATTTTCATTAAATTATCAATGTTTTTAAATGGAAACAAATACGCTTTTAGTATTCATTGATTTTCTATTTCATGGTTCCAATTTGTTCAAACATTTACATGGGTATAAAAAATGAAAATGACATTCATTTACATCTAACAATTTTCAAAAACAAAAATATTAAGTGAAAAACAAACAATTTGAAATAAAAATAAATATAATTTAAAAGAAAAGATAAATTAGAAACTTAAACACCCCTAATCATAATCTACAAAGGATTTTCCTCCCCACACTTATTTTGTAAAAATTAATAATTGTATAGTATTTTCTATTGAGAATTTATAATATATAAAATAATAGAAGAAAAATGTGGATAGGAAAGTGAATACTATTTTTTATCAAATAACCATTTCATTGATCTAAAAACCAAAAATATGAAAATTTAAAACATATGAAAAAAAAATAAGCAAAAAACAAAAATTTATTAAACATAAGAAAATAAACACAATAAAAAATAAATATATAATGGAAAATTATATTATTTTATACGCCAAAAGTGGGTGTTTCATTTTACTCCACCCACAATAGGAAAGTTTCAGTGTTTCGTCCATAATCCAATGGTGGGTGTGTTTGCTTCCTCCAAAACCACCAAAAACAATTTTCTCTATAATGTTTCATATTTAAATTCCTATCTTTTAAAGGTATATTTTTGTTTATCTTCCTCTATGAAAATTTATTTCTAATGGTGTAGTTTAATATTGAACAAAATATAATGAAAAATTCCCAACACTTGATCGTAAAATTGGATAATCACTAGCTAATGGAAATAATGTCTACAATATACTTCATCATAATTTTTTTTCTAAAAAAATATCTATTAGTTGAAAACTAGCTTAATACAGTCAACCACTAATGAACCTATGTACACCACAGTTAGGAACTCCATTTTATTTTAAATTTCAAGTAGCACCTCCTCTTTATTTGTAAAATATTTCTAATCAAAATTAGTATGCATAGAATATAAATATATATTAGAAGTTTATAATTTATTATCATAATAATATGACAAAAATAAGCCAGAATTTTAGACTTTTCTAGTGTTTATTTTGGCTTCAACTTTATTGGGGGGTGAAAAACATGTGAAAATATTTCACAAAAATATGGTAGCATTTAGATTTCTTCAAGTTTTCATCAAAAAATGAGTGTCTCTAATATCTCTCCTTCTTTATCCAAAAATTGATAAAATCTCTTATATTTTTTTCTAAAAAATTCTGTTAACATGGAATTTCATTTTTAACAAAATTAGCCAATTTTTACAAATGATTGGAATTTATAAGGTAACATCATTTGTAAAATAAATGGTAACTTCTTTCTTTTAATTTAAAAAAATTGAAAATACTTTTTTAACTTATCCTCATAATTCTCATTAATTGAAAAAGTTGGAGTGATAAGAGTTTCTTTTCTTGATGATATTTTTATTCAAATAATTATTGTAATCACTACCTAGAATTATAAAGAATTGTTACTTTTTTACTAATAAATTAAATAATGATATAATTTATTTCTAATTTTTTCTATAAAAATGTAATCCTTATTTGGATCCTCAAATTTTTGGCAATCAAGAAAAGAATAAGGTTAGTTGTGGTGAAAACCCATTTTTTTAGAATAAAAAATTAGTTGTTAAAATAATAATAATAAAAACATAAAATAAAATTATAAAAAGTCCCCAAAAATTGGTCAAATTTATGGTGAATATTCATTCATGTTACCTAAATAAATAATTTCCCCTTTAAAATATATTATAGTGGAGAATTCATGTTTTTATCATGAGGTGTTCATAGGATAATTTAACAATATACACTTTAATAATTTTTTCTTGCTAAATATAGAGTTAAAATTCACAATTTTTTTAAAGTAAGTTAAATGAATTTATAATAAACTAAATCAGATTAGTAATATAAATTAATGTTATATATTAAAAATAATAATAAATATTGATTGGATAAGGAAACTTGGGGATAATAACATTGGATATGTTTTCCACTCTTGAACACTCTCTTTATCCATGTCTATAAATGAATTATATAATAATATTTCTTGATGATCACCATAATACCTCAAAGAGAAAAAATAAATTTCCTATACACTATATTGATAACTCAAATATGGGTTTTTCCCCTTATGAAGGTGATTTTATTACCCAAATAACTTCACGTAAATGAAACTAATTGAACACTGTGTTATCAATGGGGTGACCCCACCTAAAGAATTTTCAAAAACACGAAAATTATTTTACAGTCATATGTTAGTAAATAATATATAAATAATATATTAAATTGAATTCAAGTGAGAAAGGAGAGGTTCAAAAATCATGAAAATGATTTCTATAAAAATATAACATTAATATAGTAGACTAAAAAACATAAAATGGAAGAATCTTTATATATCTACTAACACCACATCTTGTAGTTTATCCCTTAATGAAAATATTACAACATTATAACTCCTATCACCTCCATCATCACATTATTTCACAACCATTTCCTCCTTATCTTACCATCCGCTTTAAATGGAAGTGGGAACTAATATTTATAGAGAAAGGGTGAGGCATATTTTCCTCCAGGTTACATCCACAAAAGGTATAAGTATACTTGGACTAAAAGACCACCAAATCTCAATAGGGTGTCTTATTCAAGCCTTTTCATAATTTATTTTTCATTATTATATAAAAATTCAATGGATTTAGAAGTTTTTTGGACACTATATCCTCAAATTTTTTAATTATACTTTTCTCTAGATGAAAATAATCTTCCTCTTCCTTCACTATGACACATGAATAAGATGTCTTAATGAACAAATTTTACAATTAAATTTATTTTTTATTTGATCCACCAAGTTCCATTTCTATGAAAACTAGAACCACCACATTTATATATGTGTATCTAGATATTTTATTATTTTAATTAAATTAGGAAAATTAAATTTTAGATAAACATTTTACACATTTTATGATTTATTTGGGACTCTTAGGGTTAAAATCATCACTTGGTCTAGTTTAAGAAATGGAATAACAATAATAATATGGTCCTAAAATAATAATTTCTCTATTTGGATAAGTTTAACAAATTTTATTCTCAAAATACCAATGTGATAAAAATTATTAAAATTATAGTGTTATTCAATGTTCACATTAATAACAAAACTTCACTGAAAATACAAAAATGATGTAATTCAGATCAAATTGACACATTATTAGGAATTAAATCATTGAAATACATATAAAAAACTATGAAAATATCTGATCTATCAATAAGGAAGTGTGTGTATGTTAGGGCACATGATGTAGGGCATTTTTGGTGGGGTGAATGTGGTAGGATGCATATAGTAGGGTTTGTGAGGTAGGGAATTCGAGGAAGGTAGCACTAGTTTGGGTATACGAGGAATGGAACTTATGGTAGGGTGAAAAATGGACTAAAAAACTCCTTCATAAAATTACTACATAATTAACATAAATTTTGATCAAGGTTTCCTTTTTGGATCTTTGAGTTATCAAATCGAAGCGTGAAAAAGTAACTATAACTCTATGTGTATATATTACCTATAGTTTATATTTTCTAGGGAAAAAGGAGACCTAAATAATTTATGAAAATATATTTGAATATTGAGGAAAGTTTTTCTTCAATATTGGATGATATTCATATCTTAATCCCAATGAGTGGTTTTCACAACCTTTTCTATAGGTCATGAATGTTTATTGAAGGGTATCCACCCATTGGTATGTGAGAATACATGTGACACGTGAAGATCCTATTGGTTTATTCTTCTTTGAGTATTTAAATCCTTTATATTAAACTAAAGTCATGTCAGTTGGGTGAGGTTTATATTATAGTAATGATAGAAAAGTTCATAGTGCACAATTTCTGAGTTCCAAAAATTAGTTTCTAAACAATTATATCTATATATTTAAACAATCAATTTTCCCTTGAATATGATGAGTGTTTCATCCTTAATTTTATTTAATGATAATCTTAGAATCTGGGTAAATCCTAATGTAATTATTACTTGTATGGACCCGCTTAGTATTGGGAGTTTGATAAAATCACTGCTAATCATGCTAAATAGAACTGGTTAATCATATTTTATTTGGTATTTCATATTAATATATCCTTATTTTGATTTTTCTTATACATTAGTTTATGAAAGTTGGTTAAGGGGTAGGTGGAGACCACTTATTGAGTATGTTATACTTAAACTACATGCATTTCGTTCTTGAGTTACATGTAGATATATTTGTATGTGACCCAGGTAAAGTCAAAGTTCTTGACAATAAGAGTTATCTACGCATGAATTATATAGTTTTGATGGTTCCCATTTTTTTGTGGATAGTTGAATTGGTTACATGGGGGGTATCCACAAAGTTATTTTGGGAGTCACACATTTGGAATCACTAGTCTGCGTATGTAGACCGTGTTTGTCTTGGACACTTGTTATATATTATAGATATATCAGGATTGAAAATTTTATTTTTTGTTAGATGGTTTTTGGATCATCATGGTGTATATATTTGTGTGTATATATATATATCATATCATGAATTTTCTATTGTTCATTTACTTCACACATTCCTTATTAATGATACATACTCACGAAGATCATATGACCTCATTTGGTCTTAAAAAATGTGGTCATCTATTTTATTGATTTATTATATATTATATTGAGGGAAAGCTATATCCAATATATTCAAATATAATTCCTTCTCATTTAAATCATCTTATGGCTATTGGAAAGTTCAATTGATTTTTTTAGAGATGTGATATGGTTATCTAATCAGTATTTGGGAAATAGGTATTACATGTAGTGCTCCTATGGCCCATTTGAAACTAATTAAATTTAAAAATAATATAAAAAGTTATAATAAAATATTTTCATTAAAATAATATAACTCATTATTCTTATACTTATTTAAAGTCACCTCACAGTCAGATTTTATGATGGATAACCAAGAACCGGTATACTCTTATGAAAATAACACACCATACAACAGGTATTGATATAAAAAAATGTTTAATATGTGTGTTTATTTAATTTAAAATTGACGGAATTAGTACATAATAATGAAATACGTTTTCATACCTCTCATGATAAGGAAGAACTCAACACTTAATTTATTCATTTTTAAATCTTCTTGAAACATAATATATTATTTTATATTATCTAATAGTCCTTGCTATTGGAGAAATAAATTGTGGGTACATGAATCTATACACGAATGTTGATTCATTTTGAATTAAAAGTTTATGAAGATACCTATTTATTTAAATACAATTATTAGTTGTAAGTTATACTAAATTAATAAAATTGAAGGAAATATGATAATGAAACTACGTGGAAAAGACTTTCATAACTATAATTCTTAATATATTTACATATAAAAACACTATGATATCTTTCGTCAAACTTTTTAGTAGTGAATCGCATTTAAAACTTTCCCCAGTCATTGGATGTTTTTAGTATTCCAATAACATAAATTTCTAAAAAAAAAATTTAGAAAATATTTTAGACACATGATAAGTAGTATTAGAAAGGGAAACATAGTAGTATTTCTTTCTTTATAGCATTTATTCTTCATCTATCTGGTATTCATAATATAAATATGTTAATATACATACATAATAAAATAATAAAAAAAATTAAATAAAAAATATAGTCTATGTATACCTTAGTTGTAACTTCATGTATAAGTCTAGATGGAAAATGTAAAAAATATTTGATAATCTATCTAACTATATCCACCTCATCAAAAGGGAACAACAATTTATTAAACGCATCTATAATATACTATACCTTAACCCTTACCAGATATGAATCAATTTTCTAATAATGTAACATATCCCTAATAACATATATGTTCCCATTTACTATAATGTGTTTATATGGATCTACAATATATAACTCATAGTATATGTTCCACTATAAAGGAGATAAAATAGTGGCATATGTAGGTTGAAACTATCTCTATATATAGAAAATAGTGACTACACCGATGAATTAATACGTTCTTCCATCGAATCACCCAAATAATGAACTTATTCTTTTAAACATAATGTTTCTTCTATCATTTATTACCCCTAAAAGAAGTATTAGGATGTTTTAACGCCTTTCTAATAGATGCACCTGTCTCATATCCTCACAGATGATCCTGAATTTTTTCCTTTCCCAATACAGTCACCAAAATTTACTTACATCTCTCTAATATAAAGTTTAACTATGTGATTTTATCCTAAATCTCATATTATAATAAATATTTTGAAATTTAAATTACTGTTATAATATTCAAAAATATATATGAAAAAAATATATTGATTTTTACAATCTTAACAACTAAAAACATTACATATTTGGTAAGATATTTACCAATATTCATTATCCATTAACTTTTTTATTTTTCAAAGTGATTTTTTGGAAATGGAGGATAATAATTATAGATCCTGATGAATTAACAATCAATTTCCCAAAATTTTCCCAAATCATTTTCTCTTGAAGTAACAGATACCAACCCTGAGATAAAGTATGAGGGTATACATTATTCACCTAGATATCCTGATGAGATATCCAAAATTTCAATTATTTATGAAAAGTACTCATGAATAATATTTTTTAAAAAATATATAAAAGTAATTCAGTTTCTGATGTTTACATTATCCTTATAAAAACGGATTCAGGTTATCCTTAGATTGAATGGATATTCAATTTGTTTCCCAAAAAAATTAAAATTAGAGTAAATGTTGATTTAAACCCCATCTATCTCTTTCTTATAAAATAAAAAAACACCACATGAATCTTTTTTTTAGGTAAATGAAATATCATATAAAAATGAGAGAAAAGAAAATAGAATATCTATACTATTTTATATTTTTAAGATTAATAAAAATAATAATAATTTTTATACCAATATAGTCTCTCTTATGTGATTTTGTATCATCTAGTCAATAATCAAATTAGAAAGTAAAATGAAAATTTTTATTGATCTTGTCAATCCAAAAAAAACTCTTATATTGTTTATCATTTGGTTAAGTGGGATTACTATTATTAAACAAAATCAATTAGTGCCCTCTAATTATTTCTATGAGCTAGTGATAATCAAGTTAAATGTGCACTCCACCATTTACCAACTCTTTAATTAGTCTTCATACTTTTAGAATAAATTGGCTCCAATTTATAAGAATAATAAGGTTTCTTATTTGCATAATGTAGATAATCTTGTCCAAAAGATTGATATGACTGAGTAATTGGACTAAACAAGTTCCTCCAAATCAAATTGACAAATAATAATTTAAAAATGTCAATAAATGAATTTAAATAACTTTTTTAACAAAATAAAATTTAATAACATCCATAAAAATTATAATAACTAATATTAAAGTTTAAATAAAATAAAATTTTAATATATATTAATAATATTTAATCCGCTAAAACATTTATAATATAAAAAATCATATTAGAAAAACAAAAGGTAACATAAGTGTTATTAAAGTTGAAATGAAATACATAAATAAAATTCATCCCTATATATAATTAAGTTTAAATTAATGTGAAATCATGTTTCCATAATTGATAAATTAGTTATATTAATTAAAAAATAAAAAATTATGATAAATGAAATGGTATATATAGAAGAAAACTAAAAATAAGTAATATTAAATTTGATTTAAATATAGAAATAATATTTTTTACTAAATATAATATTATTGAACTACGAAACAAATAATGTATTATATTTTAGAAGTTAAACTAGAAATATTTATATTTTACCTATAATATTAAATGATTATTAAAGGATTAATTTCATGTATTCATTCTTCAAGATCACTCAAAACAACACAAAACATTTCTATATTGTGGTAACTAATATCCTGTGATAATATTATCATTTATATTGGGATGTCACATAGGTTTTAATCCACATCAACATTGTTATCAACAATATTCTATTTCTATACTTATAAAATGATAGACCCCTTTTCATTTTATGGATTAATGATATATAAAATTTATTTTATTTGTACTTCTATGATAAAAAAAATCAACTGTGTGTCCCAATATATTCTGGTATAATAGTGTAAATTCAACTTGATCATTTTTACCACTATTGTTATCATCAACCCATTTACACTTGAATATAAGTACTCAAAATTTCATGTAATTAATCTCCCATAGTTATTCAATAAAAAAATAATATGAACTTCATATAGATATTTATTTTTTCCTTTTTCACTGAAAAATGAATTTCTTTAGTAAAAATCGTTACTCCATTATTTTGAATTGAACTTGTTTATCTAGGTCTGTGGTATTAAAATAATAACTATTAATGTTGTATCTAGTCCTTGTTGTTAAATTTAAACATGGGTGGACCACTGAACATCTCAATGTTTAACATTCTATAGAATAAATGGTCACAATATCCTTAAATCAAGCTATATTTTTTATGCTCTTATATTACCCAAATTTATTTCTTATTGGAATTTTTTTTCATTGAATTAATATAAACTTTTATATAATAATAAATCTCATTGGTGTTATTTATTTTGTATGAATGTGTATGTATTATTTTTATATAGGTCAGAAAATTTATTTTTGTACCATATATCCCATTACCCAAATAAGAAACACCCTCATTGAGAGTTTTATGCACACTTATGTGCTACACCTCAAAAAATTACTCTATTCAAAACTAAAACACTTCCTTAAAAATATAATTTTCATAAATATAGGCATGAGTTTAATATATATTTTTAATATACCACTTCAATATCTTGATATACTGTTCAAGAGGATATATTCAATAGATTTATATGGGTCTATATAAATTTATTTATCACACTAAATAAACCACTAAATGTTCAATGATATTAAAAATAGATAGTGTAAAGTACATTTTTATAGGACAATGTATATCAAATTATTTTTTAACAACATTTTCAAAAATAATTAGATATACCACTTTTCAATAAATGGAATTTAAAATATAATACACCATGATGATAGGAAATTTTGGAATGGATTAGTTGTATTAAACTGAGAAAAGCTGAAAGATTTTTTTACATTAAAACATTGAAAATAATGAGATTTTATGCCAAATAACTTCAAATATCTTAATAAATCAAACTTTTCTCACATTTTAAGAATAAATTTGAGTAACCTCAATACCATATAAACACCAATAAAGACAAAATTTATCCCTCATGGTTAATGTAGGGAATGCTAAGGGAAAGTATGTTACCATTACTTTTGGATTTTAATCTTACTCTAAATTTATTCCCATTGAAAGTAAGTCCAATATTAAATTCAAAATATAATTCACTTTTATTTAATATTTAAAAACATTCTAATATGTCTATAAATGAAAATATTTTCAACATTCATTATATAAATTTAATGTTTGGATTCAAGAGAACACTCAATTTAAAGCTTAAAAATATTATTCAACTACCCATATATTTATATCCTACACAATAACAATTGATGGCCCCTATACACTATTTTATCTCATTTTCAAGTTGATAAAATTAATTACTTTCTTTAAAAACTAGATATGAATATTTCCACCTAACTATGTATCCAGAAAATGTTCCATATTTTAAGAAGTCATTTATTGTAAACATAATCACTTATTATAAAAATGATATTAATTTTTATAAGAATAAAATAGTTTTTTGATCCTCCCATTAGAGTTTCAAAACATTAATTAACCGGGAAAAGTAAATATCAATATCTTTTCTAGGATTCTTTGGTCCGAAAATCATTAATCTTACCATAATATATTTCAAATTCATTCATAATTTTGGGGAAAAGTTTTAAATTTTCCATAGAATAATTTGTGAAATATGTTGTATAATAATGATTTTATAGGGATTTATTCCATTTGAGCACAAAACAAGTTAAAGGTTTCAAACATCATTATTGATTATTAGAAATTGTTTTTCAAATTTCATCCTTATAAGGAATCAACCAGATAATATAATTTTCTATTATATATCTTATCATCTTTATTTCATATTGACATTTTTACATCATTGGTACTAGAAAATATTATTCAAATTAATACCATATTCCCCTAATAGTAAATTATGTAATTATCAAAATAGATTAATTAACCTTTGTATTTTGTTTCAAATTTCACTATGATTCCCCACATTTAGGACACATTTAAAATCCATTGAATTGATTTCTATGAATCACACAGTCATTGGGGGCATGTACGTATCATCTTTTACCCCAATCCCATCACATATAAAATTTTAGATTTATAATTTGAATCTAGTAGTCTATTGTCTTCTGGTGGTTTCTTTTTCAATAAATATAGAAATTCAATAAAACTTTTATCACCGCATACATTTTTGATTTTCATGTTATTTAATATAAACATAGCTAATAATTTTATAAATTTAATAAAACTTAGATATATTGATTTTTGTAGCTCAATAATCACTATTTTATGAATTAATTTTGATTCAATATAGTGAATCATTTATTATATTTGTTAAAAATTATCATTTTAAAATATTCCAAATCATTAGACATTGAATTATATATTATGTCTTCAATTTTCCTTAAATTAATTACCATTTAATGAATATTCCTCATAAATCTTATTTTTATGGAGAAATATCCATGTTTTATTACCTTTAATTTTGATGGAATAAAAAATATTTTACCATTAAAAAATCATAACCATGAAATTAAAAATACTATTATTATAATAAATTATTAAATAAATTTTTATAATATACATGATGGAAAACTATTCTTGAAAACAACATTATTCAAATAGGTAGAACAAAACTACCACTGCGAATGATGTTTTTCAAAATAGTTTAAAAGAAGTGAAAACCAGATAAATGTTATTATTTTATAAAAATATTTATTTTATAGTCAATGTAGTGTTTTTAGGTCACTTTTAAACATTACGATTTTATTTAAATAAATTATAAAATAATTAAATAAAAAATACCCGTATTTCAAAAAACTTGTATTTTAATGAAATAAAGACTTATAAAATCGGTTTGATAAGTGAAAATTGGTAATATTTTTTAAATAGTAGTTATAAATAATTATATTAACATGAATATGAAATCATTTCAGTATATTAAATTTATTTTTCATTTATTTTATAGAAAAATAATCCCATATAATAAATAAAAATAGAGAATCTTGAATATAATTTTTTAGATATCTTAATGGGTTAATAAAATGGTTTTACAAGGGAGAATTATGTTAATCTCATAAAAAATGGATCAAATAAATGTTAACAAAGTGGATATATTATAATTTATGAATATGAAATTTGTGTTTAAAAGAAATTGTGGTAATTTAATTTGAGAAGAAAGTGGAGGGTCTAGGAATATGAAATCATAACTTTGTCTTGAGTCACCTCATTTCTGTTGAGTTTAGCATCTTGATCAGAAGAGGATTTATCAAAAAATTAGGCTTATGTATGGGGGTGGAGATTAGGTAAGAGTTAAGGTGAGATAATTCCTATAACGAGTGAATAAATGGAGTGGTGAATAGTGGCATTTATAGGGGTAGGAGGATATTTTAAAATAAAATTTTGTAATAAAATTTTATTTCTTCAGATAGTGACAAAACATGTGACCCAACCAGAAAGATACAGGCCTAGGCCAAATGATCGGTCCTAATTTTATTAAAAAAAGGAAAAAGAAGTACAAAGTACAAAGGAAAGAAAGAGAAATCACGCCCAGCAACAATGCCACTCAAAAGACATCAAATTCCCCATCATCACCACCATCCAAGTCATCTGGATCTGCTGATTCCGAATCAGATGGAGCATATTGGTTGAGCATATTGATGTATTTCTCCCTAATACATAACTCCCTTTCAGATAGAGATGTCCTAGACACTGAGTTATTCTGTCCCTTCTTTGTGTTTACTTCCTTCCCTTTTCCATTTTTGGTAGAGGACCTCGTAGACACCATCTTCGGCATGTTGGAGTAGTCTTTTCTAGGTTTATTCTTTTTTGTATCAGTTCCGGTTCCCATATTACCATTACCATTATCAGATTTTCCTTTCCATTCTCCCTGAACCATGTCACTATACGAGGCCTTGAGCACCTCCCTCTCATTCTCTTTCTCACCATTGGAAACATCTCCCCCCTCCCTAGGGGCCTCTCTCAGACCCTTGAAGCAATCATTTCCTCCCCCCTCCGAGGTTGAAGCCCTAAAGTAAGGCTGATTGATGTCAATAGGGGTTAACACATCGCTTCCTGGAAATGCTACATCCTTATCCACTGCCACCTCCACAGACACCAGGTTATCTGATACAATGTGAGTGAGCTCCTCCTCCACCAGTTTTCCATCCAGCACACTTATCCCATTTCCTGCTTGCTTTGTTTTATCCCGAACTGCTCCCCCCCCCTCCATGTTCACATGTAACCATCCCTTCAGCCTTCTCCATTTCGACCGGATCAGGAACATCAAGAGCAGAAAAGCGATTCCTTAAACAGAGATCTGGGTCACCCATCACACCCAGATTGTCACAAGACGGGATCTTCTCCATTGTTGCAGGACCCCCAGGCATCACAAGACCTGTTCCCAGGTGCTGAACACCTTTACTTGGTGTTTCCCAACCTATCTCCTGAGATTTCAATACTGGATGAACCTTCATCCCTTCAGCACCCTGGCACATCTGCTTAACTGATTCACCAGTTGACTTTCTAGCTCCAAGATCCTTCTTCAGTCACTGAAAAACTTCTGAAATGCCCAGCCCTGAGGCAGCAGTGTTATCCCCCTTCTCAGCAGCTGAGGAATCATACCTCTCCTTGCCAAAGTAAACTTCAGCTTGTCCATCACGGTTGTGTATCTCTATTCCATGCAGATTTTGAGGCAACATATCACCATATTGGTTTCCAGAGGAGCCATGGTGGATCTCTTCATTCCCATTAATACCAGAACCAGCCTCACCCATCATCCTCACAGTAGGCTCCTCAATTGAACCTGACAGTTTGGTATGACCTCCAAACTTCACAAAATTGTGGCACTCAGAGATCCAATGTCCCTGCCTTTGAAAAAAAGAGAAAAAAATTGATCCATGAATCATAAATGATGGATTGGGTATACCTGTACTCTCCTTCAATCACAATCCACACTGTTTCCGGTGGGGGCTTTGATAAATCCATTTCCACTCAAATCCTTGCAACTATTGGGTGCGATAATGAGGACGTCCGATGATTACAGAAGAGAAAACGACCAATGGAGTTTACAATTGACCGTAACAGACCAATGTTCTGAAACGGCAGTGGTAAACCAGGTAGCTGAAGCCATATCGCCGAGGAGGACGAGTGACGATTCATATACAGATCAAATGACCATCGAAGTAGATGGAAATAAAATCCACAGACGGATCTGTTAACACCTGCCCATGGTGAAATCAAGTCCTCTATTATGTCTAATATTATATCTAAATTGTTATTTCATTAATAATTATTTTTTTACATGATAAAAATTTACATTTTATAAAATTATTCTTTTAATTAACATGAATTTATCATTTAAATACATTAATGATAAAATGGTTTTAATATAGAAAATTGTATATACTATGATCGAAATTATTTTCCAATGACCATTTTACATTTCCAAATAACTATGTTATAAAATATATAAACAATTATAATAATAAACTATACATAATTGGAAACACATTCTCAAATAAAAAAATATAAATATGGATAATTTTATTTTATGAAAATCCTGTTTTTTCACATTTCAAAATGATGTCTGTGACTAAAACATATGCACATAGTATGTGATAAAAACCATTTAATATTAAATATACTATAAAGTGAATTAAAATTCACGATAATGTATTATTTTTGTGTAAAGATTATTCTTAACCATTCAACATATGTTTCATATAAATGATATATGGAATTACATTTAGGATATTATAACATTGTGTCTTGGAAAAAATTTAGTATACTATGTTAACCATTATATTATAATTAATTAATTATTATGAATATTTAAAAATAAAAAAATATATATTATATAAATATAAATATATATGTACAAATAATTATGAATAATTTGAAATATATTTTATAAAATCATTTAAATAAATAAGATTTCATTATACATGAATTATTATTTTGAAGTAAATCATACAAGGGAAACACCATAGATGGACAATAGGTTTATAATTTTTTGGTTTATATTATTAAAAAGAAATAAATTCATCTCATCATTAAATATTATAATTTACGTAAGAAATTTTTTAAATACATTCATTATAAATCTTGGATGATACATTCTACCCATTAATTAAAATAATTCCTCAAATATTTTCTCATGGATATACACTTATTAAATCTTATGACTATTTACACAAATCAAATTAGTAAACTCAAATATTAACTAAAATTTTATATATTTTAACTATATGTGGTTATATTAGTTATAAATAAAATAGTAATATAGGGAAAATTGTTATTTATATAAGTCTATGTACCCAAATATTCAAAATCATAATTAACCAAAAAAACCAAACTCTACACTGATATCAATTGAGATTCAACGTACCTACACTTTTAGATTTGTGGAAAAACATATAAAATTTCAATACATCACTTTGAATACAACCAACACATAAGATCCATAGTTAAATGAACTTAGTAACTATGGACATATCCATATAAAACTCATTGTATGATACAAATTTCATCCAAACATATTATCTACACACGGAACTATCCAATGTGTATCCCTTCATATAAATTCCGAGGAAAATTGGGAAACATATGGAATGAGTGTGATCAAATTATCATTAATGGGTCAAAAAATTACAATTATACATAAAAAATACAAAATTTAATAATTATAGAAATTAAATAATTAAATAATGATGTATAACATATGAGTTAATGGGAAAACTTGATATCATTAATGAGTAAGATCATATTTTAAAACATAGAAGCATATAATGAATAAGATGACATCATAAGATCATAACATCAAAGGAATGTGGGAAAAAATTTAAACATGACATAATAATCATTACTTTATGATTATTTTCATGAAGATAATGAAATCACATAATTAGATAATTCAAATATAAAATCTTAATGTAATCAACTAACTAGATAATTTCAATATCATATCTCAATGAAAGCACCTAACTTGAAAATTCCAACATCATATATTAATGGAGTAACTTAACCCATTATATTCAACATCATATCTCTAGGGACATAATAATTAACCAATTTATTTGAGGTATTTATAATTAATATCCAATCCATCACATTAATTACAAGTAAATGAATTTATTTTTGGATAAAAATATGTTAAACATAAGGCATAATCAGAAGAAAAACCCATGAAAAGGAAATTAGTTACATAATATTATCTTATAGAATACCCAAATTGTATATCATATTTATTACCATGAAATAAGGGATTAAATTATTCTAGGTCATTCATATTTTAATAAGGGATTTTATTTCTTGAAAAAAAACTTCAATTGAAGTGAATACAAAAAAGAGAGTGTAAAATAAAGTTTTTAAATAAACATTTTAAGATCAGTTTGAAGAATAATGTTAAATATTATTTACTGATGGGAATAGCATAATATATACATAAAATCATAAATTTACCCAAAATCTTTTGAATAAATTAATTAGCGTTTCTATAAATTTTATATTTTAAATAACATAGGGCAGAGTGGTATATGAAATGAGGTAAGAAATAGAGAAGTTCCATTTAATTGAGTATTCTTTAAAAGAAAGTCTTGAGAAGGGAAATTTAATAACATGTGTTAAATTCTACTAGGTATATATATATAACAAATATATATTATATAGAATAATTAAATGATAATAAGATATAGGTAAATGGACAAAAATAAATAGAATGTGTTACCAAAAGTAAAAAGGGTGGTTTAGAAGATCCCTTAC
Source organism: Viscum album (assembly GCA_963277665.1). NCBI lineage: Eukaryota > Viridiplantae > Streptophyta > Magnoliopsida > Santalales > Viscaceae > Viscum > Viscum album. Next base: position 5,411,864 of record OY728126.1, read on the forward strand.
CTATAATACAGAATCATTTAAAATGTATTATTTACTTTTAAATATTAAAATTATATATATTATTTAATTTATTTAGAAAATTTTCAAGTTTATTTTATTATTTTTATTACATTTAATTCATTAAGTATCACGTTTAATATATTTATTAAATTAATGTAGTTTTTTCCAATAGTTTTGTGGTTTCTCGATTAATTGAATTCAAAAATATATTATTGTATTTGTACTGGAAAAAGGACTAGTTAAATTGGTGACATGATTTCTGTATTTTTAATTATATATGTTTTATAACACTCTAGATTCAAATGGGTTCAACTGAACATGAATTATTTTCAATTTAAATAATCATCACTATTAAGCTTTTTTTATAGTTAAATTGTATATGTTTTTTTCCCTTTAATTTTGATGATATTATAAAAATCTTGACATTAAAGAATCAAAAAAATGAAATAAAATGAATATTAATATTATATTAAATCGTGAAATCATTTTGAATAATATTCATCGAGAATTGTTTAAACAAATCCTCATTAGCAAATAGGTAGCATAAAACTATCATGATGAGTGATGTTTTTCCCTATAGTTTAAATTAAAGGAAAACCAAATAAATATTTGAGTTTTATAAAAATACTTATATTATAATAAATATGCTATTCTATGGTCACTTTTAAAATTTCAATTTTTTATTGAAAAGTGTTAGAATAGAACTATAAGAAAATGGCCCAATTTTTTAAAAAGTCATATTTCTATGCAATAACAACATATGAAATAGGTATGATGAGTGGTAATTGGTAATATATTATCAATAAGAGTCAATAATATAGATAATGACATTAATATTAAAGTACTTAAGAATATAAATCTGGTTTTTCATTAATTTCATAGGAATTTCCATATAAGAGATGGAAAGAGATAATTAAAAAAACCATTATTTCGACATAGTAATGGGTTATGAAAATGATTCTATAAGGGATAATTTGTAAAATATCATAAAAAATCATTAAAATGATGTTAATGATAATGATATATAAGGATTAAATAATGTTAAATTTGTGTTTAAAATAGATCATGATAATTGAATCTCAATGGAAAGTAGAGGTTCTTGGAATATTAACCATTACCATTTTCTTGACTCATCTCTATTAGATTGAGTTTAATGCCTTTATAAGAGGATTTTTTTGTCAATAAAAAATAATTACGAACAAGGTTAGGGAGTTTGGGAGATATTAGGGTAGATTTTGGGTGTGTAAAGGCTTATGATGAGTGAATAATGAGGTTTGAAGGGTGTAATTTATAGGGGTAAGATGATTTAGGATAAAATACTAGAATACAAAATTATATCTTAAAATAGCATCACAAAATGTGAACAAATGGTAAGGGGTTGTGACTATATAGTATATAGAACATTGAAATAAAAAATACCTTTTATAAACCTAAAATTTTCATCTAAATATTTTATTAAATTGTACATTACTTGTACTTCACATATATGGTATTTTACTAATTTGTATCCGAATATTATTTTTTATGAAAAAACAACTTCACCGTAACCATTTTTCAACATGATAATTCCCAAAAATAAATTGTTTTTATTAATTTATTATTTTAGAATTTAGAAATTTATCTTTTAAATAAAAAAATATATTACTTGGAAAATCAATTTTTTAAAATGAAAACCATTTCCTCTATTATGATTGGTTACTTTTATTACAGTTATTTTATATTAATTATTATTTTATTAATAAATAATTAATTCTTCAATGTAAAACAATTAAATTATATGAAATTATTCTTATAATTAACAAGAATTTATCTTTTTAATTCAAAATTAAGAAAATAGTTTCAGGTTAATAATCATTATATACACATATCAAAATTACATGTCAATGAATATTTCAATTCTCCAAAAAGTACATTATCAATTATTTATAACCATTTTTTGATAATAATATAGTTTATGAGAAAAAATTCCTAAAAAAATATTAAATATTTCATAATGTTATTTTGTTTTATGAATCATGTAATTTAACATTTCAAGAGGTTGTTATTTACTAACAAAATATATACATAGAATGTGATAAAAACCATTTTAATGTTAAGTGAAATATAATGTAAAATAAAATTAATTATAAAGAATTATTTATGTATACAATTTATATTTAACCATTAATCATATTTTTTCACATAAAATGTTACATTTCATTACTTTATATATGTAATAACATAGTGTCTATGAAAACATGTATCGATCAATGTTTTTTATTAGATATAATGAAATAAATTATATGATATAATGAAAATAAAACTAAAATATAATGTATTTTTAAAACAATTCATGTAAAAATAATCGTGAATATAATAAAAAAGATCTTATAAAACCATTTTAATAAAATAAAAATTTCTTAATACCTGAATTAATATTTTTAATTAATGTATGGAAATGAAACAAATTATAAGATACATATATGTATAAATTTTTCGTTTATATTATTGAAATGAAATAAATTAATTTACAAATAACATTTATAATTTATAAAATAAATTTTATAAAAATATTCATTAGAAATTTGGGGTGTTACACTAGATAACATGATATAATAAATTCTCAACCTTCATGATATTCTATGTGGCTTAGACAACCCTTACCCATTAACATATACACCAATTTGATCCCTATTTTACTTTAATATAATGGGTATGTTCATTATATATATTGGTCATGCTGATTTTTTGATAGAGTCGAGCATGGAACTTATTTTTTATGTTTTAGGGCATAGTTTCCACCTAAATATTTTATGCCCTAGCTACTAGTCGATAGCCTCTAGCATACAGAGATGCATGCCTAAGTTCATGTAATGCATTATCTTGGGAACCAGTTAAGTAAAATAAGATGGTAAACTGTAGTTCAATAACTAATTTTATTTTATCCATATCAATGGTGTGAGATTCCAATACATTAATCATATAATTCTCATATATAGTTATCAAATAATGAAACATATTCATTCCAAACCTATTGAATTAATTGGATCATTATTGAACATTTCTCCATTATTAATTTATGAAAAAATGACTACCATTTTATCCCTACGTGATCTCCATGTATCATTTTGGAATACCCATGAATAAACTTCCTTAAATTCATGCTAACAAAAAATAATATCAAAACAGATCCTCATGTCACCCTTATAATATACTATAATCACCATATATAATATAGTTTTCGCAGTCGAAAAATATTAATTCATTTATTCAATTATATACGATGATACTTTGGAATCAATTGATGTGACATTTTTTAAGACATATAATACAATATCCTGACTCCTTCTATATGAGGGTTTTTCCTTTATCCCATTGTGTTTCTCTTGAGATAGCCTTTGTTTCATGATGTGTTATGAGGAAAAACAGAATTCCTTCTTTATTCAATGTTACCACATCCTATGACACAATTATATCACCTATTATGATATAATATCCATTTTTATGAGATGAACCACCTATAAACACTAAATTTAATTTATTTTCGATTTATAACCTCCCCTTATCTAATTCAATTCATAATAAATCCTAAAAAATAACACTAAAAATTAATGCATTACAAGAACCTTTAGAATAAATTCAAGTAATTATTCATTACAAAACCACATATAAAATAATGTTATTAGTATTATTTAATTTTCAACTAATCATATATTTTTTTCTAGTGGTGTTGGTGGGTAACTAAGGGTGGGTTTCAGGATGTTTTCCTTATAATCAAGTTGAAATTATACTGTAGGTGGATCTTAATGCCACAAAACAAGGGAGGGAATTATTACATCATGGTAAGGTTCATACAATAATATGAAACAAGAATGTGAGGATGGGTTTTCTTGTTATACCATGGGGTGTAGCATTATGCCATAACCCTATGAGCCATGCTGACCTTGAAAGGGGAATTTAACGATGACCAATATGGCCACATCTTAAAACCATTCATGTGTAGTTATTTAATGTTTTAATCTAATTAATTTATATTTTAAACATAATAAATGGCGATTCACTCATTGTTTTGGTATTATGTTCCCTCTTCCCTTCCTGCCTCATGTTTTTCTCCCTATCAATTGGGATATTCTTGGTTTATATCCAATATTGTGTGTTGTTGGTCATGGTGAGTCTCCTATATTAAGTATATGACTCACCATCCCTTTATTTTCCATTTCAAAAACCATTCTAATAAATTTTATCATTTATCCCTAATTATAGGGATTTTGTTTGATTTTGAGGAAACCATAAATTTAATCCAATTAATTTGACAATCTTCAATGATAAGGATTCACATTTATTTGAAGTATGTGTGCCTTAAACATTCCCTATGGTTTGTTTCATGGTTCATTTGATGTGTGATACATGGTATCACAAACTATGTGAGATTGACCTATAATTAAATTGAATTGTTTTACCATTAACCATTTGATATGGTTAAGGATGTTTAGATCCATGATGGATAGTTAATAAAATGTTCCTTCATGTTATGATTGTTGATGGTCATGGTATTTAATTATAATGTGATAAATTATATATTTAAAATATAATGTAGTTTCTATAGAGATATGTTATTATACAATAGTCCATTATTAGTTTAATTTATACTCCTTGAACCTTGTAGAAGAATGTGATTGAGAGAGTTCATCATGAGTCTTGACCCTTTATTTATTTTTGAGTTTCCAAACAGCACCTTTTTTTCTTGTTTGAATATATTATGGGAAGAGTGTTCTTTCCCCTACCAACTTGTTAATATCAGGTAGGTTATTTATTTTTCTATAATTATGTATATATCTTGAGAATGTGGGAACTAACCTAGTTAATATTTAACTGTTACCTAAAAAATATTCCAACCATATAATTTAATTCTTATGTTATAATGCCAAACCAATTGATTATGCCTCAATATGATTTTAATTTTGTATGTAGGGTTATATGGACTTATTAAAGTTGATGTTTATGGTTGGGATTAAATTATAATTTTTATTATGTTGTTTATGTTGAGGGATAATATTCCCATTATATGGGATATTTATGATTGATATTCTATTCCCATTATTATGGGAATTAATACCTACCATTCCATGGATGTAATTTCCATATGGAAATGATGATGATGTAGATGAGACATTATTCATGATTACTTGTTATTAAAAATATATGTGGGACATACTTCTTATGTTTTGATAATTTCATGGAAGGTGATGAGATTCCAATATGTGTATGATAATATATAGGATGCGACTCTCTTGTTTATGATATGACCCAAGACTAGGAATTCTATGTGCTCTTTTTATGATGTAGTTGAGATGTGGTTCCCTATTGTATGTACTCATGTACACTATGACAAATATGTATCTATTAAGAGGATTTGTTTCCCATTGATATGACATGGCTATCAAGATTTACCGCATATTAATTGATTTTTATGATACCACAAGTTATAATTTCCACTATTATGACTTACCCATCACGACACACTTCCCATGGTTGTTTACAATATGTAACGAAAAGTTATTCCATTTCATATGATTCCAGATATTATGCTCTATCAATATTCTTGTGATATTTTTTTGAGACACACTAATACTATGTAAATAATGTATATTTACACCCTAGTGGCATAGTAGTACCCTTATCAATGACATATTTATTATTTCACAACTTTTTTCATCATTTATTGATGAGCATATCACACAATAGTTGAACTTGTATTTACATGTTATGTTTAGGGACACTATTTTTGGTGAACAAATCAGTTATACACACCTATTTATTAGGAACCTTGGTACTTGAGTAAAATTTATGGTTCATGGTATGAGTAGGTATAAAGGTTGTTCTCTTGATTGATGAGTTATGAGGCATTCTCAGAGATAGGAGATGGGACCAAACATGGAAATCAAGTCCATTTTTTCTCATATATAATATTTTACTTATTTTTGAGTCATGTGGAATATAATATACCAACAAGTTGTCCTTTTATATATTTATGTCTATGTGAATATACTGCTACTCATTTTTTTAATATGGGAGTCGTTATTTATTTACAAATTTCATGTATCCATAATTTTTTTTTTGGTTTATTTTTTATGACTATTATATGTTTATACTACTATGATTTATGAATATCTAAAAAAAGGGACTTATTATCTCTATATTATATATAGATCATTATAACTTGTAGGTAGCCTCTAGTGTTCAGGGAGGCACACTTGATGTTTGTGGAATGAAATTCGATTAGGGTGGATGTGAAATGGTATAAAAACACTACTAAGTGGTTTTGAATACATAATTTCCTTTTGTATTACTATAAATGATAGGTTGAAAAGATATAGGATATGGTTATAATCTAAAATGGACCTTATTGCTGGGTGGAACTAATCCATATATCAAGAAAGTTTAGATTATCTGTGATGATATTGTTATTCTAATCTATTTATGTTATGATTTATTGATTTTTTCCAATATTATGAATTGGATTATTTATTTATGATTCCTATTTTTACTCTTCGACTAGGGTGTCAATAAATAATTCATTAAATCATTATCCTTAACCCATATAATTCACCTAAATGTTTTTTTCATGATTGTGTTTGAGAACCTTGGTTATAATTTGGGGTTTAGTTATTTAGAGTGTTAAAAAACATAGAGAGAATTATATTACATGAATTTATGGTGGAATTATATTTAAAATATCCATAATTATGTTATAATATTATTAAAATTATAATGTGAATCCTATCAATATCTGATTCTAATTCTAGGAGATAGAAGTTGATGCTAGAGAGAGAACCTGAGGTTATGTGACCCAAAGTTCTCTAAGGTGTTTTTATAATGTAGAGGGATTATCTAATCATTAATTATTATCCTGTCTATTATTTTCATTAGTAAAAAATGTGATTTTGAGTCTTTTTTTGGAATAATAGTGAAATTCTACCTCAATGACTGCTTATCAAGTATGAGAAGGTTTGGGAAACGTATGACCAACCATTACTAAGCCAAAGCCCATAGTTATACCTATACTTATTCTTGATCACTGGACCGATAATATTATGATTTATATGATTAATTTTATGTGATTTGGATCTCCAATGGGCGAGACTTCCATATCAGAAATGGTAATAGAGTTTAAGTCCTAGAATACACTTCTATTTTCTAGAGAGGATGGAATATCAAATATAGAATTTTTTTCTCAAGTCTATTCATAATATCTTTAACCATGTTGAAACCTCAACTTAGAGGTAGTTAAAACTTTCATTATATATGATTTATGGTTTAGAGAATCATTAGTGGAATGGTCTATTTAAAACTGATCAATATGTAACCCTTTTTTAGAATAACTTCTAAGCTCATTTTTTTCAAAATTTTCTTTCCTAGGATGCTGAGAAATGATAAGGATCATGAGTTTATGAATATTATTTGGGATAACATGTTAGCAATAGACTATGTGACCCTATTTACTAAGTTTCTTCACTTTTTTCCTTTTCAAGAGGATGATGAGACAGTTAGAGTTTTCCATTTTTAGTATGGGCCTTGAAATTTAATTTAGTCTCTTGTGAATATCTTTCGACTTACATCATTTTCTGGTTCCATGAATCATACCCATGTTATAGAGATGAACCTAGATGTGGATACACTATATGGTGATTTTTTTATATAATATATTTAAGAGTGGGTATTCATGTAATCAAAAGTGGCATTTCAGTTATTCTCATTAGCGTAGTGATGGGATGGAAAATCATGGTGGTTGTTATTCTTTTTCCTAATATGAGATGAATCTATCAGTATGTTATCAGTGTGGTAGGCTGAGTTATACATGACTATATCACCATAGATCTCTAATAGAGTATCACTGTTTCTTGTAGATGAGGTATCCAAAACATTTTTTAGATAACTTCTCCTTTATATAATTTCTATGGTGATGTGCATGCATATGTATTAATGGTTTGATTAGGTTTTTTACTATATTATGGATATTTTATTTCTTCTAGATTGTTAGGGAACATAGTTTTTCTATGTTATCATATCCATTAGAGGCAATAGATCAGTCCTTTATAGGTTAGTCATATGTCAAGAGACTTTGTAGAGGCTTGAGGATATGTGAAAGAGCTCAAATTTTCATTATTGTTTTACTTTGTAATATAATGAATCAATCCCCATGAATTTTATAATTTATGTTTAATTATCACATATTTATTTTTCATGGGTATTTTAGATAATATTGTTAAAATGGTACCAGATTTTATTTTTAGTGATTTTATTATAATAATGTTATTAATTAATGAAATTGAAAACATTAATTTGCGTGTTTTGATGTGTATGAAGGAGGAATAAATGATAATAAGAAGATAAATTATCTAGATATTAAGAATATTTTAAGAGGTTCTGAAATTTGGAAATTTCACTAATATGTAAGGGTAACATTACTCAATACATAAGTGTAACTCTAAGTAGATAGTCTAAAAATTGACAATGTCTTAAAATAAATTATGATGTGTAAGAGAAACTTTGATTAGATAGGTTGGAAAATTGACAAATGAAGAAATTGATCTATAACTATTAGATTTATTTATGTGACTGAATGATATGTAAGAGTTTTTTACTCCAAATGTAAGATTTATTCTCACAACAACCTAACATTTAATTGTCTTTGAATCGATACATAGGATTAATTTACATGGATATATGATTTGTAAGATTCTTTAACACCATATGCATGAGTTATTATCATAGACATATGATACATAAGATGTAATGACTACAATAGGGAAAAAGTATTCAATACATAAGAGTCCTCTTTCTAATTCATTACAAATTTTAAAAAGTCTCAATGTCACTTCACTGAGATATTTTAGAGTCATTTACTCCCTATATAATATTCAATGAATACCATTTGGATATAATATTCAATAAACTCTATTCATTTCTATAAATAAAGTGATATGTGATGGGGTTTACCATTACAAAATCTTAATAACCATAAATCATAGTGTGAAGATAGTTATTATGGTGTAACACCCACCTTGATTCTATTAGGAATTAAAATAAAATCCATATATTTTGATACATTTGCATTAAAAAAATAGGGAATATAGGATTATGAAATCAAAGTCATGATCATGTAATTATTTTGAATACTTTAATTCCAAAGAAAAATATAGAAGGCACTACCCACATGTAAAAACCTTTTTATAAAGACATGCCAATGTGGAATCCATGCTCTGCACACATAAACTTTAGAATTTATTGTTTAAAACCAAAACCCAATACATTATAAAGTGGTTTAGATTTAAGATGATTATAATTTTGGGATTTATTTTTTTCTATAATTACTTCTCATATAATTCATATTCTACATTCATAAATAATGTATTCTCCACCACTCTCATCATTTTCAAATATTTTTATTCCTATAGTTGTTCCCCATTTTCTTTTTGATCTAAAATACTCATAATGAAAAATAATTATCCTAATGGATATCTTGATGGTTTAATCTAGTGATGAACCAGATTCCTTGATCATTCATGTTAAATTTTCTTTAATCTTATTTGAGTTCTCCCAAGGGAAATATGTAGTAGGGAATGTTGATAGTGTATTCTCACTATAGATTTATTATAATTTATGTCTTCTTATGTGATATTACCCCTACCTTCCTTAATAATCAAGGAATATGATGAATAATTGATGGTTAATAACTAAATATGTGAGATTGAATAATGGGACGGAATGTCAGGGAGTGATATTGATTAAGAATCTCTTTATCTTACTACCCAAGGAGGCGTTACATGTGTAGTGTGGTTGGTGATTTTTATGTACACTATATATTCAAAACTACAGAAGAATATGAAGATTACACATTTTATAGAGTGTGGTCATTATACAGGTAAATTAATAACTAGGTTGAAATGACAGTTTTCTGAAGGTGATTATCCTATGAGCATTTGTTGGTTGGATAAGTGTTATACAGTGACTCAATATCGGGGGAGGGGGTGAATTGAGTTCTATGCAATTTTTTTCACTTATAAAACCCCTCTCTTTAAATAATAGTGATTATAATCATCTTTTGTTAAAAATAATAAACTAAATGAAAAATAGTAAGAGAAAGATAGAACATAAAGGATTTATTGTGCGTTGAAGCATAAATATCCCATAGTACACTCCACCAACACTCTATTCCACGAGTTTAGTGATTTTAACTTGAAAAATAATTTTTCTAGGGACTTCTCAGCTGAAATCAAGAAGCATTAATATTTTAAATAGGTCCACGAGATTTTATCCAAGCTCTCCCTTTACAAGACCTATCCACTATCTTATAACACTCTAAGACAATGAGTGCAAATGATTCTAAAGATGAAAGTAAATATTGATATAGGTTCAAAACAAAGCTGCAAGAAACAACTGGAATATGAAGAAAAAACATTCATAGATATATAATATATTTATGGAGAATCTCTAGAGGTTCTATAATTTTGAAAGATAAATTCATAAGCACAAGAATAGATATTCTTACAGATTGATCATTAAAAAGAAGAAGGTAATGTGTTTTTTGAAAACTAAAATCATTCATACATGCATATTTGTATTCACCCTTTAATATATCCCTTTTTTAATTTGAAATAAATATATTTATTAATTCCAATGGAAAAGTGAGAAATCATTTTGAAAAATTAAGTGACATGCACTTAATTAGCATGTTTCTTTTTCCAATTATATCATGAACATAGATTGTAGGATATAGAAGACTGAATCTTCATTGGATTTTTCCATTCTTGTAAAATGATAATTTGATAATGAAAACCATTCATTATTTAGAAAAATAAATTGTTGATATATATAAAATATACAGTTGAATTCTCATATGAAACAAATATAGTAAAGAGTGTATTCAAATAACACTCTACCAGTTAGAATAAAATATTGATCCTTCATAAGATAATTATATCTATATAAAATAAAAATTTGAAAGCACTATTATCATAAGATAATTTAATCACATCAAGTTAAAATATATTATATAAGATAAATCATCTTCTGTAATATAAAACTTAGTATATCATTAACTTGTTTAGTATGTGACATAATTCACTTTGTTGTTATATTTCATAATATTAATCATAATCCTTGTAAGATAAATGATTTTATTGAATAACCATCAAATATTGATTTCTTATATAGAATCATTTTTAGAATATAGTTCATCTAATCTATAAGATAATTTACTTACATTGTAATATAAACCATTAATGATGGTCTTCTAGAAGATAAAATCATTTAGTGAAAACATTATTTGAGTGAAACTGATGAGCCTATCCATAGGAGAATTTATTTTCATAAAAGATAAATTCAGATATATAATATTAATTCCATAGGAAATTGTTTTATGATAAAACTAAAAAATAAAATTAGTTATGAATAATATATATGACCCCGAAAAAATTAAGACAATATATCAGTGGTCAAAATGAAAATATAGACGAGTTTATGGGATATGGTGGAACAATATAGGTTTCCATAACAACATCTGATTTCATTCTAACTTAATGCTGATTTTATTTCTTTACATGTTTATTTTTTTTCATTTCATCATTTTCCAATCCTAAATATTTACTTTAAAAAATATAAAATCTCAAAAAATATAATAAATTTATTAGAATATTAGGTGATCAAAAACCATCTCTTTGATAGAAAACCTTGGTAAGCCACTAATTCATAGTAGCAGAAATATACATTATATCACATAACTCTTTATAAGGTGTATCAAACTCTAATGTTATTTTTAGGGAATCAACTGGTTGATTACTCACTATTCCATTCACATTTTTAATTATTTCTTCTTTCTTTCATAAAAAGAAACTAAAAAATATTCTTTTTATCCTGGATAAATTAAAATTTATATTATTATGAGTGGACTAACTACTCTCAAGTGAAAAAGGAAGCAATTTATGATGAAAAAATATCATTTGAAAAACAAAAATGAAGACAATGAGGATATGTGAAGCCAAATGGAATGGATAGCTAAATAAAAAATTACATCCCTTAAATAAATATAGGAAAAAAACTAGAATGAGTGGAGGAAGAATTCACACAACCTATTTTTCATGTTAATGAACCTAAGGGGGATAAAAAGAAAAAATTGAATATTTGCTATTAAAAATCAATCAATAATTTCTAGAATAGGATCCTGATTTGTATATGCTTTTTGATACACATGTGGGTGATCAAAAAAATTGGAATGATTTTTTAAGTAGTAAAATTCCAATGTATCCACCCATAGTTGAAGAATAAAATTAAATACCTTGATATCAATCTCTAATAATAGAAGGATAAACCACTGAGTTAGTGGAATTTGAATATATATTAAAGGATACTGATTATCTGCCCCTAACTATAACCAATACTTTCTATATAAATAAGAAAATAAAAAATATCATTAAGGTGATCTAATATGGGAGATAATCCCTACTAGAACTATTTTATTCTAATTTAATCAAAAATGAATAGTGCATTTACTCTAGTTGTTTTTTATTTTTATATTTGACCAAAAATGGATTTCCAAAGAGAGTGATGATGATGATGGAAATTCCTTTAATGATGAATAAATAAATATCCCAAAAATAGTTAAACAATTACTTGAGGGCGCTAACAAAGAGTTACCAGTGGATTTTCTTAAGAGACCTGGTTACCAGATGATCATATAAAGGGTAAAATTTATATTTTAGTACAACGTTATTTGATTTTATTCAACACGAACTATTCACTAATTTGACCTCTGATATTTTTAAAGCATCATCAAATGATTAGGCCCTATAATTAGAATATATATCCATATAAGTAATATCTAAATTAGTAGAGGATATATACATTCTAATACCCCCATCATGAAGGTTGTATCTAATTGGTAAAGGGGTGGAATTTCAATAATCTACCCAAATAAAATAATATAATTAGTGCATATATAAAAGAAAAATAAAAATTAAGATATTTTGGTTTATATAACATAATACAAATCTACCTTAATATAAGGTATACTATCTTGAAATTCTTGACTTGGGGTATTAAATACCTAGTATCTTCTTTAGGGGATTAAACTATGAAGACATTCCATTTCAACATATTTTAAATTATTTTTCATTAAATAAAATTCAAATGTTTTTTTATTGTATTCTTATATGTTTTTAGAATTCATTAACAAGAGGCTAAACACTAGTCCTAACATTATAAATAAATTAGGTTTTATTTATTCTTCTGGTCTAATTTTTTTTAATTTTATATTCATGCTACTTATGCTTCAATTCAAACGGGTAGTTCTATTTAATTATGGGTGCGTGCCAACCTATTTTAGGAGTTTTGATTTTTCTTGTTTTTTAAAATTTTGAGAAACTATGATCTTATATTAATATTTAATATCATTTTTATGATTTAATTTATTTGTAGATAGTTGAATTGTTTTTTGGAAAAAATTATTTTAAAATGATTTTTAATTTGAATTTTCTATTATAATTTAATTTTTAAATTATTTTGTATGTTTGAATTTGACATCCATGTCTATAAAACATAGATCTGAATTATTTTTCTACTCCTAAAAGGTATTCTAAATATTTTTGACATATTATTATTAATACCCTACCTTTCCTGGGGAATATTCAATATTTTTCAAAAACTAGAACTTTTGATTAATTCTCTTCCACATATTGAGAGTTTATGAAATGTTTCTGACGTGATTGAAGAACTTATTTTGCCTAGTAATATTTTTCACTTCAGACCAACCCTTTACAACAACCCCTTATGTCAATAATTTATATCAAACCTTGTTTATCCCTTAGAATCCATGAATTTACTTATTGGTTTAATCCATGTTGTAAGATTATTTATCCTTTCCTAAATTCATATTTAATATTTTTGAATAAATATTTAATGTTTAATGGGTTGAGGATGTAATTTTCTGTGTGTTCCATGGAATCAACTAATTTCTGGGTCTTTGTAGAGTAGGAAAATATTTGTGGAATTTTAAATAGAATTAGGCATGTCTTATTATCATAATTATACTTCATTATCAATATATTCTCCTAAAAAATAAAATTTAAAAAACAAATAGAAAAGAAAATTAAGGAAATGAGATTTAATTATTAATTCAGCATAAATTTATGACTCATAACCATAAAGAGTATAAATGGTCATGAACTATCATTCAATCACTGTGTTTTATTTTTTTCTCATATTGTATAAAAAATGAATAATAATTAAAAAATAAGGGTAGAGAAAGGATGAATCCATTTATTATATTTATTTGGTCACTCATGATCTATATAAATAAAAGAGAACATAGAGTACATTTTTTAATGGGTGATTGAGTAATTTATATTTCCTATGGTTTCACTTGAATTCTCAAGAAATTATATCTAAGAGTTAAATCCTCACCTTTTTAGCCTTTAAATTTTTGAATGATTTTTCCCACCAACTGTTAACAACTAAAATCCTCTTGGAAGTTTCTTCAGGAATAAAATTTTTATGTATCATGGTGTAGATAAATGATATTTATTACAAGCCAGTATTGATATATTTATTTTCCAATCATAATCATAACTAAAAATTTAATTTCTATTAGGAAAAGAGTGACATGAATTTTTAGTGCAAGGAAGGTTGTGATTAGGTTATGGATGAATTTTATAGTTGAAATTTTTTAAATTTGAAATATGAAATTAAAATAATTTTTTTTGTGAAAGATACATGATGAATTATATTTGGAAAAACTCCATTGTAATTCTCTCATTTTAATTTCTTTTGGTATTTCATTTAGATATTTGATGACTGCTACGGATTTCTATATTGAAATTTAGGGGAATAGATAGATATCAAATGTTCATTATTTTTAGTTTGTAATTTAACTAATTAATACCAATTAATTTCATTATTTATGGTTAATTATAACTTATTTATTTTACAGGGGTATTTTGGAATTTCTTATGAAAATTGATTAGAATTTTATTTTTAGTGATTTTATTATTATTTTACTATTAATTAATGAAATGGAAAACATGAATTTGGGTGTTTTTGTGGTTTAAATAGGAGTTTTAGGAAATAATTAGTTGATAAAGTATCAATATTCTATGAATATTTTGAGAGGGTATGAAATTTAGCTATGTTACTAATATATTAGAGTCACTTCACTAAATACATATGTGTAACTAGGAGTATATGGACTTAAAAAATAGAAAATTACTATAAGATTATTTGATGAATAAGAGTAACTTTGAGTATAAAATCTAGAAAATTAAAGAAGAAAAAACTCCTTGTATGTTCTAGAGTCATTCCCATGGCCACATGATACATAAGAATATTTGAATTCATATATAAGAGTCATTCCCATGACCATATGATATGTAAGTGTGTTTAAATCCATATATAATAGTCATTTCAATGTAAAAATGATATATAAGAGTCTTTAAATCCATGAAAAATATTTATCCCGACATACTCAAAATATGTAAGATTCAATGATAAAAGCATAGATAAAATATTCATTGTATAAGACTTCCCCTTCCAAATGCACTGAAAAATTTGAAAATTATTGACAACACTTCCTTGAGATATATAAGAAACCTTTAATACCTACCTAAGAATAAATGAATACACATGGATAAATTATTCTATATATAAGAGTAATTACCATGTATATAGTGATATATAAAGGTTATTTCCATTACAAAATTAGAAGAACCAAGCTTCACGGTATAAAGGTAATTGTTGTAGTGTGGTATCCCTCCAGATACATTAAGCCATTAATATAAATTTCATATATTTTATTTTCAATATAAATTAATTAGATGGAGAATAACGGATTGTGAATTTAAAACAAGGATTATGAAAATATTTCAATGGATTTAAAGTTGGAGAAAAATATAGAATCCACACCCTATATGAAAAAGCCCTACCACCTACGCCATACCCCCATGTAATCAATTCTCATGAATAGGTTGAAGTAACTGCTACCTATTTAAAACCGAAACACACACTATTTTAAATAGGATTTAGTATTTTGATAATATTATAGGTTTTAACGATTATAATATATAATAATTTTATTCTATAATTTGTTTTTATCATTTTTTAATTAATGATATTTTTCTCTCAATATCTCTCCATAATTTTCTATCCTACCATTTTCCTTCATTTTTTTACCTATCTTTCTCCCAAATTATCATTGTGATATACTATATTCATGATGGTGATTAAATAACCTAATGTATCTCTCAGGGAAATAATATATTGATGAACCTATGTCCTAAATCATGCATGCTTCATTTTATAGAATCTGATTTGACTTCTATTGAGGATAATTACTAGTGGGTAATGGTGACGTCGTATTCTCATTATGGTTTTCAAAATATTTAATTATTAATTATTATTATTATCTATCCCTTCCATTATATGTAGGTCATATGATGGGGTCGTGATGGTTAAGTGATGAATCAATTTGACTTTATACCTGGAAGGCATGTCAGGTATTTCTATCTATTGATAATACATTAAAATGTATAAGCAAGGTGGAGTTGGATGAGTATTTCACTTGTAAATTGTAAGGGACACTGCATCTTCATAAATGGGGAAGAATAGATTTTCCACAAATATGATAGAGTATGATCCTTAAGTTGATAAGATACTAATAAGGCATAAATGAAGATTCACTCATGGTGATTCTTTTTAGAGAATATGCATTCTTTCAAAGATCATTTAATTTTCATTTTCAGGGATGTTTATTTTTTACTACATTCTATCATTTTCTAGGCCCATATATTTCCTTTATTTAATAAATATAAAAATACCAAAAAATAAAGTAATATGATTGGAATAATTAGTGATCCAAAATTGACTCCTTAAGAGGTGACCATAACTATCCACGATACTATAATAGGAATAATGTAAATTATATTTTGTAACACAATAAAATAGGTCTACTAGAATTCCATATTAATTATACTAAGGTGATGAAAACTAATTATGTTGAGGGGCCTTTTACTTTTTTAGGTATGGTCTTCCCATCATATATCCTTTCATGTACTTTATTTGATACAGGTACATCACATTCATTTATATATGCTCAGTTTGCTAGTGAGTTAGGGGAGACCATCATGTAATAATATGTTGTTATGTTTACTGATACACCCTTAGGGGTATGGTTTGAGGGTGTTCATAGATGTTTTTATTATCACCTCAAGACTAGTGTATATCAATATATTTTGGATTTATTTGTGTTAGAGAAGAAAAAATTTTATTCAATCATATACATAGATTGGATGGATAAGTATAGACCACACATCAATGGTTATCATTTATGGGTATCCTTCATATATTTTTTGTGTGACTACTATACATACATTGGTTAGTGTAATTTTCAATACGGACATTCAGAACCTAAATGTCAACAACTGGGGATGCTTTCAACCCGGTATGAAAATGTTGTTCTAGGTGATGAGGAGATGTATCAGATGATATTTCATTATATTATTTTAAGGTTGTGGGATTTCACTCCTAATTACTTTTAAGGATTAAACATGAGAAATAACTCAAGCTTATGATTTATATTATTCTAGGAATAGATCCCATATCAATTCTACCCTACCGAATTCTCTTGCCGGGATTTGAGAGTTGAATTATTCACTATGGGATATAAATGTGAAGGGATTTATCTTCTTTATCTTTTCAACTAAGGGAGATCCAATTTCATTTTTTAAGAGTGTAGATATATTTTTATACTTGGGTGTGTATTATCAAAGTTTGAACCAAGAAATGGTCAAGAATAAGTATCCCCTTCCCTATTTCAATGATTTATTCAAGAATTTGAGGTAATCCAAGTGGTTTTCTATGATTATGTTGAGACTAAGTTATCATCAACTATATATGAGTGTTTTTTATATTTATTATTCAACTTTAAGATGAATATATGACCAATATGAGTTCCCTTGGATACCTTTCATGGTGACGAACACACTAGCAATGTTTATAGACTAGATGAATAATGTCTTACATCCATATATATATATATATATATATATATATTCATTTATAGTCCTCTTAAAAAATAATATTCTAGTGTAATCCTAGTCTCGTGAGGACCATTCTTTGAATTTTGAGATTCATCTGAGACTAGGATAGAATTCAATTTATACTATTTTTTCTAATATTACATTTGGATCATTAGGATCCGTTTATTAGAGAATTTGATATCATAGGTGGTCATATCGGTTGAACCTATGAATTTTGAGGTTACGTTTTCTTGGGAGAAACCCAATATTGTTTTTATATCTATAGATTCTTAGGATTGGTAAGATATTATAAGATAATCATCTGGGTGTTCTCCTATTTGGTAAAATTTGAGGATATTTTTAACCAAGAAGGTGAAAATGTTTAAACGATCTGATCCATAAGAGAAATAATTCCAAAATCTTAAAATAATATTGACATATACTTGATATATACTATAATTGATTTGAGTCAGTGGTATATATTTTACTATGATTCTTCATTAGTTTGGTTTGGATAATTTCTAATATAAATATGAAGCAGGGTTTTATATGGGTCTTGTAAGCTAGGGCCGAATGAGTGGAACTACTTGATGTGTGATCTAGATATTTTTATGGTGGTGTAAAAAATAATATTTTGCTTCTAATTCCTTTTAAGTGAGTATTTTTTGGTGTAAATTGACAATTAGAGCCTGAAGTGCATTTTCTCTAAGTGATAATTAAACCTTTGATAAAGGAGGTGGTTTGAGTACAATTAGTCCTTCGACATTGAGATGGAATTTACCCCTTGAAGGGGGAATGTTTTGGCAGACACACTAAGTAGAAAGACTCATTCATAAGAAGTTTAGGAGGATTATAGAAAGTTACAGTCGATAAGCCTATTTTCTAATATTTATCTTGATTTTTAAAAGTATTAGGGAGTAATTACCTTAGTGTGTATGGATTTTACATCCTCAATCCTTGAGAGAGTAAAGGATATTGAGCCATCAGATTCCAATTTCATAGTTATGAGTGAAAATATATATGGTTGGGATCTGTTAATTGACTGGTCCCAACATACTGATGAGGTTCCGTATGTGTGAGGCCATGTGGATGTTCCTATAAGTTTGTATGCAGATTTTATAATAAATTCCCATGACAAGAAATGATTAGTTTACCCAGGAATTATCGTGATATAGAATGACATGAATTAGCAGTATTGGTGGATGAGTATGGAGAAGGATGCTATGAGGTTTTATGTGATGGTATACCTATCATCAAGTGGAGGAGAAGCACCAATGACCCACTGGCCACCTTCATTTGTTTCCCATTCTTGAGTGGAAATGGGATTATTTTTTGATAAATTCTATGAAATGGTTTTCATGATTACCTATGGTTAGTGAGGAGGTATAATTTATTATGCATTGGTTTATGAAGTTTCCAAACTTCCTTACAATTGGTGTGACCCACTCAGTTGATGAGATAGGCCAATTATATGATTTGGAGAAATTTTGTCTTCACCTGTGTTGAGGATTATTTTTTTAGTTTAGGATTCCTAATTTATGACACACTTAGGGTTGATATTGTAGAAGTAACATTATACTCTAGTGAATTTTATCATGACATAATATTCTTAGTCTGATGGGACTTTTACCCATACCATTTATATTATAGAGGACATTCAATGATCATGTGTCTTGGATTTTAAAAGTTAATGGGAGAGTCATCTCTACATAGATGAGTTTTTCTATAACAACATTTATCAATCATCAATGCATAATAAATATTTCAAGACCTTTAATATAATTCCATGTCTATCACTTATATTATTATAATAGGAAGGCGGTGTCAGTGGTTGCTTGGTTGAGTCTCATGAGAGAGATGTTAATGAATATTTATATAATGAGGAAGTAGTTGGGAGCCACTTAAATAATGAATATATTTTATTCAAATTAAAGACTCCTTTCCCTAGAGTCTGATCTGGGAGATGTTTTATTTTTACAGTTGTTAGCTCAGTTGGGGAACCAATGTATTTTGAGGAAGAGAAAGTTAGTGACCAAGTTTGTGGGGTCTTTTTGAGTTTATTCAGTGGATTGGTACTATGTAATACTAATGAGTTATTCCTTTTATTTTCAATTATATACATGATTAATTTCATGTATCTCATACCAAGATACATGACCCTAACCATTATAATTTTATTAGTATCAATGGGGTTAAGTGGGATCTTGATATGACATTTAAGGAATGAATGATTTGCATATTGGATTAGAGTTAGAAGACTCTATGTGGGAAGATCTACACTCTAGTAGTAGTATATTGGAATCTAGGTAATATCCAAGAGGAGTCATGGGATTGAGAATTTGAAATATAGGGGTAGTGGCAGGATCACTACAAAAAAAGTTACTTATACCAAAAGAAATTTAGTGACAAATAATATATTTGTTGGTATAAATCTGTAATTCCAACAGATACTAAGTTTTGTTGGTATTAATTTCATATACCATCTATTTTTTTACCAACACATATATCTGATGATATTAATTGTTTTATACCAACAAATCTTTTACTAACAATAAAATGAGTTTCATTATCATACTAATAGTAACAATTGTTTTACCAACAAATGAATCTACTATTATTAATTATCCTCACTAAAAAATATTTTACCATTATAAAAATATATTATAATAAATTATTCAGTAATAATTATTATTTTAGAAAATTGAATAAATTTGTTAACAATTTAATAAAAACACATCAATTTTCAATATATTTTTTATATCTTGAATTAAAATATGTTTAATTTAATAATATTTATATGTTTTTAGATAAATTATATATATATATTAAAAAATATAAAATTGTTGATAATTGAGAATTTTATTGAAACCCTAATCGAGATTAGTCTTTACGCCAATCCATCCACCTACATCAATCAGCAACGAATTCTACAATCTCTCACGAAGCTTCAACTACCAGGGAAAGAACTTTCCTCACCACGGTCGAGCACCCGCAGCCTTGAACGAGAGAAAGCCGATGATGACAATGGGAGATCGTCGCCAAAGAAAATGTCAGGATGAAAAATTCTAGATTCATTTGTGAATGAGACGATCGAGGTTGGCGCCGATCCAAACCCTTCATCGTGGTGCCATATAGGATAAGAAAGGGTCCATTGAAATCCAATGAAGACACGCCACTTGTTGAGGGAAGAATCTTGGGCCACGGTACGATTCGGACGCACACAGTCCCCTTCTGAGGAGATCTAGTATCACCAGGGTAACTTTGATGGACAAGAAATACCACCACCCTACACTCGTTGTACATGGACAAGAGATGAGACCCGCCACAATGACCGGACTTGGGGCTGAGCATCATGGAACAGGGGCATGGTGACTTGATCATACGCTAACACAACACCACGAGAGAAACACTGGTTGCTGATGCAGAAACAACAGGTCTTGAAGCTGATCCAGGTAACCAAAAAAATAACAGATTTATAATCATTCAGTTCACACATATTTGTTATATATGTTGTTTTTTAAATAATTTGAATTTGTAATTTTTTATCTTGAGTTTCTGTTTATTACTTTTATTGTGCTGTTTTTTGTTGATTCTGGTGAAACACTACATCCCTGAGACTACTATTCTACAACAGTAGGACATGCTTTGGGGTTTGCTACTAATGTATGTGTTATTGCTTCTAAGGAAAGTGTTCTTGCTACATTTGTGATTAGGAACACTTTGACAATATGTGAGTTTTCTTAGTGACTTTGTGAGTATGTGTTATTTTTTCCTTTGCGAGTATGCATACTTCAACATTCCCATTGTAAGTGTTCTAAATTAATATACTTTCATGTGTGGTATCATCTATTATTTTATTATGCACTGCTTGATTTTATGTATGGGATACTGCATAACCATTTCTCACCAAGAAAAATAACAAATTTTTATGATCTATTTATTTATTTACTAATTTGTATGGAAGGATCTAACTGATTCAGTTGGTAGTTTTGGACCATCTACATGCCTACTCAAAGAATGCATCTTGTGATGAATATATAGAGGTACCCAACCACTCTATATATATATCTCTCCCTCTCTATCTCACATATATAATCACTATTTGTTCTGGATATCCTTTGTTTATTTGGTGAATTTATGTAATAAAATTGATGTGTATAAGTTTAGGTCAATTTGTTTACTATAGATTTATCACACAGAAATAGTTTTACATATCTTATTTACCATAAAAATTGTTTTTTCACACTACATCATTATGAAAACATTTATAAATTTATATTTTTATTTTAGTACATAATTAACGCTAGCAATCCTTTTTTCTGGTTTTATAACTCCAATGTTTCTTTGATTTTTTTTGTTCTTTTGAAAGAGAGTTTCCATGGAACATAAATCTGAAATGAATTCTATATAATTAGATTCATAGAACATAAATATATGCATTGAAAACATAAATATATGATATCTATCGTGTGCTCTAAAATGGGAAGAATAGTGCTAATAGTTTTGGTTTGAGATGATATAAAATTAAAGAGGACATGAGTGGGTGGATAAGAAATGAGAGAGTAAAATGGTTAGAGAAGTGCTACTTTCTTTTTGTCGGTATTCAAGTTTTGGTTAATAAATTAGGCCTAATTTAGCATAATGATGAATGGTGATCCAAATGTGCAAAGAGTTCTAAATTTTCAGATTTGGTTCCTTCATCATAAAGGTCACATGCTTAAGTGTTATCTTTTTTCTTGTTGATGTTATTATATTTTCATGTGTGAACGATGATGAGGATGAATGCTAATGTGGATTGAATGTTTTTTCAAGTATACCAACATTCCAACACATTGATTTTCATTTTATTTTCTTGAAATATGGAACCAAATCATCATTGGAAACAAATTGGGAATAATATATCAAATACCTACTCTATTATCATTGGATAATGATTTAGAATCCTAGGAAACTCATTTTTTTAGTGCACTATAAGGCAAGGAAACAATTATTGTTTTTTAATGTATTGCACCCTTTCTAACTTGTTTAATGTCTTATCCCCCCGGGGGGTGTTTTTCCTTAATTTTAATGGTTCTATTTTTGATTTTATAGGTAACATATATTGATGTGTCTGATGATACAATCTATGCACTGCATGCAAGATATTTTCAAAGGAAAACATTAGTTTGAAATGTTCAAGTCATAACAGTTGGCGGTGTTTATCCTAGAATGAGAAAAGGTTTTATTTTAGAGTATGCATTCCTTTTATTTTACATTTAACACAATTTGAGATAATCAATATTTGTATATATAGCACATGAACTCATTTTAGACATTTCACTTTCATTAAATATGTATTGTTTTACACATAATTGTTGAATATTATTCAAAGTTTTATTAAATCTTATCACCCTCTATGATAGATATTATATTTATAAATAGATGCACTTGTCCTATTAACTTTGGTCCTAAAAATATGTTTCAATTCAACAACGTTACACTTGGTATTTTATAACCAATAATTACTTTGATAATATGTTCCTTTTAATAAGAAATTGTCTGTAAGAATCTTGATTATCAATGAAATGTCATAATTTTTATTATACTATACACTGTGAAATCTGGAATCTCTATATGTGTAATAAAATTTCTTGTCTGTAAACTCAGTGTGCAATCATTGTAAAAATCCGTGTGTGCAATCTATGTAAAAATCAATGTGTGCAATCTGTGGGAAAAAATCATGTGTACAGTCTGTGTTTAATCTATGTGTGCAATATGTGTCTGTAAACTCAATGTGTAATCTGTCTCTGTAAACTCTGTGTGTAATCTATGTCTATAAACTCACTATGTAGACTCTGTGTAATTTCAGTGTGTAATGTGTGTGCAATCCGTGTCTGTGTGTGAAAACTGTGCGTAAACTTCAGTGTAAACTCAGTGTTTAACCTCAATGCATAATCTGAGTGTGCAATATGTGTATGTTTTTACAAACTATGTGTAAAATTAGTGTCTAATCTCTGTGTGAAATCTGTGTCAGTCTGCGGAAACTGTGTGTAAGATCAGTGTAATCTATGTCAAAAATATATGTCTTTGTGTGCAATATGTGTGTGAAAACTCAGTGTGTATTCGGTTTTTTGTAAACTCAGTGTGTGATCTGTGTCTGTAAACTCAGTGTGTAATATCATTGTGTGACATGGGTGAGAAATATGCCTCTATATGTTCAAACTATGTGTAGGAAACCTAAGTCTCATAGCCCGACCACTATCCACTCTAAATTAATGTTCTTTCATCTATTTACCAGCAGCATTATCATTTACAACCAATATGTCAGCATTATCTTTTACTTGATTTTGTATTATATTCTTAGGCCTTTTATTCATCTTGTAATGTTGGTTAACTCTTTCTTTAAGAAACCTGAGTCTCTCATCATGTTTTCAATGATCCCTTTCATTAATGTTGGCACCATGTTTAACCCAAACTAGAGTGGTTGTTTGCTGCAACAAGTTGTCTGGTCATGGCTGGTTCAAAGTTCCTTGTTGATCATGCTATATTGGGATGATCATCACTGCACTTGTGTTTGGCCACTAAAAATTTGGGTCATGCCACAATGATGGAGTAGGTTTGGTGCCCATCATCAATTAATTCCTGTGTCGAATTTCTAGATATGGAAGCTGATTCTGGGTTCGTTGGGTATGGCTACGAAGCTAATCCTCACATAAGCAGAAATGGAGGTTAGTGTTAGTGGGTGTGTTGCTAGTTGTGACTTGGGGTCAAGGTGACTTGAAGCTGGATTGCGTATCTTTTATCTAAAGACCTTAGCTTGGTACGTTGTTGTTTTTTCCTATATAGGATTTCTAGTTTAGGTTGCCTAGGTGACATGATAAAGGGTTTCACATGGAAGGAAAGATATATTAGCATCCAACACTTCACAAATCCCGACATGCCACACCCAAAACATGAGTTCATGGAATCCACCTTGAGTAATAATTGGCAGTAGCCGAACATGGGTTTACAGTTAAAAGAGGAGTAGACGACCTAGGTTGTAGCTGTTGGAGAATCAAACAAAAGCTTCGTCAAGATAGAGGGTTGTGCTGGGGACGGTTATACAGGTATTGTATTGAGCTAAAGGTTTTTTGTGTGGTGGCCCTTTCTATATTTTGTTTAAATTTTGCAAGTATAGGAAGGAACAAGAAGGTATACAGTGCATGATATTTGCTCTCGACCCATTCCAGGGTTTTCTAGTGTAACATAAATTCAAACTCAGTTGATATTTTCCTTTTTTATGCATTTTTTGCTTAGGTTTTTATTTAAAGGTGAATTATAATTTTTCTTTAATGCATAAAATGTATCTGAAACTCTATGATTAGCTATTCTCATTAATTGGTCTCCATAAGGACTATCACTCTCTTATTGCTGCTTGTGAATAGTGAATGAATTTCTGCTTTATAGACTGATCTTTTCATGCTTGAACTGAACTATTATTATATGATGAAGGACATTATTTATTTTTTCTTGAAAATTAATCAAGAAAATTATTTCATTTTTAGTTTCAATATAATTATTTTTTAATAAATATTGGTCATATTGTTTCTTTGAGTTGGGGATTTCCCATGGAGCTACAACTTTTAGTTTTGTATTCTGGCCCTTCATCTTGAATTTTTCACCCAGTTCAGTTGTCATAGATTCTTGCTACTAGTTGAACAATCCATATCCATTTTCATTTGGTGATCAAGATGGTCTTATACCTTTGAATACATAAAGGTACAATGAGATGGGGGTATTTGGATGGACATTTTTAGATTTGAGTTTATAATATGAAGGTGACTTACTTCATACTACATTATCAATTTTCATTCTAATATTATTATTTGTGTTGTGTTTATTTTCTAAGTATGTGATTATGGTTATGGATTGTGAGTAATGGACTTTAGATGTTGGGAATTATGCATGAAGGGGTCATGGTTCCAGAGATATGGATTGACTGGTGTTGGATATGATTCGTTGTCATGGATTGCTCGCTTGCATGCCATAGATGGTTTGTTGGTGGTACTCACTAGTGTCTAGTGTAGGAGGTGGTTCACTGGCATGGATGTTTTCTCACACTGATGGGATGCTCATGTGTACATGTGGATGGGTCGGGGTGGTCTCAACGTTGTGTGGGTGTGGTGTGATGGATCTTTTTGTATTTAATTTCATTATTAATATAATTAATTTTTTTCTAAGATTGAACATTTGTTAAAATCTTCTTTGGTTTAATAATTATTGTAGATGTATTATATATGATAAATTAATTAATATTTATAATATGAAACTTGATTGAACATGTGTTAAAATCTTATTCAGTTTATTTAATAAAATTGATGTATTACATATGATAAAATAATAAATATGATATTTAATTTTACGAGTAACAAAATTTTATAAATTTTATTCAAATGTAATTTATAAATAAATGTATATTTTATGCTGGTAATATTATTACCAACAGATAAATTTGTCATCAAAACCTATTGCTAAACACATTAACCCACATATATATTATATGTTGGTAATATTATTACCAACATAAAAAATTTTCATTATAAATTTTTGCTAAACATTATAACTAACATATATATTATCTGTTGGTATTATTATAATTGCAACAAAATGATTTTATCTGTCGCAAAATCATTTAGCGATAGAGTTTTAACCAATAGTTTAGTGACAGGGACATATATGTTCGTAAAACGTTTTATCAATAGAAAATGAACTTTTACCGACGGATATGATCCTATTGGAAAAAGTGAAATATTTTGTACTGATATTTTCACAAATGAGGCGTAGAGATTCTCGAAATGAAACAAAATAATGATATACTTTATTTTTTGGATAATTTAACACCTTGGATATTACTAATAATGAATTAAAATTAATTTTCACATATCCTGATGTATTTTGTTTTTTAGACTATTGGATAAGTTAAATATGGTTTTGGATCAGTTTCAGGAAGTTGGTCCTGGGGTTTGGGATAACATTTTACTATATATGGCTCATAATACCCAATACATATGGGTTGCACTATGATGAGAGGTTGTTTAGGATTAAAATTTTATAGTAGGTTTAGGGTCATTTTTTCTTATAGGGAATTATATCTTGGTAAGGGATATTGAAGAATATGTTTTTGGTAGTAATGATTGGTCAGGTTTCCACCCAATAATTTCACTATGAATCCTAAGTAAATTGGAGGGTATTGTTCCCTAATGGAAATAATCCAAATACAACAGGTCCTAGGTTAGGGAGGTGAGGTTTTCCCATTATAAAACGTGGTAGAGAGTTTCATCATGAACCTATGGGACACACCACAATGTGAATATGTAAGGGGAATTATTCCATGATCTATATTATTATGCCACAACATCTTCCCATTTATATTTTAGGGTTTTTATTAAATTATTTTAAATGATAAATAAAATAAATAAAAAATTTATTATTTCTTTACCAGGGAATTCCATCCCCCTTCCTTATTTTCTTCTCCACTTTAATTTTGGATATTCTTTTTTAGTAGCTAGATTTAAGTTTCTTCAGTCATAAATAGTCACCAATGTCAAGGATATGATTCATCTTACCTCTATTTTATATTTCCAATGATTTTTTAATGAATTTCAACAATTTTTCCTAATTCACGATTTTTTTCATTTTTTTTGTAAAACCAACATTTGGATGCAATTCATCCAACGATCTTCAATGAGTAGTCATACAATGTATCATGGGAGGTGGTCCCTAACCATTCCTAATTGTTTATGTATGTTTCATATGATGTGTGATATATGGTCTCACCACCCATATGTGATTGTACTAAAATTAAATCGAATTTTTTCCCATGAATCATATTAGTTGTGTTAGGATGTATAGGCCTGTGATGGACCCTTAATGTTATATTCATTGATTCCATGGTAACATATGGTAGTGATATTGAATCAATGTGTGATGAATCATATAGTTGAAACCCAATAGGGTGTCCTTTGAGTTATTTTATGATGAAGGGGGCCATGATTAACTTCCCTTATCCTTCTTAAACATGAGAGAGGTATGTGAATGAGATAGGACAATTTTAGGATTGACCCTTGATGGGATTTTGACTTACCATGTATATCTTTTTCAGCTTGTTTTCCAACATTATTGGGTGAGTGTTATTTACTATGCTAATTTTTTGGAAATCAGTAGGTTATTATTTGGATATGATTGTATATATAGATCAATCACATGTGAACTAACATAGTTAATATTTAATTTTGAGATGTATAATATACCAACCATAAAGTTAAATTCTTATGTTATAATTCCAATGTTATTTATTATTCATTATTTTGAATTGGGATATACACATGGGATGATATTATCTTATTGTTTTTTATTGTTATAGTTGGGATGGAATGAACAATTTTATTTTCTTATTTATAGCAGGGGATATTATTCCTATTATATGGTATTTTCATGAAAAATAATTCATGTCCATTATTATGTGATTAAAGTCCCACTATGATATATAATCTAATTCCCATGTGGTGATGATGATGATGGATATGGGACGTTATGCCGGATTACTTATTATTACTCATGGATGTGGGACATACATACCATGTTATGAATCATCCATGGAAGGGGAAAATATTTCCATATGTGAATGGTTATGTATGTGATATGATTCCCTTTCTTACGATGTTTACTTAGTCTAGGGATGTATTTCCCTCTTGTGTGACACTTATGCCTAAGGTTTTTATGCCCTATTATGATGATGAAGTTGGTACATGATTCCCACATGTATGTACTTTATTAGGGGAACTATTACTCATGTGTATTGATTATGAGGATCATTTTCCCATTGACATGACATGGTTACTAGGTCGTACTATTGAATCATTAATTTCCATGATATCATAGGATGTTATGATCACCATAGTGACTTACTTATCAAAATGTTTTACCCATGAGTTTTTTAAAATATATAACAGGATGTTATACACATGCTTTTGAATCCATACTTTATGACCAAATGAAATTATTTTTATATTTTTAGAGAAACACAGGTACTAGGTGAAGTAAGTGTTTTTACACCTGAGTGGTTAAGTAGTACTCATGAATATGATATATTTATTATTTATATTGTTGTCTATAATTTATTTTTTGGAATATAACACCATATATGCACATGTATTCACTTGATATGTTTAGTGAAACCTTTATTTCTCGACTACTATGTTATATCCACACCAAAATTTGGAACCTTGGTACTTTAGATGACTTTATGGTTTGTGATCCAAGTAGGGGAGAGGGCCTTGCTATTCATGTATGTCCTATGGATCTTGGTAGGATTAGTGATAGAAGATTATTAATCGACTTGGTTTATGTTTTTATATCATTCATACAATTTTTTCTTATTTTTTTCATATAGTATAAAATATACCAAAAAATATCTCATTATATAAGTATGTATGTGTGACATTACTATTATTCATTTTTTACAACATGGGAGTAGTTATTTTTTTAATAATGGAATGTTTCTTTAATATTCACTTATTATTGGTTTATTTTGTGATTGATATTGTATATTTATCCCATTGTGATTTATGACTATATATATCAAATAGGTATATTCACTCTACTTCATACATAGACCCTTTACTTTAGTTGGAATCCTTTAGAGTTCATGGAGGTGCGCTTGTGGTATGAGGATCCGAGTTTGGTCAGAGTGGATGAGACATCGGCTGGGGACACTAAATTCATCACATATAAACATCATCAGTACAGTAATAATTTGATAATCATCTATCTATTCATTCCACATATATTGTTTTATACTATTCAATAATTTCAAAAATCAATCACTATATGACCTTCTATTCAGAAATAGTATATGATATTTTTCTCTATATATAATCCGTTCTACAATGAGTTTTCATTTCAATGGTTTCTTTATTAATCATCACTATTTGATAAAAAATTCGCCCATAACTAAATCAATAGGGTATAAATACTCTAAAATCAATATTATTTAGTGGTAATTATCTAATCCCATTAATAATAATGACCGTGGAGGGGGTGGGGGTTAATAAGGTCCTTAAACTTATAATCACACCTTTATAGTAGTGATGAATTTCATGTATGAATATTATATCTCTTATAGGAAGGACTAGCCCATATTTATTCAAATGATGATGAAGAATGAAAAAAGAATACATTGATAAATTCATTATTTACTTGGTTTATCCAATATGATCTAAATCTAATGTAGATGTTTCTCTCTATTTTATAAATAAATAACTCTAATGATTCACATATTAAATTTATAAAATAGCGTAAGCAATTAATTTTTATCCCTAAAAACACAAGAACACATCACATACTCAATATAACAATATATATTAAGTGAGGTAAAATATTAATAAATAGACCTATATAAAAATCTGACTAACTTAACACATGTGTATGTTCATAGATATTTTTGTATCCCCACCCTTCTCTAAAAATTATGTTATATATATATATCTCTCTCTTTAAAAAATCATATTATCATTTTTTATACTATTAATTTTATCAAACCCTCATTACTGGTTCACTCTATAAATTTAATGGGTATTGTTGAACCTACCAAAAATAAATTATATTATACCCCCACTTCATTCTCCACTAACTGAGTTGATATTATCTACTATGAAATATTTCTTTTCCGAAAAAATCATTCTTCTACCAAAAACATTATTTTAGGAATTCATAACACTTATACCTTTATCTAATGATTCCCAATCAATGGAAAAAACTAAAATGAAGAAAATTAAATCATAGTTTTAATCAACATGTAAATGAATTCCCATCAAACCACTAAAAATTCAACTATGGTCTTCATTATAATTAATAAAAAATTTAAAACATATATAATGAAATTGATGCTTGAATAAAAAATTCATCAAATTCCCTAGATCACATACTTTAATGTATTTTATTATCATTCATGGTACTATCTTGATCTACAAAATGGAGTCATCACTATTTTTGAATTGTACTTTTACAAGAATTATTCCAAACCCCAGATTATGGTTTCTCAATATCATTACATATGATATAGTTTAGAATATTTTTCTCGCCTAAAACAAAATATTATTACCATTTGTGACTCATATATGGCTCATGATAAGAATAAATTTTTTGTTGCAGAAAATTCTTAAAGAGGGATAAATATTATCAACATCTATTATAAGAGTTTAATGTATGTTTCGGCCCATATTAATTCTAATTCATCGTATTTAACTATATAATTTACAATGTTAACAATATTCTCAATGTGAAAAAATAAAACTCCCTTCATGGGG
Organism: Viscum album; assembly: GCA_963277665.1. Taxonomy (NCBI): domain Eukaryota; kingdom Viridiplantae; phylum Streptophyta; class Magnoliopsida; order Santalales; family Viscaceae; genus Viscum; species Viscum album. The sequence goes on from OY728126.1 coordinate 5,443,233, forward strand.
CCAACAATTTCTTTTATGACCCATATTATGAAAACAAATATCACAACTAATGATACACCAATAGAATTATTCTAATAAAAAATTTTGTTATAAAATATAAAATGATATTTCTTATTAATTTATTTCAATAACTCTTTCAACACATAGATTTTTCATTGATTGATATTTCATATTATGATTTGTTATTATCATTATTAATAAATATTATTTGGGATTAAAAAAACCTCTAATGTTTCTTCGATATATTTTTTGTTCATGAAATAGATAGTGAAACTGCCTAGGTTGTATCCAAAAATTGAATTCAATAAATTTTTATTTATGACACTTTACTGTGGAGATGATATTTGTTGTCACCAACATAATATAACATGGCTAGTAGGTTTATCTTTAAAACATCTTGTAACAGATAGTGAAATTCATTGATTTTCTCATGTTATATCAATACTTTTTTATGGGAAATGATTTTCAATGTCACCTATTATGTTATCTTTCATGGGTTTCAACTCCATGACATCATAATATATATTATAAAATCTTGAAATATGATACCTCAAGTCACTATTAAGATATACTATAATAAAGTTAAATAATATTAATCAATTTATGCCTAATATCATTACATATAATTAAAAGAAAAATATATTCACACAAGTTTGTAACAAAGTCAAATTATATAATTATAACATAAATATGATCCAACATTCTACCACATTGGATTTGTTTAAAAATTATAATTTTTATTAATTTTCTATCATTAATATAAAACTAATCCCTTTTAATGAAAAAGAAAAAAATTATCAATTAATATTAAAAACAAAAAATACTTATCCCATGTGATCTATGCTTAGTGTAGAAAAAAGGTAAGCATATAAAGGGGTTATAACACTTTTTAAGAATTAAAAAATTATAATCCCATACACATAACATTCAAATCACCAAAAGGGCTACATAAAAATATCGAATAAATAGGGGAGTGAAATATTATCATGAATAGATAATATAACACAAGGGGATTAAACAACAAGGTCCAACCAATGTTTTTCATAAGATAAATTAAACAAATATTTGGTCACAATTTCATTTATATTTTCAATAATGCATTTATATTATAGTTTTAATATATTTTATTGATCCTTGATTTTTATTTAATGACACTTGATTTATTTTTATTTTAGTCTATACTTCTCTAATTTTTTCTTAATAAGGTTGTTAAAACAACTATTGTTACATAGAATAGAAATAGGATGTTGTACATTTTTACCCAAGTCAATAATATATTATTTCATTTATAGAAACTGATTCCAAGAATGAGTAATAATAATGTATTATTCTGCATCTATGATTAAGGTGATATTTTCTTGGTTATTTCATAACAATGACACATGATTAATGTTCAAAAGATATCTCCCACAGAAGTATACTTCTATACATTTCTAGATCCTTCCCAATCAATATCATTGAGACCATGTAATTTTGATTATAATATAGAAAATAATACAATCCCTAGTATATTGTTAGTCTAAAATATCTATGAATTTTATTCATTCCATCCATGTGAAATTATTTAGGTGAAATTTTATACTTAAAATAAATCATTTTTTATAAAAAAGATCTATTTTTGATATAGTTAAGTACAATACATTTCCTATAAATTTATTATATTAATTATTATTTATTGACTTCCCAATATTATTGTTCATCAATATTCATATTGTAGTAATAGAAGTATATACTATCTAAATTATATTTAAAAACACTTTATTATATATTATCTATGAAATTAAGGTTCATTTTTTCATCTATAAAATATTTAAACAGAATAAAAAAATTCTATTCTATATTTAGATGCATTTAAAATATCCTTTTTATAAGATCTATAAACTATTCACAATAACAAATCCTTTATTATGTAAATATATTAACATTTATATACACAAATAACATCATTTAAACACCATAATAACTCTTAATATAGAGTTTTTTATCAACTCATCCCTTGATTAACTTCAACTAATATAGATAAGTATCAATCCTTGGGACCCTTGATTTGAATATTCATTGTAATACATAAAATTATCACTTTATATCAAACAATTAACATCCATAAACATATATTTTAAATATATCTTGTTTATTAAACCACACTTCTGTTATTATGTATCTATTAAAAACAACACTCAAGATCCATGTGTTTAATATTGAATTTTATTTATTAAAATATGAAAAAAGGTGAAACCATTACGATAAAATTTTAATTTGTGTAAATTCTTCATCTATATCTAGATCTTCAATATGTTTATTTCACTTGAACACGTGACCTGAATTGTTTCCAATTAAACATTTACTCTCATTAATTTTATTTCTTTGTACCCATTTGAACTATAATAATTCCATTTACTAGTATTGACACCAATTTTATGGTACTGATCTTTTCAATATGACATAACTCTTTATATATAGCATTGATACAATTTTCTTCAATGATCATTTCCTTATAGATTTTTTCCTTACTGAATTTAATAGATTAGTGTCTTGATTTTTCATTATCACTTGACTTATCCTAGAGACAATTTATCTCCCACAATTTCCTCATCATTAAAAAATTTCATTCTAGAACCTCATTTAAGTTCCAATAGAATTTATATTTCTTTTATATTCTAATATTTAGAATTATAAACTAACATGTAAACCTTATTACCAATAAGTGATATTATAATTTCATATACATATTCACTTTTCTCCTTAAAATATTCAAAGATACTCACACCAATGAATATTTTTTCTAAATATATTATTATATATTTACTTTTAAAAATTTCTTGAGACACTTTTTATAATTCAAGTATGTTTTTTATTTGAAGTAAATATAAGAAATTTTCCTTCACTTCCATAATATCAATACATTCCATGCTTCCCATCCTTATTGAACACATATCACATACTTTGAAGTATTTGAAAATAAATTACAGTTCATTTCCATTTATACCATAATCATAAGGAGTTTAATTTTTTAATGGTTAGAGACAATCTAAATTCAAAACATAAATATCACAATCGAAAATTCAACTTTTTAATAATTACTTAGATTTATTAAAAAGCAAATACATTCTTATATTTCATTGATTATTTTTATGATTTTAGTCCCACAATTTTTTTTCATTTATTGGGAAATTGTCACCTATTTTTCATAGAGTAATATTTTTTATTGAAATATTAAAATGGATTAAAATTTTAGTTTTCAATTGTTTTGTTTTATCTTTTAAACTTTTAGAATCAATACTACAATTAATTATTGAGTTTTGATGATTTTTTAAGTGATTAAAATATATTTAAAAGAAACCAAATAAGATACTGAAATTCTGGAATTACTGTAGATGATTGGCTATCACTCAAAACATTATAAAGACCTTGAATAACCATACATTTAAACTTCCATGTGGCTATATGTATTTAATTTGGTCGATCCATTGACTGAAAGAATAGTACGACCATAATAATAAATTCTCCAAAAACCATACATTGATTTTATTTAGTACACATTCATTCAGACCAACCATATGGATTCTAGATAACCATGAAAAGATAAACCATGTGATAATCAAACTCATGATGAAATCAAAGAAAAAACGTGTTTCATCAATTGATCACAAGTATAAGTTTGGTAACTATAATTTAAAGATAGAAAATAAGAATAGATATGATCTAATTTGAATTCCCTAGACTAATTATATGACCATTCCAATCGAACGTACAATGAATTTACTATATATTAACTTTTTTTCATGTAGTAACTTTAACCTCATGGTTGATCAAATGAGTTGAACATCATGGTTGATCTAATAATTTTTCAAAAATAATTATAGAGAATGTAACATGTATGTTTAATGAATCTCAAATGTACATTTAATAGAATATTTAGGCCTTAATGTCATTATGCATAAAATAATATGATTCTTACCAGTGGATTTAAAAACGTAAAATATATTAATCAACTCCAAAGAAGGAATGTTTGAAGTCATTCATATTATATATATTCAAAAATTGAGGAAAAATTAAATCATTAGAAAATTTTAAACATAGGATCAAGGAATGTTTGACTATCCAATGATGAAGGGAATTATTTATTTTTAAAGAAATAACTAGATACCTATATATAAAACAGGTCTCGCATTGGGGTTGAGAACTTTTCCCTAGACCTACTCACATGATTATTTATAGGATTTTAATGCTACATTAATTGTCTCGTTGTATTTTCTATTTTACATTTTGTAATGATTTATTCTTGTCTTAGTAACCCATCACATAGTGGTGTAAACTCTGAGTGATTGGGGAAGGAAAATTTATCTCTTGTAGTTCATGAGTCTTAATTTGTTAATGAATAAAATATAATTCCTTATTAATTGACTTTAGTTAATATTGAATATTTAATCATTTGAATGAATTTTTTAGACTTCAAACTAGTTCACTATTACTAATTTAGTTGATAAAATATAATCTCTATCCTCATTGTGTTTCTTGTCTCGAAGGGGTAGGTTACATTATTTGGTGAGTGCTTAGAAATTAATCTTAGATTCATAAGATATTTGAATGTATTATGGATTTACAAGGAACACCAATACCCAATTGAGTTCTTTAAAAGGTAATTTAGGAGTATCTTGATGACCTTTCATACATAGATGAAGATAGTTTGACCAAGTATTAATAATTATTATGCCAATATTAAAATTTTCCTTTATCATATGGTGCTTATATGTAAATACCCATACCCCATTATCCTAGGGTTAGTGTTTTCTATATTAAATTGGTATACGATACAAGTGATTGAATCTGAAAGGGTATAATAGTTTAGTAGTCTTGGAAAAATAGATACATAAATGAATCTCATATTAAAATTGAAAAAAATAAAACATAGTATTTTATCTGAGAACACCATTACTTCATTGAGAATATCTCTACATATAAATCATAATATATGTCAAGGTATCCTAGGGAATGGAAGCACAAGAAAGGGGTAATATGATATGCACTGTAAATGTATGTATACAATGGAAGCTATCATGAATAAATAAGTCATAATCAATATGGAAATGTAAATAACTGAAATCACATTCTATTTAATAAATAAATTTAGAAAAAACAATAATATGGCATGAATAAATGATGATAAAATAATGACATATAAATAATCACATAAGCTTGAAACTTATCCTTGGATATCATAAATAAACAAATAATCACATGGATATAAATGACTAATATCATAATGATGGAATGCATAATTATGAAAATCATAAACATGCCATCAAAGACTTTTTCAAAGACATCTTATATAAATGGGTAGGGCTTAAACCAAAACACAAACTAGTTTGTCTTATAAGACCTACTGATGAAACGAGGGGCCATAATGGCCCCTCCCATAACTTTCTAAGTATAATGATTTCCTAAAATAAAAGGGTTGAAATATAATCAACAAAAATATTCTTATTGATAAAATAGCATATGAAATGTTAATACTTTCCCCAATTTGTAAGCAAATTATAAACCATCGTGATTTATATGGAGAATGGTATCAAAATAGTACATCCATGGTAAAGTTGATCATAAATCCACTAGATAAAAATAAGGGTGGAATCATTAAAATAGATACATAGTTAAGAATATATCAAATAAGTTTCATTGTCATTTATGAATATAAATACATTAAAATTATCATTAAAGAAATTCCTATGGAAAATAAAATTTTCAAATATAAAATATCTTTTCAAATATAAAAATTTATAGAATATTTGGAAAAATATTAGTCTGAAAATAATCATTCCAACATCTAAAGAAATCTTCAAATCAATGAGTTTTCATGACAGTGGGAAATTACATCCATACAAAGTATGTTAAAATAAATATTCCTTTCACAGTTTTGGTAAAATGTAAAAAATTAACATGTTCGGAAAAAATAGGAAGATAACATTTATTTTTTAAAAAAATCATTAATGGGTAAAAATTACTTCTATAAATTATAGGAGAATATTAAAAAAATTAAAATATTATTTATAAAACATGGACATCTAAGAGAATGTATTTCTGATAGAAGAGTGAAATGAAATTGATTTTCTTTAAAAAAAATCCGAACTCTTGATTTCAAAAAGAGATTAAATTGAAATAAATTCATGTAATTTAAATAAATAACCATATAAGAATGAAATATATTTTATTTAAGATAAAATAATCAAATAATCCCCTCTATGGTGACTTTAATATAAACTATTATGAATAATGATGTTATTGTCAAATAAAATCTTACCAGTTGTGTTAAATTTTGAATCATAACCCCATGAAATAAATAAATTGAATTAAAAAATTAAAATCCATGAATGTAAATAGATTCATGATATAACATGAAAAATTTTAATTAAATACACTTCATAAAATAAAATTTTTAAATAACATAACATATGTCCCAAATAAGTCAATTTTAAAAAAACACTTACAATGATCATAAATTTGGAGAGAGAATTGATTAATGAAGTGATAATGTGTAAAAAATGTAAATACACAAAAAAATTGGAATTAAAACATAAAATAATTCAAATTAACTACACATATAATATTATGATATCAAATAGAATTATTAAGTATCATTTCCCAATGAAAAGAAAATTAGTTATTAAATAACTTACCACTTAGTAAAATTAAAATAAAATAAAATTGATTTAATTAAAATGATTTTAAACATTAAATACCCTAAATTATGAATTATACCTGATATAATATGTAATAGGGGAAATATATACACCAGAAAAAATAAATTAAGTATATAACAGTATAATATGACTCAATGATTGGAAATGGAGACAAATTCACTTACCTCAAATCCAACTTCATTCGTACGTGTTCAAAAATATTATATAATAATTATATATTTATTATAAATATATCACATAACAATAATTATATATATATATATATAATAGCATATATTATTTACTTATAATTTTTAGCACCTGTTTATTAACAATAGTTTGTCAAAATCATTATTCAGAGTAATAATCAATTTGTTTTTTCTTGTCTATTTTCCTTTTCTAGTTTTAGTCATTATACATTGATCATGGTTACATAAAATCTAGAATTTTATAAATGATATAAATATCACATATATTCATTTTATAATTATTTATAATAGTTTATAAAATTTAGATGTAGAAAAGTAAGTTACACGGTTCAATCAGACAGTAAGTCAAACATACACATGAATGATGTGTATATTTTTTGACAAATATAAAGAAAGAAAATTAAAAAATAATTAGAATTTAATAAATAATTATTATATCATATATATAATTTTTGTTAACAAAATATATACTTTTTACCATCCATGTAATACATAAATGAAAAATGAGTCACATCAGGTCGTGGAGGCGGTAGTCCACACATACGCACAAGAGACATTATTGTTTTCCAATGGATTGGAAGGTGGGGATATTAAATTATAATTCCATAAGTATTATTATATAAAAAATATCATATAAAAATATATATAAATTAAATCCATAATTTTATCTATCTATGAGGTGTGTTGATGGAAAAAGAATTACATAGGATTATGAGGCAGTACTCTCTCGTACACCTGATCCGCAGTATTTATTCCCATTTGATGGAAGAAAATATAGATATAGGGTACAAATTTAACATAATAACATATCAGTATATGTTATATAATAGTGTTATTACATTGTAATTATTAATACATGATTGAAGGTGGTAATTGAAGAAGTAAAAAAGAAAGAACTTAGTGAAGACAATGACCCTCTCTTAGAAAAACTTCCTTCAAATATTTTATTTGGTAACATATGGTTGATATTTTTGGAATATTATATTATCTAAAATGTGGAGATGGATGTTTGAAAGTTATTTTTTAGTTTTTTCCAAGATTAATGCATTTAAAGGTGTGAAGAAGTTAGAGAAAGGGGTTCCCTTTTATAATTTTGTAGAAGTGACATTTTTGTATGTATCGAAATATATTTAATAATGGGAAGTTAATTTAAACCAAAGAACCTATATAATTGATTAATAAATTATTTGATGGATTTTAAGGTTGATCCAATCCTTTAATGAAAAAAAACATTTTTAAAACTTTTTAATCCCTCATCAACTATGTTTACATAATTTTATGATTTTAGATTTCCCTAGTTTAATTAGTTTTTAATTACCTATGTAATTTATACTTTAATATTAAAAATAAATGATACATAATAGATTCTTTGGAACTAATTATTATAAATATTTAATCCAATATATCAAATAAAAGTTTAATTTCCATGGAAAATCAATTTTAACATAAGTGCATGTAACATGTAAAACTAAGTTTTATCTTTAACAACAATAATTAATTTTTACTATAATTACTTTTAATTATGACTAAAAATTAATTTGAAATGTTTACCTAATATTAATTATTATTATTATTAATATATAATAAATTTATTCAAATTAATTTTATAAAATATTTAAAAATTAATTTAAAATAAACCCGTAAGCCTGATGAAAATGTCGTTTTCCAAAGAAAATGTTTTCTCAAATATAAAAGGTTTTTATGTCATAATTAAATATAAAATTGATTATAATGACATAAATAGGATTAATAATAATAAATTGATATAATTTATCTTTAAAACCATTTAAAAAAATTCACCTTTTAAATGCTGCAAATTAAAATATATTTTTTAATAAAAATCAAATTTTCACTATTCATAGAAACAATTATTCTTTTTTGAAAATTATCAAATATTAACAATAAGATAATTTTTAAATGATTTCTTCCAAAATTAAGTTCTTTTTTTCAAATAATGTTTCTAATATTGGAATAAAATTTATTTTAAAATAAGTGGAAAAAATACAACTGAACATTTTTTTGGAAAAATATAGTTTTTATGCAAAAAAATGGATTTATTTTTTCCATGATTATAAAAAATATTTTATTAATGACTATTTTTTTGAAGTTATAATATATAAATCTCATTCAAATCATTAATCAATACTTATTAATTTAATTTATTAATAGAAAATCACATTGTGTGTAAAAAAATGGGTTTTATGAAAAAATTTCATTTACTTTGAAATGTTTTATATTTTTATTTCTTATCAGTTGATAACTAATGGTTTTAATTTTAAAAATTTTAAATCGTATAATTTTCATAATTTATTTAGTCTTATTCATATTCTGAAATTTAATGGGTTGGCGAAAAATAATAATATTTTGATAGCATATCGTTGTTCATTTAAACTCGGCGTTGAACGCAATTATTGTTATCGAATAAATAATTTTTTTAAAGAGTAATATATTATAAAATATTTTGGTGTCACATTCTACCCCCTTAAATAAAATTTTCACTCTCAATTATATTCTAGTCATCAAATGTATAACATTTTTTGAAAACACAAATTATAAAAATGGTTAATAAAATTTCCTCTTACTAAGTGAGAAACAGAAGTACAAAGGTCATCTAGTATAAAACATAACTATGTTTTAAAGTAGGAAAATATTAATTTGAAGTGAAAATATGGATAAGGAGGAGAAAAATAATTCAAAATGAAAAATATATAGTGACTTGGCCAGGAAAAAGTTAACAAACACAATAATATAATTCTATGATGGGTAAAGAGACCATCAACTCATCAGAAATTAAAGTAATGATATGAAATTATTATTTCAAAATAATTTTCCTAATTTTTAGTGATTATTTAACTATAAATTTAGATAACCAGATAAAACATACTTGATATATTTTTATTTCACATGGAAAATTTCATCCTTTTTCTATGCTTTGATCAATTTCATCTTTATTTCTTACTTTAGAAATGAATATCCAATAGGATTTTTTATTCCTAAATAACTAAAATTAAATTTTAATCGATTATAAGATCCAAAAAATTCTTTAAATTTTTTTTGTATGTCTCTAAATATTTTTCAAAACCAAAATGGTTAGTATTAGTTATCCATATAATACATTAATCTCAAAAACTCAACATCAACACCCAAAGTTGAACTTTTAATTAAAAAATGTCATATTAACTAAGTTATTATGTAGAAAAATGGTACGAACCACACCCAAGTATCCCTTTGGTTGTGGGTTTAATCCCCATAACCTTTCGGGACATGCGTGTTTTCTATTTGGTTGTCACCCTTTGGTTGTGGGTTGTCACTTTACATGTGTTTTATCCCTTTTCTAAAATTATATTAATATAATTTCAATAATATTCCCAAAAATATTATGAACATCCTAAAAATAATTTTAATCATCATAACACTTTTTTCCAATTTGGTTTTCTATATAGTATATTTATTATTATTTTTTATAGAATCAAAAAATCTTAATTGACTATTATATCTTTAATATCATTGATCATATTAACCCTAAAGGTGGTCAAAACCATTAATTTAATGAAAAAAGAATTATTTTTCAAATAGTACATCATGTTTTACCTAAGGGTTACATATACCCCAACCAAATAAAAAATCTCCCAGTATTTCATTAATCACATGAAAATAAAATCACCAAAAAAAATAAGAAGTGGGGTCTAAGCCTTTTAACTTATGATCGACCATGAACTCATAAGACTGTGTCGATATCCATAAATCTTAGGTTATTCTTAAATGAAGACATATATTCTTCCATAAATTAACACAATCTCTATATGTTTCATTATTCTTATAACCTAAATATCATTTATAAAAATACTTAAAACATCATTCTTGATTCCCAATATATAAATACATCATCCATTTCACTACTATGATTTTTATAACACTGATCATTCCATGGTCTAGGAGTCAACATTTAAAAGTGGTATTGAATATAATAATACCTAGGTTCCCCACATTTAATAAAATGAACTATAAATTTATCTATTGTATGAAATTTATTTCTCTGTATGGAATTCCACACTTTTCCTTAACAATTTGTTACTCTATATCATTATTTTCCACACACAAAAACATTTTATTATTCCTTTTAGTCATTCACTTGGGTGTCTATTTCTACATTTTTGACACGAAGGGAATTGGTAATTCTTTCCCCAATGTTCTTCACTACTCATGCTCTTAGCAGACTCTATACTTTGATTTTTTGGTGAGTTTGAGTGTTGGTTATGGTAAATGTTATTAATAAAATATCAGGATATCTAATTATATATAATCACAATACCTCTTACATCAATAATCAACCCATTTGGTTTCTCATAATCAATACATTTTCCACTACATTCAATGTTAAAATAATTCTATATCATTCTAAACATTAACTTAAATGAAATAAAATATTATGAGCAACAATAAACATAGAGTGAGATTTCTAAATCATGAAACTAGTTTTTCAATATACTATAACATAGTTTTAATCTAGGTTATTTTTTTATCATCTATTGCAATACTTTATGATGGTTTTTGAAGAGTTTGTGAATTTATAAAACATATTATTCGCGAGTGTCAAATTTGGTGTGCTATAAGTCCCACTTTCATACACCTTATGATGATTGAATCAAATCCAAATGTACCCATTTTAAAGTTACTACCCCTAGGGAAAACCATACTAGATCTGTATCTACTTGTAGTATCCATACATAGATATATTTATTGGATGTTTACATAAAATAAACCATACCAAAATTATAATATGATATTATATACTTAGAATTACCCTCAAATTTCTTTATAGGGTTATTTTCTATAACTTATATTTTCTCAAATCTAATATCCAAGGTTCCTACTAAACTTAATCTAATTAAAACAATAAATACCCTCACCGCAATAGCCCATGTAAAGTGGTTTCCTCATTAAATTTGAATAAGATTCAAGTGATTGCTTCTGAAAGGATCAACTAGTTTAGTATTCTTGATATACTAGATTCATTATTGAATTTCAATTTAAATTGAAAACATGAAATTAAATATATTATTTTTTTAGAACAAAATTATTTCCTTTTGAATGCCCCTATATATCAATTATAATAAATTTAACATATTCATGGGGAAAGGAAACATTCGAAATGGGTGAGCTCAGATGATCAATAAAGGTACGTATACAATGGAAGCTATCATGAATACATATGGATTAATAAATATAAAAAGGTAAATAACTAAAAAAACATTCAATTTAATCAATAAATTCATCATGAATAATAATATGGCAGGAATAAATTATGATTAAATAATGTGATATAAATAACAACATGAGATTGAAAATTATCCATGGATATCATAACTAATCAAATAATCACATGGGATTCAATAAATTATTTCATATTGAGGGAATGCATAATTTTTGACATCATAAACATAAATTCAATTCCTTGTTACAAGAAATGTTACTTAAATAGGTATGGCCTTAACCAAATACCCAAACTAGTTTTGTCTCATGAGACCTATCGATGCATCAAGGGGAAATATTGGGCCCCACCCATAACTTTCTTACTCTAATGAATTCCCCATATGAAATGGGTCATACAAAATCAAAATAAACATTCATATTTTAAAACTAGAATAAAAAATGTTTATGTTTTCCCAAATCAGTAAACATAATCAAAACCATCCAGAGTAATATTGTGAATGGTGTTAATATAGTGCATCCCCAGTCAAAATGAACATAAAAAATAAAAATAAAAAATAATCATGTTATCGTTACAACATATCCCTAGTGGATCATAAGTAAAATAATGGTTGTTGTTTTTGATGAATAGAAATACGATAAAAATTTCCATTAAATTTTCTTTCATGAAAATTACATTTTAACCTAGAAATTTATTTCAAATATATAAAAAATTCATGAATATAAGGAAGAAAATTTTCTTTTAATATAATCATGGAACAATTTGAAGAAATACTAAATGAAAAAATCATTCATGATGATGGGAAATTCTAATCAGGCTTAGTATGTTATATCAAGTATTCCTTTTACATTTTTTGGTAAAATGTCAAAAAAGTACCTCGTTTTGAAAACAACATGAATATTACTTCTAAAAAATTTTGAAAAAATTAATACATGGTTAAAAATTATTTTTTATTGTTATATAATAACATTAAAACATTTTTAAAAACATTTCTGGAAATCAAAGACATTTCGGAGAATATTTTCAATCGAAGAGAGAAATGAAATTGATTTTCCTTAAAAACTTTCATTCACCCTCTTGAGTTATTGAACATATTAAATTTAAAGGAAATTTTTTAATTTAAATAAATAAACATATTATAATAAAACATATTACTTTTAATATTTAAAGTTCAAATAATTCCCCCAGTAGAGATATTAACATAAACAATCACAAATAATGATCATATTTTTAAACAAACTCATACCATAATGATGAATTTCAAATCAAAACCCACATGAAATAAATAAATTAAAATAAAATCTTAAATTATATTAATGTAAATATATTCATGGTATAACATATAAAACGGGTAGTAGACATGACTCATAAAAGAAAATTAGTGAACAACATAACATATGTCTCAATGAAGAGAATTTGAGATGAAGAACCCTTACATTGGTCATAAATGTTAGAGCGAGAATTAATCAATGAAAGGTTTATGTGTAAAAAATATAATTCCACAAAAAATTATAAGTAAACCATAAAATAATTAAATTAAATTTCATGAATAATCTTATAATATCAAGAACAATAAAGAATTAATTTAACCCAATGAATAGAAATTGAGTTATGAGACAACTTACAACATGGTAACTTTAAAATATAATATCCTTGGATGAATTAAAATGAATTTTAATGTAAAATACAATGAATAATTAAGAAATAATTATATAATATGCACAATTGGAAACATATACACTATATAAAATGAATCTGGTGCATAACGTTACAATTTTACTCAATGAAAGGAAATTGATACAAAACCCATTACCCTAAGTCCGAATTCATTCATATGAGTTCTAACGTATTTTATAATAAATATATATTTATTATATATCTATCCCAATAAACATAATTATATATATATTACCATATATTGTTTAACTATAATCCTTTATCACATATTTATTAACAATTATTTGATAAAATCATCGTTCTGGGTAATAATTGCTTTGTCTTCAAGGCATATTTTTTGGTAGTTTTGGTCCTTGTACTTTGATTATGGATAAATAATATAAATAATTTTAAACATGATATAAATATAATATATATTAATTATATAATTATTTATAACATTCAATAAAAATAAGATATTGAAAAATGAGTTAAACCATTCATGGAGATAGTAGGTCGTATGTACTCATGAACACTATACCCATTTTTTGATAGATGAAAAAAATGAAGGTAAATAATAATTAGACATTTTGGAATCATTATTATTCCATATAAATAAAATATTTTCATCAAATAAATCCTTATTATCATCCATGTAATGAAGAAATGAAAAAATGGCACTGTTTCATGGAGGTGGTAATCCACACCTATGCGCGATCGACATTATCTTTTTTTCAATGGAATGGAAAGTAAATAGGTAGATATGATATTATATTATTATTAATCTATGATAATATATATATATATATACATTAAATCCATCATTATATAAATATATGAGATGTGGTGATGGGAAATGAATTACATCGATTTGTGAGGCGGTAGTCTTCCACACACACAATTAACAATTCCATTTTCCATTTTATGGAAGATAAGATAGATATAGGTCATTACATAAACAAAATAACAGATAATAATGTTCTATATAATAGTATTTTTATTTTATAATTTTTAATAATTAGTGAAGGTGGTAAAAGAATTGTCAAAAAAGAAAGATCTTAGTGAAGAAAATTACCTTCACTTAGAAAAACCTCCTTCAGACATCTTATATAGGACCCTAGGTTTGGTATTTTGTGAATAATAGTAGCTTAATAAAATGTATAATTATTGAAGTTATTTTTTTATCATGGTTTGGTCAAAATAAATTCCTTAATATGTGTGAAGAATTTAGGGGAGAGGGTTCCCTTTTATAATTGAGGAGTGAAATTTTAGTTAATACCCGAAAATATTCAATAATGAGAAGTCACTCTAAAAAAAGTGCTTAAAAAATTTATAAATAACGGATTTAGGGATTTTTTTGATTTATAATATCTTCCAAAATTAATAAATTAACATGTTACTCCCTTAACCTCTATGTTTACTTTCTTTTTCAAATTTAGTTTTCACCACGATAATTAGTTTTTCTTATTTACCAAGGAAATGTATCCTTTATGACAGAAAATAAATGTGTCTTATTATATAATTACAATTCAATAAATCTAAATAATATTCAAATTTATCAAATAAAATTCTAATGTTTTTGGAAAATTAATTTTAACACAGTTGAATATAATGTGAAAAAATCTGTTTTATCCTAAACCATGATAATTTGTTTTTAATATCTTTACTATTAATTATGACTTAAAATTAAGTTGAAATTATTAAATAATATTACTTATAATAATTAAAAATATGTAATTCATTTTTTGAAATTAAATTTACATAAGTGGAAGAATGTAATTTATAATTAAATCCCCCATGCATGATGAAAATGTTGTTTCCAAAGAAAATGTCTTCTCAAATAAAAAATATATATTAACAATCATCATAAAATTTATTATAATGACCTAATTTTTTTAATATTAATATAATTTTACTAATTTTACTTTTTAAACTTTTTGAAAAAAAAAACTTACTTTATAAATTCTTTAAATAAAAAGAATGATTTCAATAGAAATCTATATTTACTTATTATTCATTGAAAATATTAGTATTTTCTTAAAATTATTATAAATTCACTATATGATAATTATGACATGATTATTTTAAAAAATTAGTACATTTTTTTTATATTTTTTTTCAAAAATTGGCAATTTTTTAAAAAATAAGTGTGCAAAACAAGAGTTTTTTCTTTGAAAAATACAAATTTTAATCATAAAAATGGATTGATTCTTATCCAATTCTTAAAAAAATTATTACATGAATGATATTTTTTTATTAAATATATAAATTAAAAATATCATTAAAATCATTTACTAATACTACATTTAGGGCAGGTAAAAAAAATACATTTCCATATCCCATGCCAGGATTTCATAAGAACTTGGTTATGTTTCCATTGAGATAGTACAACAAAAAAGTGAAAAATTTTAACATACCTCAACATAAAAATCTAATAAAAAATTATTTGATTTTAATCACAGAATATAAATAACTATCATTAAACTAATAAATTAAAATTTTAATTTATACGTTGATAAAGTTGATCTTATTGAATCAAGTGAAACATCATGTGTTCACTATGATCCCAATATCCTAGATTTAAATACTAATCTGACTTTGAGATACTTGTAAAAAAACATAGTTTTTATCCAAACAAATCAGATTGTTATGACAGAATTATAAAATGACATAAAATTGAAAATTGTTCTAATATAGATATGTTTCATGTTTTATGGTCATGTAGGTGAGAAAAACACATAAAAACATTTACGTATTTCCACTCTATTTTAAAACACTGAGGAGTTGATGATTAACAAGAAATGTATAGGGAATTTTATTTTTTACTTGAAGAAGAAATGTTCGAGAGGAATTATAGAAAAATCCCAATGAATTTCATGATTGGGATAACATATAGAGGGGATTAATTAAATGTTTCTTCCCCACATATTGGATCACCATAATAATGAATGATATTTATTCCATTAGAAAATAAATTGGATAAAATCACAGAGTGATGGGAGAGTTTTAAAAATATTTGAGTTAACTTCCCACATCAAGATGTAGAAGAGAACCACTTCCATGTGGTCTTTTATCAAGGATTTTTAATAATGTTAAAAAAATTAAATCCCTCATTAGGAGGATATTTTATTGTGAATTCAATATCATAATCTAGAGGCTTTATTGAGAAGATTGAATAGAACCCGCAAAAAATGGTATTAAGGTATTTATATATGAGTTGCTCATGAGGTAAGAAGTTATGGTCCACCACATTTTCAAAAAATTTATATTGATGTGACAACTAATTTATTGATGTTTATGGATATGAATTTGAAAATTTAACAATAAGAACCGATTAAGGTATAAGGTTTATGAATTTCACCTAACTATTTCACCAACTAGTGTGATAAATTACAATTAATAGAGAGTTGTGAAGAATCCTTTTAGCTGATAAAATTCTAATATAACCAAGGATGGGGAGATCCTTTAAAATTCTAGTATGAATTTTTTCTCAATTATTAAAACCACGATAGATGCCTTACCATAACCATTTTCAACAATAGTCCCCATTCAAGCATTCTCCACCATCCCATAACCCACAAACCATTTAAAAATCCTACAAAAGATGTTATACTCAACCTAATTACTAATAATATCCTCCAATTTATAGAAAAATAATCCCTATAAATATCCATCCTCTAGTATACCTACACCTATTCAGAAGAAACAAGATTCTGAGGTGGATGATCTTTGGTTTGAATGAAAATATATATTTTTTTAGAAATATTATACCTAAATCCAGAAAATATGATTTGCCAAACTATCCATAATCCTAGGGAAAATGTGCCTATGATAATAACTTGAAGTGGAAATTATATTCATCCAAATACTATATTAGAGTTGGAACAAAACAACCATGTAGTTAATAAGAAGGATCTGATATCCTTGAACTTGAGTAAGTATAACCTTACCATGAAGAACATGCTATAGAGGAAGATGAGTAAAACCAAGAAGAAACAATTTTAGAAGAACATGTCTAGGAGTAAAAATTGAGATAATAAAGGAATGAATATGGAGTAATAGTAGTATTAATAAATTACATATCGTAGACACCTTATAAAATATAACAAGAGGAGAAGAAGGATCTCCCACCCCCTTTCATATCAAGAATGATTCAATGTAAGAAAATTAAAAAGAAATAACTTCAAAAAGATATTCTGGATTCATTCTAAAAAATTGAAATTAATATTCCCCTTCTTGATGAACTCAAACATATTCCTATGAATTCCAATTTTATTAAGGAAATTTTTATTAAATAGTTGAGTCTTTAAGGGAATAAAATGATTAATTTTGAAATAAGTGGATCATCCCCAATTACCTCACAATTAAAAAAATAAATTTAAGATAAAGGGATATTTTCTATCCCCTAAACTACTGGTTCCATCGATTTTTTAGATTAATTATATGATTTTAGTTCTTCTATAAATTTTATTCCTCACTCAATGGTTACATATTTTTAGATAGGAAACATGAAGCTTATAAGATTGGTGGTATAACATGAAAAAAGATCCATTGTATTTTTCATAAATATTTTAGAGGATATCACCATGAACATAAAATATCTATCACACCAGTATGCTTCTATACATTAAACATGTAGAAATATAGGATCCCATCACACTCACCCATAATTAAGGGGAAAACATTCATGAAGACATCTATGAAAATCATCAATGATCTAGAAACAAAAATCACCAAGTAGTTTGCAGAAAACATTGTCCATTTAATTTTTTTACGTATTGAAGAACCCTTCTGCTGACCATGTAATCATCACATTTTCCCAATTTTTTGAAGCTAAAGTCATTGGAAATTCATATAAGCTTCTTGAAATCTCTACTGCATGGGAGCACTTAATTATTGAAAATTGCACAGAGGATGAAGTCGTACAACATTATGAAGAATCTATTTCTATATTACAGGAAATGACAATCCTATAATACCTTGAGGGAATTTTTTGGATTATTTAAATATGAGGTAGATTATATTTAATTTCATGTTATGAAAATATAAGCAATAGAAATGAGAAAACTAAATATGATTCTATTTATAAAACAGCCCCAAATCCAGAATTAAAACATTATCCCATGAATTTGAATTATGTATACCTAATAAAGGGATAAAAACTAAATTTATCATTTCCAGTAATAGGAACACAATCACATAAAATAAATTCACCATGATTTTGAATAAAATTTGAAATTATAGGGTGGAGTTGAGGTGGTATTCCATGCATTAGTCTAAAATACTACTAACAAAAAATTATATTTAAATGATTCTTTAGACCTATTAGGTATCCCAAATAGAGAATGAATCCCAACATAATATAGGTATTAACGAAATAGATAGATATTTTTTTTGGTATCCAACATCATGTGTCAAATCTTTGGCTCATAGTGGGTAAGATAAATCCATGTAGTTCTTAAGAAAATAAGATTGAACATTGTAAAAATTATCCAAAACGAATTGATCCATGTGATAATTCAAAGTAGTTGGAGGGTGTGTATAGATTATAGAAAGATAAAATAAGATACTAGGAAATACCACCACCATGTCCCATTCATTGATCAGATGTTTTAGTGGTTCATAGAGTGAAATATAATTTCTTTTTAAATGTTGTTTTAGGATATTTTCAAGTGCGCTTTTCTTGAGAGAACCAAGAGAATAAAAATTTAACAAGTACCTTTTCCATTGAATGGATTTTAATTGGGTTATTTAATTACCTAGCGATATTTCATAGGTTCATGGAAAGTATATTATTAAACCACATTGAGGACTTATAAGAGGTATTCTAGGAAGATATTACTATTTTTGTAATTATTTTGATCAATGTTTATGAAATATAGAAAATTGTTTGAAAACATGAATTGAATGTTTTTTTTGAATTCTTAGAATTGTCACTTCATGGTAGAAATATGAATAGTCCATTTTAATTACATCTATAGAAAAATAAATTATATATATTAGTAAAAAATTAAAGTAAAACATTCAACCATTCTCCACCTCTCCCAACTAGTATGAAACGTGTAAGATTCTGTCCAGAAAATGCATGGTTTCAAATGAGGTTTACCAATGAATTTAGTAAGATTTATTCCCTTATATTTGTTACTCCTAGAATATACTAATTCAGATTTTGGTAGTGAATCTAGGGAAGTATTTTTCGGATTTAATAGTAGATTAATCACCCCAATAGTGATGCATGCACCCAACTAGGAGAACCCCTTTGAGTTACTTTGTAGAGTTTTTAACCAAGTTGGAAGAGAATTTCCTTCCCATATAATGGAAGGAATAACAAAAGATATTGATTATGCATTGAGGAAACCATATTTGTTTTCCTTATTTACTATACAACCACTAGAAAATAGTTTATTATAATTGTATTTTATTTATATTAATTCATATTTTAATTTCTTGGAACTAGTGTCAATGTGATTTTGGACATTGAAACACTAGGATAATTGATGAAGAATGTAGAATCAAACCAAAGGATAGTCAGATAGATGATACTATCACAGGAGTTAAACGTGATGATTATGGAAATGAAGAAAAAACTAAAAACCAGGCATCTAATCACCTGACCAGATTAATCAACACTACCGAATTAGGAATTCCAGATCATGTTCCACTAAATAACTACCAACTAGGAGAACAAATATACATAGTTGAAGTAGATCTAAACTGATATAAAAACATGGTAAATTATTTGGATACTTCCTAGGAACCATCCCATTTAAATTCTCCAAAAATTAAAAAACATAAATTTGAATAAAAAATTTACATTTGCGTGATCCATATATGTGGAAAATTTTGTAATTAATAAGTAATACAAATTTTTTTATGCAAGTTAAATTGAGCGTGTTTATGATTTATATCACTCATTTGATTTTGGAGGATACATTGGGCATTAAATTACATAATGAAAAGTATTATAATTTATAATTTATTATCCCACATTATTTAAAGATACAGATGATCTGTTTTAAAAAGATGTGAAAATTCCAATTTTCTAGAAATATTTCAAAGAGACAAGATTTTTTTGTTGAAAACTAGTAATATTTTGTAAAAAATTTAAAGTATTGGGAATATAATTTATGTTAACATTTTATATTTTATACTGTAACTATTATAATTTGATTACTATAGATTATGATATTAATTTTGTGGAATACAAGGCCAGAAAAACTAATGATTCCAAGGTTGTGTGTGATTTTGGTATGTAAAATATCTTTTTTAGATTTGAAGTGTCAAAAGTAATACTAAGTGACTATAGAACACAATTTTTTAACATAAGTATAAAGGAATTTCTGAGAAAGTTTAAAAAAAATTATACAACATAAACACCCTATCATCTAGAAACTAGTGGCTAGGATGAAATGTCCAATAGGGTGCTAAATGGAATTTTATACAGGATTTTAAACCCAAAAGGAAGGATTGGATCCAAATGTTAGAAGATTTCTTATGGGCATATATGATAGTCTATAAAGAAACCCATAGGGAGGATCCCCTACTGATTGATTTATCAGAAAATACATCATCTATGTGTAGACCTAGAACAGAAAGAATACTGGCATGTTAGCCTGAATTTCCCAAAGGCCATCGTTTTTATTTAATTATGGATAATCCCCCTTTTAAGGGATGAAGGGGAACCCGTACATGACCTGTAGGCCCAAGGGACAAGGCCCAACATGACCCGCAATCCATGACCTGAAGGCCCAGAGGAAAAACGTGACCACTACATGACCCATAGGCCAAACCCACTAGAACTGCCCCTCCCAAACTTCTACATCATTGATCTCATAGCTCCGTACCATGCATTGCTAATCAGCTAGAATTTCCCCATTCAAAGATGCATGATGCCTGATCCCGAGGGGGGTTTCTTACCCTCTCATTCTTCCAATCCAGTTAGCTCTGCATCTAGTGACTACTACTCTTGTTTCTTTTACCCTCTTTTAAGGCCTTCTCTATGTAAACTGGGCTACTATATGGTCTCTATGGACTAAAGGCCATGTGGCTCGAAGGACTTGATGACCCGAAGGCCCTTGAGACCCGTAGGCCCAAACCGGTGGCCCGAAGGCCCAAATCGGGTGAATAGTTTCAGCTGCTATAGTACCGAACAATTCCTGCTACATTAACTACTACCTTAGAGCAACAATACCATAAATTATCCTCCACCTGATTTTGAACCTGGGTCTCTATGATGCCAAGCAGCAAACCTTACCACTCGGGTATGGGCTCGTTGGAATTGGCACGTTAAATAAGAGAATATGGATCTAGATAAATCTGGAAAGTATAGGGAAATGAAGCTACAAGATCAGTAAGAAATCATGAGAGAAGTCGTTGATAATTATAAAATAAAAAACAAAATGAAAATAGTAGTCCATGAAATGTTAATTAAATAAAAGGATTTATATCTGGGAGTAAAAGTGATGTTATTCAATTAAAGGATAAAGATAATTCTAGGTAAACATCATACCATATCAGAAATTCCTTTCATAGTTACAAATGTATCCCCTTTTTATTTTTTACATGTTATTAATGAAGTAAACTGAAATATATTCACTATCAATAAAAATAGGATGAATAAGTACAATGCTAATCAATCCAAATAAATAGTAGAGGATATCATCTACCTATATCATACTTGTAAATGTAGACCACTTCGTTGTACCACTCCTTATTCATTATTTTTTAGGTATTTTTGAAATTATCCTAAATGATTAATTAATTTAAATTCATTGAGTAAACTATATCATATATGTCTAGTGGAGTGAATCATTATTGTTTTGGACCTTTACAAATTTTATATTGTTATTTTTTTCATTTTAAACCCTTATTTTTTCAGTTTTAGTATGTTTTTCAAACTAATGTGATTATCAGGAATTCCTTTATGATGTGACTTTGGAAAAATAAATACAATTAGAGGGGGGTGGACGAATCAGTAAAGAAAAGTTTTTATAATTGAATTAAAATTAAATTAACTTTTATGACCTTTTAAGGTTCAGTTATCTTAGGTATAGAGTCTCAACGCCACTCATTTATGTAGAAAATAAATCAATATATAAAATGAGGTTTTTTTAAAAAAATTAGGACCTTCTAAGTTACCCAAGTCCATTCCATGGATTTATTGTATTTCCAACCGCATATGGTTCTCTATTATAAAAAAATCACAAGGTTATAGTTTTGTAAAAGAGTCACATTGTGCCAATCTAGATTCACACTAGAGTATAAAGGTTCACACTACCTTCATACAATATATGTAACAAGGATGATAAATATCTTCATGAAAGATCACTTGATTTAGGAATAATATAAATAGATCTCCATCATCTAGGAATTTGAAATATTGATCAATAGTTGCTTATTTATTACATATAATATATATAATAACTTTTTAATCTCAACCTCATATTTTCTCATTGAATGATCAATCTCGAAATGATAAATATGGTCAGAACTAATTTCATGGAAACAAACACTCTTCTTCTATACTCAACTATCATATAATCCCTCTATGTTCTACACTCAAATATTTCTCCCACATATGTTTTCTTACATCACTATGATTCAATCTTCTTAGCATAACACTACTAAAAACATAAATTTAAGAGCATTAAATTAGTCCCATAAAACTCTGTTGACATAAAAAGAAAACTAGGAATACATTAAAGTTTCCAACAAAAAGAAACATTATAGAATTCTAATTTTTGGCTTCCTTCTACATTATTTTCATTTCCTGATAAACTAAAAAATTTAAGTATTTATCATGTTTATTTAACTGATGTGACCAAAATTCCATTGCATGTAGATATCCGGTTCAACATATTCTTCTTCCTACCCACAATGAACCAAAACTAGCTAACAAACTCATCCTCTTTAGTAAACAATTATTTACTCAACTGGAATAGTTTCACAATTATATTTTATTTTAAACATCTCGTGACACTATTGGCACCCATAATTGTTTTTGAAAAAAATTCATCGAATTTTTGATAAGTTATAATCTTGTGTAATGAAAATTAATATTTTTTATTGAGGACATATAAGATGGTGTCTAAGCGAGATTATTAAAGATTAAAGGTTTGTGATTGGGATTCATTTTATATTATGGAAATTATTACATTAATTGTACTTATATTTAATTTTAATTATTTATAGTGATCCCTTAGATAATAAATAGGCCAACCATAGATAGCCAGTGGACTATCTCAACCAGGGCTCATATTTGAGTTTCCTAAACCATTTCTATGAGACAACATGGTTATCTAGAACATGAGGCATGAGGTGTGGGTGCATGAACATGTGCATTCAAGAATATTAGAGCTGAACTATAGGTCCACAGTTAAGTGGAGGAGTAGGGAGGCATGAGTTTATTCATGTGAATGTCAGGTGTAGTCCTTGATAGTCACTTCTAGTGAGAAGAAGTAGCACTCCGCGGTTTATGGAAGAACATGAAGAGGGTGAAGTTTGATGTGGTATTGGATCCGAGCATGGTACTATTCACACACTAAATAGATCCACACAAAACCTAAACCATTCTATAAAATCATTCATCATTGTATGATCTAGTTGTGATTTCTTCATTATCCTTACAGCTACTATAGTTGACATCAAGGAATTGGTTTTTTTCAATACCTACAAATGATCTCACAATTGTTTATGTCTTTTCTTCTTCTATGATAAAGACATGATAAAGAGAAAAAAAACTCTACCTATTGAATCCATGAATTAAACATAATCTCTCATTGATTTCACTACTTAAGAAGAAAATAAGTCATCACATAAATCCTATCAAGCATTCATGTGAAGTCGATGTAAGATGTGAAATAGATCACATGATCGAATGGATATGATCACTGATCCATGATGGGAACATGAAACACTATATAAATACATTATTCCAATCACCTATGACATTGTATGAACACCATACATCATAACAAGAATCCATCAAGAGAGTTTAATGAGATAATGTGATCAAGTAGTGATTATCATGTAAATACAAGATGAAATCACCTTGGATTCACATGAAAAAATTTCTTATTTTCTCTTTATGAGAGGCTTTCATCATTTACATATTTCATTGTGTGATCCCTTGGATGGTTGTCCAATTTTTTCCACAAACATTACAAATGATCAAACAAGGCTTTGAAGTGATCATGTGAAGCCCTCAATTGTTGTCTAGTGACTAATCACATGATCATCTGAAGCCCATCATGTGAATGTATCAAGCATAACAAGATCAATAATGTGATCACATGATCATATATCGACCTACACATCAAATAAGAATGATGAACATAAGGAGATACATAGATCTAAAAGATATGTTTCCCATCGACTAAAGACGATTCATGTGGAACCTTCAATGTATTAAATGATAACTTACATGGATTCCTTTTCATATATATACCCTTTACCTCATCTTTAGAGGAGGATAAAAATATTCTTATGTGAGAGGGGAAAGGGGTGAAAGAGTAGAGAAAACGATGAGTAGGTTGCTGTCTTCAAAGGGATTTTCCATGTAACCACGATAAACTATCGTGAGAACCCATCATGATATAAATTTGAGTTCATGCGATCACATGATCAATTGAACATCCTACGATGCCCTTATGTATAAACTCATGGTCACATGATCACAAGACCTCTCATTAGTTGTGAGATGTGATTATGTGGCCTGGGTTATGCTCCCTTGGATGTACTCCGCCACTATGACCTTGAGAGTATTTTTTCATGAAAAAAGGATGAGTAACTCTCTTTGCATGTGGTACAATAATAATTCCTTGGAAAATGACCCTAGATATTTATTTGATATCTTTTCACAATAATCTATCACATTAACCCATTATTTCATGTGATCACATTCACCCTTGTCAAATGAATACTTCTTGACATACATCCTTGAAATATACATGAACACATAGAAATTTACACCCATTTTCATGAAACCCCGGGGATGTGTGACCTTGACATGAACCCCTGACCTTTAATCCCTCCATAAAAATCCTTTTCCATATAAATGTATCCATGTGAAGGACCTCAAATATGCTGATTATGGGTTGATCATAAAGAGCACATGATATAATATAGAATCAACTGAAGTTTTGAACCAACACAAGAAAAGATATGAGACATTATCTACATGAAAATAAGTATTGATATAAGTTTTTATGCCTATAAAATCTCTCATTGACACTAAAAACAATTGAAGATAGAGGTGTGAGTAGGATTTCCTGAGTGCAAGACTATGTGATCTCAAAATTCATCCACTTGATAAGTCTGATGAGTAAAATAAGGGATTATTTAGAAGTTAAATTCACTCATATGATCATATTATTCATCATGAAAAGGATATCTAATATGTCAACCAAATAAAATGGAGGAACTTTGGATTTTTTATTGATCAAATAATGCGTTAATATGAAAACACTTGAATTGTATTGAGGCATTTACACAATAATGTTTCAAAATGTGGGAATCATTAAGAAAAGGTATATACAAGTTCTTTCATGTTAAGGGTTCATGAAAGTCAGGTGATATATTTATAGATCTGAAATAGACCTTCAAAATTTCCTAGAAGATTATGCGAAGAAATCGAGGAATTCCATCTTGATTATGTGGTGTACTTCATATATGTCATCTTGGATAATGCAAAATCCTTGAACGTGTCTGCAAAATCATGTGATGATCCTTGAAAATATCATATTGTATCATGTGATGACCATAAAACATGTTAGGAAGATCATGGGAAATCCTTCATATATGTCATCTTAGATCATTCAATGACCCTCAGACATGTCTAGAAGATCATAATGTATCCTTTAGTCATACCTACATGGATCATCTGAAGTATTTGGGTGTGTTTTAAAAATCACTTGGTGAATCTTAGATAAGTCAAAAAGATCATGCAAATACTCTCAAACACATTAGAATAGATCACATAAATATTCTTGTACATATTCCCTTAACCACATGTTATAATTTTGACATGTTAGTTGGTTTATGTGATAGCCCCAAAACATGTCTACGATATCTAGAAGACACTCTTGAACATGTTAAGAAGACACCATGGGGCATGTCAGACTTCTCAGCCAGGAACACTAAGATATTTACCATGTGAACCCTCATCCTTGAACCTTATAGAAATTACCCCATATGTAATGAGAATATCCTTAATAGAATAGGTTCATGTACTACTACAACCTTATTCATGATAGGATTTCAAAAGGTCCTTTGTTCCATAAATACATGTTCAATAAACCTTTCAAGGCCCCAAATCTTTTTTCCATTAGATTAAAATTTTAGATATGTGTTGTTGGCCTCCACCTTTGTGTAAGTACCTTGATGCTTCATTTATTCTAACCTATAATACCCACCTCTTGTGGGTCCTCAAGATTTCTTGATCCATCAGTAGATTTTGAACCAAAGTAAAATACAAGGAATCTAATTCATGTTATAAGATGGATACACAGGACACCATCCTAAGGCTCAAGATACCAATCAAACATTCTATTAGGGATGCTTCAATTTGTAAGTCCCATATATGTATGCAGTTAATATAATTAATTTCTATTTCTTGTTTCTCACATTGATCGTGAAACATATGAACTTAGGGATTTGAAACTATTGTGTCACTAGATTCATAAAATTCCCTCAACTATAGAAACAACAATGTGAAAAACCCTCTCAACAACATCATTCAAATATATCTATACCTGGGAATCCATATCAGTTTAATTATCTAAGGTATTTCTATATTGTTAAAGTCTATGGTAATAACACTAACCAATTAGTGGGATGATGACAGACAAATTAAGTGGAATTTGATTCATGTTCTCACTAGATATATAAGACGCCTCCTAGAGGTTAAATCCCAATTCTTAAACACCAATTTCCTTCTTAGATGGAAGTAAATTATAGATTGTCTAGTCATATGGATTCAAATATGAAATAGTCTCTCATTATTAAGAAAAAATGGGAAACATATAGAGAACCTCTGAAACATATAGATGGTGTCATTAATGGACACCCTCTTGCATATATAAGAATTCAACAATATATATTTTGAATAGGGTAACCGGTCCCATAATGATATATGTGAAATATTCATGAACATATCTTAAATCTATAAGAGGTTTATATAATATGAATCAATTCCCCCACCCAAATGTGTGATGATCTCGAGCCCACATCAACTCGAAAAATGTGAGTCCCTAAGATTCATTAGGTTGAAACCCCATGTGATAGCA
The DNA here is from genome assembly GCA_963277665.1 of Viscum album. Lineage (NCBI taxonomy): Eukaryota > Viridiplantae > Streptophyta > Magnoliopsida > Santalales > Viscaceae > Viscum > Viscum album. The sequence goes on from OY728126.1 coordinate 5,471,272, forward strand.
TGACTTTGGAAAGAAGTTCTGTGTATGTTATGGATATGGATTCCACTGGGAGTTTTTTAAAAAAAATTGTAAACCTTGATATCCCATTACAACAGAATTCCATATGAAATAAAAAATTATGAAACAGATAATAAATATTTTGATAACTAAATTCCAGAGTTATCATAGGTTTTAGGAATATTGTATCCCAAACCTATATTACCATATAATTCCATTTGAAATAATAATGGTAAACCCTATGTGAATCCTTTAATAATAAAACATGACCAGGTTTATTGAGAAATGGCTAATTTCTGTAAGTCTCATAGAAAAAAATGGCCAGATTGATAACAAGAATAAACAATTATGTTATGTAAACATATCTAATTGAGCATGTTTCATACTTATGATAATTAACTGATGATATACCTTGGTTTTAGTTGTCCTTGTGACTATAGATATTATTCTCACAAACATCACCATGAACAAAGAACACAGAATCATCAAAAAATCATGTTAAAACATCATATGTGATAGAAACCTATGTGGACCAAAAAATAACATCACCAAATTGACAGATTATAAATAAGGTGTAAAAGAGGATGGTATGAAAATACCACTAACATGATATATTCTTCACCGTTGAGGCTTCATAAAGGGCCTCTGGAAACTGAAGTCCACAATCCCACCTCATTCATGGAAAGATGTGGTGGAATTGGTGATTCCTTTCATCATTACCAACCACATAAAGAATCTATCCCTAGAACATGAAAATTAACACCTTCCTTAGCTTAAGAATGAATGCCAATGAGTTTACTAAAGCTTCATCCCAGTTGGAAGCTTCCTAGGAGGTCTCCTATCAACCATCATCAACAGCGTTATCCCACTAGTGCCACTGAATAAACATTTATGGGAACCACTCAACTGGTTTCCACCTTGGTGACATATACCCAGGATCCAAGAATAACTCATCATGTGTAGAAATATATAGATGAAGCGGAATGGGATCATATCCCCACTTCCATGGATAAAGCCCTCAATATATCTTAGTGGTAGCCAGTGAGAATTCTTATATCCTTGATCACATAAACTATGTCTTCCTACATATTATTGAAGAAAAAATGTGGGAGGTACATATACCTTCCCCATTAATGAATCCCATTAACTAATTTTAATGGAATTAGGAGGGAAAGAATTTTCTTATATCCCCACATCAATTGAATAAATTTTCTAGTATATCTTTGAGATGTAGAACATGAAGGCCTATATTCCTTCATATACTCTACTAAAGTGTTAGTACATCTTGGAAATGAAATAAGTGTTTCACTGGAATATTATTGCATTGGTACAGATACAAGGACTGGCATATATTTCTATCACAACAGTTAGACTAACATATATCCATTATCAACATGAGTAGTTAGATACTCCAGAGAATGTGCATACTATTTCTCAAATCCTGGAGAATTCTTGACATATCCCCGTAAAGGGAAAGGCACATGCCGAATATCATATCCATGTTTTGATAGGGTCTTTCCAATGCGATTTAATAATCACCTCAATAAAGGTGACAATTTCTATCAAATAAATCCAAAAACATATTCCAAAGTCCAGCTTGGATTGGGACCAAATCCACACTCCAATATAGTTTCATCAGCATAGATAGGAAATAACCTTAGTAAAGGATCATATCCCTATCAGTGAAGAAAATCATAATATTCTAGTGTATTAAAAGAGTCAGACTAACATTTATACTCTCACTGATGAAATAAAAAACTAGAATCCTTCATAGCCCATACAAGAGGTGGCTTATATCCCTTCCCACATTCTAAATGTTTATAAGTATTCTCTAATTATGAATCTACATCTAAAATTAGATCATAACCCTAATTCAACCAGGGTTGAGAATCAAATTCATGAAACCACACAATATAATGATCATATCCACACCAAAAATATAGAATCCCATCAACATATTTCATATTCTTATCAATAGTGGGCTCATATCTCCACAGTAATAGAAGACCATCAATATATTCAGAAAACCATCATGTATTACTCTCATACTTATCCTCAACTCCAAAATGAAGGTTGGTATATTCCATCCATGATGTAGGATCAGAATCATATCCCTACTCTACTCAATTCCAATGTCTCGAGGATTTATGGTTTGTATCTGCAAAACCCTGAGGATTTTTTGACTCTTCATTAAAATTATAAGTTGACAAATACCATGATAGTTCTCCTTAAGGAAGAATATAATGGTACTCCACCCCTAACAAAGGTCATGGAAAAGCTCCTTGTTGAGATATATTACTTGACGTATAAAATTACTCCCCTTTATAGACACCATCATATAGATAGGTTCTCAAAAATCAAGGGTTAAATGTATATTATACCCCATTAACTACCAACATCACTTCGATATAGTCATTAGATGACCAAGACATGTAGCCTATGTTTTCTGACTAGGTGAAGGAATAAAACATTGATAAAGAAGGGGATTACATGGATATATGGAGGAAGTTGGCTGGAAACAACCCCAAACTATGTCTTTTCGCATATCTACCTTTTATTTTGAAATCCCAGATGATCTAGAGGAGGTGTTAATTCCATACATATGCTAGAATATATGGGTGAACCATCAATGGTTGATGGATAGATATTCCCCATATCAAGTATATAGGGGTCACCTATGATTTATAAATATTCTTTACTATCAGATGGACCTGAATGCTTCCTCTATTTCCTGATACCCAAACTGGAGAAGCATGAAAAAACATATGAAGTGTTTTCCTTTAAAGAATAAAAACACACTGGTGAATTATTTTTAATACCCTATTTGATGTGTATATCCAAGGATGGGGAATCTATGAGGTGTTTCACTACACTCTATACCAAAAATATAAAATCTCCATAGATTTAGTATCTTGAAATGTCATAGTTTTATGAGATAACATGGGACCAAATAATGTGAGGGCTAACTATCCAATCCAATGCATCTCCTCTTCGTTGAGAGGGAAACTATTCTTGGGATAGGTAGAGGGCCACCCAAATTCTCCAAAACATGTCCTCTCCAAAAAATGGGAGCATATATCAATCATATAAGCTGATGTCATGTACAAACCAATAACTACCCATAGAAAGTGACTCCAATAAAAATATTCCACTGCACCCAACCCATGTACAAATGTGATTACACCAAATCAGGTAGATCTTTATGGCAGCTGTCATGGAATCTATCTTGATGAAAACCTAGAAAATAGGGTTTGATACATTTTTATAGCCACCTATCCCCATAGGGTTATCAAATCCCAAGTGGGTCTTGAAAAATAAATAGTGCCTCTAAACCAACCCCATCCCATAGGTATGGGGGAAATATTTTCAAAATTTTCTCCCCATGGATCAAAAGAACCTCAATAAATGGATTATAAAGTTCCAACGATGCCACTAATGAACCCCATGTTATAGGGATAGAGGTATTTTTATCATAATATTAAATGAAATCACTCTTTTCCAGGAATGGTTTTCAGCACCAACAATCAACATCCCAACCATTACTCACACTTCAAGACACGCCCCTTTCATTCAGGTCCACCTCGACAAGCAAGAACAGAAAGTCACTGGGGATCATTATTTGAAAACTAGGATAATGATAATGTCTAGAAAAGGTATTTATACCTCATATTGGATATATTACATAAAAAACATGATAAAGGGTTGGAATAAGACCCACATGAAAATTATAAGGGGGAAATAATTGGTACAAATCTATCATACTATTTGGTCAATGGTGAGGTGACTAGTGTTTCCCATTACACCTCAGTAAATTTCATCACCATAAAATTAGAAAATGATATAGATCAAGATTAAAATGCATGGGGGAATATTGATGACGACTAAATTTGAAATTCGGGTGATGTTAATGCACAAAATGATAATGTACATACCCATAATAAGATAATGATAAATAATATTGTCCATCCAAATGACGAGCGTCCACATCCTTAGTGGAATTTATTAAAGGATAAAGGAAAGATAGTAAATTCATCCCACTCATGAACTAGAATGGATGAAGTCCCATCTACTTTGGAATGACTAGATAAATATGAGAATGATATAGATAACCTCATATAGATCAATGATAAATTACTCAGGGGAACTATTCCAATTGTATATTACCTTCCAAAAGAAACATGTATCCCTCATCCAACCCATCCAAAGAGAGATAATGTTCTTACAAAGGTATAATATGAGTATTTGGAAAGCTCTGTATCTTAGGGAAAAGAATACAAAAAAGAGGAAGTTGGGGATGATCATAACCTTCCTCCATTATGGAAAAAACCTCTTCACTATTACGGTAATCATTCATCCCTATCATGGATTGATAATAAATAGGATGTGAAAGTTAGACAATCATGTTAAGTCTCACCCACTCCCCATGCACATGAGGGCGTATAATGACTGAAAATTATTTTTTTTATTTTCAAATAAGTCACTTTTTGGGTTAGTGAGAACCTACAAAAATAGACAAAACACCATTTTCATCACCAGTTTCCAATCCCTTCCACCTCTCGATCTCATCATTGTCATTCACCATCGTTGTTGTCATGTAATGGTCGGGAACTCCAACCATCCTAGACCGAAAACTAGACAGCCAAAAATAATACCACAAATTCACAAAGAACCAACATAAAACCAAACCACAATCACAAATTCATCCGACATGATACCAAAATTCCACAGCAAGTCCGAACAAATATGACCCGCCATCGTGAATCCATCACAGAAGTCATGGAGTGGTGGTGTGCCCCCATTAATCTCAAAGGAATTTATATCCTATATGAGTGGAAGAACCATTAACTACTCCTCGCTTTGGTAACCTTATATTCTCAATTTTTTAAAGTGAGGGAGACCAAGAATAGTATCTCACACAATTCATATATTGATGTGGCCCTATGATCTTCCCATGAGACCAATATAAGGTGACAAAACTAAGGTGTTTTGTACAGACTCTGGTTGTTATATCCTCCATTTGGTATAATATCCTTCTAGAAGTATCCATATTGGGCTAGGAAGACCTTAATACAAAATTACTTGATTAGTTTAACTCCATGCTATGGAAAATGATGATCATAAACCTCAAAAATTGAAAAGATTCTGAGAATGAGAGGGTCTCTGACTTTATCACAAAATGGAAATTTATCCCATTCTCCCTTATAATTGAACACTCACAAGAAAAATTGGTGGAACTCTATAATGAGATCCTTTGAGATGAGATCAAAATTACTTGTCCCTAATTAAATTCCCTATATGATTTTTATATTTCACAGAAATGATCCAGGGCCTAGAGTACTCCATTTGGCGAATTAAGGCCAAATCTCAGCTCATTCCTATAAAACATGGAAAAAGTCCTGATAGAGAAACTACTACTCATATTGCCCACAAACCAATTACAGTTCCCATGAGAGTACCCAGGAAGGCGCTAAATTGTCTGTCACCTCCCATTGACTGGTAACAACATCAAAACTACCCTCGAATGGAGTTAAAGATAGATCGGTTCCACCCAAGATTTTATGAATGTATAAACAAAGTATATTCCTTCTATGAATAATATGTTCCAGTGTATTTCCTTATATCCATATAAAATAACCTCCTAAAACTGTCAGATACCATTGAGGACAATGAAGTCAACCACCGCGATCACCCTAATTATTTCCCTTTTTATAAGAGAATGGTTCAATCATATATGAACTATTTGAATTTAAATAATATTCTCGGGAATGGTTGATTCTGGATAGGTGATACTGGTAAAATCCATAATTCAAATAACCCATGTGACCACCTCCCTACTAAAAGAAGAGAATTACTAGCAAAGAATTTCTTGCCAAGAATAAATTGATGTCTGATGGCTTTATGACCCAAAGATAATTGAATTAGCTCACACTACCCTCAAGGAACAACTTCATAAACCATTCCTCATCCGATGATCGAAGGAGGATTCTTTTATTTCAAAAACTAGATGAAGAAATAATCGTTATATAAAAGTAAGTACAGAAGAAAAAGAGTAATGTAAAACTCTCACATACACTCTAACTCTTTTGAATTTCTTTCCATTAGATTCCATAGAATGGGAAACATCCAACCAAAAATAATCCTTATCGTATAAAGAATTTATTTTTGGATCTGTTAATATCATTCACATAATACACACATTTTCTCACAATGAATATGCTCATGAATAAGATTTCCCCATACATGAATAGAGATTCATAGGTTGAGACCGCAGAAGTTGAGGGTACAACTGATGACATGGTCATGACTGAACACAATATTTTGGACACATCCCTACATAAGCCATATATAAGTCCAAGACCCAGGGGAGAGTGCAGTATCATCCCTAATAGAAGTACATAGTTTCCTCTGAACCTTTTAGTGGTCATTTGAACAAAATAATTTTAAATCATTGGTTGAGAGTTGTATGATTGATTGACCACCCCAAAAAAAGTGGTAGGTCTGCGCGACCTACACCACATACAACAAATACTCTATCATCCTATTCCCAAGAATGAGGTTTATCTACATCAAACACTTCATCCTCAAATCCCAAATACAAGGAGAATCCCCACCTTGGGAAGCATATAACTAAGGAATAATAATATTACATTATAAAATAGTTGGTGTCTATCAAATAGAAATTCTCAATATTGGATGCTCACATTATTTTGAAAGAGATTAGAGAGGCATTTATCAAGTCCCCCTAGAGTCCCCAGAATCTTGAAAAACAATTCACCATGGATGAGGGTTTCAAGATGGAAACTACACGAGTATAATGTTATAACACTATCTATTTTATAGGTAATGATTAAGCATAAACTATTTAGGGATATATCAAACCCCTTTAAATGTTAAGAAATATTGATAATGTCAACATACAAAGAAATATGGTTGAAATGGTTCCTATATTAACCTCATCCCATTCCGTACCTTCTGAATTTTTTTATACAATGAGGAAGATTTATATCCAATTAAGATAACCACTAAAGGGTGTGAAAAAGTGATAAAAGGACCTATAGAAATATCAATATCAGGGTCAGTTTGGTGACATCATGTTGGATGAGGAATTCATGGTTATCTAGAATGTAACATCATTTGATTTCCCTCTTATAAGACCTTAGATTCATAGATAAGTGGTGGTGCTATCAGCATTCCTACAATGTTCTAAATACCCCATTAAGGGGATGGTCAACATATTATATACTGATATCTCTACCTTTTAATCATGGTAATCCAAATACATTGAGGAAACTTTCTTCACGTGGGAAAGAAAATGAAAAATTATGGAGGGTGGTATATAGATTTATACTCTAAATGTCTTGGGAACCACCCCATTAAATCCCTAGAGTATGCTCAATAGTGATTGATTTCTGTCCATAAACCTGATCATGGTAGAAGACTCAACCCCAATGAGTTTCTATCAAATAAAAGTTTCACTATACCTTGTATTTTTTATAATGATCATTCTAGATAAAGTGAGTTCATCAATGGATAGAAATTCTAATGCCCCATCAGGATCAAAAAAATCATTACACCATGAGTATAAATTAAAAATTCTCCCAAGACATACCCTATAACATAGGGTGTCTATATCCCTCCTATAATTATAGTTAGTTAGAAGGAAGGAAAAGATCTCTAAAATAACCCCACAATATCCTTGGTGGTTCAGGATGTCAAAACTTCTCTTCATAGACTCTGATTCTTTGAAAAGGATAAAGATGACCCTAAGTTATCAACAATTCCTAAAGATTCCTCCATAGATAAATAGATGGAATAGGAATAGGATGACCTCAAAAACACTCCTATAACATTTGAGGAATGCATCTTCACTATCATCAATGAGATTATGTAGGTTAATATAATAAGGGGGAAGGATATGCAACCTATGATGATTAGTGAAACCATGACTCTAGAAGATAAATAGATAAATATCCCCTTACTAAAGAAGCGTCAACACATTTTTTTCTTATAATTATATAGAGATTTATAGGCTGAGCCCTGATGTGTCTATATATTATCTAGGCTTACCAGATGACCATTATGGTTTCAATAAGGCGGAAAGAAGAATTCACCCCTCCCATGATACCATGATATAATATGATGTAGAAAAATTGATCAAATATAGTTTTTTAAAGAGCTGTAGTACCCAAATGGATTTCTAGCATCAATCCAGTTAAGAATACGAACAAACATATCCATGTCTACATCTATACTAGGGACCTTAATTGAAATTTACTGTAGTAAAATATCATAGTGCTGATCATTAAAATTTTTATCGATACAATTGTTGGATTCAAAATTCCTTCCTTTATGGATGGATATTCAAGCCGTAATCAGATAATGATCACCTCCAATGATGAAGAATACACCTCTTTTAGAGTTCCTCAAGACATATTTTTATACTAGTTCATTCCATTTATCTTAAATAAACCTGAACTTAATTATTATCATTCCATGAATCATGTCTTTAAATCATTATCTAGATGAATAATTGACTGTTACATTGATGAATTGGGGGTTAAATCTTGATAGTGTTGTGATCACCACATCAATATTTGAACAATCTATGAAAAACTAGAGAAATACTATTTGAATATGAATCCAATAATGTTTATATTTGGAGTGACATAATTGAAATTACTTGGAGTTTTGGTATACCACCATTACATTGAGGTTGACGTATAAAAGAGCATTTAATTCCTGGAAATGTCACCTCTTTATAGCCTTAATGAATTGAGAGGAATCTAAGGTAACCTTTCTAATATAAAATGTTATATCAGAAACCTAGCTATAAAATCTATTGCCTTTAAAATTTTGATTAAGAAAAGAGTTTTCTACTAGTGGGATGAGGGTTTACAGTAATCCTTCGTGAATATTTAGTAGTACCTACTGCACCCATTAGTCTGGTTGCCACTAGTATATGAAAATCCACTCATCATTTATCTGTCCACACTAGAATGATCACCTGACTACATCCTCTAATAGAATATTGATGTGGGGAATGGAAATAGTATCTACTATCATAGTTAGACAATGTTAGATACGGATATTCAATATTATGATATTGAGAAGAACTACCTCATGCACAGTTTTTAGTGAAAAATATGAGCCATTACATGTATGACCATAAGGTCAATTTGGTCTCTTGTATCCACAAATTAAAGTATGTCATTGTTTGACCTATGATTACTAGGTTCCAGGCCAAATGGGTGGTTATTATACAATAGTATAAAATTTAATTCATGTCATAAATGTAATTCATAGGGTAGGTCTTTTATTATTTACTTGTGGCACATCGTACCTCGGAAAACATGTGAGTGGATAAAAAACTTCTAGAATAAGAGGTTTTCTATTCCCATGAAACTCTCTGAGCATGGGAGATGTATTTCAATGATTCCACCCAAAAACTTATTAGAAATAGAATTGAAAATCTGAGACTCAACCAGGTTTGTTTATTGATTTTATATGATTTCCTAGAAAAGGAAAATTTTCCCTACTCCGTCTCACTATCGAAAAGATGCACTAATAATGAGGTGGAATATCAATCCCTTATTATAGGACTGGATATAGCACTCTAGGTACATATAGCCTAAATAAATTTCAATGGGGATTCAAAATTGGTGATCAAACATATCAATGATGAATATTTCTTAAAAAAGGACTAATTAGTCCCTCTCATTAGCTACATGAGAGTATTGATGGTGGAATTCCCTTTCAATATAGTTTGGCATAACATCCCTCAATCATATAATTATTGCACCGATGCACTAGCTAATGTAGTAATATTCCTCAACAATCCTAATTAGGATGAAGTACTCTTATACATCACACATTGAAGGGTATTCTTACCAGTCATATTCTATAATATAGAATAAATAAAAAAGATCAATATTGCCCTAGATCCCAATGAGTTGATATCCACCTTTGGATGGATGGATCTTGGGATGGATTACCTCGAAAAATGGTACCCTCCCATTAGATAAATCCAAAATGGAACAAATTCTATGTCGTGTAATGAATTTCACAATCTATGAAGTGCATAATTTGGAGAAAAAACTATATAAATGAGGATTTAATGGATTCAGCCTTAGATGCATTACAAAAGAAGAGACTCCCACCATTACAAATGAAATTCATGTGGGCTCATGTGATTCTCACCAGCTTGGAACTAGAATCCCCCAAAAAAAGGATAATTGGTTACTAATATAGGAAAATGATCTAGGAAAATGTATAATTCACTTGTAAATTTCATTCATGTCTAATTCATGAAAACATCATCCATTATCCCTTAAGATTTCTACACATATCTAAATATTTCTTGCTATTTACTATATGGGGAATGGATATTATGGGATCATACCCCCAAGCTACATCTAAGTAGTTTATGTACATTCTTCATTTTACTGACATATTTCCCAAAGGGGATGAGATCTTATCCCTCAAGGAAGTCTATATGAATAATATCATCAACTTAGTGACGTAAAATATTATTACCCAATTTGGACCCATACATGATATTGACAGATAATGGAACCAATTTCTAATATTTTGATTTAAAGAGGCTTTACCAAGTGTATAACATTGATCTCATCCATTCCTCTCACTATCACACAACAAAAATTCGACAAATAGTGTCCAATAATAATGATCCATCAAATATAATCTAGAAAATGGATGTCGAAGACAATAAGTCTTGGTGGGATAAATTTTACATGATTTATGGTATTATTGTAAAATAACTCACATTTCCATAGAGAAAACCCCATATCAATAGTTTTATAGAACATAATCATTTTTACCCATCGAGGTCTATTTTCCCTCACTCGGAATAGCTAATTCTTGACAACTTTCATATGATGAACAATCATAGAAGAAACTAGATGAGTTCAAATGACTCAATGAGAAAAGGTTTTTTACACTAAAAAATGTTGAAATCCATCATAATCGAATTTCAAAATCCTTCAAAAAAATAATATTCTCTACTCATTTCTATTAGGATAATTGGTATCAGTTCTTAGAACATCAATGATACCATGGAAGAAACCCTTAATTCTGTAAAACAAGTTGCTAAGGACTTACATCATACATAAGGTCTATTACAATGGGGCTTACTCATTGGTTGTGATGGATAGAGAATGAATTAAACCCCCACCAATATAAGGTTTCTTAAGAATAAAATTGTGTAACATCCATCACACTTAATTACTTGGGGAAGAAATTTAAAATAAATATTATCTCTACATAATTAGTACAAGACTTTAAACTGTAAGGAATATGTTATTCCCGCATGAAGTTAAACTACATAGAATATAGTATTGGTTCCAAGATATTAAACTGAGCATCATGTTAATTATTTTTTTAAAGAGTTTAAACTATATATAATCTCCACATCCACATCACACGATGTTAAACTATAAAAAATCATCATTGTTACATGATGTTAAACTACATAGAACCTGGTCTATTTAACAAAACATTAAAATACACAACACTCCTGGTCCTGGTGGTAAGACTTTAAATTGTACATCATCTCCATGTCCTTTCCGCATAATGTTAAACTATATGGAATAAATTATTTCCACATGATGTTAAACTCCATAGAACGTGGTTCTGGTAATATGCCTTTAAATTGTGAGACATACCCTATCCTTGTAGCAATAATTTAAACTGAACAACATCTCCTTATCCTTTTCACATGATGTTAAACTATACAGATGATTTACTTTCCATGTGATGTTAAACTTAACAGAACCTGGTCTTGGTCACAAGACCTTAAACTGCACAAAATCCCAAGTATTAGTATGAAGACTTTAAACCACACACCATATTTATTAGAAATATGTGTAGCTTGATTCCTATTCAAATAGGATACACAATGAAACTCAGGTATCTTATCCAAGTTCTAGTGACATTCAATAAAAATTAAACCCTCCCTACATATATCCAAACCTATACAGGTATGTCCATTAAGAACTACTTGTGTCTTGATTCTTTACTTATTCTCATATGTAGTGATTCTAGGATCTCAAATCCTTGGTCTAGTGCAAATATAAAAATAAAAAAAATCCCTCTCCCTGTGTATGGGTCAGACCCACGTAGAGAATTTTCTATATAATAACTATTTGTGGCTTGATTACTATTCCCATAAGATATGTAGTGATGCCTGAATCTCACATCATGGTTCCAGGTGCAATTATAAAAGGAAAATTCACATAGGTGTGGGTTAGATATACATATGAAATCATCCTTATAAGAACTATTTGTAGATTTATTTACATACTATGGATTAGTAATGATGCATTAATCCTCTATTCTAGGCCAATACATGAGTAATCCATACCCCTAACAAATACCCCTATAATAGAATCATATCCATGAGGATTCCCAAGACACATGGGTAGCCTACAAGTGAGATTAATAATTCCCACATTTTTTACACACAAGCTTGATCTTTGTAGGGAAATTCATTTATGATAACTACATATGGTGTGATTCCTTTTATTATAGGATATGTAATGATGCCTAGTTCACTAATCTCATGTCCGTCCATGATACAAAAAAAATTATTTCCCTTACACACAAGAAAGGCATTTTTTGGGGATTCTGTAATAAGAACTATGTGTGGATTGATTCTTGTTACAATTGGACACATAGTGATGCACATGCCTCAATTCATAGTCCCATCTACCCATAAAAAAGGAAAATATAATGAAAAAAATTCTCCTTCCCTCATATGGGATAGACATGGACATGGAGGTTTCTTTAAGAGAAACATGCATGGCTTGACTCCTACCATCATAAGATAAGTAGTGATGTCTACATAATCTATTCCTAGACCGAACAAGATTTTTCATTTTTCCCAACCATGTTCCTCCATGATAGTTAGATATATGTAGAGTATCCATTCCACATTATTGTGTGAATATCCCCAAATATTACCTATCATGCACTCTCATGTGCCTTAATCAACTGCACAATTCTCCCTTGTTTTCATGCCATGAATGACTCATGTGAGCCTAGGGAATTTGGACATCCATTCTGATCAATGTGATAGAGTTGAATTGTATTTAAAAATCGGGACCCACATTCTAGTCACATGACATCCATCTACACAAACATGTCCTAGTCGCACGATGTTAAACTACACAACCATGTCCTAGGTGCATGTCATTAAACTGAACAACCATGTCTTAGCCATGTGATGTTAAACTAAATGACCATGTCCTCATTGAATGACATTAAGCTACATGACAAGAGGTTTTCTATCATGACCTAAACCATTGGGGATTTCTTTGAAACTGATAATCCAAGTGAGACTACCCCCATGTACACCCCCATAGGGTAGGGGAAAGTGACCAGTGCTGAGTAGACATATCAGACATATGGGAGGCCATAGACTATGTTACCTATACTAAAACATACACCCACCCACCCATATCTATGAAATAGTGATGAGATAATAGTATAATTGATACCAAAATGCATGCATACATCTATTTCATAATTGGAGTTCAGTCAATGTATTGAAATAATGAAATTGGAAAGATAAAGTTCCACCAGAAACTAATAAAAGAATCCACCCTGACCAGTTGGAGGTAAATGTTCTCAAATGAAACAATTAGTACACACATTTATATGTCTAGCTTTATACACATTGGATACTATCGGTCTTCCTAGGACTCCATCTAGAGGACTGACTTCTATATAAGATTTGATAATTGTGGGTAAATCCCCTGTAGGGGTGAGTATAACAATACCTAGTAGGTATCCCAAAAATACAAAATAAAATAGAGTAAATGTAATTTAATAGTCCACTCAACTCATATCATGATTTTATAAAAAAACCAAAGTAACAGAGAATAAGAATATTCATCTTGCCCACTCCTCAGCTATACATGACTTGTAAAATCATCTTCCACCTGTTATGTCAATAAAATAAAAGACATAGAAAAAGGACTCCAAAAAATAATCCAGATATACTCATCTCATACACCTAGTCTCTTGATCTCAACCATAAAACATGTTTTTGGATTCTACTCGAGGCTTAAAGGTATCAATCATCCAAGTTTACTCACTCATCAAGCCATGTCATCCCCGATATCACACATTTGAGAAATATCAATCATCAAGTGTAGCTCTTCCATCCATGATAGCATTCATCCAAGTGATGTCACTCATCGAATATCAATGTGATAATGGCACATAACTGCTACCCCTGTTGGTATCCATCAGAGAGAATATTCTCACTGGGTAGTGAATAATTTGACACTAGAACCCAATCTTGAACTATGATGATCTTAGATCTTAGATAAGGGATAACATGCAAGACCACTGGGGTATTCTAAAAGCCCTACCATATATCAGAACCATGATACATAGTTATATGATCTCACCCAAATCCACTAAGAGACATCATAAAACAAATCTAGAATAATCCGCCAATTACGGGATGATATAGATGATGATACCACAAACCCTACCAGAATAACTCTCTAATTAGGGGATCAATTCCCATGAAATAGGGTCATGCTGATACCACTGACCACACTTTGGGACATGATGTGATAGAGGATCCCATCCAGGGTTTCTGGATGTATACATCAACGCTATATGAATCAGGCCCACTAAGGGGATCATCATCCTATAACCAGGATGTAATGACTCACTATACCATTAGAGGGGTGAACCAAGGAATAAAAACCACTTAGAACTAGTATAAATTTCACTAACAATAGTGTCCTTCTATCATCACCTCATATAACATTTCAAATTCCAAAAACCATGGTCACCATAACATTCTTTATGGAAAACAATTTATGATAGAATAATTGTGTGCATCCATCCCATTACTAAATATGCATATACCCAATATAGAAATCACTGAGTGGATTACATGATATGGTCTCGCAGTACATGAAGTGTCTCTCGACACTAAACCCTCGTCATCTCCCCTTGAATTATTCAATGTGCATCATAGGACATGACAAGTACACGGGGTGACATGTTATGTAACTCTTCCGGATCACCTTAGAATTTAACCCCTCCCACATAGCCTAGATGGTCATTCCACCATAAATGGCATGTACCCCTAGTATATGATGTGTCCTAGAACTTGTGTAATATGAAAATGTAATTCATCCAATGCCCATGTATCCCAATCCATCCCATTTAATCATGTCATGTACTACTACATGACCATGTCCCTTAACATGATGATTCTGGCCATATACTCAGTTTCATGACCAAGGAACACTACACATTATATACCCCCATTACAAAACATGAAGTCCTCAAAGTCCCATCTTCCCTAAATGGGAAGAACCCATGAAATGTTCTCATACAATACACACTGTGTGATCATGATTTTGTAATGGGAAATCCCTTATATCCTCCCAAAACCCCCAATTTCCACCCAAAATCCATAGATATACCCCCATGGGATCTCTACACATTATAAGTTGTCTCCAAACCCTAAAAAAATTCATAAATGGGGATTGGGATATAAATCTCATAAATAAAAACACCTCATGGGAAAACCATGAAGCTTAGTGTCCAATATGATTCCCAAAACCTACTCAACCATGATCCAGTGTCAATCTCCATAAAGAATGGTGTTCATTAGAACATCCTCTCCCTCAGTTATCCTCAGGTTATCTATGAAATTAGTGATAAGCCTCCCCTATCCTCTTCCATTCATGGAAAACAATGGGATATGGTTAGGCTTATTAATTTAATTTTATTAAATTAACAATCCCCCCATCAACATCCCTTTAATGGTCTCCTCCAACCAGGAACCCAATACTAAAAAAATTATATCACTCTTAGGGTAAACCCCCACATCAAGGATCAACTATTGTCTCATATTTCCAATAAAAGAATTATATCAAGAGTCATTCAACATTTCATGAAAAATTGTGCATAAATGACATAAAATATTTAATTTTTTAAATATCAAATCACTGAGGCACTCTGGGCCCTGTAATACCATACTCACGTAGAACCTAGATTCAGTAATATCCCTATATATATTATAATTTATAATAATGAAAAATTTAAACCTCTATAATCTCCAAACCATCAATTATTTTCATCTAGAAAAGAAAAATCAAAAGCACTGGGGAGAAAAACTAAGCTCTCAACTAGGTCTCCCACACATGTGATCTCTTCAGAGGGTTACCATGCTATCAAAAAAAACAAACATATGAGAAACCACTTTCCCAATACTAGGTGATAAAAATAAAACTCAACACCTATCAATATTCTCAAACCAAGTTGAAATCATGAAAAGGGGAATGCAGATGTCTCCTCACCTATGATAAATAGAAAAATACCAAACACACACTCGATCTACTATCATAGGGTCTAGCGATACACCACCTCACTAAAACAATTTAGAAACTAGAAAAAGGGTCTAAAACTCCAATGTCATCCTATCTAATCAACTAAATCCCCATAACCCTTGATGAAGTGATATCTACTAGAATGTAAGATCGCACCAATAAGATCTAAATGCCACCATCATCAGTAAATAATGGTCTCCTGACATGTTCCAAGAGTTCTCATCCTTGTCCATAATAGCCGATGCTAAAGGATCTCCTCATTGGTGAACTAATAAGGGTAAAACAATCTAAGTACCTCACCTCACAGCGTGATTATTTTAATCATCAGTATGCAAAAGATTGGAATACTCCCCAACTTTGGAATTCCCATCAATAACATCCCCATTGGATATACAGTTATGAAAGTCCTCATGAAAATATCTCCTCATTATGGGCCTTGTCTCATGAAAAAATTGAAAGGGTAACCACCATCATCTTGAGACATTCCTTGTCATCCTCACCCACAAAGTTCAACTTCAAATAGGCCAACTTCTCTATTAAATTTCTCAAAAAAATAAAATATAAACTCTCTCTATAAGCATTTACTTCTACAACCATAACCTTTTGTGCCTCTCAAGCTTACATGCCCCCAACCTCTACCAGGTTTACAATCACTCCCATGTCTAAGAATACATATCAAATTAATTTGACTTCTTGAATCCATACATTTCTCTAAGAGAGCTCACAAATAAGTTGTATCTCTTTGAGCATGTCAACAATCCATCCTCAAGTGTCTTCCATCAATCATTGAAGTTGAGTACATGAGGGTACCAATCAAAAATACAATAAAAAAATATTAAGATAGGGTTTCAGGATTTGGTTCTCAACCCTCTCATCCACACCCTTAGTGAACAATAGAAGGTGAACCAAGAAAACACATTGGGTCTTACAAAGTATTTCATTTTCAAACATTAAATAACACCTCCATCTTCTGAAGATCAATGATATCCAACCGATATATTGGAAAAAATATCAAGGAAGTCTATGGGTTCTAGACTTTGTAATATTCTACCACTCAATGAGGAGGTAAAACCTACACATCCTTATGATGTTTTCCTCAACTCAACTCCCACTGAAGAGAACTTGAAGCCCATGGAATCTACTAATCCTTGTTTCAAACTAGAAAACTAATAATAGTTTTCAATATGTTACAACACAAGAGATAATACTAATAAGATTAGGATCACTCTTCTACAAAGGGGGAATATATGTACCAAAACCCTAAAACTCTGCACACCCACTGGTGGAAACCATATGAGCATAGATTTTAGTAAACCAATCCACACTGAAGAAAAATAACAGGGTCTCTATCTAATTCTATTAAAATGTTTTATATGTTTGTGTATCTCTCTCTCCTCAATAGTTGTTTCACACCACCATATAAGAGTGTATGACCTCTTATCCTTTCTAATAGAGCCTCCAAGATTAAGGGTCAAGGTAAATGTATCCAATGGTATTTTTAGGCCACAAACAAGGGATAAAATTTTGAAAAGTGGCTGATGAATCTATGTTAACTACATCTGGGAAGTAAGGTCACATGTTATACCTAGAGACGTACTCAGGAATCCTAAAAATAATCACCTTTTACCCAAATCTCATCCTTTCCCTTACCAACCTATTCACTAAAAGTAGGGCCTGGTCCAACAACTCAATGCACTAAGCTAACCTGAACACACATGTCCAAGGAACTTGTCCACTAGACCTGTACACTATCCATTTTTGGTGAAAATATTTATCCTGAATTATTTTGTATCATGTCATAAGAATGAATCTTGATAGGTGAATGCGTCTCTATTTCTTGTAACACTAAATCAACATAAAAAATCCCCATCACAAGGATCCATCGACCCTCCACATCACCCTAGATAATCCTGAAGAAATAAGTGGAATGAAAAGAATATCCCATACATGTATCTAATAATACTACTAAAAAATTATATTAAGGATACAGATTGTAACTATGACCATCCTCAAAGCCTCTATCCCATAGACCTTGATGTTCTGCATTTTTCCTCTCCCCCATCTTCAAGCCCCATTATCCTAGCATGAAACACTTAGGGATGGTGGTGGAAATAGGTCAAATCATATGAAAACAACTTCTACTCTCCCTACTCATCTTCCACATATGTCATCATGAAAAACTCCACGCTACAACCATTATCTATTTTAGGGTGTTCCATCAACTCTCTCCCTTTCATATACATGGAGGCTCAAACAATACCAGGTGAGATTTTCCCATCAGGCACAGTAAAACACTTCCTCTATCATGGCTAACTAGAACCAACATGTGAGACCTGATCCATAGAACCTATATACTGTGATCGTCTCCTAATGCACCATTCATGTCTAGATCCTTGATCCTGCCATCAGCTAATAGATTTTGAGGAGTCATCTTCTGAGTTCCCACCACCAACACCGATAATAAACATATTCTCCACCATAATGATATCCACTACCAAGGCCCACTCAAGCACTCTAGCATTGGTGGGAATATAGAGATATATCGCTCAACCCATGATATCTCAACATATGATCTACTCAATGTACTATTCCTTAAAAAATGAATCTTTAAACACATTAAAGGAGTTTCTTAAAAGTATACTTAACCTTTTTAAATATAGGAACATGGTAATTCTAAATTACTAAATCTATAGAAGCTTCTGGATACACATTGATCCCAATGTGGTTGGATAAAATACTTCTCTAAAGAGATTCAAAAACTCTTTCTATGTGAGTATCATCTAATTAGGTGTCTGAGTAAGAGGAATACACCACATCCGCATATATCCCTGAATAAGACTCACTACTAGGACCACCATCATATTAAGAGGTGTTATCATGTAGCCGAAAATGCACGTGACTACCTCAAGCCATTCATGAGCAACATGGGGGGTCTGGGTCACCCTGAATCATAGGAGGTCTCTTCCTCTGAAACTCATGATTTTTACTCAGAATATGAACATCCTCATTTAGTACATCTAGAGAAACATATACCTCAATGATTGGTGGAACAAATAGAAAACTAACCATAGTTACCACCACATATACACACCCATCTACTAAATATACATCACTAGGAAAACAATCATCATCATAGTCCCACCATGGAACTCTAGCTGGTTGGAATTTCCTTCGAATCCATAAATAAAATCACAACGCACCTCGATCAAAGAGTATTCCTAGGTAGATATATCAATAAGGATATGGATACCATAACCCTATCCTATATGATTAATATACCAACATTTCACCGAAACCAGTTCAAACAATCTCTCAGTCAACAATTTTGTAATTAGAGTCCTAGTGAATGGATATGTCATTTTTCGCACCAACATTGGGGTCCCCAGCATGAAATATAAAGTCAATAAACTTTAGAAAGGTTTTATGATTTCAAAACCCTTGATCACAAATAGACAACCCCAACACACTAATCACAAAATGGAACATTCATTAATACCACTCCATCACAACCCGACCCATCAGGGACCTCCTGGTTAGAAAGAATCTGAGCACGACTACCTCAATACCACCTCCAATAGGCTAAGGGATGGTGAAAAGCACTAAGGAGGAATAGAATCTTTATGGAAGGCCATATCCAATGATACCTATACAAACATACAAACATCCATCTCCAAGAAACAGTTCAGATATAATAATACAAATGATTCATGAAGCCATGTAGAAATCAATCCAATAATCAGAATGCAACAAAAGTACTAAAATAATGAAAATGAAAAAATCCATGCCCACTAGAAACTAATAAAAGTTACTAAATTACCCAGTAAGAGGGGATTTATGTTAAATTAAACCACTGATACACATATCATTCTATATATATCGCTATAGTCTTCCTACTTTAGGACCCCCTAGGACTCCATCGAAAGGCCTATGATCTACATAAGACATAACATGTGATGTAAAATACCATACAAGGGTGACTATAAAAATACTTATTAGGTTATCAAAAATATTAAAATAAATGGGGGAAATGAAAGGAAATAGTCCACTGAACCCATATCCAGATGGTATAGAAAACCCGAGTGAGAGAGAATATGAATCTACTTTTCTACCACCACTCTTCAATACATGACATTTTAGCTCATTTACATATGGTATATCAATTAAATATCGGTAATAACTAATGGAGTTCCATAATAACACATATATAATCATCTCATACACTTAGTATGTTAGTCTCAACCTTCCATCCTACCATAAGATTCTGCTCAAGGCTCAAATTTATTTCTCTTCTAGGAGTAATCATTCCATGATCCCTAACATACTTGATTTAACTCATCTAGAATATATCATTCATTAGGTATATCTCTTCTATCCTTAATTTAACTCGTCCAATAGATGTCACTCATTGTGTTTCACTAAGATAATGAAACATCCCTCCCATCGGTTGAGGAGTCCATTCGAGAGAACATTCTCATCGGGTATCTCTATTAACTAAGTCATGATGTAACCCAATAGATCTTGATAGTCATATATTTTATCTCATCCATTTTTCATTAGGGAATGAAAAAACACTACTGAAACCCAAAATATCTCAACACTCAGATATGGGATCACACCCTAGACTGCTATGGGACACCATGAACCCAATATGGAACTCAGGAGATCATTATTTTAAGATAGGGGATCTCACCTAGGTAAACCGTGGGATTCCTCAAACCCTGTTGAGCCTCAAAAACACAATATACCTATATGCGATCATATATGGTATAGAACTATCCAACAAGTAGGGGATCGTATAAATGATGATAAGAAAAACCCTACAAGAACAACCCTCTATGTAAGAGATCAACAACCATATATGAGGGTCACACCAATACAAAAATCCCCGGTTAGAAAGATGATGTGATAGACGATCGCACCTCTGGATTCCAAGAGGGATACATGAGATCTATCGGAACTATCCCTTTGAGGGGATCACAATCCTATGATTAGGTTGTAATTCCATATTATACCCTTGGAGGTATAGACCAAGGAAGTGCACCCACCTAGCACCGATATACACATCAATAGAAAAAACATACTAAATCATCACCTCACATTACATCTCTAATTCCAAAACTATGTACACCGTTATGTTCTAAGTAGAAAACTAATCTGGATAGGCTACTTGATATCCTCCATCTGAGTCCTGGAGATGGAGATGTGTGTACAATAAATCACTGAGGAGAGTTTATGGAATGTACCCACACTACATGAAAAGTGTCTTGAAGTTCAACACTATCCATGTCCACTCGCAAAACGTAACATGTATAATAGGAAATTCCATGTACTTGGGGTTACATCATGTGTAACTATGCCTAATAACTTAGGCATGTAATATTTCCCACACGGTCTTGATGTCCATGTCACCATAGATGGAATGTACACCTAGTACACAATGTTTCTTAGAACATATGGAATATGTTCATGATCTTCATCCCATACTAGTGTATCAAAACCTATGCCTATGTCTTCAAGATGTGTACTACAACATGCCAATGCCCCCTGATATAGTGGGTCTAGTTGCATCCTTGGATGCATGACCAAGGACCACTACATGGTGCATTACCCCGGTACATGTTATGTAGTCCTAAAAGTCCAATATACCCCTTACAAGAAGAACACATGACATGTGATCATACACTACAAGACATGCGACTAGGATTTCTGGGAAGGAAATCATTTTGATCCTCCCGAAACACCTATTTTTCACCTAAAACCCATTGATCTACCCCTAGGGGAGATATTGTTATTATAATAGTGATTTTAATCCTTAAAAAACACATAAAAAGGATTTGTATGTATATATAATTAATACACCTACCTCACAATGAAACACCAAATATTCGGGTCCAACGTGAAGCCCAAAACCTGTTGTACCTTGATCTAGTGTCAATGGACATAATTAATGGAGTTTAGTGGCACCTCCTCTCCCTTGGTTCATCCTTATGTCATTCATCACAGATGGGATAATCTTTGGCTCTCCATTTTTATCCATGGAAAATAATGGGGGAGGGTAGTTTTATTAATTTAAATTTATTACATTAATAAACCCCACATCAACACCCATCCAATAGTCACCTATAATCAAGAACTCAACACCAAAAAATTTTATTTCACACCTATGGTAAAACCCATATTCCAGAATCAACCGAAGTCTTAGATTTAGGATTTGAGACTATAATAATGAGTCATTACACATTTCCTAAAAAATTGAACATGCATGATAAAAAATAATAAATATTTTCAATATCACTGCACTGAGGATCTCCAAGACCTAGAATTACATGCTCACTCACTATCTGTATTAAGTAATATCCCTAGAAGTATTACAATGTATTATAAAGAAAAACCAATGTTTCTACATTTAAATTCCAATAAGGTCATCACCATAGATGATTGTGTACAAAATAAGTGCTTATTTTATCCCATCACACCAAAAATGTGTTCAGTACACATTGGAATATCTTTTAAGGATCTCAAACCCTTCTGGAATCATATGTTCTCCAGGAACCAAATTTATATATTCGATATATTAGTGGATACCAACTGATTCTTCAAGTTGATATCCTTCTCTTAGAATGCCATAGATCATGAGTTCTTATGTTCTAGGTTTTACCCTATAGAAAACTGGTAACAAGGACTGTATTATCAAAATGGACCCTACTAGAATTTTCTTGTGACTAACACAACACCATAGAGCTTACACATAGTGGATTTTTTAGACCTGGAAGAAATCCCCCATTAAATCTAGGAACTATTATCTTTACTATGTGGGATATCAGATTCCTCTGTTACTAATGGTTGAATCATACCCACTAGTATTTATCTCCCATCAATTTAGATATAATGTTTTTATTATTTACACTTCCCATAACCTTACTATTCAAGTGGATTTGAATATCCTCGATGTTACCTTTTTTACATCATAACCATCATCAAATAAATAATATAATATCACATTCTTGAATGATTTCATTTTGGGGTGTCTATATTTAATTAATAACCAACATTATTGAGTTTATAAATCCCTTTATATACCCCCTTTTCTAATAAATAGTCTTCATATACCCTTTTCATGCCTAAATCAAAAAATTTCTTGATATACATTCTATTTGAATTTTACTAAGTGCATATTCTCTGGGAAGTTCATGGAACTTATTCCCAAATCCACTACTTCTCCCTTAGATAATATTGTTAATATGTATTTACTGATATGAAGGGACCCCACTAAGATTCTATGGAGAATAACACAATGCCTCAGAACTTGTGCCTAACAGATGTTTCAGCCTTAGAGGAAAGGCCCAACATATCTTTATGAGTTCTTTGTCTAAATGGTGTTATGTTAATCCCATAAATAATTTAAAACATCTATGATATATGAATCTATATTCATGATTTATTTCACTAATTTTTTTTAATTCCAAGAGGGATCAATAATGGTATAAAAGTTTATGCCTTTATACTTAATTCCTGAAAGAAATATTTTAAACCACACAACATCTCCAAATCCTTACCACCATATGTTAAACTTCACAAAACATATCCCTATTACTTAGGATAGGGTAATTATTCAATTTAAACTCATTGAGAATGAAATTGATATATAGAGAAAATAATATTCCCATTTCCCTATGTGACAATCAAACTCACATAAAGGATCATATACAAGAACTATGTGTGGTATGATTTCTGACCTCATAGGATACATATTGACACTAAAATTTGAAATCATGGTTCTAGCTATGACATATAAAATTAAAAAATTATCTCCCATATGTATGGTTCAAACCTACACATGGAATTTTAAAACTAATAAATATATATTTCTTGATTCCTATTACCATAAGATACTTAGTGACAAGAGATCCTATATCCTGGCCTAGCCACAGTGTGGTAAAAATTTACCTCACCCAACACAAGAACTTAATCGGTGTGGGGAATAATATTTTATAATAATTATGTGAGTCTTGATTCCAATTAGCACAGGACACATAGTGATTCTTGGATCTCCCAATTCAGGTCAAGCTATGGGTTTTATTTACTCCTCGCTATTTCCATTGATGTGAAAAAAATTGCGTAGGGATTTTTACACATATAAAAATATGGTGCCCTGACACATTCCTTACCATGAACTATCACACATCTCAATGAACTTCTTAGTTATGTTTTATTTCTCACATTGATCATGACTCATGTGAGCTTAGGGAACCTAGAAAGCCACTCTGACTAAAAAAATGGAGGTGAATTATTTTAATAAAGAGGGAACTACATCCTAAATGAATGACATTAAAATAAATTTCCATATCCTTGGATACATACTGATACTTTTGTATTTATTTTCATTTAAATAAATTTAATCTCTTTTATATCTTTTTATGCATGAAGCACCATGTTTAATAATAAATAATCTATTAAAATATTATTTAATCATGGCCATTATAACCTAGATGTTATGTTTGCATGTATTAATAGTACTAAGTAGATTAATAAAATTATAGGTTTTATAAATGTATAAATTAAATTAAATTAATATCTATTTATTATAAGTAAATTAATAATTATTTTAAAGAATTTTTTTTTATTAAATTGTATTTTTTTTAAATACGGTTTAGTAGCGCTTTGTGCACCTAATTTAAAGATGATTTTTAAAAATTTTGTAAACTTTAATTGAAAAAATAAACTTTATTTTTTAAATAATAATTCCAAAATTATCTTAGGGTGGAAATTTTTTATTTTTATGAAAAGTTTAAATTTTTTAGAAATAGTGAAAAATACTGATTTTTATTGAAAACTGCCTTTTAGTAGAAATTATTTACAAAGTGGAATTGTAATTTATATTTTTTAAAGTAAAATTTGCTATATTTTATTATAAAAAATATAATTTAGTTCATTGGAATCAATTTCATAATTAATTTCTATATTAAAACCTTTTACACTTATTATAATTTTCTCATTGGAATCTCACTTTTCGTCACATTTTCATGTGTAATTTTAAATTGGATTCTTACACTTATAATTATTAAATTTAGATAATGGATTCCAAATTTGGAATAAATATAATTTATATTATCTAATATTCTCAACATAATTTTTTACCATTATCAATAGTAAAATAAGTTAAAATTAATTATAGTAGTTAATGTGAAAAATGATTTACCTAGGATAAAAATAAAACAAAAAATGGTTTAAATGACCTAGAAACATTTACAACATCCATTATGATGAAATATATTAACCATATAACTTATAATGTTATATAATGACTCAATTTAGAGGCTTTTGTAATGGTAAAAACTTTGGTGTAATTGATTCTTTTCAAAAAACTCACATGGGTCCTCTCTCCCACATATAAAAGGCCACCCCCTATCCTCCTATATTAACACTTCCAAAGCCATTTGGTTACACCAATCCAAAAGAAATAACTTTGTTTCTCCACTAAAAATATCATAGATTCATTGTTTCGATAAGAAATCCATCCTAGGAAGGATTTTGTTTCAAGCCTAAAGTAGTCATTTGAGGAAGAGATAACAATTATAAATGATCATTTTAATTTTATTTCTTGTTAAACCACCTTAAATTATTATAAAATCATGATAATATAATAAAAAAATATCTACCATATACTAATATGTTATTATGTTAATTTAATTGTAATGAAATTAACATTTTAAATGATATTTGATTCCTGAATAAATGTGTGTCATATATAATATTATACAGATACAAAATATAGATAAACCAAAACAATTATCATTAACGATCATTACATTGATCTTCTATAAAACCAATTAAAATGTAAAACATTAAAAATAGAAAAAAAATAAAAAATGGAAAATCTAAAACGGGAAAATATGGATCACCCCAAAATTCTAGAATCATCTCTCCAACAACAAACACTATATAAATAAAAAAATATTTGTAAACCAATAAACATCTTATAAAAAATAAAATATAAACTTATGTGTAATTTTCATCAATTTTGAGTGAAATAATGAAGTGGTATTTGTAGAGTATAAAGGGAAATGTGACCATTGGGATTCAATCATTATATGACCATTGGTCAATATGACCATTTGAAAATATAACAATGTTTGATAATTTAAAGATTATAATTATTGTTTATAATTAGTAATGAAAAAGGATAATTGATGAAGAAAGGATAATCAATGGTCTCAACAAGTAGAGTCATGCCATTTGAAGCCCATTTTTCAGAACATACGAGGGAGGTCAAATTACTGGGGTTTTCCAATGAATAAGACAAAGACGAGCTTCAAAAATTGAAGATTGAATGATATCTCCTATGGTAGAAGTTCAGGTTTGTGGAGATTACAACTCGATCGATGTTAGCGAAGCGACCCCATGAAACTACCACCATCACACACCATACCCATAGGGATTATGCACGTGTAATAAGGGGTTACATGTCTATTACTTAGTTACATAATGTGTGATTTACTTTGTATAAACAAAATGATTATTAAAACAATTTCTCTTAAGATTGTTTTTCGTAAAAAAATATTGGTTTAATTGAAGTGAATTTGATAAATTGATTTCTAGAAACTAATAAAACATAATTTCATTCATTTAAAAAATATATACATTTTTATAATAAAAAAAGGTATATTGAATCATATTTTTTTAATTAAATAATATTTTAAAAAATTATTATTTAAAATATAAATGATTTAAAAATTTTATAATGGCCTTGGAAATTATTTATAAGTGTTTAGAACATGATAGTGCCTTAAAATTGTTAAGTTAAAATAAATAAGACTTTTTATATTTAAAGATAAAATTATAATATTTATATAATTATAATTTTGATATAAACATTTTCTTTGAAATTAAAATGTCTAAATTATGTTATGGTGAATTTATGAGAACTTTCTAAAATAGTTTATTTTTTTAATAGTAAAAATATAGTTTTTGGTGTTCAGTATGTTTTATGACTTTATAATAATGTCATAATGATGTAATATTTTATAATCTATAATCCAAGACCAAAAATATTTGATTTTATTAATATTATGTATTTCTATATATTTTATTCAATTTCAAAATCTATAAGTGACTTTTAAAATCCTTAAATGGAAAATTTAACTTTAAAAAGAATACCTTGTGGAAAATTTAACTTTCCATTCAAAAATATGTACTTAAAAAAAGATTTCTATTTTTTTGGATTAAGATATCATAAATTTTTAATTTAATGTCAAAAACCATGATCAATAACCATGGGTAACCCAATGGTTTTTCATTTTATTCAACCGAGTTTTCCAAGACCTATATTAGGAAATTATTAAGCAATTCCTCCAATTTTTCTATAACCCCCCCCCCATTTCACCACTCCCATTTTTTCCCAATCAATAATCCATGAATTTATAGTGATTTTACTCTAAAGTATTCCCCCCACAGTTTCCTCAATACCTTGTGGTTTCAATCCTTAATACATAGGAGTAACTCTTCAAGGTAAGGGAAATCGTCACTTCTCTTTTTCATTCAAACACCCTTTTTATGTGGTATGTCTTTGAATTTACTAACTAAGTTTTTTTTACCAAATTCTGTTATCCCATTACTATAATAATAGTCCTGCATCAATGTGTTACCTTTATTCTATCTCATTTTACCCAATTCTAAAACCTTGTTTTATACCCATCATGCTGCTGAATTTACTTCTAAATTTTATATCTTTTACATTCTAAATTATCATTCCCTTTTTATTTGAATACCCAAACCTCATTTTATATCAATGGATATTCCACTACATGTAAACTAGAATTTTGTATTTGGGTATTTACATATATTAAACCTACATTTCCTTTTGTGTGTTAAAAATGACTTATTGATAAGGTCTTTAAGTAATTTTATTTTTCATGATTTTTATTAGAAAATCAATTTTAATTCTATGCAGGTTATTATTGAAATGATTTATTATGATCTATGTGGATCACATTAATTAATACATATTAAGGGTATGAACTTATGGTACAATAATTAATTTGGTAAAGAATTTCATCTTTACAGATGACATGTTTTATGATAACTTGGGGAATAACTTTTATAATTTTCATTTATAAAACCTTTGTGATAAAACATGTGGATATGCTTTTAAATGTATCATTTAAATGTTGTAGCCTCATTTTAATGTTATGATTAATGTTATTATAATTATGATATGACTCTACTTCTTGCCTTATTTTTATTCCTCATTTTCCTATTGATATGTCTTATAATTACTTTCTATTTGTCTCTCTTAATTATTCCCTTACTGGGCTTCATTCCCTCCCCCTTCCTTTGATGTATGTCCCTAGGATATGAGATGCAATAAAATTTACTTATGTTGAACCAATTGATGTGTTTTTAAAGTTAATTTAGAATAATTTTTTATGTTTTAATGTATTATGTACCTTATTTCCAAGAAACTATACATTAAAAGATCATATATTTTGTCCCTAGTAATAAAAAATTATGTAATAAATATATGGGTTTCCATAGTTGGTTTCAAAGGATGGTTTGGTTATTTATGGAAATTAGGTCTTGAAAATATTATTATCAAACCTAAGGAAAACTCTAAATATAGGAATAAATCCTAGTATTTTGGTGAGTATTATTTAAGTGGATTCCATGAAAATACATCACTCCCTGGATACTAAAAGTGGATGTGGATCTAGCATAGATATACTTAGGGGTAACACTTGAAAGCATTTCATCGACCTAGACATGATCGGGAACTGATGCATGAAAACGAGCCTTGATTAACACCTGGTTTGACACTCCTAGGGGATATGTTTGGTTAATCACTAGATTTTTATGAACCTTTATAAAGGATATATAAAAATGTAATTATTATTAAATGAAATTAATAATATATTTATGTATGATGTTTTGATACATAAAATCCATTTAGAAATATGGGATTCATAAAAGTAACATATTTTTTCCATTTCTTTTATTCTTTTAGAAAAATGGCATGAAATATGAGGAACCGTGTAAATGATGAGTTCAACTGACGATTCATTGATGAAATTCCAATGAAATTTATAATTGAAAACTGCATGACGATGATAAACCAAATAACCCGAGTTATAAATAATAACTAGAATCACATAGAGAGACCAAGTTAACCTTACATGGAAAACATTACATTGAGTCCCGTATGTGTCAATGACCACTTTATTTCACTGGATCTACCAACCCATTGATTATTGAACAATGGATAAGACCTATCGAAAAGATATTTTCTATAATCCTTTGGTTACAGCTAGATAAAGCCACCCTAGCAATATAACTCTTATAAATAGAAGCTGATAAATGGTGGACACTGATAAAAAATAAAAAATATCTGAAGAGATATTGATGCTATGGATTGAGAATAGTTTAGGGGAATCATTTTTCATTAAATGTTTTCCCCATTCAATGTGAAAAAATGGAGAAGGAATTCTCAGATTTGAAGCAGAAGGAAAAGGAGTTGGCGGTAAGGTATGAGATTAACATTACAAGGCTTTCTCAATAAACCTCTAAACTTGAAATAGATCCTAAAGGAAGGGTTGATAGATTCATTTGTGGACTGATACCCCATCTATAGAGGAATATAGAATATAAAAACTATGAAAGATATGAGGAGATGGTGTAGAGTTCAAGGAAGTTTTTATTGATGTTTTTAGAGACAAAATGGTTATATAGTTTGAATTAAAATACGAGAGAAATGGAGAAAAACTCAAGGATACAATTTTACCTTAAACAAATAGGAAATAAAGTGAAACTTTCCACATGCAACAAATATGGGAAGAATTATTCTAGTTACTACTTTCTTCATAGTATAAAGTGATCCATGTGTATAAGAGATGGCCATATAGCTCAGAACTATCCTCTTGAGTTGAAGCCTACAATTATCAACACTAATAACGAAGGGAATATGTTATAAGCCCATCCAGAAGTTCAATGATTCAAGTGTGGAAACCATGGGAACATTTCCAATCAATGTACTAATCAATATATAATGGATTGAAACCACCACCACCCTCAGCATAGTCCAAGGGAAGAAAGTAGATAATTATCTATCATGATGATTAAAGTATAGTATTCATATTATGTGGTTGTAGTTACACTCATAGTTCACTAAAATATTACAATTATTTTTTTATGGTTCTATGCATTCCTTTATTTCATCCAAGTATGAAAAGAATATAGGATAAATACATGAACTACTAGAAGTAGAGATATCATTCAAAACTCCTTGAGGGATTACCCTAGATTCTACAATGTATATACACTCTAGTATTAATTTTTGTTAGTACAACTGAAAATCTAGTAGGAATTACCATGTTGGAATTTGACACTATATTAGGTATGAACTAACTATCAATGTAAAATGATAATATCTAAAACATAAGAAATGAAATTTCATTAGTATTGAAAGGAAAACCAAAAATTATTTTCAAAGAAGATATATCCCAACCTGAGACTTCTCTAAAAGAACCCCCCATAACCATATTTATGGATTTAATCAGCGAATAGGGAGAATGAAATGAATGTATAAAGATAGATAATGTTCCCATTAATTAGGGGTACATTGATGTATTTCTTGAATATTTACATTGAACACCCCCAGAAAGAGAGTTAGAGTTCCTCATTGTACTCGTACCTGGTTCCAAGACGATATCAAAGACCCCATATATAATGAAATATATGGAGTTAGTGGAATTAAAGAAACAACTTCAAGATATTTTGGATAAGTGATTCATTCAACCAAGTGTGTATTGTTGGGGAGAACACATTCTATTTATAAATAAAAAGATGGGAAAATGAAGCTATAGTTGATTATTGATAACTCAATGAGATCACAATGAAGAATAAGTACCCTCTCCCAATGAATTTATGATTTATTTAACCACCTTCACGGGGTCAATTATTATCTATGATTGACATTTGATCTAATAATCATTAATTGAGGGTGAAGATTTTTTTTGAAATACCACCTTATGAGAAATATATGGGCATTATGTGTTCGTTTTTATTCCCTTCGACTTGATCAATAGTCCTTCAATATTTATAGATTTGATGAATATATACTTTAAATACTATCTTGATAAATTAATCATAGTTTTTATGGATGATATTATGATATATTTCAAAAGTCATAAGGAGTATGAGGATCATCTAAGGGTTATGTTAAAAACACTTAGGATACAAAAACTATTTGGAAAATTCAGAAAATGTGATTTCTGGTTATAAAAGTTGCATTATTGGGGAACATTGTAACCAGTGATGGAATATGAGATTAACCTACCATTTAAAGGATGTATCAGATTGACCTCATCCTACAATTGTAACTAAGATTCATAGTTTTCTTAGTTTATGAGGGTAATATATAATGTTTTTGTAAAACGTTTCATAACATTCTAATTTATAAACCATGTTAAATCAGAAATTAACTAAGTTCATTTGGACTAAGGAGTGTGAAGAATGTTTCCACAAACTGAAGAAGAGATTGGTTACTACACATGTGTTAACTCTATCCTCTATTGGAGAAGGTTTTTTTATAATGATGCATATCTGAATGGGATTTGGTGAATCCTCATGAAAAATGACAAGGTGATTTGCTTATGAATCTCGATAGTTAATGCCTCATGAGAAGAATTATCCAATGCATGACCTAGAGTTATTTGTAGTTATTTTTTCTCTAAAAAAATGGAGGCACTATCTTTAAACAGGTAATTGTGATATATACATAGACCACTAATGTTTGAAGTATATATTCACACAAAAGGAATTAAACATGAGAAAATGGAGATGATTGGATCTTCTTAAAAACCATGACTATTCAATTCAATAATAACCAGAATGAGAATACAATATCATTGATGGATTACGTAGGAAAGACCCTATTATTCTAGAAATTATGAGGATTCAACGAAATCCATTGATATAGGACCTACAAAGGCTAGATATGGAAATTGTAAGGTAAGGGACATCATCAAACCTATAAAAAATGATTTATCAACTATCATTATAGGATAATATCAATAGAGATCAATGAGAAAATATTTTGATACAAAAGAAGATAGGTTCTATGAATAATTGGAGGGTTCCTGAGTTATAAAAACTACCCGATTAGAAGGGGTTATTTTCCAGTTTAGAAGGGGTTACAACCCCTTCTATGTGCATTAGTGGATTTTATGAGGAACCTACACTAATGTGCCTGCATACTCCTATTAGAGTTGGTTTTAGTGAACCATAGGTAAACTAGGGTCAAATTTAGTAGCAGTTCTGTTAGAAGGGGTTAAAAAACCCTCTAACCTTAGTATAGAATCTGAGTTTAGATGGGGGGGGGGGTTTAACACCCTATAAATTTTTTACTATATTAGCGGCAGTTAGAAACCGCAGCTATTTGAGTTTCATCTTCAATATTAGAGGTCGTTCAAAGAACCGCCTCTATTTTATATTCATTTATAAAGGGTTAAAACAACCTCTAAATGAACAATATTAGATGCGTTTCAACAGCCTCTAAATAAAATTATTTTTTATTTTTTTAAAACCCAACCCATTCCCCACTGATCTGTTCCCCTCTAGTTTGTCATCCCATTCAGCACCACAAACAATGCAACACCCCACAAGTTCACCCCTCCCATTCATAACACCACCCCCACAATGCATGACCCTCCAAGCATGCCCCTCCCGTTCATCACGACCTCGCGCACCCAGTGACCTGCAGCCACACCACCATCACACAACGCCCCTCCAATTCCTGAATCACAACCATCTATGTGGAAATTCACTCCACACTCTTGTACACCCATGAAACCACAGACCTCCCTACAGGTGTAAATATTTATTTATTTTTGCTTTCGGTAGGATTCGAAGTAAATACCACCCCATTAGTATCCTAGCACCACCCATTAATATATATATATATATATAAATTTTATATCATATAATTTAAAATCATAAAAATATTATTTAATGATATATTTCTTATTATTGTAATATAAATTATAAAAACAATGATCTTGAGTTTTTGTAAATAAATTATATTTATGTATTTTATTATATAACATGTTTATGATTTTATGTTATATATAATTAATATTATATGAAATACAATTTATACAAATATATATGTAAATGTACATAAAATTATACAGTTATATTTATGTATACATATAAATACAATTAAATACAATTAAATTATTGGAAATGTTTAATATGATTATATGATTTATATATATATACTAAATAAATTAATAATTAATATTGTATACTTAAATGTATATAAAATAATTATATAATTTATATAAATTTTTATAAAATAAAATATTTTTAATATATGTTATATAATATAATATAATATAATATAATATAATATATATATATATACAATATTTTCCAATACTAAATTTATATTATAATATAAATGCATTTAAACTTAAATATACAATAAAAATTATTTAATATAATATATGAATAATATAAATCATAACATAAATTTATGGTATTTATAAAACCGTATATAAATTTTATAAATTTTAATAAATATATTTATAATTATTTTTATATTATGTATGCCAATATTTATATATGCATACATTTTTTTATATGTATAAGTATTTATTTAAATAATTACATAATGTCTTTATATATATATGGTTATAATGCATTTAAATACATTTATATATTTTTTTGGGTAATATATATGTGTGTGTGTGTGTGTGCACATACACAACCACACATATATATTATAAAATTTGAATTTATACGATATTTATTTTAGAAAATAAATAAAAATAATTATGGGGTTTAAAAACCCCTTCTAATCGAAGAGATTAACGACAGTTTATGAACCCCATCTAATTTCTTGAAATAGTGGGGGTTGAAAACACCCTCTAATTTTATAAATTAGAGGGGGTTCACAACCCCCTCAAATATCTTAAATTAGAAGGGGTTCAATACCCCTCTAATCTAAGAGACAAACGAATGTTCATGAACCCCTTCTAATTTAATAGATTAGTGGGGGTTGTGAACCCAGACAATTTTATTAAAAAAATCTTTTTATATATGTATATAAATTAATATATATTAAAAATAATATTATATATATATATATATCGACTCTAAAATCCAATCGAACATATAAGACCACTAATTATTAAATTTGTGGTGGTTTTGACAGAGCTTCCTCTAAAATCTAACCAAATATTACAAAGAAAAAATGCAAAAAAATTTAGAGCGAGTGGTGAACCCCCTATAAATTTTATTATTAGAGAGGGTTATGTGAAAACCTCTCTAAAATTAATTTATTGGGGGTCTTTCATAAGCCCTTCTAAAAACCCACTGTTAATCTACTATTTTTCTATAGTGATACATGGCTATGTGTCCCATCAATCCTCATGGAAAATAACTTATTGAGGTATGAAGATCATGACTCTACATTCTCTATATATCCTAGAAGAAATAAAATGTATAGGTACCTTTATGATCATTATTGGTGGTATGATATGAAAAGTGAGATTAATTACTACATTGTAAGGTGTTTGGTGTGTCAACAAGGGAAGGTAGAGACACAAATTCCAAAAGGGGTATTTCCAAAACAGTACATACCAACATGAAAGTGGGATAATATAAATATTGAATTCATCATTTTTTTCCCAATAACATAAAAAGGAAGAAATATGATATGGGATATAGTGGATTGAATCACCAAGAATACCCATCTCATCATTATTCAGGAAGATGTCCCTCTTGACCAAATTGCCTAGATATATATAAAGGAAGTTGGGAGGCTAGATGGGTGTCAATATTTATCATTTATGTTCATGATCCAAGGTTCACATATAAATTATAGAAAGTTATAAACATTCTATGAATACTGAATTTAATTTAAGTATAACCTATCACCCAAAAATATATTGATAATCTGAAAGGACCATTCAGACACTTAAGAAAGGTACTGAGAACATGATAAATATAATATAAAGGTGTATGGGATAAATACATTCCATTAGGTGAGTTATCATACAATAATATATTCCTCTGGAGTATTTAAATGGCACCATATTACGCTTTATATGTGAAGAAATTTAAAACTACCACTTGTTGGGATGAAGTTTGTGAGAATATGCTACTTGATCCTGATAGTGTATAAGAGATAAAAAAGGTTCCATCCATCTAATAAGAAATACAATATTCTCAGATTCAGAAGTAGATATATGTTATCAACTGATGAAGGGACATGAAGTTGGATGTTGGAGACAATTTTTTCAATCAAATATCACCATGTAAGAGAGTCGTGTGATTTTTAAGGTGGGGGAAGCTTATTCATAGGTACATTTTCCCCTTTTAAAATCTTGATCACATAGTAGTAGTATCCTATCTGCTATAACTTCCACCAAATCTTGATAAAGTTCATGATGCATTCCATGAATCCCTATTAAGGAAGTACATGCCTGATCCCTCACATGTATTGAATCTACAGGTGGTACAACTATAACATGATCTCTCTTATGAGGAGAAACCATTGGAGAGATGTGACTGTAGATACAAGGTTCTATAAAACAAAACTACCCGTCTTGTAAAGGTGTTGTGGAGGAACCATAAATATGAAGAAGAAATGTGGGAACCATAGGATAAAATGAGACATAAGTACCCTAACCTTTTCTCAACTAATAAAATTATTTGAAATTTTAAGGAGTAAATTTCTTATGGGGGAGAATGTAACGACCTATAATTTTTAAATGATATTTGTTTCTGGAATAAATGTGTGTTATATATTATATTATACACATACAAAACATAGAGAAACAAAAAAAATTCTATATAATAAATGATCATTACATTGTTTAGCAATGAAACCAATTAAAATTTCAAACATTACAACTAGAAAAGAAATATAAAATATAAAATATAAAATTAGAAAATAAGGATCACCCCAATCTTTTAGAATAATCAATCACCTAGAAAACACTATAGAAATAAAACAAATATTAGTAAACAATTCAAAGTCTTATGAAAATGAAAATATAACCTTAAGTGTAATTGTATTGAATTATGAGTGAAATAATGAAATGGTATATATATGGTATAAAGGAAAATGTGACCATTGAGATTTTATCATCATATGAATGTTGGTAAATATGATCATTGGTCAACATCACTATTTGTAAACATGCCCATTGGTTAACACAACCGTTGGTCAATATAAATGTTGGTCAATATGACCATCAATCAATATGACATTGGAATATATTCCCTTGGTTTATTATTTTAACATTATAATTAGTGTTTAAAAGTATTAATGGAAATGGATAATTAATAAAAAGAAGGAGAATTGATGGGCTTACCTGGTAGAGTCATTCTGTTTGAATTTGATTTGTCAGAACTTGGGAGGGGCGTAATGTCACTGGGGTTTCCCTTGAACAATCCCAATACAATTTTTAACAATTTATGATTGAATAAAATCACAAATGTGATAATTTCAAGTTAGTAGAGATTATCACTCAGTCGACGCTAGTTGAGCCACCTCATGAAACTACCACCATCACACACCTTACCCTTAGGGCATATGCGGTTGTAATAAGGGGTTATGTGTCTAGTCTTTAGTTACATAATTTGTAATTTCATTTTATAAATAAATTTGTTATTCCATAAATTTCATTTAAGAATAGTTTTTCTTAACAAAATATTTGTTTAATTGAGAAGAATTTGATAAATTGGATTATAAACAAAAATAGAACATAATTCTATTTTTTAGAAAATATATAATTTTTTATAAAAAACCAAACTATTTTTAATAATATTTTTTAAATTAAATATTCTTTTAAAACATTATTATTTTACATATAAATGATAAAATAAATTTATAGTGTCCTAGGAATGTTTTTTAATTGTTAGGAATTCTACGGTGCCTTAAAAAATGTTAACTTTAAATAAATAAGTATTATATATTTTAAAGATAAAATTATAATATTTTGAGAATTATTTTGTTAAAATAAAAATTAAATTTAAAATATTCATGGTGAAATTAGTTTATGATTAATTTTTGAGAATCTTCTAATTTTTTCCGTGAATAGTAAAAATATAGTTTTGGGTTTTTTGTATGTTTTATGAATTCATAATTATGTCATAATGATTTAATAAATAGTTAACCATAATACATGAAAAAAATTGTTATTTTATTAATATTATGTTTTTAAATTTATTTTAATCAATTTCCAAACCTATAAGTGACTTTCCAAAGACTAAAAAGGAAAACTTATCTTTTAAAAAATAACTTATAGAAAATATAATTTTCCATGACAAAAGAAGTATTTAAAATGGATTTTGGTTCTAGTTGGTTAAAATATCATAAATTTTGACTCAAATTTTTAAATCCATATGAAAAAACCATGGGTAAAAAAAATTTCATTTTCCACAACATAGATTTTCAAGACCTATATTTGAAAATTATTAACAAATTCCTCTTATTTTTCTATAAATACCCACCCATTTCACCATTACCATTCCCTAAAAATCCATCCTCTAGGATTCTCTAGTTAATTCTCATCCCAAGGAGTCCCCCATGGTGTCCTCAATCCCCGAACATTCCAATCCTCAAGACATATGAGTAACTCATCAAGGTAAGGGAAATATTCTATTTCCTTTTCAATTCGAGTTCCCTTTTTATGTGGTATGTATTCTAATTTAAAAAATAATATCTAGTTAACACTTTATATTATCCCATTACATTAATAATAGTATTGTTTCAATTTTTTTTCCTTCATTATCCCTCATTTTACCCCTTTCTAAAACTATGTTTTATTACCACCATGATACCAAATTTACTTCTCAAAATTCTATCTTTTACATTTAAAATTCAATTTTCCTTTTTATTGGAAAACCCAAAACACTTTTCTATTCAATGGTTATTCAACTAGATATAATAATTACTAATCTATTTGGGTAATTACATATATGAAACTTATATTTCCTTTCGTGTGTTAAAAATGATGTAACAATGATGTATTAAGCACTTTTGTACGCCATGATTTTGAAAAGAACCCCATTTTTTATTCTCAAGAGGTTATTAATGAAATTATTTATTATAATATATGTGTATAACATTAATTAATACATATTATAGGTGTTCCCTAATAGCACTCCAATGTATTGGGTGAAAAAAATTAATCTTTATAGATGACATGCTTTACGATACCTTTGGTGAATAACCTTGGTAATTTTCATTTACAAAACATTGGGGGATAAAACTTGGTGATATTCCTATGAATGAATCATTTAAATTTTTTTCACATTTCCATACTGTGATTCATGTTATTATTATTTTTATATGCATATTCTTCATGAATTATTGTTATGCCTCATGTTCTTATTGATATATCTCATGATCACATGATTTTTGTATCCCTTACTGAGATTCATGATCACCACTTCCATTTTAGCCATATCCCCAGGATATGATATGTAGTAAATGTAACTTAGGGTAACCCATGAAGATATATTTCAAGTGTAATTAGAAGAGTGTTTTTTGTTTTCATGTATTTTGTACCTTATCTGTAAGAAAATAAACTGCGAAATGTATTATTTTTTCCCCCTTTAATTAAATTATATGTAATAAAAAATCGGGATGCCCTAGGAAGATCCTATTTCCATCTACAATTACATCAAATAAGAAATAAAACCATCGATCGTCTGTATGGAGGACAACCGCCTCACGAACTGATGTAACTCATTTTCTATCAACACCTATCATGGTTAGATTTAATGGTGAATTTAATATTCATATATATAATATATATGATATAATTTTACTTCTAGAATTACTATATAAATTCTTACTTTCCATTCCATTTAAAATATGATAACCTTTCTCGTTCGTACGACAGACTACCCCCTTCAGAAGCGATTTGATTCATACTTCACTTACACATTACATGAAAGGTAGTAAAGATAAATTTAAAGAATATATGTGATATATATGACTTGATATAAATTATGGAAATTTAATATATCATACACTTTTTGGGGCTAAGATGGATAGAGAAGGAAGTAAGAAGTGTTTTTTGTTACAGAGTGTTGTCTTTTGTTGTTAAAGAAGATAAACCAATTCAATTTTTAAAGGACGTGGAAAATAATACAATGCTTTTTTGATTTGTATTTCACAAATATCATAAGTTAGGAGAACTTATTATGAAAGCCTTATGAATGAAATGGGGAGTAATGGTACTTCTAGTGGTATATAGTTTTTATTGGAAGGAAATATGTTGGTGGAAAATAGGGAAGTTATAATACTTTTCATGGAAAAGCCGACGATGCTAAAGTTGTTCGATCAATGGATAAATATCAAGATAGTTGATTTCATGATGAAAGCTGAAAATGGTTATGGAATATAGTGAAGAGAATCATGAAAAAGAAATGGATGATATAGAGGAGGCACAAAATAATGTTTTAAGGTGGCGTTGTTTTCTAGTGTTTTCCAAATTTTTAGGCCTGAAAATCGGGAGATGGAGAAATGTGTTTTTGGAAAAGGATGTTGCACACAAGTTTTAATATGGAATATAATTTTTTTCTCAAGGCATGATTCAAGGTCAGAATATCAAAAAAGTGAAGGCATGTAGTGCATGTAAAATTGTGAAATGTGTGCAAAAAATAAGGTTGCGTGAAAGATTGGTTTTGTGAGTAATAGGGATCACAGTTCAGAATTTTTCACGCAAGTGGTGTTTTGAGATTATAACGAAGAAAAAGGGAAAAGGCATGAAGCATGAAAAAATTCAAGACAGTGCATTAAATATGATGTTGCATGAAGGAGTTTTTTTACATGCACGAAGAGGGTTTTATGCGTGGATTAGTTTTTTCCACACATGGTCAAAAATTCCTATAAATACGATGTGACCCCATCTAATTTTTAAGGCTCAATACTTAGAGAAATATCGAGCTCCGAAGAGCGTAAAATTTTACGCTAATAGAGTTCCACAAAAATAAGGAGGTCCATTTGGAAAATGGAAGTTGCATGAAAAGGTGAAAAGTAGCACGAAAAAATAAGTTTTGAAAAATAGGTTTTCTATGCCAAAAGTTGATTTTTCCACAAAAGTCATTTGAATTACACTCAAGATAACATAAAGGTTGCACAAAAAAGTTGTGGCCTTTGCACATATTCAGTTTTGCGCATGGGAGTTCTTACCAGCTTCTCGGTAGGAAAGTGAATATTTTTACTTCAAAGAATACACTTGTTCAATTGTAAAGAATCATTGAAATAATGTAATTATTTATGTGTGCTAAGAGGGTGCACACACACGTTCAGATTGTTTTCCAAGTGCTACACAAGTGTAAGGGTCTATCCTACTCATTTTATTTCACATGAAAAGATTATATTTTAGTGGATTGTGTGGTATTATATTATTTCTGTACCATACCAAGGATGTTGCTACTCTTGTTGTGTAGTTAACCTAGTAAATCTTTCATTCCTATGTATGTGATTTTTTATTGTGTTTGGAAGAGAAAGAACTCTTTAACAGGAGGTGAAGGTTGATTCAAAAAGAAGTAAATATAAAGGAAAAAGATATCACTGATTTACCCCTCTCCCTCTTAGTGATACTTGGACCCTGACTTGGTAACTTCAACACTCATTTACCATTTAACCTTTTAATTTAATGATATTAGTGCTTGTGTGTACGTATGGTTACCATCTTCATGTAGTGATGTGGTTCATTTTCAATGAAAAAATATCAATAATAGTGTTAATAATGTATAAAATTAGTATA
This sequence comes from Viscum album, assembly GCA_963277665.1. Lineage (NCBI taxonomy): Eukaryota > Viridiplantae > Streptophyta > Magnoliopsida > Santalales > Viscaceae > Viscum > Viscum album. The sequence continues at coordinate 5,512,436 of OY728126.1, forward strand.
TATATGATATTTATAACATTATTATAATTCTATATATGATTTATATATATCATTTTTACATGATCTGGGACTTTCATGAGAAAACACGCCTAATAAAACAAGGTAATTAATACTCAAAATAAAGAAAATAATGAAATATTATTAACAAATGGGTGGTAAAATGGTATAAGAGGATCATATATTATATTATAAATATGAGTATGGTTCTTTTATAAATTAAGAATATTATTAAAACCATTATACAAGAGGTTAAATAATGTTTAACTAAAGGAATGTGTGAGGTAAGGGACTTCGTCAAAATTTCCCTTCATTAAGGCGTATTTTATTATTGTGCACCTAATTTATTTTATATGGTGTAAATAATTATATTTTACATTTAATATCATGAATACTTCATAATTCATGGTTTTTATGTTATATTTTCATTATTTCATCCAAAGTAATTTTACTTGAACCGTACCATGTGGTAAAGGATTTCATCTCATTCTCAATTTCATTGATACATATTTATTAATACGAAGACATTCACTTTTTCGTAGTGTATATACTGAAATTTTTATATATTTAACATGAATATATATTTTTTCATGATGATTAAGGTTGCATTTCAATTTTATTCTTTAGGTGTTTACAATTTAAATGTTACAAAAGAGGTTTTTTTTGGACAATCCCACTTTCGATTTTGATAGTTTACTTTCTCTTGAAACAATGAATTTCCTATGATTATTTTTCATTGATGCTAAATTTATCTTAAATTTTTACATTATTTTATGATGGATATGATTATTACTTAATCCTTATATTATTTTTAATTATGTTTTAATCTTTGATTATTATTTGATTGAATGGGAAAATATTGATAAATCTATATCCTTTACTCAATACAAATATTTGTTGATAAGGAATATTGAATCATTAATTATATCAATTATTCAACATAAGTGTAATGAAATGGAAATTCTTATACTAGAAGGTATTGGTTTTAGATAGAACCTTGATGCATCTACATGTCTAATGAGACAAATATTCCATCCAAATTAGATCAGTTTTTACTAGTAGTTTTAAACTGTCTTGTGAAAAAGCATAAAAGTAGAGGTATCATGATGCCTGAGATCATAATGAAAAATTATTAATCATTTTATTCCTTTGTAATTCTTTTATTATTATTATCCATGATATATTTCTAATAATATTATATCTAGATTCATTTCATTTTCAGTTTATTTCTTAAATGGATTGTGTTTTCAGTTATATACCTTTCTATATTGATTATTCATTATCTAATTATGAAGGCTATATTATTGATTGTATGGAATGTATTTTCAATTATTTAACTTTAAATATTTATTATGATTTATTAATTTAGGATATATTTCATTATGAATAACCCTTATTGATTATTTTATCTCAACTATATTTTGTTTTATTTCTCATGGTTATGAAGATGAATCCTTTGAATGAGTTTTAAAAATGATGATCATTTTATTGATATGTTTAAACTTATTTTCCCAAGGTAATATGGGTATCATATATGTATTTGTTTCTCTAAAAGTACTAAACTTATCAATCCTTTTGAATTTCACCCTCTGTATCGATGCCAACATTAACAACTAGGCATTAACTATTGGTTACAATAGTCTAGATCTTTAAATACTTTTTGTATAAAATTAAACTGAATGGAAATAGGTTTTAATTCCAATAATGTCACCCTTTAAGATGATTTTGTACTCAATAATTTCATACTTTATCCATTTTCCCTAAAAATTTGTTCAATACACATTGGTTTAGAATTTAGGGTACTCAAAACCATCTTGAATATTACATTCTCCATGAAAAAAATTCATATATATGATATATAATTTGATACCAACCAATTCCTTGAGTAGATATCATTATCTTATAACCCCATGGACCATGATCTTCCATGTTCTTGGTTCCCCTATAAAAAAATGGTAATATGTATTGGTTAATCTAAATCTACCCCACTAGGATTCACTTGTGAATATTGTTGGTCCTTAGAACTTTAAATTAGTGTATTTTTTTCGTAGAAAAAAAATAACTGCATAAATATAGAATTTATTTTCTATACAGTGTTGGATATGGGCTTTCACCACTACGAATGGTTGAACAACACCCACTGACATTCACCTCCAATTGGCTCAGATATACTTGGGTTATGATTTTCACATCACATAACCCAACTATTCAAATGGATTCATATACCCTTGATGTTAGTCATCTATGTATCATATCGATTTTAAAATAATGAATATAAAATAAAATTATTTTTCCCTTCTATTCTGGTGTATGCATCTATTTTGATGAACCAAATTCTCTGAGTTATCCATTACTATTGAAAACATATTTTGGTCAAATGATGATAACCTACATGACAGAAGGTCCACCCAATAGAGACCTAAAAATACATAGAGTGGGCTATCCTATCCATAAATATGTGTTAGAGATGAATGTTACTTATCCTATCAAGGATAACATATTAAAATTCCCTCTTCCATTGTAAAATCATGTTCTATTTAGAGTACCCCTTAGATGACTACGATTTTAAGGATCACCAGGGGTAGTTAAAAACATTCCCAATCCTTGCAGATGAGGTAAATTTATGTAGGGATAATTTATAAGAACTAAGTGTGGATTGATTCTCATTTAATTAAGATACAAAGTGACACCTAGATCCCACATCATAGGCTCAACCATAGAATTAGATATGGTAAATTCCCATTTCCTTGTGAATGAGCTTGGTCTATGAAATGAACAATCTCTTATAAGAACTACATGTGGTTTGATCCCTAACCTATTACAATATATAGTAACACTTAGGTATATTTTTCTGATCCCATTCACACATTTTTAACTATTACATCCATTCCAATTTCTTGACCCATTTTGAAAAATGTCAACCATCATTAGCCACTAAAAAATAAAGATTCCTCTATTGGTGAACATCTATTCCAATATGACAACCCTTCACCTTGATGGTATTACAGATAGTTATAAATCATATGCTCAAGTGATAGTGGGTGAATCCTCCTTCAACAGAAACATACCCTGATCCCCTAAAAAGGTGTCGGATTTATGTAATGGGATCATTGACTACTTCAGAACTGTATGTGAATTTATTCTTATCAACATAGGATACATATTAACACTCGGATCACCTGTAACTGAGCCCAACCAAGAATTCAAAAATTGTTCCCTCCTACCAAAGTCTTTCAACCATTATAGTTATACCACACTTCCCCATTGGAAGACCACTAAGGTAGGAGTTCATTATTCTTTAATGCACATGGACTTGATCCATGAAGAGGAAGCCTCACAAATAATATTCATATATTAAAAAATTCCCCTCTTTGCAATACACATTTTATATATGTGGGAATCTAGATAAGATATAGATAGGGATTGATTCACTCTATCATTATATAACTAGTGACAAAAAGAGGTCAAATCCCAAGCCCAACCATAAAATAAAAAATATCCATTTCCTTTTTATTTAAAAATATTGATCTACGCAAAGGTATCTCCTTGAAATAAATGACAATTGTATGATTCATTCCCTCAAAAAATACATAGGGAAAACTAGGGAAGCCAATCCATGGAAATTACAGTTATACCATTAATACCCTATACCAATGGAGGGCTTATAAAATTATTAATTTCATAATTCCACATCATTTCACACATACTTAATGTCTGATGTTAAACATAAAGGAATATTTCCTAGTAATATGATGTTAAAAAAATGAAAATTATGTCCTGATCACATTACTCTAAACTGCACGATAGTCACATCCCCATTGTGTGATGATAAACCATGTCTACCTTCTTCCATCAATAATCCTTATCAAAGAACCAAAAAATTCTTATATTGGTCAAACAATGTTATGGGTTCTTTCATCATCACTATAAGAACATAAATCCATAAAATACACTTCATATATTGGGAAGTGGACTACATCTTTGGTGTCTTTTGATTTTGGTGATTCGGTAATCCTTTGTATGGCCTGGTTCCCGCTCAACCAAAAAGTGGCTTTCAAAAATCGAATAAAAATACAATTTTCAGTCGGTCAGGCCCTCAGAAAACAAAAATATATATCTCTATGTTCCACCATGTACGAGATGGATCTATATAATCTATTTAAACCCATAAACCATATATATTTTCTTAGTAATACTGGCCTTCAGATCCTTTTGATCCATGAGAACATCTTAGTAGAGCTCATCACTATATTATGATTCACAATAATCCTCAGCATGATTGTATCATATAATTACACATGACCCGAAAACCTAGAACTTTGATTTAAAATTTTTTCATCTCCATCTCGAAAGGGTGTGGGAGTTTTCTTGACCTTGGGAATCCAAATAAGAATCTCATGTAACACTCCCCTTATAATAGGTCTATCTACATCAAGTCCTTAAACAACATGCACCTTGGAAAAGGTTGTATAAACTTAAAAATTAGCCTCTGATAGTCTAAGTCACAATATCCTAAACAACTAGTAAAATATAAATATAACTTCTTACGATGAAAACCCATAATGGGTGGTTTGAGAAAAATTCAATTCTATGCTCGATAAACTCTTTATATCTATTTCATACAAAAAATTCAAATAATAATAAAAAGGAACAAATCTTGTAGGGACCATCTTGTTTCCCTAGTAACATTTGATCCATGAACCCTAGACCTCTTTATGGAAGAAATGTTAGAGTAAGGATTTATCACATTCCCTTACAATGGTAATGTGCTCACTACATGTAAACCAAAATTTTATGGTTCTCAAAGACTCCTTGAATATTATTTTTCCCATAAAATGCTTCATGTATTTAAATTTTGATCTAAAACCCACTAATTCCTTAATTTGATACACTTCTCTAGGAACCCCATGTCCTTAAGTCACATAACTTGTTTCTCCCTTATAGTGTGTTTCTAAAAAGAACTGAATACTATGACGGGACCCATTAGGATTCTCTGGTGAATGAAAAACACTTTAGAGCATACACCTTGTGGATGTTTTAGTCATAGTGGAAAGATACCCATATATCCATGATTTATTTCCTAACTATGTGTGGTATTGGTTCCCTCCATTAATAATTCCCAAAACATACCCAATATCCACCATTTTTTATAGACTTATATATTAATAGATAATTATTTATAATTCCCATGATCAATCTATTCAAGAAGATTCAACAGCCTTGGTGTTACATCAACATGTAATATACCCATTCTCAAAGAAGTAATGTGACACTCCAATCTTTAACCTTTTAGAGGCCCTCATCACGTGACCCTAGACAACATGATGTAGGGAATATGATTCATGACTATGATCTAAACTACCCACTAGGTTCCATAATCATTCTTGGATAGCCTTTTATCAACACCCTAATTCATTTTACAAACGTTTTAATATTAAAAAATCTTTGAAATCCCTTAGAAATGAGTGGGGACCCCTATTTCACCATTAATTAAAGCCTTATGGGCTCAGGAATAAGAGACATTAACCTATCAACAAGAAGTATCCCGTCATTTCACTAAAGAAACTCAAATATTCATTATCCATAGTAGCATCACAGTGGAAGTTAGTAACTTAGAGCATTTTGTGATCATCCCCAACATATTTTCCCCATTTCATAAGCCTTGATACAAACACTTGGGTTATGATTTACACAATCCATAATCCAACTTTCCATGTGGATTCAACATCACTAAAATTGTGTTAGTATTCGTTAAGAATCATTAAAGAAGAGATATAGAGTGTTATAAACCTTTATTAATATCCATAATTTGTAACTTCTATAAGAATACACGGTGTAAGAATTCTTTTTAAAACATTAATTATTAATAATTTAAACAATAATATATGGGTTTAGAACCCTTTGAGGACATTAATTCTTAAGAATTTTAATTACAATAAATTGTGTCAAAACCCATCTTGAATATTCATTCTTAAAAACCTCAACATGTAAGTAGGGTATTATACCCATTTACTAATATACATCATTCTTATATTCAACTTATGAAGTAAACAACAAGTTTGAGCTAGAAGACCCTAAACTATAGAAAAAGATGGTCAAAGTTTCTCAACATAAATTTATAGTACCTTGTTAGTTTGCCTTATAAGACCCTAAAAACTAATTAAAAGATACACAATGCTTTTCAATTTGAAAACATGCACAAAGAAACATGGGGAAAAGTTGAGTGTTTTCCAATTGTACACACACTCTATGTGATCTATGAAAAATTGAGCACTTGTGAAATGGAAAAAGTACTAGACTTGTCAGGATGAAGACCCATCATGCGAGACCTTAGAAAATGAAAAGTCCAAGACTAAAATGAATTTCACTCAATTACACAGCCAAAATATAGGACTAAAAAATTAGGAGTTATAATTCTTGTGGGGCCCAACATTTGGCCCTAGAAAAAAACATTATATGCTTTCTAGGTCCACTGTCTTATACAAAAGTTAGAGTGCATATCGATTTTTCAAGACCCATATTATGGCGCCTAGTCCTATCATGTCTCAAAACTACATGAGATTAGGTATATCCTTTAGGACCTTAAACTACATATAGTGGACTACTTTTTTGGCCTAAAATGTGTCACGAGAGCCAGATCTGTGAAATACCTCCACTGAAACATGGGCCCTTACCCATGATTATATCATAAATGAATGGAATTCCATATTTTACAAATTATTTAGTTCTACATTATAGATTTTATCATATAGTTCTTCATCCATGAACTTATTTACCTTATGTGTGAGTTTGATCTACATATGATTTTTCCATCTTAGAACTATATAGGGATTGATTCCCATTCTTTTGGGATATGTAGTTATGTTTAGGTTTCTTACCTCAGATCCTACAAAATAATTCATTCCATCCCAATCCTTTTTTTCATCCTATAGTTCTAACCTATTATCTAATTTTGGATAGTCAAGTATGAATGAGTTTTGTCTCGCGAGAAACCTGATTCCATGAGAATATTACCCATCTTGCAAATCCATTGGATATCTATTTTGAAAAAAAAACAATTTGGGTTGAGATTCTCCTCTTGGTGGTGATCAAAATCACCCAGTCAACACAATCTTCTTGAATAATCCTCAAATAGGGTTCAATATGAATGCCTATAAGATGTTAAAGTATAAAAAAATTATCTATGTTTACCTTATTATAAAATCCATTTTTTCTAAATGAATCCAATTCTAGGGGTAATATTTTTGGAACCGGTAATTGTGTTCCAAGAACTTTTCCATTGGAGTTTTGAGAAATGTGAAACCCTTTCAATGAAAACAGATATTTTGAATTTATATATTATAAGGAGTTATGGAAGTGGAATTATTGAAATGAAAAGTCTTGGTTTTGGGTTTTATTTTATATTATGGCTATTATTTATATCATTTTACTTAGATTTTATTCTATGTTTTTCATGTGATCCCTTAGCCAAAAAAGGGGTCAACCATGTCTAAACAGCTAGCTAGATCAACTAGGGATCATATGGGAGTTTCCTCAATAGTTCCGATGAGAAATAAAGGATGGATAACAAAAGTTTCATGAGGTGGGGGAACATGGTCATATTCATTTAATAGGAGTAGAACTTTTCCACGAGTCAATAGTGCAATAGTGAAGTAGGGTGTTGTAACACCCCGACACCTCTAGACTGGAGTCGGTGAATTACCTGTGATATTGGAATGGATAGAAAGAATGAAAAACCCGATGGAATGATTATTTTAGTAGTCTTGAAGAAACTAGATACATAGATTTAACAAAAATTACATTGAATAAGGTTACACAATACAATACATAACAAAACTAAAAACTGCAACCACATGAACTCAACAAATGACCTTATCTTCATCACCTATTGAAGGTAAACAATGAAAGGGGTGAGATCAAATGATCAGTAAGGGTTACAAATAGAGAAATCATGAATAAAATAACAATTGAATCAAAGTCGATATGACATAATCAATATGGCATGGTGAATAAATGAAAAACTAATGCCATTAATAAACTGAGAATGAAACCGCATCCATAGATTTTTACATAGTGAAAACCTCATGGATAGTAATAATAACTGATAATGAATAAATAGAATTCATATTAATTAGATGTCATGTATCTGGAACATGAAACCATAATACCGTTAAAACAGTTTAGTTCTATGGGTAGAAACCCGTCTGATTTTTGGAAACAAACTCGAAGGGTTTGTCACCAACTGATTTGCCTCATGAGACCTACTGATGCATTGAGTTGCTATAGTGGGCCCCACATACCACTGCATGTCCAAAGAATTATTTATACATTGATTCAATACAAGATAAATATGAATTTTCAATATCCATATAGAGTAGAGTATATGGATTCATCAATATTTCCATAATTAAAATAACTTTCCAAATAAACACCGTGTGTAAAATGGTATACGGTTTAGGAAAAAAACATATCCATGATATGAGATTATGGATATTTAATATAAATATAATTTCAAATGAAAATTAATCTCAAATGGGAAGTAGGTACACCACATAAGGATTATTAGGTGTACAATACAAAGTTAGTCACAACAAAATAATAGTTGAGACAAATTCTCTTACCACAACGTAATCGGTGGAATCATATGATCATAACTTAATAAACCTCAAATTAATCATTTAATAACATGAATATAAAGTGAATAATGTTATTATATATCAAATTTCAGTACACATATACTATATACAATAAATAAGTGGTGAACAATAAAAATCTCACAGAAATGAAAGTGAGATAAGAAACCCCTTACAAACATTTCGGCACGGTAAATAGTGTTATTGAGAGGGCTTAATGAGAGGTAAAGGGGTATTCCATTATTTATATTTCACAAGGGAAGTATAGGGGAGGTGAAAAAACATACCCCATCATTAGGTATTAAAAATAAAAGGGCACAACATAGGGGAGATTCTTGAACAAAAGTGAGAGAGAGGATCCCTTACATTATGCTCGAAGGTGTTCTTGATTGTTTTTAATGACCTGAATAATCAAACTTAGCTTCATTAATTAATAATTCCATAACATATTCAACATTTAACTAATATGTTATGACCTTATTAGGTTCATTAATATCCTTTTTGATGGGTTTAAAAGATTCAATTTTATTGTTTTGGTAGCATTTTCTTCTTTTGTTTTCATGATCCGTTTACTTGTGTTCACGAATGGATGTTTGTTTGAAATATGATTAAACATACAGAATTGTTAATATACATTCATATTGACATTAAATATATATAAATGATCTTATAATGATTCTGGTTATATACCATGAGGATGACTCATCCGATGAGTTAAAATAAACGCTTGGATTTGGCTTGGTGGTTTTGGGCACAATAAACCCGTTTTGTATTATTATTCCATATTATGAACATGTAAATATTACAGAACATTAATGAAGATAAAATACATATATTATGACCTGTTTCAACCATTTAAAAGGTTTAATGACCATTATTGAAGATATTAATTCAAATTTATAATCTTCCTTCCTTGAGTGTGATAAATTTACACATCTCAGACGGCGTTTGCATTTATTGTATAAAAGGAGGGGAAAAAGAGAGATCATGGTGAAATTTTCCATTATAAAAATGAAAAACAAGTAAATTTAAGGTACTAGAATTATTATTTCATTTGGATGAGGGGAGGTGATAAGGAGAGAACAAAATAATGGATCTTTGTAAAAGAAATTAAAAGAAAAGAGAAGGAAGGTTCACCTCTTGAGTACTCTTCCATGAGAATCTTCTTAAGGCCTTTGTTTTTGGCCTTTTGGTGAGACCAGAAGGTCTTGGACGTGGGGAGATGGCTTGGGAAGAGTATTTGGAAAAATTTAGGCAAGTATTGAAGCTTTAGTGGTGTGGTAGGAAGAGGGGGTGGGGGTGGTTTATATAGTGGAGGTGAGAGGAGTTTTCTTAACATTATAATCCTTAATTTAATATTTCCTCTCAAGACAACCTATAGTGAATATTACATGACCAATAATAGTAATATATGAATGTTACTTTGAAACAATTGATCTTACATCATCATATCATCATCAATGACTCAATAAATATTTTATTTAGCATTTATCGTAAATTATCACATTTTACTATTCATAAAAATTTAAGTATTTCAGAAAAATCTCAAAAATTAACCCTAACCATTTTTCAACATTTAGAATCTAAAAATAAAGTCTATTTTTCAAAAATAATTTTCTAAATATGACTAATTAAATATTTAATTAAAATAATTATTTAATCAAAAAATATAAACACTTAAAATATTCATCTTCATTTTTAAGGTGCCTAAATTCATTTATACATTCAAGGGCATGGATACCATTCATTAGAGTCATATTAATATTCATAAGGGTAAGTCACTATTCATAAGGGTAGGTTAATATTCATAAGGGTAGGTTACTATTCACTGAAAATTAAGTTAATTCTATCAGACTCTAAATATCATCTTGAATAAAACTGTGTATGCCAGATTTATAAAATTCAAATCGCAGTGTTGGAAAATTTAAGTTTAATGGATAGGTTATGGATATCTCCTATAAGTAACCATCTTTGTTCCATATAGTCTCAGGGAGTCATGAAATATAGTCAATAACTAGAATGTATTTAATAGAAACATACCATGAAGTGTTTGGGGTGCTACAGGTGTCATGGGTTGGTACGGATGAATGTATGGAGCAGACATCAATTATCACTTAAAGTAGGATTTTTGAATGTTCCACAATATATGAAAGCACTCAAATATTTTTATGTTTTATGTGGGATGATATACGAGTGTATTTATATTCACCTATAAAAAACATACTCATATAACCTCAACCTTTGGATCAAATCAATCCATTCTATCTTATTGATCTGTGACTTCGTGTTCAACATTATAGAAACCCTAGTCCACAATGGGGCTTTGGTTTTCACAATGTTTGTGCATGATATCATGATACTCTACATCTAGTCATCTTCTATGATCAAACTAAGATAAAGTTAAAAAACACTACCTCCCATATCCATTCATGGAAATTCATCTTACATAAATTCTATTAATTAAATTAACATAATCCATCACATAATGATTATCAGGCCATCGCATGAATCCATTGAATGATGTGAAATGGATCACATAATCGAATGGAGATGGTACTCAATGCATGACTAAATCTTGTGATATTGTATAAATACATTCTTCCAATCACATGTGACATTTCCTAAACACCACACACCCTCTCATGAATCCAACACGATAGTTTCTAAAGATCACGTTGTCAAGTGGTGGTGATCATGAAAATCCATGCTAACATCACCTTGAAATTAGATAAAAAATATGTATATTCCATTTGAAAATAGGCCTATGTCATTTACATATTTATTTTTGGTATTCCTTAGTTGGTTATCTAATTTTTTTAAATTAACATACGACACGATCACACGGGGCCCCTGAAGCAATCATGTGAATCCCTCAACAGTTGTCCAGAAATCTATTACATGATCATCTGCAGCCTATCATGAGAAGATATCATGCATCATGTGATCAATAAAGTGACCCCATGATCAAATATCAACCTCAAAATCACATAAGAATGATAAAATCACTGATATATAAATCTTTAAAGTTATGTCACCCACAACCTCAAGCTAGTTCACATGACACCTTCATCATGAATTGGAACACCATATTCTTTCGACTCTTACTATATTCACCTCTACCCTAATTTTGGACGAGGATGAAAATGTGACCATGGGAGGGAGGGAGTGAGGTAATTTTTTATAATAAAAAGAGTAGGATACTGAATTTAGATATATTTTTTAGGTAATCATGAGACATTATAATGAGAACTTATTACAAGATCCCTTTGAGGTCATTGGATCACATGACCAATTAAACATCATGAAATTCCCTCATGTGGAAACCCTTGGTCATTGATCACATGATGCCCCATCAGTCATGCAATGAAATCATGTGACCTATGTTATGTTCCCTTGGAATTATTCCCCCAATATGACCTTGTGACTAATTGTTCATGTAGAATTGATGAGAAACTCTATGTCTCTATTTCTTAATCATAAGACATTGGAAAAAAACCCCACACATGTATGTGAGATCCTGTCACAAGGCCCCATCTCATGAATCCCTTAATATCACATAGTCTCATGCACTATTTTCATGTGAACACTATTTGACATGTGGCGTATATATTCATGTGAACACATGGACATGCACTCCCCTTACTATGAAAATGTTACGATGTGCGAGCTTGACATGAACCCTTGATCATGAAATCATCCTTGATGAAAAACCTTTTCTAGGAAGAATAATCCATGTAAAGGCTCTAAAACTTGTCAGTTGTGCCTTTATCATGTGTATCCCATGATATACTATCAAAACATGTGAATTTTTACACTGACTCACACCATCATCACTGTGAAAAGCAGTATAGACACTGGGAGGAGATTCCTATAAAATCCACTCTTGAAAAAAGATGAAAATGAATGGATATGGAGGTGAGAGTATAATTTCTATAGTAGAGGAATATGAAATCCCAAGATTATTCCAAATGATATAAGTGGTGAGTATCTTAGGATATTAGAAAATACGTCTATTCACGTCTGGTGATTATATTATTGATCATTTGAGGGATCTTTGTCATGTCTTACAAATCACATGGAAGATGTCGATTATGTAATATTGATATTGTGTTCTCTCAAAATCCTAACGTATGATAAGTATAGATGTGTTTATGTGACAAGGGGTGAAATAACTAATGTTTCATGAAAATTCACCTATGTTTATTTTTCTACATAGGGGTTATGTGAGTCATGTGATCTATTTATATATCACGTGGAAACCTTAAAATGTGTATGACAGGTCAAGTAAATATACCTTGTACTATTATCCAATTCATGTGATGTCGCTTAGACATGTCATCTCAGATTATTGAAGGTTCCTAGATGTAATTGTGTAATCAATTGGTGACACTGATACATGTCATCCTGGATCATGTGATGACCCTCAAAAATTTCAGGTATAAAATGGTATATCATTCATACATGTCATCTTGGATCCTAAGATAAACCTCAGACATGTCTTGTAGATCATGTGATTTCCTTTAGAAATGTCATATTTGATCCAATTTAGTCTCTGTATATGTCTGCATAATCATCAGTCAAACCTTATAATTTTTAGGAAGATCAAGTGGTGGCCCTCAGACATATCAGTTTGGGTCACACAAAGATCCTTGTGTTTATTATCATGACCAGGTATAATATTTTTTACATGTTATATGGTTCACGTGAAAACCATCATATATGTTGACCATGTTCGTTAGACACTTCTAGACATGTCAGGAAGACACCTCGGGATATTTCAGCCTTGGCAGACAGACACACTGAGATATGTACCATGAAAACCCCTAGCCATGAACCTGCATTAGACTACCCCATTTTTAAGAAGAGTATCTTTAATGAACTAGGTTTATATACTCATGAAACCCTATTCATATCATTATTTATAATGGTTCTATGCACCATAAAAATATGTTCAATAGACCTCTCATGGTCCCTAATCATTGTTTGTGAAAGAACAAATATGGATATGTGATGTGGTCCTCCACATTAGTGAAATTACCTAGACACTCCATTTACATTATTCCATAATATCCCCCTTCTATGGGTCCAATATCTTTCCTCATACATCAGTGGATTAGGAACCAAATTTATCTATGATGAATCTGATTCATCTTATAAGTATGATACATAGGATTCCCTCATATGGCCATAGATCCATATCAAACACTCCATCATGGTCACATTAATGATTATGTCCAAAAAATATATAAATTTCATCCAAACACTTTCTATCTCTTATTTCTAAATACAAGAATGAATCATGTGGGCATAGGTATTTTCAATGATCATCTCACAAGCATCATAAAAATCCCCAACTTGGGAAAGCTCAATTTGTAAGCCTCACTCAACAACATTATAAAAAATGCATCCATACATGGGAATCCATATTAGTTTATGTCCCTAAGATATTCCCATGTAATTTAAGTTTGTGGAAATTACCCTCACCCATTATATGTTTGAGGATGAATGAACAATGTGGTTTTGATTCCCACCGTCATGGGATACATAGGATGCCTCCTAGAGGTTTAATTCCAATTAAAAAAACAAAAATATACTTCCTTGATAGTATTAACTTCTATAGTTCCAAGTCATATAACTTCAAAGAAAAAGTATTCCCTCATTTTTAAGAAATAATGAGAAATAGATGGATAACCTTTGGTACATAAAAATAGTTTCATTAGTAGAACACTATCTTTCATGTAAAGGTATTTAACACCTGTTGTATTATTAGGATAACTAGTCCCTTACCATTATTTGGGAATGATTTATGAATATAACTTAAATGTATAAGAGAGTAACTATATAGAAAATAATCCACCACGAAAGGGTGTGATGAGTTTTTTCCTCTCATTTTCTTGACCAATGTGAGTTCATAAGTGTTGGTGGTTTTGAAACCCCAAGTGACTATCTTCCTTTATAAAGAAGGCCCTGGTATATTATATAATCTGATAGGTTGGGAATTTTTATGAGAAAAAAATATGGTAAACCAAGATGTCACATTACAATACCATGCCATCAAAAAAAATATAGTGAAGATGATGTGAATGAATGTCATAACAGAATAAAACAGTTATCATGGATTTCTGGAATCTTGTTTCCCAAAACTTGTTTACCATACCATTTAGTCATAAATAGAAAAAATAAGATTTCAAAGATTTTATATTCAAAAAAAACTCAACACATCATCTTGAATCACCAGTGATGTAACATGTGATTTATGATTATAAGACCGACACAATATTTTCATAAAACATTATGGATACAATAACTAGATTTTATTCTTCAAAAATTATAACTTTGAGAAATATAGTACCTTTTGAGATACTCCATATTATATATTTAAGTATATTTCAATAATAATAACAATTTTTGTAGTCCCACATCAATAAACTTGAATCATAATTTAGTTGTGATGTTTGTATCATTGAAGATCAGTTCTTACATCATGTGGTTTGTTTTCTTCAGAATATTTAAATTATAGAATCTCATATTTCCACCCAACATAGACTCATAATTTTTCTAATTATCAAAGTATTATTTTATAGAGATCAATTTCATATGTTCAAAAAAAGTCTTAAATTCAATACAAGAAGGATTTCACTCATGGAAATTGATTATTCTCTCAAATAATTACACTCAAATATGAAGTCTTTTGTTCAAGGGAAATTTATTAATCTTAGAGATCTACGTGTTATCCTCATAACTCAAAGCCTTATGCTCAGACATGATGTATTATTTTAATTCATAAAGACTTATGCTTGGTAATTTATCAATTTAATAGGATGGGATGAATCTTATGATATTTAGAACAACATCACAAATACTTTAAACTATATCCAACTATTCTCAATCACATTACAATTATCTTAAAAACACCAAAATGTTCTCAAATAGCTTTTTCAAGTTATTAAAGAATATTGGAATCAAATGAAAACCATTAATCACTTCATAAAAATATATAAAATCACTTCAATCTCCTTATTTTGCTTTTTTCAGAAAAAATATATCAACTCTTTAAGAAAATATCAGATTCAATCACATCTTCTCAAGATTCATCAATAAAATAATAATATCACAGCCTATCTCATATATGATGTGTCTTGAACTCCACAACCAATTATGTGTAATTTGTTTGTGAAAATTCCATCCATCATATTCAATAATTTTTTCCAAGTGACATAGATGAATTCCTAATTAAGAAATGCATCCCAAAAATCATGAAATAAATATCACATCTAATAAACACCCATATTCATCATTAATCAAAGATTTAGATGACATGATAGTGATCACTCTACCTATGATATAGAGTTTTGATGCTATTTATCCCCTATTTCCAACACAATCTATATCTCATGTGGGAATAAAATTGAACTTTTCATCAAGTGAGTGGATCGGTATGAACATGGAGTTTCAACCTCTACTCAAGGAACCTCTCTCTTTGAATGAATTTTGTGAATATATCTACAATTTTATTCTGAGTAGATATGTTTTCAAGCTTGACATCTTTAATGCTCACTCTTTATTTAATGCAATTATTCCTAATTTCAATATATATGGATATGGATTTTGGTATAGGTATCTTTGATAGATTTATTGAACAATGATTATCATGAAAAATAATCAAAAACTTCTCATTTTTAACTCTAATGTATTTTATTTATATAAATATTTATAATATCTATGAACATATTTGGTTGTGTACCATATATTTTTCCTCCACTATTCCAAGTGCCACCAAATTCTTCTACTTACTATACAAACTTACATATCCCTTATGAATTAAGAAAGACCCACCTAATGTGAATTTTCTATCTATAAACTCACTTGACCAGTTTGTATCAGTGTATAAAAGATAATTTAAATCTATAAATCATTTTTTACAATAAATAATTCATTATGCCCTTCTCAGATCTCAGTATCCTTTTTTCTATAATCATGCATGACTCTCACGGGTCAATTTGAAATCGAGAATAAAGTTTCACTCCATTGTATATTGAAGGATAATCCATTAGAAACTATAGAGTGATCCAAAAATAGGTGAATCGACCCAATAATCATAAAAAATCGATTATTCTTGACAAGGGTGATCCTTCATGTTTGAATGATCCTATAAAATGGGAAAAAATAAATATAGTGCTTTTGATATTAAGTACACAATGATAAAGTCATAGTATTCTATTTTTTATGAGGAATAATAGAAGAATGATCAAGATGTAAAATCCATGAGTATGAAAAATATGTGTTCCCCTCTGTTCTTAGGGTAAATAATAATAAAATAATGGGCAATTAAGATGATTATATTTCTCCTATAGTTGATTATCATATCATATAACTTATAAAGGATTTGAAAAATGATCAGAGTGATGAATTTTTTAATAAAGATAAGGATGATTTATCTCATTTGAATAATGAGTTTTATACACATCACCATCCACATGCTGGAAGAGTCATAGGTGACTTTGAGAAGCCTCTTACTACTTCTAGTAGCGATGTAAACAATGGTAATATATAATTTTATAATAAATCCTAGAAATTTTCCATTATCCTTGGTCAAGATCATGATCAAACATATTCGTAAAATTGTGGTATATTTAATAAAAAACCTACTCCTGGTTGTAGTTTGACCACCAATGTTGAAAGAACAAAGATAAAAGAAGCAGGATCCTACAACATTATGAATAATTCCTCTATATCTTAAATTAACATGAGGAATGATACTGCATCAAAGAAAATAAATTACCATGGAGATATAATTTTTTATGGTATCCCTAATATGAAAACTATCTATGTTGAATGTTTACATAGGAATATTGAAATTATATAACTATAGGGAGATATATATTACTGTATTGAAAACAAATGTCTCTATAGAAGTACTATATTCTATCATATAGAATGTTGTTTCCCAAGAGAAATTAAACAAACAAGGGACCTTGAAACTTGATTGTAATCATAATGATGAATATATGCAATTATAATGTACTACAATTGTAAATTTCCCAAAACATAAGGAGTAAATGGTATGCACTACTCCATAAACATTTCATAGAGAAAATGTTTCTAGCCTATGAAATATGAAAAAAAATCATAATATCATCAAAAAATCAACTAGGAAAAAAATTATAGAGGAATGAAAAAAATGGATCCCTAGATCTAAACTCAAGTAAAAAATGAGGATATTTTCTTAGAAATTTCTAGGAATGGCCAACCCTGAAAAAATTATAACCCTTATAGTATTCATACAAAAACTTATACTATATTTACATGGTTTATCAGAACCCAAAATATTTTTCTCCCCAAGACATAAAACACTTGGGAGTATGGTATTTCATCTCATCATTATAAATAAATGTTCCACGGAAATCCAAAAGGTTATGGTTTCTATATCATTTAAGTTTACAAGACACATTTTTAATCAACTCGACTAAGAATATGATTAGAATTAGTTATATATATATATATATGAAACACTATTGTTGTTTTAATTATTCTTATAATGGATACATGGAAATGATGGTCTTATGGAATGATATTCAAACCATGGGTGGTATAATCATTGGACAATGAAAAAATCTGGGGGATTTCAAGGTTGTCATTATCCTAGATGATTATATATGATTAAAGAATTATTATGTCTCTACCAAGGAGGTAAAATCCTACATTTATGACCAAAATTCATTTAAAGTAAACCTAGTGGGTTATAAATACACTTGGTGTAGAAAAAACACAACAAAAGGTTTACAAGAAAATGGGATAGAGTTTTTCAATGAATTTTAACTTCATATTTTGGCCTCCATCTCTTATTTTACCCTTCCAAGAATAAAATCAAATCATTATCTTATCTTGGAGAATTTTTTAACATGATATTTGAAATACCCTTTTCTATTTAGATTCAATAATTATTGGGTCTAACAACTAGATTGAAAAACAATTTTTATTGTTACATGGGAATCTTTCAATCAGAAAGATGATGCCTCTGCTTTTGTTTTGTAGTTGAAATCCCTCAAGAGGATGCTGAAATATTAGGTTAGAGAGTATTTTATTTCTCTTTGAAATAACATGTACCATCTTAAAGAAAATAATCATAAAATTCAGGAGAATAAAACATTTAGTAATCTCTTTGTAGGTAAGTATCAAGAAATTTCTCTTTCTAATGACATTCATAAATACCTCAACCTCAAGGACCATTTATAGAGGGAATATTTTATATTAAAATGGATTTTGGACAATAATTAAAATTATAAATATTAAAATTATCTACATAATTTTAGTAAAATTATTATGCCTTCTTAAATTCTAAATATTAATAGGATACTTCTTGATAAGTGGGATGAGCTTGTTGAGAATTATGTCTCTTTTTATTGGAATATTTTTTAAGGGACTCTAAATTACTCTGATTTGTTACATGGAATTACTCCTATGACTATTACATAGGATGATAATAAAAATCATACTTTGGTTCTTCTTTATTTTTAGATGAAATATATTGTATTTGGACTTAACACTAGGAGTTCCCCTTCTCCAGATGGTTTCAGTAATTTCTTTTTTCAAACCGATTGGGATGTTATCCATCTTGATATTTATAGGCTCTTCATGATTTTAAATTAAGGAAATGTTATGAAAGTTATGAATTATAAATTTCTTACCCTCATCTCCAAGGTACAAAATGTTAGTGAAATTTACCTCCTTATACCTATGACCCTTGTTGCCATAATTCAAAAAATCATTGGCAATGTTTTGTCTAGAAGGATTTCCAAAATTTCTAATATGATTATTTCTCATGATCAATTTTGTTTCATCAAGGGGATATCCATACAATTTTACCTAAATAATCTTTCTAAATATGTCCATATTATAATGAACATTTCTAGGGGTGGAAAATTTTCTTTGAAAACATTCTATTAAAAAACCTTTAATACGATGGATTTTGGGTTTATTTTTAAGGTCTTTAGATTTTTTTTTGATGAGTCTCCAAACACTGGGAAAAAAATTTATTGAGGTTATCTCATATATTAGTGTTCATTAATGGTTCCTCCAATGGAAAATTTACATGTTCCTTGAGAATTAGGGAAGGTAATTCCCTATAATCAATCATCTTTACCATTATAGAGGACTACATGGAAAATACATTCATCTATATGGTGTAGAATCATATAATCAATCCCATAAAATACTCTAGAAACTTATATACAACCACTCATCGCATATATGACGATGACATAAATCATTATACTTTGGGAGACAATTGAAAGATAATGAATATCATGGATTCTATAATATGTTATTGGAATTTTTCAGTGTAGTAAATCAGTAGGAATTAGTCATTCTTATACATTGGAAAATGTATCCCTACTGCCAGAAAAATTGACATCATGAATAAGATTAGAATTAGATACTTTTTGTTACTCTTCATCTACCTTAGTGTCTATATTTTTTGTTGTGGGGCTAATTATTTTCCCTTTACTCTTGTCATTTGTTATATTAGAGATAAACTATCTTATAGGAAAGGTAAAACATTATCAATTCTTGAAAAAAATATTCCTTGTGAATGTAGTTATTATTTTCATTTTTTTAATTCTTTAGGGTTTAAAAATGTGCGTATTAAATTATTAAAAATTTTAATATCTCCATTCAAAACATAATTTGGGGTTGGAGTATTCTTCAAAGAAAAATCATTATAGTCTCATGGAAAAAATGTTTTCAACTGATCGTCTGTGGAGGTATTAGTATTTAAAAACATTTCAATTTCAATATCTCATTGATAAATAATTTTATGTGGAGCCTAATAAATGAGAAAATAGAGGAACTTGGTTTTAATAGATTCATATTACATGGTAGACATTAATCTGGATTTTTTAATTTCATGGAGTCTTCCCTTTGGCATGTTTCAAAATACCCTTCTCTAATTTTCATCCCGGTCTCATTGGCTAATCAGTTTAAATTATACTCTCTATTTTTTGATATAAAACTTTAAATGTACACCACTTTGTAATATTTTAAATCCTTAAGAGAATTTATTGGATTTAAGTGTCTCAATAAATAGAAAAATGGAGACTTCCGTTGATTCCCTTCCAACAGAGGCCAAATTAGAGGTTATTAATTATATTTTCCATGACGGTGAAGACATGATTTCATGGGAACCTTCTTCAAGTGGACAACTCAGTTATAATCTAAACTATTCAGATTCTACAATAGGTAAAATGAGAATCTGGATAGTCATTCTTGGTAAGATTTGGCTTCTTCCTTCCATATTTAGTCTCATGTGGAGGCCGGTGAACTAAAAACTTCATATGGATTAATTCATCCATTTTTTGTATTTATTAGTTATCTAAATTCATTCTCAGCAACCACCATAGGGATGGAATCACTCGCCTGTTCTTGAGTTTCAATATACGTACAACTCCTTGGAATTCCATTGAATATATTTTTTAGGTGAAAATAAATTGGGTGGACATCATTCATGAATATATTAAAATGTGCAGTAAAATAAATTATTCTCCTCAATTATTTAATATATTTCTTTTTTTAAGAAGTGGTTTATATCATATGGAATAGTCATAATAAGATATCACATGAGAATTTTCTTTTTTATCTTCAATATCAAATTTATTAAATAATTTTTTCAATAAAAAATATAACTCTACTTCAAAATGGTCATTATAACAATTATATACAAGATTTCATGGTTATTAAGAATCTTGTAATTACAAGTAATTATCATCCCTCTTCCAAATAATTTGAATTGTGTGGATTCCTCAATTAAATAGATAGAATAAAAGCAACACAGATAGAGCATCTAGCTGTAATCCATGATTTTCTCAATTTGGTGTTGTTATTAGAGATAAAAATAACAGAATATGGGGATATATCTATTGAATGTTCAGGAAAACCTCTACTATTGATACTAAATTCCAAGAATAATAAATTCCATTGAAGTTGAAAAACAAAAATGTTGGTGTAATTTGTAGACAAAATGTGACTCCTCCACCATTGTACAGACTATTAGAAAAGGTACCATCTAACTCTCCTTGAATATTGTGAACATATGGATCAACCTCATGGATACTCTATCATACATGATTTATTTTATCACGCATACATGTTGTGATGATGATAACATTTCTTATAGCCTTTCAAACAAAGGATTGATGACTGCTGAAAATATATGGTGTCTTGATTTTCCAAATTTGGTTTCATCTCTTTTCTATAGTGATTTATGTAAAAACATATATTTCAGAATTTTGAATTTCTTTTTATTAAATAAATAAGTATTTTCTATCTGGAAAATTTCACATTCATATAAAAAAGTAGTGTTAAAATGGAAAACACTCTTACATAATGTTTTTTAACATTTCCCTTAATTAAAACCATTTCATTAAAACACCAATAATGTTTTATGTTCCAGGTTCTATGATCCAATTTCATGCTATATAAATTCATTCTCAGTATAAATACTATTATTCCATAACCATCAAGGAAAAAACCACCTGATTATTTAATAAATACTTCTTCTACAATGTCACCATTTGAAAATACTGATTTCATATCCATTTTATACAATTTTTAATGCTTTTTTATAGCCATAACTAAAAATATTCTCATTTATTAAATATGTACCACTAAATCAATGGTTTCTGAAAATTAAATTATTTCTATTTGATTTTTTCTTTTTCATACCATCCCGACCGTTTTACTTGTCACTACATATTTTTCATTCAATTTGTTTTTAAACATCAATTTAGTTGTAATGAAATTATTTTCTGTTGGTATTTAGAAAATATTCCATGTTTAATTTTTCTCAATCTAATGAAATTCATCATTCATATATTTTACCCACTCAATATGATCTATAGAATTAGCTTCTATTCATGGGTCAAAATGTGATATGAGTGTGTGGTGATTTGCTACAATAAAGCTTCTTATTGACTGAATAGGTGATCCTTTTTGTTTGATTATGTTCTCATTATAAATATGTAATTTTAATCTATTAAATATATCTCTATCATTTGCTACAACTTATTCTTATTCATTAGTATGTTTTGAATCAACCTCATCCATAATTGTTTTAACCTCATCTTCTTTATCAACCAGTTGGTATAAAATCTTAATTATGTTGTCATCTAAAATATAAAAGTCTACTTGATTTGACTGAGTATATTTTATTTGGATTTAAATAATCCTAACATTTTAATTTTAAAAAAAAATTATTTTTTTTCCGACACCTGTACCTACTTCCTTTGGGAAATTAACCCATAATTATCTCTTCATCAGTATTATATTCAATCATTCCCAGATTGTTACCTTTGATCATTATAAATCATAGATATAAAACACTTTAAATTACTTAATGTGTGGTTTCCTTTTATACTAAATTTCATAAGAAGTAATTTTTTTTAGAAATCAATAAACATCTATTCTATATGTGTAAAATAGAACACAAAACATCTCTCTAAAATTACATTGAATTTTTTTATGAAATCAATTACTTATCAATCTCCACAACACTCTAATTCATTCTCTCTACACCCCCATTCTGTTAATAATTATTAGGAACACTGAATTGATGTTTGATTTCATTCTTAGAAAGATAAATTTCAATTCAATCACCTATAAACTTTTACACATGATCAAATATCAATTTTTTTAATGTAAAGTCCAAAAAAAAAATTATCTTGTCTTCCAAAGACATTAAACATATCAATTAATTATGATTTGTGGTTTAAGAGCATCAAATTGGTCATTTAGGTGAAATAATCCTTTAATTTTATGAAATATAATTCACATTGGCCATTTAGGCGAAATAAGATTTTATTTCCTCCATATAGGATAACCTAACTTCTGGTATCATACTAGGAAATGACCTATTATACTAGAATGTGTAGGATTTATCCATAAACAATCAAAATCTATAGTAGTACCCTTAAATGTTTAATCTTTAGGGTTCTTGTAACACCCCAAAATTCTAAAGTACAACTTTGTATTCAATAGCCTGTATCACACGCAGCACCAAATGCATAAGGAAATATAATATCCTGATACTCTACTATATATATATTATATTGAATAAATTAAACACATCATATTTTTTGTAATGTATAAAACACTGAGTTATCTTGAATCATACATAAGATAGACCTTCCTCATTAGTTTGTGTTACACATAAGTGACACCTTCCTTGATAGCTTGTGCTACCCACAAGACTGAGTTTCACCAAATAACATTGTATTATTAATATATAAGTATTTAATATAATATGATATAAAATATCATTTAAATAATTTGTTATAAATAGTAATAAATAATTTATAAAAATAATGTTTTTCAACAACATAAAATGAATTCATTGGTTAACAATTAATGAGAAATGAATATAAGGACCAATTGAATATAAAAAAAATATTTCTATAAAAAAATATTTTTATGCTTAAAAAGTTGTTTTACCATAATAGATTAAATTAATTACAATTAATGAGTTATGTTAATTTAATATATATATATTTCATATTCAATCAATTATTTTTTATATTCAAAATATAAGAACAAACCCAGTATTTCACACAAAAACCTAAATTTTTTTAAAGACAATTTTATCACCTTTTAATGAAGAACCTAGTTTAAATATCTATTATAGAACTCTTATAAATTTAATTTTATTAAATAAACATAATTATTGAA
The DNA here is from genome assembly GCA_963277665.1 of Viscum album. Classification (NCBI taxonomy): domain Eukaryota; kingdom Viridiplantae; phylum Streptophyta; class Magnoliopsida; order Santalales; family Viscaceae; genus Viscum; species Viscum album. The sequence continues at coordinate 5,536,783 of OY728126.1, forward strand.
TTAATAATTTCAAAATTATCATTCGGTGAATTTTTTGTACTTTTCTAAGAAACTTCATTTTTTAATGAATAGCGAGAAATACTGCATTTTAGTTAAAAACTTCATGTTTATTTAAATAATTATTAATTTAAAATTATATTTTTTATAAAGTAAAATTGGATCAATAATAAATCTATTAAAAAAAATTATTTTTTAGAATCAATTTCACATTGAAATTGAATATAAAAACTTAACAATCTTTTGAACATTTTTCAACTAAAACATGTTAAATCGTTTGTTTTCATGATAAGCATTAATCTAAATTTTGATGATTTTGTAGTTTTAATTTCAAAAAATGGAAATTAACTATTATAATTAGTATGATGTTTTTATTCTAATAAGATCAACTTAATTTTTGACCAAAATGAATAGTGAAAGTGATTGAAATTAATTATAGTGATTAAGGTGTAATTAGGATTAAGAATTGACTAAACCATATATTTAAGGGCCCAAATAACCTATAAACTTTTCCAACACCAATTTTTTTCCATAATTCAGCCATTAACCTTAAATTATTGGGTTTTTTTAATTTTTTATGACTTTTTTTAGATAATGACACGTGTACACTTGACTTGTTTCCAAACAATTCCATGTAAGTCCTTTTCCTTCCCTATAAAAAGACACCCCTCTCCCCATTCATCACACCACTAAAACCACATAGGTTTGGAAAAGAAATGCCCAAAAATATTCCCAACATCCCTAATAATATCATATAATCCCCCCCTTGGGATTAATTCAATACAATTAATCTTTTGGTTCAAATCAAAATTAGTTACTTGATTAAGAGGAAACAAACTTTCTTAATATTTTTAGTTTCATTTCCATTATCCACAAATATAATAATTTTTACCATTATTATATAACAAAAAATTTATCATCAATATACCTGGTTGTTGTTATGTAAAGGGTTCGACCTACACATACACACACCACTATCTATTGCATAACGAACTTACTGTTTCTGTGTATGGCGAACTACTGCATGAAAAAAAAATTGTTCATTTTTCCATTACCACCTCTCATGGTGGGAATTATGATGGAGAATATATTTATATATTTATTAAATATTATATTTATAATTTAATTATGATTCTATAATTTTTATTTAGAACATACCTTTATACTTTCTGTCATGTGTAACTACAATAATTTCATTTGAGAAAGTGTGTACTACCGCCCCCTCAAAGTGATATGAATAATTCATACCATACATGGAACTTATAAAGGATGGTTTTAATAAACCTATGTAACATATATAACATATATATGATACTAGAATTATAATATATATATATCTATATATATATCTTTTATCATTCATTCTTTTAATACAACAAAGAAATGAAAGTAGCATTCATGTGTACGTACTACTTACCATCTCCATGAACGGTGCATTCCCTTTCTTATCTACAATCATTATAGATTATTAAAGATAAATTTATACTAGATATATATATGATATTAAAATCGTGGTTTAAATTTTTTAGATGAAGAAACAATTATATATTTCATAATAATGACAAATAACATGTTAAAACATACTCGACAAACTAGGAAATTACAACCCGAAATAGTGAAAATAATGAATGGTTATTAACAAAAAGGTATTAAGATATTATAAGAGGATCAAGTATGATATAATAAATATAAATATGGTTTTTGATATTTTATAACCATTTTTAAACCTACTATACATGAGGATAAATACAACACAATAGAAGAAAGTTTAAGGTAAGGGATTCTCATCTCACTTTGTAAATCGGTGAGAAAAATGTCATGTTCGCTGCATATATATTTTTTGTAGAGTATATTCTACCATTTTTATATATTATATAATTAATTAATTTTTATTCCTATAATTTAAATATTTATTTAATATTATTCCTTCATTAGTTCTATGATTTAAATTGATTCATAATGGTATGAGACACTTTGTAATGTTTAAATATTATTTTTATCAACAATAACTCTAATGATCTTTTAATGGTATTTCCATTTGATGAAATAATATTTCCATTGTTCAATAAATCATTTCATTTTCCTCTACTCTGGTTATTCATGACCATTTTCAAGTATTATTATAATTTTTCCACTCTTTGGCACTAAAAGTGTTCAAAAAATGTTTTAGAGGAAACCTGAATTAACTTTTTTCTTTAGTCAGAGAACCTATTTTAATCTAAAAACATTTTTTATTAATATGTTTTCAAAAAAAAGATTTGGAAAATAAATTTTTACCCTTTTTTTCTTTTACCAATTTTTTCAAAGGAATATTCTTTTCACTTTCTGAATAAGGCGTTTTTATTATCTTTTTACCATGTAGAAGGAATATTATTTTTACCTTATAAATCATGTACAGATTTACCCATCAACATTCCCTCAAATATTCCTTTTAATTTTTAAAGGTTAATTATTAAATAAAATGTTTTCAAAATTGATTTTCATAGAAAAGGATTTTCCAATGGTTTTTCAAAAAAAAAAGGTTGTTTTCATCAAGAATTTTTTTAAAATATGATTTTATGTTTTTTCTATTCTTCAACAAGAAAACCCCTTTTTTAATTCACTTGGGAGTTTTTTGTTCTGATATCATCCTTATTCTTCATCTGGATTGTTTATTATTGATTTGTACAAGGATATCTTTCACATTAACTTACTTTATTTCTTTTTCCCCATGAAATTATCAATATCTTATGATCATTGAACATTGAATTTCCCCCTAATTATCCATTTCATTTATCATAGATATTACTATTGATTAAACTGTATATCATGTTACATACGGTGTAAAATTTTAAAATTATTTGATTATTTGGGTAAAAATTGATACTTCTTTATCTCTTAATTCATAGAGATATTTGATACGGAAAATTATTAAAAATATAATTTGATATACAAGGAATGTTTCCGATTGGTATGACACAAGTGGGTCACAGTTATAGATATCCCCTCGATACATTAGTACTCTCATGGGGCGAGTCATTTGGCTTGCCTCTTTAAATGGTTTTTTACCTAAAATTTTGCAAACCTTCTTGTGAATGGTCTTGATGATAAAAGTACCATTTACCTTGGAAAAATATAATCAAATAATAAATAATTTATATCATTTATATTTAGTTTTATTCATCCATTAGATTTTGTGTAGATATATCTAAGGATGCAGTTCATTCTCATGCTTCAATTATTATATACCGATGAGATTTTACACTGACATATCTATGGATACATTTCATTCTTAGATTATTTATTTTGATGTAATGAGTTTCAGTTTCTTCCCCTAATATATTGATATTTACTTATCTATTTATTTGAGTGGCTTGTGTTATCAGTTATTTACCTTTCCTTGTTCATTTCTTCCTATTGATTCATTATTTCTTCCACTCTATTAACCCTTATTGAGATTTTAATCCCACCATATTCATGTTTATTTCTCATGGAATCCATTATGTTTACTATAAAAGAAATGCAAGGATTTACAAGCTGGATGGGAGTTATCCTCAAAATTATTTTTTTGAAAATAAGAAAAAAATTACATTGCAATTAATGTATTCAATTGTAATAAAATATTCATTTATGTATCTAGTTTACCAAGACTACTAAACTGATCGGTTATTCAGGGCTTGATTCCTTATAATCATGGAAATGTAATTAATAACACACATGGTCTTTAGAATGTCTGGGGTTAGGTTATTACAGTTGGTATCAAAGGAAGCTTAGTAGCAAACTTGGGAGATGGATTTAGGAAAACATAGGTTAGATAAAATTACCCTAATGAAAAATTTGAGGATAATTATATAAGAACCTACAAAAATTTGGTAAGGTAGATATTATGTGGGTAATTATAAAAATACATCCATGTTTGGAAACTACAAGTGGTAATGGTTATGGAATAGATGTACCTAGGAGTAACCACTCTGATTAGGTGTTCTAGGCCTAACTCATGCTAATCTGATACATGAAATGGGCCTTACTACAAACCTGGTTAGACACTCCCAGGTGATATTCTTAGGATAATTCACATTTTCATTACAAACCATTATGATGAATTTGGATGAATAATATAAGTTAAGCATAAGGTTTTTTAGATTGAAGATAAGGTGTCAAGATTTAGAAATACTATAAATGATATTATTGATAAACCCTAGACCATGGAAGGACGTATGTTAAAATAAATAGATAAAGTGTTTATATATTGATGTTATATAGAAAACCTTAGTTAATATTTTATTTAATTACAAGTATTTCCATAAAATTTATTTTTTAAATTATATTAATTAGATTTTAGAAAAGGGAAACCTATAATCTGCATGAGAACCAATCAAATACGACAAGTCCACTGGTCTTGAACCCCTGATTGAAGGACAATAAGGGTTTCATTCTAACCACTAACCTACATAATGTCCTGGTTAATTTTTCATTTTTTTTAGTTAAACAAGTTTACAAATAAATGTTAAAGATGGACTAGTTGTATCACTTTTAAGGATAAGAGATTAATATATAAAACATATTGTTTTTGGATGATATTTAAAGACAAATAGTTTGAATTTTCACTCATTTATAGGCATGATGATCCTTTAAAAGTTTCTTTTAGTGCTTCAATTATAAAAAATAATTATTGGTAATTAATTTCTTTGAGTATAGGAATGAATTAGAATTTTATATAAGAACAACCAAAAGTTGTGATTGTCCACATAAAATTATAACCTATCAAGTAAGAATATTTCCATATATTCTTGGTAAGTAAAAGAATTTCCCAACATTAGGAAAAATGGCTTAGAAATAAAAAAAATCTTAATACTTTAATTTATGTTAAACCAATAGTCTTTTAAATCATCAAATATTTATGTCTTAGAGGAACTCAACTTTCTATTCATCATTCACTTGTATATTATTGATGACCTCATTCACTCCTTAAAAATATTTATGCTTTTCCTCCAATTATATATCTCTACTTGACACTAATGATATCATACATAGAATACTTGATACACGGTAGTCCATGTGATCCTTGTACTTCTTATTCTCTATTTTCTAGTGTATGTTTTAAAAAACATTTTAAAGATGTTGGATTTTAAACATAGGAAGTATCAAACAATATATCACCATGATAATGTTTAAATTTTTAGGACACAATTTATTGAAGGTGTGGAGAATGTGACAACCATAAATTCTAAATTACAACTTTTTATTCAGTAGCTTATATGACACACAACACCAAATGCGTAAGGGAATATAATATCCTAAGACTCTAATATATATTTATAATTTTAAATAAATTCAACTCATTATATAGCTTTAAATGTTTGAAACAATGAGTTATATTGAATTATATTCAAGCTAAACCTTGCTTAATAGTTTGTGTTACAGGCAAGAGTGACCTTCCTTGACAGATTATGTTACCCTCAAGACCAAGTTTCACAATGCAACAATGTATTATTAAAATGTTATTATTTAATATAATATGATATAAAATAGTTGTTAAATTTTTTTATGAATATTAATAACTAAATTATAAAAATTACGGTTTAAACCAATATAAAATTAATACATTGGTTATCAATTTTTGAGAAATGAATATAAGAACCAATTGAATAATAAAAGAATATTTTTATAAAAAACTATTTCTATGCTCACAATGTTGTTTTACAATAATAGATTAAATTAATTACAATTATGGAGTGATATTAATTTAATATGTATATATTACATATATAATCAATTATTTTTTATATTATTAATATAATAAGAAACCTTATATTTCACACAAAACCTAAATTTTTATAAAGGTAATTTTACTTCCCTTTAATGGAAACCCTGTTTTAATTTTTTTAATTTGAAACTATTATAAATTTAATTTGATAAAATAAACATCAATATTAACTAATAATGTAAAAATTATCCTAGGGTGAATTTTTGGTATTATTCTGAGAAACGTCATTTTTTATGAATAGTGGAAAATACTGCATTTTAGTTAAAAAATACCTTTTCGTTTAAATAATTATTGATGATAAATTATATTTTTTATAAATTTGCATTAGTTAAATAATAAATCTAATAATATAATTTATTTTATTATAATAAATTTCACATTTAAATTGATATAAAAACTCAACAATCTTTTGAACGTTATTCTACTAATACCAGTTAAACTATCTATCTGTAAGAATTGTATTAATTTTAATTTTGTTGCTTCTATGATTCAAATTTCAAACAATGGGAATAATCCATTTCTATCAGGATGATATTTTTAGTCTAGTAATATGATATTAATTTTTGACCAAAATGATTAGTGAAAGTGGTTGAAATTAATTACAGTGATTAAGGTATAATTATTCTTAAAATGAACTACACCTTATATTTAAGGGACCAAAAAGACCTTGGCACTTGTAAAACACCTATTTTTTGTACATAATTCGTAAATTAACCTAAAATTATTGATTTCTACTTTTTTATTAGTTTTATTACATAAGAACATGTGTACACCAAACTTATTTTCAAAAAATCCAAGTGAGACATTTTCATTCCCTAAAAAAGGCCACCACCTATCCCCATTCCTCACACCTCTCAAAATACTTAGGATCAAAAAATATCTTAAAAAATATCTTTCCAAAAATCCTAATATCATATTATAATCCTCCCATTTTCACAATTCAATCCATGGATTCTTTTTTCTCAAACAAAAAAGTAGTTACTCGATTAAGAGGTAACAAACATGCTTAAGATTTTTAGTTTCATTTCTATTCTACAACCCCTAAAATATCTTTTTTCCATTATTATATAACATAACCAATATCCTAGATATACTGATATGTTTTATGTAAAGTTTTAGACCTACACATATACACACCTCTATCTAATGGGTAATAAACTATTTGTTTCTGTGTACGGCGAACTACTGCCTCATGAAACAATGATTGTTCATTTTCCCTTTACCACCTCTCATGGTGGAAATTATGATGGAATATATATATATATATATTTATATATATATATTAGATATGATATTTGTAATTTATTTATTCTTCAGTAATATTTATTTAGAAAATACCTTTATTCTTTCTATTATATGTAAATAGGATAATTTCACTTGAAGAAGTGTGGACTACCGCCCCTCAAAGCTATATGACTCGTTCATACCACACATGGAACGTATAAAGAACTATTTTAAAATAAAATAAGTCACATATATAACATATATGTGATAATATTATTATAATATACATATGTATCATTTATATTTCATTCTTTTAATAAATCATAGAAATCAAAGTAACGTTCATGTGTACGTACAACTTACCATCTCTATGAATGGTGCATTCCATTTCTTATCTCCAAACATTATATATTACTCAAGATACATATATAATAGATATATATGAAATTAACATCAAGGTATACATTCTGCATATTATGAAATCATGATATATTTAATAATAATGACAAATAACATGTTAAAAGATACTTGACAAAGTAGGAAATTAACACCCTAAATAGTTAAAATAATGAAAATTTATTAACCAAAGGGTATAATATATAATAAAAATATCATGTATGATATCATAAATACTAATATGTTTTTTTATGAGTTAGTAACATGTTTAAACCCACTATATAATGCGATAAATACCACACAACACAAATAATTTTAAGGTAAGAGATTCTCATCTCACTTTTTACATCCGTGATATAAATGTCATGTTCACCACTTATATAATTTATGTGGTATATATAATTCCAATTTTTATATATTATATCATTAATTTCGTTATACTCATGGTATTTAAGGATTTAATTTAATATTATTCCTTCATGAGATTTATGATTTTAAAATGTTCAAAGTGGAATGGGACACGTTGGAATGTATATAGATTATTTTCCCCAATAATAACTTTATTGATCTTTAAAAGATAATTCCATTTGAAGAAATTATATTACAGTTTTTTAATAAACAATTTACTTTTCCTCTCCTCTAGTTATTCATGACCATTTTTAAATATTAGTACCATTTTTACACTGTTTGGTACTCATCATATTTTAAAAATGTTTTAAATAAAACCTGACATCACTTGTCTCTTTAATCAGAGAACCTACATTCTTCTAAAAACCATGTTTTATTAAAAAAATTTAAAAAGTGTTTTCAAAATGATTTGTTAAATACATTTTTACCCTTTTTTTTCTTTTACCAATTTTTTCAAAGGTATCTTATGGTTGCTTTCCCAACAATGCATTTTTTTACCATTTATTGTGCAAAAGGAATGTTCTTTTTACCTTGTACGACATGTACGGATTTTCCCAAAACCATTCCTTTGAAGATTACTTTGAATTTTTGAAATTTTAATTATTAAATAATTTTTAAAAAAAATTATTCTCAAATAAAATTATTTTCAAAAGGTTTTTTCAAAACAAAAATATATTTTCCTCAAGAATGTTTTTAAAAAATATTTTTATATTATTTCCATTCATCAATGAAAAAACCATTATTCTTAATACACTTAGGGTTTTTTGTATGGATACAATCACTATTCTTCCTCTAGATGGTTTATTGTTAATTTGTATAAGGACAGTATTCACATTTACTTCCTTGATTTCCTTTTCACCTTGAAATATTCAATCTCTTGTGATCATTGAACATTGAATTTACCCATAATTTTCCATTCCATTTATCATTTATATTAATATTTCATAAACCATATAAGATTTTATATACGGTGTATACTTTGAAAATTATTTGATTATTTAGGTAAATATTGATTAATATGTATATCTTACTCTATACAAATATTTGATAAGGTGCGTCATTAAATTGATTATTCGATATATGAGGAATGTTTTGGACTGGTACAAAATGGGTGGGGCTAGGTTATAGATATCCCCTCTATGAATCAGTAGTCTCATGTGGCAAATCATTTGGCTAGCCACCTTATATGGGTTTTTACCCATCATTTTTTAAATCGTCCTATGAAAGGTAATGACGGTAAATGTACCGTGTACCTAAGAAATAAGGCATCCAATAATAATGAATTTCACTCAATTATATTAAGTTATTATTAATCCATGAGATTTTTTACTGACATATATATAGATTCCTTTCATTTTAGGGTTTAGTTATTATTTATCCATGAGATTTTGCATCGACATAACTATAGTTACATTTTATTCTCATATTATTGATTTATATGGAATGAGTTTCAGTTTCTTACCTTTCCATATTGATATTTACTTATCTAGTTTTTTGAATTGCATATGTTATCAGTTATTTACCTTTCTATGTTAATTTATTCCTACGGATTCATTATTTCTTCTGCTTTATTTACCCTTACTGAGCATCTGAACTCACCTTTATCAAGTTTCTTTTCCCAATAATCATAGAATCAAACTATAAAAGATATGCATGGATTTACTAGATGGATTATATTTATCCTCAAATTTATTTGTTTAGAAAGAGAAAAAAATTATGTTGCAATTAGTGTATTCATTTGTAATACAATACTCATTTATATATCTGGTGTAACAAGACTACTAAATTGATCATTCAATCAGGGGTTGATTCTTTATAACCATGAAAATGCAATTGATAGTAGATACCTGCTCTAGGAAATATAGGGCTGGGTCACTATAATTCTTAAATTTATTTCATTTAAAAATATCTATAATTTCTTTTTTTCTGTACGTTTTTAGTCTTCATTTGATTCTATTTGGTAATTAAAGAGATTCTAGAGTTATGTCCTTCTTCAACAGAAATGGGAGGATTTTTATTCCTAATTTTATTTGACCAATAATGACCAGATTATGATTTAGTTCTTATATTATTAATGTAATATTAATTATAAACATATTTTTAAGGTATAGTTTTATCATTATATTTGGTGATATTCCTCTCAACTAATTTAAATGATTTAACTTTTCCTTTAGTAAATTTTTTTAAATTGACTTTCATCCTCTTCAGTTAATTTTTATCTTGAAGACACTAACTCTATGTATTAGATATTTCTTGTTCTTTCAAAGTAAAATTATCTTCAATATATTTTATCACATTCTCATGTTTAATAACATTCAAACTGAATTCTTTTATCCCATGAACAAGGGTTACTTATGTATTTTCAAAATAATTTTTTCCTTCAATTATATGCTTATTATGTATCACCGCGCTTTTATATTATTTTCTGAGAAAATTATTCTTCTCATGTAATGATTCTTGCTCATCATTTTACTTGTCTTCTATCTCAGTTGGTTCTAAATAATATTCTTAATTACTTGATGTTGAAAATAATTTTTCATCATGAGGAAAGAAATTGGTTAATTTCTCACTTGAATCTCTTTTAGATTCACTACTAGAAGGGTGGAAAGTTCCTTATTCCTTTCTCATAAAATATTATTTCTTTCCTCTAAGAAATTATTTATTTATTTTTCCATAATTGGATGATCATTTTGAACTTTTATTCTACAGATTCTTGTAATATATATCATTATATTTATATTTATAATCTGGTACATTATTATTAGGAATGTTAATGGGAATGTTTACAATACCATTATATTTACATAAATTTAAAGGATAATTACCTCTTCATTTGTTCATTCCATTGACGAATATCTTTGAAATAATAGAAATGATTACTTTATAGCCTCTATCATCCTCTTCATTTTCTAATTCACTTAAATATTCATTTTCAACGTTTTCTTTAATTGTTATGTTTCTCATGGCCTTTGAATTCATTTCACGTTTTATTATTTTCTTTAATGATATAATTTTTTTAGTTAATAAGTTATGGGAATGTTATTCAATTTATCTAAGGAAATATGATTTTTAACTTCTATATATGAGATCATAAGATTAATCATTAATAGAAAATTCCAATGAGATTCTTAAAAATTCTAAAATATTAAAATGTTTCACCAAACCCTAGAATACTAAAAACAAATTCATTTAGTCAATTGAAATAGTAATTAATATTCCCTTCCTAATACATATTTATATCCTAAAAGATTATTCTCCAAATTCATAATTTATCCCCTTAATTTGATTATTATTTCATAACTACTTTCAATCTTGTCCAAGATTTCATTAGTTGATTAATTTCCCATCACTTTTTTGTATAATTTTTATGATAAGGATATGATAATAGAATTTTTTTTCTTTTATACTATTCCATATATTTTCTTTCTTTCAATAAAATTAATTGGTGCATTTCTTTTTATGGGTGTAAATCTAAAAAATCATCCTCTCTAACATCCTGTATAAGGTATATAATATATGGATATATTATATTTCTCTAAGAATGATATCTTTTTCTATAAAAAGTGGGAACACCCCTATTGTTCATAGAATTTAGGTTAACCATTATCAATAATTAATTAAATGGAATATAGAGAACATACTATAATACCAAATGAAGTGATAAATATTGAATCACTTCACTACAAACGGGTATGGAGAATTAGTGGATAATAATTTCTAGAAGTTCTTGTTAATTAAATATACCACTATAATCTGTTAAGCTTAAAATTGCTCAAATATAGAGTATCAAACTCACTCATATATAAAGAAAATAAAGAGACAATGAACATTAAATTTTAATAAGGATCTTCCCATAATCTGATAACCTAATCCTTGTCTTCATCGGTTATTCTCCCCAACTATGGATTATTCACTATAAGAAACAAAAAATCACAAGATTACAATATTGGAGAAAAGTCAAACCATGTCATCATAGAGTCACACGAGACTGTATGTTCACACTTTATTCATAAATGATTTGTTACTGGGATAAGAATGATCTTATTGAATGCTTGGTTTCTTCAAAAATAGTAGTAATATATCTCACTCATTGATCCTTTATAAATATTCCAAAATATATGCTCACATCCAATAGATCTTATGTTAAACTACTTATCAATTCATGTCTCATATTTTCTCACTGAATGTTATATGTTAAATGAAGATATATAATCAGAACTGAGCATAGGGCATCAAACACTCTTCTTCTAAATATAAATCACTCCCACTCTAGCTCAATTTTACTCCCAAAAACTACTTACACATATGTATTTTTAATTCATTGTGCTTAAATATTCCTAGCATTGATCTTATAAAAAGTCATTACATTTAAGATCATTAAATGGATGTTAAGGAAATTAGTGAGAATTAAAATAAAACCATAAATACATTACGGTTACCAATAAAAAGAACCCTTATAGAATTCCCATTTTGGTTATACACTATTTTATCTATACTACCCAATAATTTAAATCATGTGAAGTCCCTTTTCAAATTTATTTGACACATATAACCAAACCTACCTTAAATGAAGATAACTAATACAAAATCTTATTCTTCCTACTTATGATGCAAAAAAACTATATGAAAAACTGATTTTCTATAGTTGACACTTCTTAACTCAACTAATACTTTTCACAATTCCATTTTCATTTAAAAAACTCATGATAGAAATAATATTTCACTTCTATTCTTGTAAAATTCAACCAATAAATTCAACTGGCATAACTTGTCAATAATACTATGATTTAAAATCTAAATATTTGTAAAAATCATCAAAAACAATTCTAGATTTGATAAATAGATATTATTCTTAAACAACATAAAATTCCATAAACAAATTACCTATTTAGATATTCCAACTCAGATCTTTAAGAAAATATCAACAATAATCACCATTTTTTAAATAACACATGAATCGACTTTAATAAAATATTGGATGTGATGTCTTAATCATCAATGATTAGTTTATACATTATTAGGTTTGTTTTATTTAGAATATTTTATTTTTTGATTTATATTTTACAAAAGAGAAAATAATACTTTTCCTATGTATGGAAGTCTCACACTAAGGAAATCAATTTAATATATGTAGAAAATTCAATACAATAAGGTTTGTACTCATGTAAAAGTCGTGTTATCTCAAATTACTATTATCAATCATTATGCTATATGTTTAGTGGAAAAGTAATACACTGAAACTTCCCAGGATTACACTCAATATTCAAAGACATACCCTCACATATGAAGCCTTAAATTTAATTCTTAAATCCTAATGTATGGTACTTATTCAATTTATTATAATAGAAAAAATATTATAATTTTTGGAAATACTTTATAAAATCATTAAAATTCCACCAACAATTATCTAACATGTTTAAAAAATATTGAAAAAATCACAATAACTTCGAACAATTCTGTTAATTTCACCAATAATGTTGAATAAAAATGAAAACCATTAATATATTCATCAAACAATCCAAAGGAACATCTAAACCAATTTTTAAAATTTCTTTATAATTCTATATTTCTTCATATAAAAATATACTCACAAATAACCAATTTTTTTGTTAATATAGTAGAAAACATAGAGTGTTTAAGAGAATTGTGGAAAATTTATTGAGGAATTCATAGAATTTTAAACTCCCTTTTTAATGAAATATATTTCAGGCTTACATTTAATTTAATCCTTTTATTCCTTAGAATCATTGAATGATTTTTTAGGTAGATAAATAAAAATTAAAATATAGGTATCTTCCTTTATTTAGAATCATTATCATAATCTATGTTGAAGTCATTGGTGGGAGAAAATAAAAAAGGATCATGAAGAATATATTTGAATTTAAAGAATAATTTTCTATAAATTTTATAATTTTATTTTATAAGAAAAATCATGATGGGAATAATGTTAAATTTTTCTTTATTTCAAAAAATTAAGGAATAAAATCCCCCAACTATTTGGTAGTGAAAAATTCTATCCCTTTCACCTATAAATATAGTTCTAAGAAGAAATTAGAATTATGATAAATCTAAAACAATGCTACTAAAAATTTGTAAATAAATGGAAAATTGGTGATTTTTTCTGAAGTTATAAATGGTATGGATTGACTATGGATATGCGGGAGTTTGGAGTCCAGTTGGATCTAGAATTGTGTTGAAATAAAAAAAGTAAGTGAAGTCTATTTTGGAGAGGTAATTTAGAAATTATGTTTTGAGGCTAGAGAAGTTTAGGGAGGGAAATAGAAAAATATAATGGAAATTAAAATACATTATATATTCTGGAATGATAAATCCCATGCCTACTATATAAATTTATAAATCCATATCTTAATTTAAATGTATACTGAATGTAAAAACTATAAAATTTTTGTGAAACATTATGGAGGAAATAATAAGTTGAATGTATTCAATTAATGAATTGATAAAAGGTGTAGTTTATCAATGGATAATTTAAATAATTGAATAAAATTTAGTGTGATATTGAGTTGAGGGGTTGATGCATTCTAATAAGAAACTAAAAATAATGCATTGAGCTTTATTTTAGGGCAAATTCCCCTCATTTTACCTCAACAGTTTTACACTCAAATATTACCAGACATTAATCCACAAAACAACCCTAATTAAGCCCACATATTTTGAAACAAATACTTTAACCAATATTTGTAGATGTAAAATTAATCATTCCTATGATGTAACTTTTATGAATTTGGAATGAGAAAAAAACATTCTAGAAAACCACACTTGAGAGGTGAATGAAATATTTATGGAAGGTAGGTGTATGTGTGTATGAGGGGAAGAAATTGGTGAGAATTAATTAAATTTAATTAATGAATATAATGGAATAAATATCCTTAAGTATTCATGATAATAATTAGAACCATGTACTTGAAATAGAAATCACATTGGATGGGTATTTAAAAATTATTTTTACAATCTTTTAGAAAATCAACTATGTGGAGTCAAAATAATTTGTGTAGAGGAATTGACAAAACCAATACTTTAATACATTTAATTTAATATTTTAATGATTTTAATTCCATAATTTATTGATTTACTTGGTAATTTAAACCAATTTTTTCATTATGTAACATTCTAGATTGAAATACAGAAATTAAAAAAAATAATTTTCAATTGTTTTTTTATGTTTGGAACTATTAAAATAAGTCCAAAATTTAATATATGATGTTTCGATTATTTTTTTATGAGAAAAAAAATTTATTTAAATGAAATAAATGAAGATGTAGTAATTATGTAATTATTGTATGTAGTTGACCATGGATGTAAATTTAAAAAATTCCTCGATCAACCATATGTTGAAACTTCCGTACGGTTACTTGTCTAAGGTGCAGTCGATCCATCAACCATAAGAAGCGAGAAACCATAAGAAGAAGTTATTAACTAAAATAAATTAATCTAATTTATTTAATATTCATTCTAATCAACAAAAAGGTATCTAACCTACTATGTGAGGATAGAACCCATGAATAAATATAAAAAACTACACATTTGATCCAAGGACCACAGGAAGAAGTTCCTAGTAAACCATGTGCTTATTGACCATAAGATAATATATTATAAAATATTCTTTCCCTAGATCAGCTAAATGAACATAAAATTAAACTTCACACTGAATATATTATACGATCACTTATTTTTAAGGTCATCAATTATACCCCATGATATATCTACTAAGCTTCACCTCACACTTAATATAAGAATTTTCCAAAAAATAGTTTAGGGGATATCATGTGCAAGTTTCATCAAAATAACCTACACTTCGATCCAAAATTTTATGCCATTGTGTGATCATGAATTAGATCAATAAGTGTCCTTCATATGGATCCAAACAAGCATAATATTTATATTAACATTAAAAAAGGAAAATTTTAAGCCATATATCTCATAGGATTTTGAAAACTAAAAAAAAGAAATCATCTGGAAATTGAAAAAGTAAGATCTCAAAGGTTTGACAAGATGAAAAAGAAGGTAAGTTAGAATATTAGAAGAATGAATATACTTCCTATAAATAAAAATTTTCTTGTTCTAGAGAGGATACATTTTTCCATTGACCAAATCATTTAATCTTACAGGGATTTTTACTGTTACATGACATTTTTAATTTTTTAAATTTTTAATGACTTCTTCTCCTCATCCCATATTGGTTAACCTTTATATAAAGGGGTGAACTCTGAGGGATTCATTAGGGGAGGGTTTTCACTTTGAATTATTGAGTCCTTATACGTTCATGAAGAAAATATCTCTTTATGTTAACTGATTTAAGTTCTCAGAGTTTTTTTATTACATGAATGAAATTATGTTTATGGAAAAAAAGTACTTCAATATTACAACTTAGGTTAGTAATCTATAATATTCCACCACTTATTGAAGAATTCTTAATTGTAGTAGGTTATATAATGGGATCATTGTCTAGAAATCACTGGAATATTTGTGACATAAGTGAATGAATTTTGGATTTCCTAACCAATTCCCAATTGTGTTTTCCTTGGAAATTTTGGAGTGGATTCATGAATTTTCATACACATACAAAGGGAGGTTGACCAAAAATTATAATTATTAGTACATTCATTAAAATATACTTCTTCTTAATGTGTTTAGATAAATAAATGAATGAATCGTTCACTAATCAATTACATACGGAAAGAACTGGAAATAATTTTAGGAAAATGGTGACATAGAAAGTGAAAGTCCAACTCTTACCCAATAACCTTCCTCATTATCTTCTTCCATTTTTTTTATTTTGTGCTATATCTAGTATTGAATATAAAAATTTTAAAAAAAAACCCTATGAATTATGTAATTAAAATGTGACAATATATTTTTTTTGAACTCCTCTCTATGGAAAAAATATTGGTTAAAACTAATGCTAAATTTATCCAAGTAAATAAAAAAGTTTGTGAAATTACCCGATATATTTATGCATCAAAAAAATATAGAGAGAAACAAATCATTTCCATATTATTGATAGTTCCATTTATCCTCTAATTCACCCTATGTTGTTAGAGTATCCTTACCCTAAACATTTAGTTTACAGTTCCACAATTCTATAAATTCATCTTTACTAAATGATTTTTAAATTACAAAAAATATATGATAATAGAATCCAATACTAATTAAAAAATTATTTTATGACATAATTTTGTACAATTATCTAAAAATAATAACATAATTTTGGAAACATGTTTGAATAATAGTTTTTAAGTTGGTTTACTTGACAGAACATGTGATATACTTTGATTACAACTATATGTATACAGTTAATTATATATAAAAGTGTTTGTCTTGACATAACAGTGTTGATACTTCTGCTTCCACTGCATTTTTGATAATTTCATTGAATTATTTGTCATATAAAAGGGTTATAGAATATCCTTGGCTTTAATGAGAACCTAAAGATACAATTTAAGTAATTTTAAAGTAATGTTCTATGGTCTAGATACAGCATGTTCATAGGACACATATTTTGTGAGACTATTAGGTGTTGGGGGCTTATAAGCATTGCGACTTATTCTCGTGAATTTCTCACTTGGTGATCTCTAGTAGTTTAGATTGTAATGATATACCCACCAATAGGAACAATACATGTTTCAGGCGTCATTTTTTGTTCCTATATTTGGGCATGTGTATTGGTATCCTGAATTGAGATCATTATCAATATAGGTTGTTTGATTACATACTTTGATTAAAGGGTAAAACCATGATAATAAAGTCAAGGAAATTTAGTTTGTGTTGGTTATGTCATTGGTGGCATGTCATTGATTGAATTATTAGGACATGATTATTTTCTTCTGAGTTGAGGAAGATATTTTTAAGACCTAGTTGATCATGATGGTAGTACCTTCATAAATCCATGGACATGGTAGTTGAAGGTAAGTGTATCATGTTAGATCCAAAAATAATAAAGCAAGTAAAGGGTGATGACACAAGTGTGAATCCTTCTTTATGATATATCAATGGAAAATATATTATATTACACAATGCATGTTCATAGGTTGGTAACCATTTCTATGACTTTTCCATCTCTTTAGGGGCCTTGATGGGTTGCTTATCCCCACTCTTGGTTTGTTAATGTTATTAATGACAATTAAGATAAGGTCCTAGAGGGTCACACAAAATAAAACATTGATAATCTCCTCTATTCTGTTGAATAAGAATATAGGACTTGGAGGGACCCACCATAGGGACTAGGTTTTATCCATGTTCTATGGATCACGAGTAAATAAAAAAATTCATTATTATTCAGGTAAAGAATAATTGGTTTGAATTTATTTATTACATGTATTTAAAATTTATTAAGTAAATATGAGGATATATATTATATAAATGAATATTAATTTAATATTCTAGGTTCGTTTAATATTATCTGGAGATGTAAGTCAAGTTAATGGATTATGATTATCACGTAATATATTTAATATATATTGTAGATAAGTGATAAAATATAAATAATATTTTTGACACAGTTTAGTTCGTTATAACTAATTATTTTTAATACTTATTTAGTGTATTTTTATTACATGGGGTCAATAAACAAAACCATGTGTTATAGATATCCACTGTATTGATTGATAGAAGCTATTTCCATATGGACTATTCATTCATTGGAATTGAGAGTTTTCTTCCTTCTGATTCCTATAGAGAGAATCTCTCAATCAAGCTAGTGATCCAAGTTTTTCTTCTTGGATCAAAGATAGAGGATAGTAGTGATAATCACTGCATCAAATTGGTCATCATAGTTCCACGCTAGCACTCATAATCTGAAGAATGATACACACATAGATTTGAGAAGCTTGTGTGGATGATCTAGAGGGATTTGGTGTTAAAGCCTTTGAGAAATGGGCACCAAAAAGCTATAATGAGTGTGTATTCATCAAAATGGAATGAGGTATTCATTTTTTATACTTTTTCCCTAATTAAACCACATGGTATCCACATACCATACTAGGTACTGATCTCCAGATCGATAAAGTTTAACCACTTTGGTGATTGAAAAATATTAAATTCCATGCCCTCCAGCTTCTGATATGCACCCTGGTACCTTAAATCGGTATCATAGGTATGCATGGTTTCTCTGAGTCAAATAAAAATTAAATTTCATTAAATTTTAAGTAGAGGGTGTTAGAAAGTTTCTAAAGAATCCAAACACTTGTAGATTTGATTTTGGATGGCCATGTTAGGGCCATCTGAAAAAAAAATGGATCAAAATGGTATTTTTGGATTCAAGTATTTCATGTTTTTAAATGTTTTGCAGAAAAATATGTATATTTTAACATATTTTGAAATTTTCATTTAAATTTTGTTTTTTACAACCTAGGATATGCTGGATTCTAGCCACCAGAGTTTCTCCGGTCGGTGGACCATTTTTCCACCAACATGAAAATAAATTAAAATTAAATTATTTTAGTTTTAATTTAACTCTAATATTGAGGATTTTGGATGTTTGTTTTGTCAAAATTTGGTGTCAACAGTTGGATAGAAACAAAATCTTTTAGAGGGGATTTTAATTTTTCATTAATTTGTCTGATTGACTAAAAATAATAAAAAAAGGAAGAAGAATGTGGCCATAGGTATTCCTCCCTACTTGTGTGGTAGGCCCTACTCCATGGCCTTACCCATGGAGCAACCTCATTCATTAGTCTCCCTCAGATCTCCGATGAACCCTCCATTTTGGTTAATCCAACACTACCCAATGAACCCTTGTCTCCTCCTCCTGTGGGTGAACCTATCGCTGCCCTCGACCCATGAGGCCCCATCGTCTACTGCGTCTCATGGTGAAAACACCATGTTTTCACCTCACGTCACTAACTCCACACCTCATTAGCATCACCTCCAAATAGAGAGACCACATGTCCATAGATCCGGATGAGAACTCCTTCATATTTGGACTCCCCTGCCTTCTCATGCTCTTGGTGCGCTGCCAAACCGAGGACCTGAGAGCGCCATAGAGGGATGCCACTGAACCAGGTGACTCCACCCCCGATCCCATCACTGTCATTCTATCTATTCCATCAAGAGCCAAATCCTACCTGAATTCGGCTGGGAACCATAGTGATCGGTCACTACCTCCCATGTTTTGCTTGTATCAGGTAGTTCTGGTCGTCGATAATTTAGTTTGACCTCACTAATGCTGACAAGATCTGGGTAAACCCTTACTATTTGTTACATGGGTCCTTCCAGACCCCATTTTCCCCACCAAAGAGTAGGGGTAGGCTAGCCTGACCCAGAATGTGTCTGGGTAGGTCTTCTTAGGCTATAATCGCCCCACATAGGGATTTTTATGCCCAAATGCACCATTGGGGCTATAGCTTAGTCCGCTAAGGGTCGTGGAGGGGATTTAGGGCCTAGTTGATATTAATAATTTTAAATAAATTAGTTTTATTAATTTACTTTTAGTTTTTAGAATTAAAATAAGTTTGGTTAATTTTGGTTTCATGTTTTGAGAATCCAAAATATTATTTTAATTTTAGAATTACATTAAATTAATGGTTTTAATTTAATTTTTTTGATTTAAAATTAATTTAAATTTGTAACCAATAAAATATTTTATTTGAATTTATTTGAATTTGTTTTATTTATTGAAACACTGTCATACTAATTAAATTTATCAAAGTTTACTTTTATTGCACATTATTTTTATACTGAATGTTCTTGAGCTAGTGACCAACCAGTTTGTGTCTAGTATTTAATTTATTTATTTATTTATTCATTATTTTCAATGATTGTAATAATTAAGTCGATAAATGAAATTATGCACATCATCATATTTTAAATGAAATATGTATAAGGGATACGCTTCTAATTCACCTATTGTAGATTTCACCCCTATACCCCCTCTCCTATGTTCAAATATATTTTTAAATAGATGATGATGTTCTAAGATTCATACCCTGCTAAGACGAGGTGGCAATTTAGATAAAAATTGAGTATATTTCCCTGGGGGAGAGCTACAAAATGAGTCCGAAGTTGACTCAGGTATGAAACCCCTAGGTCAAGATTGATCTATTATGGATCAATCATAATTATATAATCAAGACCAGTCAGACTGAATTGTTTTTCTTTCTGAATCATTTATTGTTTCATGCAAGTGCATGATTATTTCTTGATTACATAAAATAATAAACAAGATAAAATGCCTAAATATGCAATGAATATTATTCTATTACATGTTCAGTTATGATTCAAAAAAATAGTTTGAACATATTAAATATAAATGTATTACATTCCACAAGATATATTAAAATCCCTCAAAGATATATCAAGTCTTAAATCCTTATATTACTCAAATTTGAAAAAAAAATTAGGTGTTTGGGGTGATCATCAGTAAAAGATGAGAGTACCTCTTACTATATGGTAGTTATTATAAGAGTTAAGGGTCAAATTGACTAAATGTTGAAGCAAAGAAGTAGCGAAATATATCTTCTTATCAATTTAGAGGAAAGGTGTTGAGGGAATCATTTTAAAATTCCAAAAGTCGGGACTTTACTCAAATGATTAAGGATCCACTAGTTTAATTGGTTGGCTTGTCTAGTGCCTACCTAGAAACTATCCAACTAGTGGAATAACTAATTCTTGAAGACTATGAGGAGTAGTTTCAAGGATCCTTTCCAATAGAATACTCATAAGATAGTGTATTTTGAATATGAAAGTGAGGTCTAATAAGGTTCGATAAAATAGTGGAAAACATTAAAATAATATAATAATTAATTAATCATAAATGTCTAAAATGTAGTTTAGATAAAGTACTAAATAATAAAAATTATTTTTAGTTTATCTGGAATTGAAATCACATGCACCAAAAGTACATTATCACTATGATCAATTTTTTATTAAGAAAATATCATGACCGACAATGTCTTCTTGGAGTGGTATAGGAACTTGCACATAGTACTACACTAATAAAAGAATATTTATGTGTTGGAATCCTCTTTTCTTGCTGAGTCTCATTAGGGAGCAAGAAACGAAGAAAAATATAAATGGAAAAATCATGTAGATGATGAACTGGATGTTCAGTGCATCATTCTCTCATCCATGTCTTATCAATTTCAAAAATTGCATGAGGGTGAAGATGCCTAAAATATACTTTCTTATCTCCAAGAATTATATAAGGAGATATAAATGAAATATAGGTATGATATTTTTAATGCCCTTTATAGGTGTAGGATAGCATAAGGAAATCAATATATTCCTTGTGTACTCAAGATGATTGGGTATATTAAGAGGATTGAAGCCCTTGGGCTCAAATTGAACCAAGAACTAGTTACAAATCTCACTCTTTCCTCTTTAATTCCATGATTATATACCTTAATTGTCAATTATAATATGAATAATATGATAATTCCTTTCACAGAACCTTTTCCATTAGTTTTCCAAGCCAATAAGGATATGAAAAATGCTAATTCTTATGTCTTTGTGATGAACAGGAGAAAGAAGGGAAAAGAAAAGGATCTAATTCCAATTCAAGGCTGAAAACACCAATGCACCATCAATATAAGAATATAATGATACAGAAATAGGGCAATTATTAGGATGATATCTATTTTTTATGTGTAATGAAATACCACATAATGTGAAATTGCAGAGTTGGGAAGAATAAGAAAGATGATGCTTTAAATTTAGGTATTTTTTTCATTGAATGAAATCTATCATTATGTATAAGTTGGGTATTTTATATGGAATGTGGGCCACACATATATATTTATCTATAGGAACCAATTAAATTTAAGAATATTTCAAGAGGTGAAGTTGAACTCTAAGATGCAAATGTTGCGAGTCAAGTAGACTTGGTAATGAGAGATTATCACCTTACTTCTCCCAGTTTCTTGGTTATTTTATTAAATAATTTTCATTATGAACCCTCTATTACCAAAAACATAATCTATGTGTCATGTTAGGACATGATGTTACTTTATTTCATGTTCTAAAATAAATTTTTTCTCTTTTAAATGGATAACATGTGTTATGGTGTGGCACATTTTAACAATGGATTATATATACTAGAAATTGAAAACATGGTAATGAAAATCAATGAAAAAACCCACAGTCATGACTCATATATCTCTTACCTATTGAACTTCGAGCTAGGACATTTAAATGAAAAAATATTAAATAAATTACATCAAACAAGGTATGCAGAATTGGTTCAGTTAAAACCCATGGATGTATGTCATGCTTATTTATAAGAGAAAATGACCAAAGCACCCTTCTCTGTGGAGGGATAAAGAGCCAAATAATTAATTTAATTAATTATTACTAATGCATGTGGTCCATTTCTAGTAGAGGAAAGTGGTGGGTTTTTTACTTTATTACTTTTACCTATGAATGTAGTAGGTATGTATATATCTACATAATGCGGTATAAGTTAAATTCCTTTTAGATGTTTAAGGAATACCAACATGAATTATAAAACTATCTTGTTAAGAAGATTAAGGAACTCCACTCAGAACGAGGTGGAGAATATCATAACCCAACCTTAATTGATCACTTGAATGAGTGTGGGATAGTTTCGCAAATCACACCTCCTTATACACCACAATGGAATGGTGTTACTTAAAAGTGGAATAGGACATTTTAGACATGGTCAGTTCCATGATGAGTTAAGAAACTCTTCCATTATTCTTTTTGGGATACTCATTGTAGACAGTGGCATACATCCTTAACCGAGTACCAACTAAATATGTAGATAGGATTTCTTATGAGTTATGGTGTGGAAAACCCCTAATATGTCACACTTATGTGTATGGGGATGGGAGGGTTTTTTCAAGAATATACAATGTGAAAAAATTTCATATATAAGCACAAATTTTATCTTTATAATTTATCCTAAAGAACCCAAAGGGTATTACCTATATAACCCTTAAAATAGAAAAGCGATTGTGGAATGAAAATCCATATTTCTTATAAGGTAACATGTTTCCAATGGAAATAGTGGAAACTAGAATGAATTTGATGATGTTAATTCTCTAGATGAACTATAGTTCGTATGGGAAAAATATCTATAAGGGATAGTGGGAGATTAATAGGTTCCTAAGAGAAAAGTACTATGTAGGTATTTTGGAGTGGTTAGATAACAATATAGTTATAGTTTTCTTTTCACCAATTCTGGTTACACATTACTCTTTGAGGTTGATGAACATATGACAAAAAAGTATGCAGTGGAAGGAAACGATGATGAAAAATTGAAATATGTCATGTATTATTAGATGGAGTCCATGTATCAAAATAATTTTTGGATTTTGGTAGACCCTCCATCTGATGTAAAACTGATTGGGTTAAAATGGGTATTTAAGAAAAAGTTGGACATGGATGGTAAGTTTATTAACTATAAAGAAAGACTGGTTGTTAAGGGTTTCCGACAACATTAATCCATCAAATATTATGAAACATTACCTCCAGTTGAAATGGTGAAATCCATACAAACATTTCTTACAATAATAGCCTTCCATAATTATGATATTTAAAAAATGAATGTAAAAAATAATTTTCTAAATGGAATGTTGGTTGAAGGCATTTATAGGACTCAACCCGAATGGGTTTTCAAGTCAAAGAATTCCAATAATATGTGTAAGCTACAAATATCCATATATGTGTTGAATAAAGCATCAAAATTATGGAATGTTCATTTTGATGATACCATAAGAGTGTTTGGTTTTGTTAAAAATGAAAGATATCCCTGTGTCCATAAAAAAAGTTAATGGGAATGTCTTTGTTTTCCTAGTATTATATGTTTATGACAAATTAATTATGGGAAACGAAGTGAAAGTATTATAGTCAGTTAATACATGTTTAAATGAATGATTCTCCATGAAATACATAGGTGAATTAGTATACATTCTAGCAATCAAGATCTATCGAGATAGATCCTAGAGGTTTCTTAGGGTAATTCAATGTACATATATTAACAAGGTACTCAAAAGGTACAATATGAAACAATCCAAGAGAGGGTTTTTCCTATTTCACAAGCTATTAATCTCTCCAATAAAATGTATCCACAAACATAGGAGGACACTGAGAGAATAAATAGAATCAATTATTCTATAGTATTTTGTTCTATCATGTATTCCATGACATGAACTAGGTTTTTTGTGTCCTTTACTTTAATCATGGTGGGGGATATTATTCTAATCTAGGAGACCAGCACTAGGTAGCTGTTAAAACTATCTTGAAGTAATTGAGGAATAAAAAGGATATGTTCATGGGGTATAGAGGATATGAGGAACTAATAGTGATAGGATACACAGATTCTAGTTTAAAAATAGATCATGATGATTTGAAATCACATTCAGCTTACATCATTTTACTGAATGGTGGTGTAGTGTGCTGGGGAAGCTTAATAAAATCGGTGGTCTCTGATTTTATAACAGAATACGAGTATATAATGGCTTATTATGCATCAAAGTACATAGTATTGATACAGAACATTGTCTCATAAATTGGTGGTGTGCCTAGAAATGCATAACCTATTCCATTTTATTGTGATAATACAACTGCAGTGGTTCCTTCCAAGGATCTTGGGTCACACCAGAGGAAAAGGAATATACTTTGTAATTTTTATGTATTGAGGGATTTTACTCAGATGGGTGAAGAATCAGTTAGTAGAGTATCCAAATAAGACAACATGGTAGACCCCCTTACTAAACCCATATCTCAATAGAAGCATGATTCTCATGTGAGAGCTAAAGGATTGAGACTTGTTAGGAGTTGGCTCTAGTGAAAGTGGTAGATGTTGTAAGGGGGTTCCCTAGACCCAACATGGGATATGATTTGATTACCACTACATGTATACAATTAGTTTTATATAAATTTTTTTTTATTTCAATTATAGTGATGATACTTCTGTGTCCACAACATTTGTGGTAATTTACTTAGATTATGTGTCATATAGAAGTGTAATAAAAAATCCCATGATGTAATGAGAACCTGGAGATACTATGACAGTAATCTTAAAGTAATGTCATATGGTCTAGATACATCATACTAACATGAAACTGATGATGTACAACTATTAATGGATATGGGATCATAATCATTGAGACTTATTCTCATGAATTTCACACTTGGTGATCTATAGTAGTTGAGATCATGAGGACAGACCTGCCAATAGGAAGACCACATGTTTCGGGTGTCATTTGTTTTTTATATCTATGGACATGTGTATTAGTCTCCTGACATCATTATCAATATATGTCATTTGATCATGTACTTTGATTTAAGGATAAAACAATGAAAATAAATCCATGGAGAGGTAATTCTTTTTGGGTATGTCATTGGTGGCATTTCATTGGTTGAATGATCAAGATAGTATTGGTCACTATTGAGTTGGAGAAGAGATATCTCAGTCCTGGTTGATCAGGATGGTAGAACCTTTATAAATCCATGACCATGGTATTCAAATTTAAATCCATCTGGTTAGATCAATAAATAATAAATCAAGTAAAGGGTGATGAGACAATGAGATGAGATGTCAGTAGTCGATGACAATGATACCATGGTCAGTAGTCGATGGACAAGTGTGCATAAAAGGGTGACCACACACAATAGTCGATGACAACAAGACCATGGTCAGTATTTGAGACCATGGTTAGTAGTCGATGTCAGTAGTTGATGTCAGTAAAGGGTGACTATGGTATGGACACGTGTGCATCATGCTTATGAGATTTCGATGAAAATGAGATTATATTTCATAGGGCATGTTGATATGTTAGTAGTCATTACTATAACTTTACCTTATCTTTTTAAGGGCTTTAATGGGTTTCTAAACCCCACTCTTGGTCTATGAATGTTATTCACTACTATTGAGATAAGGTCCTAGAGGGTCACACACAATAGCGCTTTGATAATCATCTCTATTTTTATGAATAATAATGTAACACCCCAAGCTTCTACGGTACACTTCTCTTTAAATAATGCAATAGCGTGTGTTGTACGCAACATCGAGTTCTAACACACACCACAACCGATCAAACTAGCCGTTATGAATAGTAATACCTACTTTTTAAAATTTTAGAGATTTTATCTCTCAAAATGGACATCATTTTTGGATTCGTAGTATCTAATTTAGCCTAAGGTGAAATTTTGGTAATTTTCGGATAACTTTAATATTTTGATGAATAGTGAAAATTACGAAATTTTAATTAAAAACAAATTTTTTAATCAATATAATTAATAGTGATAAATTATGAATTTTAGTGGTTTTAAAGTATATTTAGAATATATTTTTACCATTTAATACAATTTTGGTCATTGGACATAATTTTACAATTAAACCGAACATAAACAAGTATCAATCTTTTTATAATTATTATATCTTAAAAACACACTTTTTGTTTTGACAGCGGGAATTAATTTTAAATTAATTTCTGCCACTTCTGTGACTTGAATTTTAAAAAATGGATTCCATATTTGGAATTAGGATGTTCAAATTGTGTAAATAGGTAACTTTTATTTTTAGACATTTTGAATAATTACTTCGGTAAATATTTTATTTACCATGGTTAAAGGGTAAAGCCGGTAAATAAGGGTTAAAAAATAATATTATAATAATAAACAATTACCCTAAAACGTGTCATAACCTTATTGGTTGATACATGTCTGACCATGGGCATCTTTGGGTCGATTTTGGGACCCCATGGTGCCACTTGTAAGTGATAGGGTCACTTTATTTTAATTAAGTTAAAATGAATATAAAAATGACACAAGCATATATCTTTTAGAAACACAATTTTTACATAGGGTTATATATGTTTTATTTTCGACTATAAATATTCATTAGAAAGATAAAAATCTTTCCTACATAATGGTATTTTATTTATAATTTTTAGATATTAAATAATTTAATTTATTTATGACCCAGTGGTGATGCAGTAATTACCATAATAGTGAAAAATTAAAATTATTGATATTGTAGATACCCAAATAAATTGAATTTGAGACTTTTTATGAATTACACTAATTTTATTGGTTAATATGACATGTTAGTAATGATTTAATTAACTTTTTTTAAGTTATAATTCTGTTATGATTTTTACAAAAATCAATTATTGAATAGTGTCAAAATTGACATAAAAGAGTTTTTAAAACAAATATTATATTATTAATTGATATTAAATTCCTAAAAATATAAGGTTCTGCCAAGAGACTTATATCATGATAGGTGTATCATTAATGTACCACTTGGGGGGTCTCTTGGATGTATATAGTAAGTTTATTAACAATATAATATAAAAATAAAAAGAGACATTATAAAAGTGAAACTAATTAACTAAGAGTTAATACTTAATGATAAGGTTAATATAGCAACCCAAACCTGTCTAAATTCTATTGGTTGAGTGGTTTTCGACCCATCCCCACCTTAACCTTTAAATAATCCACTTTTGAGTCATTAGAAACTGAATATGAATTTATTATAAAATAATATTTCCATCTTTTCTAAAGGTTCCCCTCACCCCTCTTATAAAGGGGCACTCCCCCTTCTCATTAACTCACACCTTCAAAGCCTTTTGGATCGGCCAAACTCTGCTCAAATAATCTTTCAACTTCACTAAATTTATCCTAGAGGCCTTAGTTTAGCCATAAATCCAACCTAAGAGCCCTTTTGATCAAATCAAATGGAAGAACCCGAAGAAGAGGTAAAGATTTCACCACCCTTTTCAAGTTCCTTTCTTCTTACACATCTTCCTTATTTGTTATTACCATTCTAAAATAATAACTCCAGTATCTTATATATACTGTGATTTTATTATAAACATGGTACAACCATATTCAGTATTCTATCCATCTTTTTAATAACATGTCACCATATGTGCGTACGTACGGCTTACCGTCTCCACGTCGTGGTGTAATTGATATTCAATAAATTATTATTTGGATGGGTATAATAATGTTTTGTAACTCTTGTAAATAATTAATATAACATGATAATGATTCTGTATATATGATATATCATCCAATTATATATTATTTTAATGATATTGTTGCTTGTGCGTACGTACGGACTACCGTATCCACGAACGCGATGAGATTCATTCTCCATCGTATCCATTCAAGTATAATTCTCATTTGATGATTAATAATAATATATAAGGACTTGATATCATTCTGGATATGATTAATATACAACCTATACTTGACAAACAGATCTTACGTAACAAAACATATAAAAGAAAACGAGTAAGTTAACACCCAAAACAACGATAATACTAAGATATTATTAACAAATCAATGTTAAAAGATCATATATGAGATCATATTAATGTATATGATTCTTGTATAATTTAATAACAATTATTTCACCATTATACAGGAGGTTAACCTACCCTAACCAAGGAAAAGTACAAGGTTAGGGTTTATTCTTCAATTTCTCCTTTATCCGAGGTTGTTTATACGTAATAATCTACTGGGATCTCTTTATCATCCACATTCATGTTTCTTAAAAATGTATTTCAAAACATTTTTACTATTTACAAGAATATAGGTTAAAGTCATTTATACCCTTTTTTGACTTTTTATAAGAGTTTTAAAAAGGAATCTTTCCGTCGATTTCTAAACCAGGAACCTTTTAACCTTTTCGACAGAATTAATGTAAGAATGTTTTTTAACTTATACGGTGGGTGTGGATATTTTCCGCCATTATAAAATTGTCGAAGCTTCCCTTAAAATCTTATAATAATATTTTCAAAGAAAATGTTTTATTTTATAAATATATGACTCTTATATGATTTCAAAAAAGAAAGAGATATTTCTCAAAAAAAAAATTGATTTCATCTATGTCAACATCCTTTGATGGATTTTAAACTTATTTGAAGTTGATTTATCATGATACAAAACTTCTATATTGTATTGAAGGTTTTGTGATATTTTTTACTGTGGATGTGTTATTTTTATACCATTCATAGTTTATGGATTAAGTATTTACATTTCGTATGCTAGTTTAAATACGAATGTTTATGTTATGCTTAAACCTTTTCATATGGGAATGCATTGGACTTAATATGTGACAGGTGGAGCCCGCTATAGCTCCTCGATGAATCAGTAGGTCTCGTGAGACAAACTAGTGTCTTGGCACAAGGCCTTGGAAAAATCTTATTTGTAGTCTTGGCACGAGGCCTTGGCTATGTGGTTATGATAGTTCGGCATTATGCATTCCATCATTATGAAAGTGGTTATTGATATTGCATGTGATTATTCGATTAGTAGAATATCCATGTGAATAAGTAAATGGAATTATTTCATTTTTTCCATACTATGTTGAAGTTCAAGTTTAAAAGGCTTTTGTTTTAGTTATACATTGCCTTAAATCTTTATTCTTATTAATGAAATTTTCTGCTATATTGTTATCCTTACTGAGCATTTGAGCTCACCCCTTTCAATGTTTTATTTTTCCCAAGATGTGAAGAAGTAATTTATGGATGACCTGCAGGGATAGTGTGTGGGGATATGAGTGTGGACTATGAAGAAAATATGTTGTTGTAGTTTTCATTTTTATGATGTAATGTAAGACTTATGAATATATCTAGTGTTTCCAAGGCTACTCAACCAATCGGTCTTTCGAGATTTGATCTTTCTTGTGATCATGCCAATATTATGTAATAATGCACCGAATCTAGGTAACTGGGGTCGGGGCATTACAGTTAGTATCAGAGTAATTTTAGTACAAACGTTGTAAGATAGATTTAGATAAACTCTGATTAGAGCACATAGACCTAACATGGACTTTGAGGATTATTATAGAAGAAATTCCTAGAGTTTTGGTATTGTAGAGATTTTGTGAGTTTTTCGAGCAATACATCCTTGTCTGGATACGAGTAGGTAGAGGCGGATCTGGAAAAGATGTACCTAGGGGTAAAACCCAAAAACACCACTTTGAGCTAGACTTGAACGGGAACTGGTGCACGACAACGGGCCTTGCCGCACTCTTGGTTACGACACTCCTGGGGGATATGCTTAGGATAACTCTCATTTTCTTTACAAATAATTATGAAGGGTTTATGAGTATATACTTCCTCAAAGAAAACATTTTTATGATTATGGATTATATCCATAAATAGTTCAATTTATGTTAAATGTTTTATAAGTATGGAATTATGTATTTTGATTCATAAACTGATCTAGTTTATGCCATTATTTAGAAATGGCGCCTAGTGGAAGAAATGGAAACTGTATCAATGAACGCACTCCATGTAGGGATTTCCCTCCAACTCAAGATAATTACAGTGGAGCTAGTGATGCAACTGGTGTCGATCAGCTAATCACCATACTGGGACAACTCACTCAGGTTATGAATAATAACCTTACCCGTATGGATCACCCTGATCTGTAGCGTGGAGGATCAATGTTAGATCGATTCATGAGGCAACAACCACCAAAATTCAATGGGAGTACAAATCCCTTAGTATCTGATCAATGGATAAATTCCCTAGAGAAAATATTTTAGGCTTTGGGGAGTAGTGAAAGGGAAAATTTTATCATGGTAGTTTACCGCCTCATTGGAGATGCTGATCAATGGTGGTCATTTATTCAAAACACGAAGGAAGATGATGAAGTATCAAATATGGAATGGAGGGAGTTCCAAGATCTGTTTTTAGAAAAATATTTTCCTCGTGACCATTGACCAGATATGGAAAGGGAATTTCTGAGTCTGAGAAAAAAGGAGGATGATAATGTCGCAAAGTATGAGGCTAACTTTACAAGGTTACCAAGGTATGCTAGAGATTATATGCGTAACCCAAGAAGTAATATTGATCATTTCTTTGATGGGTTAAAACCATTTATCCATCGAGCATTAGTCTCACAATCCTTCTCGTCGTAAGAAGACATTGTCTCATGTGCTATAAAGACAGAAACAGAATTCTCTAAGTCTTATGTCTTTAAATAAAAGCAAGAGAAGAAGAGATCTGCTGATCAATCTGGGAATGGAAATAAGGGGAATAAGAGAATGGTTTAATATCCATCATGTGGTAAATGTGGGGAGAAACACCCCGGTACGTGATTGAAGGGAATGGGTGTCTGTTACAAGTGTGGTGAAAAAGGCCACCAAGCTCGTGATTGCAAAGGGAAGAAGGAAGCTACCAATTTTCAGTGCTACAATTGCAGGGAGATGGGACATTAAGAAAATGAATGTCCTAATCGTCAGGGGAACTTACCTCAGAAAAGGCCAAGGGATCAAGGCCAAGATTTTTCTATAACTACTGCTGAGGTAGATGCTCCAAAAGACGTGGTGGCAGGTAATTTAATGGTTTCCTCATGTTTAGAAAATGCATTATTTGATTCTGGATCATCGCATTGTTTCATATCTTCCCAGTTTGCTAAGAAAATTAGATATTTACAATTTGATTTAACATGGGATTTGTCAGTTAAAACTCCTAAGGGAAGTATCATTGCAACAATGTTTTGTGAATCAGTCCCCATTAGAGCACATAAATGTTCTTTATCTGCTGATCTCATCGTCATACCTATGATTGAGTTTGATATAATCCTCGGTATGGATTGGCTTTCGGAAAATGATTTTAAGATTTATTTTAAGAAGAAGGAGGTTACGATTTTTGATGATGATGATAAGGAACACCTTATCTTTAGAGCAGAATCATCACCATCTAATTCTTATCTAGATCCACCCCCAGTAGCTCAACTAAATTCAATTATTTGGGAGGAAGAGAATGAAATGACTGTGGGTGAGGAAAGGAATTTTCAAATAGAGGATTTACCTGTTGTGAAAGAATATGTAGATGTATTTCCAAAAGATTTACATGGACATCCTCCAGAACGAGAAGTTGAGTTTTCCATTGATTTAATTCCTGGATCAAGGCCTATATCGAAGACCCCTTATAGAATGGCCACTGTAGAATTAGTTGAACTAAAGAAACAACTAGAGTAATTGAGTAATAAGGTATTTATTCACCCTGGTGATTCTCCACGGGGAGCCCATGTTCTTTTTGTTAAAAAGAAAGATGGATCTATGAGGTTATGTATCGACTATAGGGAGATCAATGCTATAACAATAAAGAACAATTATCCCCTAACTCGCATTGATGATTTATTTGACCAACTGCATGGAGCTCAATACTTTTCAAAGATCGACCTTCGATCTGGATACCATCAGTTGTGTGTAAAGAAGGAAGACATTCTGAAGATAGCATTTCGAACCAGGTACGGGCATTACGAGTTTACTTTAATGCCTTTTGGATTGACTAATGCACCCTCTGTATTCATGGATCTGATTAATAGAGTTTTCAAGGAATATCTCGATGAATTTGTGGTGGTATTTATTGATGATATCTTGGTATAATCTAAAAGCTACAAAGATCATGAAAGTCACTTGCGCATTATCCTGAAGACTTTGAGAAGACATGACTTATATGGGATGTTTAGCAAGTGTGAATTATGGCTTCATGAGATTTCTTTTCTTGGCCATATTGTCTCTAAAGATGGAATCTCTGTTGATCCTTCTAAGACCAAGGAAATCCAAGAATGGCCAGCACCTATGAGTATAACTGAGGTACACAGTTTTATTGGTTTCGCAGGTTATTATCGACGTTTCGTCCAGAATTTTTCCCAATTGGCTAACCCATTAATGAATCTCACACGTAAAGGGGTTAAATTTGTTTGGAAAAAAGAGTGTGAAGAATGTTTCGAAGAACTGAAGAGATGATTAGTCAATTCTCCTATATTGAATCTACCATCAAGGAAATATGGGTTCGTTATTTATATTGATGCATCGAAGAAATGACTTGGTTTTGTCCTTATGAAGAATGATAGGGTTATTACCTTTGCATCACGACAGTTGAAAATTCATGAGAAAAAATATCCTACTCATGATCTCGAGTTAGCAGCTGTGATCTTTTCTTTGAAGATATGGAGGCACTACCTCTATGGTGAAAAATGTGAGATTTATACTGATCACAAGAGTTTGAAGTATATTTTCTCACAAAAAGAACTCAACATGAGGCAAAGGAGATGGCTTTAATTACTCAAGGACTATGATTGCACGATACACTACCACCTAGGGAAGGCAGACAAGGTGGAAGATGCTTTTAGCAGAAAAGACCATGGAGTTTTGAACAATATGAGAATTGAAAGGGATCCAATTTTTATAGATCTAGTGAAGATGGACATGGGAATAACCAGGGAAGGTGAAACATCAATGCTTTTTCAAATGGTTGCCAAACCATCTTTACTATAAAGGATTAAGAGTTCTCAGACCGATGATGAATAATTTCAAAAGAAGATTAAAGCTGTGAATGATTGGATATTGAGAGACTTTGTGTATGAAGATGGAATTTTGAAATTCGAGAAGAGACTTTGTGTTCTCAATATACCTGATCTAAAAAGGGAATTGCTGGATGATGCTCATAGTTCCAATTTCTCTATACATCCTGGGAGCACCAAAATGTACAGAGATTTGAAGGAACATTTTTGGTGGGACAACATGAAGAGGGAGATTGCTGATTTTGTGTCAAGATGTATGGTTTGTCAACAAGTGAAAGCTGGAAGGCAACAACCTGGATGAGTCATGCAACCTCTTCCCATACTGGAGTGGAAATGGGATAATATTACAATGGACTTTTTCATGGGGCTACCAAAGACACCTAGAAGGAACGATGTAATATGGGTCATTATTGATCGTCTTACCAAGTCAGCACATTTTCTTGCTATAAGAGAATATCTACCACTGGAACGTCTAGAAAGACTATATATTGATGAAGTTGTGAGACTTCATGGAGTACCCCTATCGATTGTTTCTGATCTTGATCCCCATTTTACTTCAAGATTTTGGAAAAGTATTCATAAAGCCTTGGATACTGAACTTCATTTGAGCACTGCCTACCACCCTCAAACAGATGGACAATCAGAATGAACTATTCAAACCTTAGAAGAAATGTTGATATCCTTCTCACTTGACTTTCAGGGTATGTGGGATCAATATTTACCTCTGGTAGAATTTTCCTATAACAATAGATTCAATTCGAGTATTCAGATGGCACCATATGAAGCGTTATACGGAAAGATATGTCGTACACCAACCTGTTGGGATGACGTTGGTGAAAGAAAACTTGTTGGCCCAGAACTAGTGGAGGAAATGATGCAAAAAGTTAAGGTAATCCAAAACCATAACAAAGCAGCTCAAAGTAGGCAAAAGAGCTATGGTGATAATCGAAGGAAGGATTTGGAACTTCAAGTCAGTGATCATGTTTCCTGAAGGTATATCCATGGAAGGGAGTCATACGTTTAGGTAAGAAAGGTAAATTGAGTCCCAGGTACATCGGACCTTTCGAAATTCTAGAATGAATTGGGGTTGTAGCTTACCGATTGGAAATGCCGCCAAGTCTCTCCAAAGTTCTCGATGTGTTCCACATATCTCTATTGAGGAAATAAATGCCTGACCCAACGCATGTACTCACCTATGAGGAATTAGAACTGGAACCCGACCTATCTTTTTGAGAAGAACCTGTCAAGATTATTGATACGAGATAACAAGTACTGATAAACCGGACGACGTGTCTGGTAAAAGTTTTGTGGAGAAACCATAAGATGGAAGAGGCAACGTGGGAACCCGAGGAACTTATGATGAAGAACCACCCGGGTCTTTTCATGCGGTAGTATTCTAGAAATTTCGAGGACAAAATTATTTGAAGGAGGGGAGAATGTAATACCCCAAGATTCTACGGTACGCTTCTCTTTGAATAATGCAATAACGTGTGTTGTACGCAACATCGAGTTCAAACACACACCACAACCGATCAAACTAGCTGTTATGAATAGTAATACCTACTTTTTAAAATTTTAGAGATTTTATCTATCAAAATGGACTTCATTTTTGGATTCGGAGTATCGAATTTAGCCTAAGGTGAAATTTTGGTACTTTTCGGATAACTTTAATATTTTCATGAATAGTGAAAATTACTAAATTTTAATTAAAAACAACTTTTTTAATCAAAATAATTAATAGTGATAAATTATGAATTTGAGTGGTTTTAAAGTATATTTAGAATATATTTTTACCATTTAATACAATGTTAGTCATTGGACATAATTTCACAATTAAACCGAACATAAACAAGTATCAATCTTTTGATAGTTATTAAATCTTAAAAACACGGTTTTTGTTTTGACAGCAGGAATTAATTTTAAATTAATTTTTTCCACTTCTATGTTTTGAATTTGGAAAAATGGATTCCATATTAGGAATCAGGATTTTCAAATTTTGTA
The DNA here is from genome assembly GCA_963277665.1 of Viscum album. NCBI lineage: Eukaryota > Viridiplantae > Streptophyta > Magnoliopsida > Santalales > Viscaceae > Viscum > Viscum album. Next base: position 5,572,811 of record OY728126.1, read on the forward strand.
AATAGGTAACTTTTATTTTTAGACATTTTGAATAATTACTTCGGTAAATATTTTATTTACCATGGTTAAAGGGTAAAGCCGGTAAATAAGGGTTAAAAAATAATATTATAATAATAAAAAATTACCCTAAAACGTATCCTAACCTTATTGGTAGATACATTTTCGACCATGGGCATCTTTGGGTCGATTTTGGGACCCCATGGTGCTACTTGTAAGTGATAGGGACACTTTATTTTAATTAAGTTAAAATGAATACAAAAATGACACAAGCATATATGTTTTAGAAACACAATTTTTACATAGGGTAATATATGTTGGATTTTCGACTATAAATATTAATTAGAAATATAATAATATTTCCTACATAATTATATTTTATTTATAATTTTTAGACATTAAATAAGTTAATTTATTTATGACACAATGGTGATTCAGTAATTACCGTAATAGTGAAAAATTAAAATGATTGATATTGTAGATACCCAAATAAATATAATTTGAGAATTTGTATGAATTAAACTAATTTTCTAGGTTAATATGACATGTTAGTAATTATTTAATTAACTTTTTTATAAGTAATCATTCTGTTATGATTTTTATAAAAATCAATTATTGAATAGTGTCAAAATTGACATAAAAGAGTTTTTAAAACAAATATTATATTATTAATTGATATTAAATTCATAAAAATCTAAGGTTTGGCCAAGAGACTTGTATCATGATAGGTGTATCATTAATGGACCACTTGGGGGTATCTTGGATGTATATAGTAAGTCTATTAACAATATAATATAAAAATACAAAGAGACATTGTAAAAGTGAAACTAATTAACTAAGAGTTCATACTTAATGATAAGGTTAATATAGTAACCCAAACCTATCTAAATTCTATTTTTTGAGTGGTTTTCGACCCATACCAACCTTTAAATAATCCACTTTTTATCCATTACAAACATAATATGAATTTATTATAAAATAATATTTCTAGCTTTTCCAAAGGTTCCCCTCACCCATCTTATAAAAGGGCACTCCCCCTTATCATTAACTCACACCATAAAAGCCTTTTGGCTCAGAAAAACTCTGCCAAAATACTCTTTAAACTTCTATCGCTTTATCTTAGATGCCTTCCTTTAGTGAGAAAACCAACCTAAGATTCCTTTTGATCAAATCAAAAGGAAGAACCCGGAGAAGAGATAATGATTTCACCACCCTTTTTCAAGTTCCTTTCTTCTTCCACTTATTCTTTCTTTGTTATTACCATTCTAAAATAATAACTCCATTATCTTATATATAATTTGATTTTATTATAAATATGGTACGACCATATTCATTATTCTATCCATCCTTTGAATAACATGTCACCATACGTGCGTACGTACGGCTTACCGTCTCCACGTCGTGGTGTAATTGTTATTCAATAAATTATTATTTGGATGGGTATAATAATGATGTGTAACTCATGTAAATAATAAATATAACATGATAATGATTCTTTATATATGATATACCATCCAATTATATATTATTTTAATGATATTGTCGCTCGTGCGTACATACGGACTACCGTCTCCACAAACGCGATGAGATTCATTCTCCATCGTATCCATTCAAGTATAATTCTCATTTGATTATTAATAATAGTATCTAAGGACTTTATATCATTATGGGTATGATTAAGATACAACTTATCCATGACAAACACATCTTACGTAACAAAACATATAAAATAAAACGAGTAAGTTGACACCCAAAACAACGATAATACAAAGATATTATTAACAAATCAATGTTAAAAGATAATATATGATACCATATTAATGTATATGATTCTTGTATAATTTAATAACAATTATTTCACCATTATACAAGAGGTTAAACTACCCCAAACAAGGAAAAGTAAAAGGTAAGGGTTTATTTCACAATCTCTTCATTATTCGAGGTTGTTTATACATAATAATCTACTGGGATCTCTTTATCATCCACATTCATGTCTCTTAAAAATGTATTTCAAAACATTTTTACTATTTACAAGAATATGGGTTAAATTCATTTATAACCTTGTTTGAATTTTTATAAGAGTTTTATAATGGAATATTTCCGTCGTTTTCCAAACAAGTTACTTTTTAACCTTTTCGACAGAATTAAGGTAAGAATGTTTTTTTTAACTTATACGGCGGGTGCGGCTATTTTCCGCCGTTATAAAATCGTCAAAGCTTCCCTTACAATCTTATAATAATAATTTAAAATAAAATGTTTTATTTTATAAATATATTACTCTTAAATGATTTCAAAATAGAAAAATATATTTCTCTAAAAAGAGTTTTGATTTCATCTATGTCAACATCCTTTGATAGATTTTACGCTTATTTGAAGTTGATTTATTATGATACAAAACTTCTATATTGTATTGAAGGTTTTGTGATATGTTTGAATATTGATGTGTTATTTTTATACCATTCATAGTTTATGGATTAAGTGTTTACATTTCGTATGCTAGTTTTAATACGAATGTTTATGTTATGTTTAAACATTTTCATATGGGAATGAATTGGACTTAATATGTGATAGGTGGAGCCCACTATAGCTCCTCAATACATCAGTAGGTCTCATGAGACAAACTAGTGTCTTGGAACAAGGCCTTGGAAAAATCTTATTTGATGTCTTGGAACGAGGCCTTGGCTATGTGGTTATGATAGTTTGGCATTATGCATTCCATCATTATGAACGTGGTTATTGATATTGCATGTGATTATTCTATTAGTAGAATATCCATGTGAATAATTAAATGACATTATTTCATTTTTTCCATACTATGTTGAAGTTCATATTTAAAAGGATTTTGTTTTAGTTATACATTACCTTAAATCTTTTTTCTTATTTATAAAAGTTTCCGCTATATTGTTATCCTTACTGGGCATTTGAGCTCACCCCTTTCAATGTTTTATTTTTCCCAGGATGTGAAGAAGTAATTTATGAATGACCTGTAGGGATAGTGTGTGGGGATATGAGTGTGGACTATGAAGAAAAGATGTTATAGTAGTTTTCATTTAAATGATGTAATGTAAGACTTATGAATATATCTAGTGTTTCCAAGGCTATTAAACCAATCGGTCTTTCGAGATTCGATCTTTCTTGGGATCATGCCAATGTTATGTAATAATGCACTGACCCTAGGTAATTGGGGTCAGGGCGTTACAATGAATATAAGACTTGGTAGGCCCCGCCATGGGGTCCAGGTATTATCCATGTTCTATGGATCACTAGTAAATAAATAAATTCATTATTATTGAGGTAAAGTATAATTGTTCTCAATTTATTTAATAAATTTATTTTCAAGTGAATAACTAGATATAAGGATAAATACTATATGAACCAATATTAATTTAATATTATAGGTTCCTTTAATATTATGAGGATATGCGAGACAAATAAATGGATCAATATTACCACGTAATATATTTAATATATATTTTCCCCTAGGGTGCAGCTCAATTGGTAATTGTTCCTGCAGGTCTTGGAGAGGTCTCAAGTTCATGTCTCGACGAGTTCATCCTTGTACTGCTTGTTGCATGCTTTACTTTGTATTGTAGCCCCTTCCCCGAATAAACTGATGCTTTGGACTCAACTTTAATATTTAATATATATTATATATGAGTGATAAAATATAAATAATATTTATGATGCAGTCTAGTTCTTAAAAAATAATTATTTATAATACTTATTTAGTGGATGTTTATTACACGGGGGGCCAAGAACCGAAACCAGTATCATAGCTATCCACTATATACATGGAAAGAATCACCTCCCATGTGAACAGTTCATCAGTTGAAATTGAGATCTTCTCTCTCCTCCGGATTTATAGAGGGATAATATCTAAATCAAGATAGAGATCAATGTTTTTCATCATGGATTGAAGATATAGGATCATAGTGATCATCTATGCATCAAAATTTTCATCGGAGTTATGTGATAGCACCTGGAATCTGATGAACGGGTCGTGAGAAGATTTTAAAAGTGTGTGGGAATGATTTAGAGGGATTCGATGTTGGATCCTTTCTCCAAATGGTTCTAAAAACCTTTGATGAGCATGTATGCATCAAACTGGAATGAGGTATTCATTTTTTTATTTGTTCTCCAATTAAACCATGTGGGATCCTTGTATCATAGTGGGGCCAAATCATCAAATTGATGAAGCTTTGTAACTCCGGTGATTGAATAATTTTAAATACCCAACCCACTAATTTCCACTATGGGCCCTAGTACATTCATAATATGAACCACCTGAATATATTCACCCATAAATAAAAGATAATAAAATTCACATTTTTTTAATTTATGCTTCATTGGTCCATAAATATCAATGCAATGTGAGATCAATAAATGGATTATTTTTTTCATATATTTTATAAATTTTCTAATAAAATTTCATTGTTAGTAAACCTCAAAAATATTCTATCTATAAATTTTTAATTTTATAAAATCTAATTTAACTTTTTACCTTTAATGTTACTATATAAATTCTTAATAGAGATGGAAAAAATAATTGATTCCAATTTTTGCATCTTCATTGAATAAGAGAAAAATACCTTCATCGATTATTGTTCTGATAAATATTTTCATAGTTTAATTTCCTCTCATAAAAAACACCTATATTTTTTATCATAAATCTAAATTGATTGAAATTAACATTATATCACAATTATCAAAGCTAAACAACACTCATGATATATAATTTTACAATTTCAACTAATAACACATAAACTCTAAACATTATCTAGTCTTCAATATTAACATTATTTATATATTCTGTTCAACGAATTATCATTATAAAATCTTACATTTTTATTCACAAAAAATTTTAAAATTTGTATCATGTTAATATTCCCAATTATGTATATAGAACATATATAATCTATGATCAATGTTACCTTAATAGTGGATGGATTTTAATGTCACTTTTTCTATATTAACCCTTTCCAACATCATTATTTACTTAACTTTTATTCAAAAAACAACTTTCTTCAAAGTATTTTAATCACACATTCTTTTTTAGCCTCATGTGAAGTGTCTTCCTATTCTTGTAACACATAAAACTAATTTTATAGCTTCACATGGTTATAAAACTTAGTCCCTAAATGATTTCATATAATAAAATTTCATTCTTACACTCTTCTTCCAAAACTTATTAAATATTAAACTACTTTGTTACCATACACACCACAAGAAATTAAATTTCCAAAAAATGGTTGAACTCTATGATCTTATTTTTTATATAACTATATTAAAATTTTCAAATTATTGATTCTATTTGAATACCCAAATGCGATAAAAAATTCTATGAAAAAATATAATTTTTTTAGTAAAAATATACTTCACACTAACATGATATTTGTTTCCTGTTAACATTACCCTCATGTTTAATTAAAAATAATATCTCATCCTCCTCTATATTGTGTCTATTAGTCTTAATATCATATCTAAATCTAATTTTTAAAATTTCACTATATTATTTATTACTAATGAATTTATTCAACTTTTATAAAGATTTATACCATTTAGAATATTCGTGTTCATATAAAACACTTACAAACATAGTATACTCATTTTAAATGAGGGACATTATTTCAAGTTTCATCTTTATTTTACTTTCCACTCCCTACAAATCAAGAAATTTACTTATCAATTTCCTTATGATATTCATGTTGGTACGTAATTAATTTTTTTATGTTCTTATATTTTTACTCATAGATCAACAATAATTTCTTTTCCTTTATATAATCTAATGAATTCTATTTCATACTCTAAAGTTTTCATCACTTCATCCTTTCCAAATAATATTATATTATATTCCATGGAAATATCAATAGATTTATTTACTTCATATCATGGATTTTTACTGTCTATGAAGTGATTCTGAAGCTCATCCTCCATGTAAACAATACTAAAAAACATTATTAACTTTCCCAAAAAAACATATGATTTATGTTGTTGATCAAGTATAGAATCAAGAGAATGATATTTTTAATATTTATTACTATCAAAATATTTAATTTTTTAATGAATTTCCTCATAATCTTATCATTTTGAAAATTCATTTCATTCATTGAATTTATTTAGAATTTTGTTTTACTTTATCATGAATTAATTATTTATATCATTATTTATAAAGTTTTATTCTTGTTATTTATCTTCATATATGTTGGGGAATTTCGGACAATTTTTCCAATCATTCATATCATGAACCAGTGAAAGTTACCCTAAATAACTATAATCCATACCAATCTTAACATGGCCCGAATGGAATTATCGATCCCCATGGGATGAAAACAAGCACATGGGAATCACAAACTACCTTGGGAATGACTTTTTCCACAATCAATCTAAAACAAAGAGATAAAAAAAATTGAGTATGTCATTATTCCAATGATTAGATAACAACATACCAGTACAATAAATAGTGAAAAATATTCTAAGGTACATCAATAACCCAAGTAGTCAAATTTGTAAAATAAAACCACATAGGATTTAAGTTCACCTCTAGAATCTCACAATATTCTAATGATAAATCCTTCCACTTCCTTATAGAATCTTTCCCTTATCTACATAGATGTAACATGATCTACATACGTTGAAAGGTGTATGTGGGATGTGAGAAAAAGACACTAATAGGGTCCCACCGAATTTTTCATAAACATTTTATAAAAAATTAATTAATTATTATCATTAAATTAAAATAAATTAATGTAAAATAGTTTAGCACAAATAATGAATAAATAACCGCTTTTAAAACCTATCAAATCACAATAATAAATATGTTTTATAAAAAAATTCATCCCACACACCATTATAGAATTTAAAATATAACAGGTAGAGAAAAACAAACCGAAGAGTATCAGATATTCTTAGTCATTGAGGATACTCATTATATTTTAGTGATCAGTAGGCCACCTAGTGTGCATACTACCCTGAAATAACATGTCTAGGGGTAAGAAGGAACTCCTAAAAATGAATCATTTCCCCAACATAGGAAACTTTTTGCACACATTACCATAGAAGAACTGGTGTATGGAGAAAGAAATCACCCCAAATGATGGCTACCTACCTCATCATTAATAAAATCCGGGTTTAACACATTAAAAACATTCAAGCGTAATATATATTTTAAAACATTCGATTTATACTATAAAACCATTTTCATAAACCACATCAATGGGGGAAATCCATATTGAAAATTATAATCAATACAAACAAATATTATCAAAACATGTTTCATTCCATTAAAAAAATTTATATATCTATTTCAAAGAGAATGAAATAAAGGTTCACGACATAAATCCATGTTACGAAACCACCCCCTTGGACCACAAGAAGTCAACAATTTCCACTGTATAAAAAATACATGATGATTCAGGGTCCTTAGTAATCGACTAGGGACCACCAAACATCAATTCTCAATAAAAAATTTCCAAATTGGAATGATAAAGAATGAAGAAGGCTAAAGAGAACACATACCCCCACAACACCCATTTAGTGCCCCATAATGATTCTAGATCTGATAAATGTCCCTAATATACACAAATAATCTGGATGAGATTATAACTTCAATTAGTAATAGGTTCTCCAAGGGTCAATTTACCAATTCCATAGATGAAGACAAAGGTTTTAGGGATGAAAGTTCTCCCAAAGAATCCATAAATTTAGTCAATATTCAATAGAAATGTCAGGAAGAAAGATAGGTTCAAGGATCTCAATAATTTACTGATAATAATGGGAAAAACACTATGGTTCAAGACTTATACCACTAAAAAAGGTGATTAGTGGATATTAAAACTATAAAACATTTAAAGGGACTATGTAGAGATAGATCCTAGTGAAAATCATGTCTGATTTCTACACCATGTTCAATTATGAGAACCTATAAATGAGAAGAAGGGATTACATTATAAAGTAACAAACAAGCTATAGAAAATAGAAGATAAGAAAAATTCTATGTTGATACTTAGATCTAGGATATAGTGACCCTAAAAAAGGAAGAACCAATCAATTTTTCCTTCCATTCCTCCATGTGATAACCCTTTATCTAAGCCACAACTATTCCAAAAATGGGGAAACCAACAAAACGGTCTACTATGTTATAGTACATAAACCAATATCCAACCATATCCTCCATGATGTAGAGCCAGCATGATTCCATGGAATATAAAACCACTTGAGGGAAAAAAGAGTAATTGAACTTGAAATATATATTCATTCATGAATCAATCCCATGATGATTCAAAAGGACTCGTGAATAAAAATAAATACAAACATGAGTAGTGTAGTATCTAAAAATGAAATGAGTATTTTAAAATCCCCCCCCCCACAATATAACTTTATACCCCAAAAATATATGTCTATGATTTTTTCTTTCAAAGAGTTAAGGACACTTCTCCCTCGTCAAATATTCTTGTTCCCATGTCACTTGAAAATTAGAACCAAGCTACCACAACACTTAAACCAAAGGTATTAAATTTCTATGTAGAATAGTCACATGATAATAAATATCCCAAATTGGTTATTTGGTTATAGAAATATATTTTTCTATGTGAATCTCTTCTTAATTCAGAATATGAGATAGGTCTGGTTGATACATATTGATTTCTGACACATGGAAGGTGTTGTAGATCAAAGACATATGTGATGGTAAATCCTAATGATAAGTTTCCAATATAAGTCATTCAATGATCTCAAATGGTCCCACATATCAAGGAGTGAGATTTACTTTTTTATAATCTACTAGTGACCTAATTCGGGAGATAATTTCAAGAAATCGTGACCACAAACTAAAATTTACAAAGGGAGATCACGTCGATCCATATAATTTTTTTACCAGATGTGACATGTCACTAAAAATTAGTGAACCAATTTGATCTTTTACATTGTTTCTTTAAAAAACTAGTTCCAACCCAGGAATCTACTTCAACCATAGACTAATAATAGGGAGAGTATTAAAGATAACCATATAAAGCTTAGAATGTCGACATTTGAATGGCTGGCTGGTAAATTTTATTATAAGGAAATTCAACCTGCCCTAAGTGACTATAATAAGGAGCTCAAAAGTATACAACATATGATCGAATCATACCTTCAAAAATCTGATTATATCATTATATCTTCCGATATATTTGAGGTTGGTATGTTTTTATCATGGAAATATGAGTACCCATATCCTCCTAGAAGTAATTCTATAACTTTGAGGTGAAACAAGGGTCCCTATCTAAGACAATTTTCAAGTGAACTCTATATATCCTTACAATCTATTAGACATACAACTTTCCCAGGTCCTCTAACTTATTGGTGTGACATATCAATATGAAAAGTGATAACTTATTCAATCAATTTAACCCCACTAATATAGAATTATTACATTGGGGAGATCAAGGTAACACAACAATAAAGACTATTGAAATTTCATTCTGTATCCATATTATCATGGAAAGATGTTGAAGAAACCTTGAAGGCTTTCAGTTCTCAACCTTAATCTGTTATAATGTATAACAATGAGGTTAAAAGTCCACTGTGTCTCATTTCAAACCAGGACACCAAAAGAAATTTTTTAATTCATAGAATAACCTTTTAGTGACAAGGTGGAAAACCTACAATGAGTGGTAAAAATATCCCAGAACATCCTATCCTACAGATGAAGGGATAATATATCGGCTTCTAAAGCAATGGATACCCCCTGAAGAAAGATAAAAATTACCAATGGTCTGCCCACTATATAATGAATTCCATCCATCCAACATTAACTTTTTATTAATATTTCAAGATGGGAAAATCCCTACACAAAACAAACCTAAGGAGGTCTAAAGTATTGGAGACACAATGCATATGCCCTAACAAAGTTACCACATGCATGTGGAAGAGACCCCAGCCTGGAAAACAAAAAATTACGATCACCATTAGTAATTCCTAAGGCGAGGAAGTCAGCCACCATGTTCCCCTAGCGCCATGTGTGACTAAAAATCACCTGTGGATCCAATAAACGTTTGCACATACAAATGATGTAGACAACGGTTCAAGGGATTTGGAACTTCCCTACAGCGAACCATGGAGGATAGTCGAATCGGTCTCGATCAATTATAACTTAATGTTGTGCGAGTGACAAAGCTCAATACCTTTCAACATCGCGGAAGCTTCCACCATGAGGGAATCTCCCGCTCCAAATCCATCACTGAAGGCCAGAATCACTGCCCCTTGGGGATCACGAACCACTCCCCCGCCCCTCATAAAACCAGACACACATGACCCATCCACGTTCAGCTTCAACCCACTGCTCGGAGGATTCCATTTCACCCATCTGCCTCGCCTGTTAACATCCTGTAAGGTGCGAACAACAGAATTATCTTAAAGGGAGATGATATCTTAAAGTGAGATGATATCATAGAAACAATTTCCTTAAATTCACCAGACTCTTCACTGATTTCTAAGTGCATCGAAGAAAAAGGTCCCATAAATATGCAGTCATCCTTAACTTCCTTCACAGACTAAGAAGGAATCTTCTAACTAATGGTGTCAGCCATGAAATTACCTTTTATCGCTGCATATGAAATTTCAAATATAAATGAATGTTATTACTCCACACAATTCCTCTAATAATGGTTCAAATACTCTTATGAAAATATATTACAAGAATTTTGTTGTTTAAGTAATCAATAAAATATTCCCAAAATATAAAGCAATTCAAACTTTTGAGGTCACAAAAAATTGCTGAATGTTATGAGTTATGAGTTGTATAATTCCTCTCATGAGGCTGAAGATGATGTGATCCATAAGACATGTCTATATCTTCTTTCATAATGATAAAACCCAAGCTTGATCTAGAAGTGTCACTAAATAATACATATCCATGTCCATCCTCTCATAATGTTTGAATTGGTGCTGAGGTTAAACACTACATAATATTAGGGAAGGATTCACAAAATTTCCTATCCCACAAGAACATTACCCCCTTATTGGTGATAGTGGTCAAAGGGTACAAAAGATTTGATAAATCCCATAAAAACTGCTGATAATGTATCACTAACCCTAAGAAGCTATTCGTCTCAAATATATTCCACTAATCTTTCTATGACATAATAGTTTTCACTATATCATGATCAAATGAGACACAACAATAAAATACCACATGTCCTAAGAACATGAATTTATATATCTATAATTGGAACTTTGAAAATTTATCATCAAGAAGATAATCCATCAAAATTCCTAAAACATGTGTCAAGTGACACACAAGATCTTCTATAGACATGGAGTATATCTGGATGACATCCACAAACACATTGGAAAAGTTTCAAGATACTCATGGATGATTTACTTCATTAAATCGATAAATACATCTGATGTATTAGTTAGTCCAAACAACATTATAAGGTACTCAAAATGTTTATACTAACACCTGAAATAATTCATAGGAATTTCTAATTCCTTGATTCCAAGTTACTGGTAACTTTCCAGAAGATCAATTTTAGTGAAAAACTTTTCCCCTTTCAATTAGTAGAACAAAAAATCAAAATGATTCCAGGGTTATTTTTTATTATCTATTAATTTATTTATCCCTCAATAACAAATTCATAAGTGAAGATTCCCATCACACATCTTGGTGAAAAGGAAAAGGGTATCCCATGGTGAAGTACTTGGGAATATGAATCTCTTATCCCTAAAATGAAAGAAATAAAATTTTCACTCATTTAACAAAAATATATACTTGTTCTAAGTATACATTAATATTAGTGGATTTATGGTAAATATATAAATAGAGAACACCGCCTCCTTCTCTATAGGATGACCCTTGAATTCATTCAAAAACACTTTAGGGAACTTTTTGACTTCTATAGGGTGGATAACACCAATACATTACTATTAAAAATCTATACACAAGAACAATAACCTAAAAATATTTGTAAGTGATGAAACCTTCTAACTAGAACATGGATCCCATTCTTCTTGAAACACATGGGATCTACCATTAGAAACGGTGAAGAACACCAATCAATGGTAACAATCAATCTAAGCCTTGTGAGTGATTAAAAAATACATATTAATAATCACATAGAACATGTTCGTGTTGAGAATGAAAAAACCCCAAATGATTGTTAAAACACACATAAATAGAGATCATATTGATCATTGAAAACAATGTTCATTCTTCTTTAATAGAAGCACTAAAAATTCTATAATGAATAACATGAGTTCTATTAGATGTTTTAGAAGATCCACTATATGTTTTGATAAAATGGAGTGGGGGGAACCTATATCAAAATGGGTAGTCACTAAGGTACAAGAAACCAAAATGTTACCTGTCACAATCATAGGATAAAAATCCACATCCACTAGAAACTCCTCAAATGTGTGTGGCCACTTAATTCTAGAGGTATGTGGTTAGACCATATAGTCCACAAAGCATTTGGTATCACTATATATCATCTAGGTGATAATGAGGATATAAAAAATCTTAGTGAGGATATATCATAATAATTATTATTTGGGTAACCATAGAACCCACATGAATTTAAAAATATAGGATGCATGGGAAAATCCTTTCACATGCGCTATCTAGCCACACTAGTCACATCTTGAGGAACTTGTTGCTGGTGATGGTATATGAAGAGATCTATGAGAAGAACCACTTCCTTTTCCTTAGATAAAATCACACTTCTTCCTCTTAACCTTGAAGTAAGCACATGAGTTACCATCATAGGTAAGAGAAACTCCATCCAATCTTGTCTTAACAACCACATCATGATCTTCCATTAAGGCCTTGTCCAAAACTCTAGAATTTGTGGGAAACATAAAATTAAATACTTGATACCATATATTATCTCAAATACCCATTTTAAAACAAGGATCCTTAATATTATCATTATAAAAACCTTAGAATAAGACATAGATATATAATTAAAGTAGTTAGAAAACTCCATCATAAATCGATATCATTTCTCAAGCTCTAAAAAATCTTTGGATTTCACTATAGACATAGATTCTATTTATACTTTTTTGGGGAAAATATACTAGATTATGTTGCAATATATTTCCATGTGATTATTATCCTATATAATAAATCTCACCACCTTTTTATTGGACATACATCTTAAAGAAAACACAATTCACTTTGACTAAGTTAGGAGTATCTAGTAATTCAAAAAACCACTCGTTCTTTCATAAATAAATACTTTTCATCCTTGGGACCATTCATCCCTTGGAATGATTGTTGATTATGGATAAAAAATATCAAATCCTAAATCCTTTATTAATATCTTCATAGTTTCACCTCTCTAACATTAAAATGGGAGGGTACCACACCTTGGTCCATAGCTCAAAATGTATATAATACTACATTAGTAATATTATGATCAACCTAAGTGTTTATTTTCTGTGGTTCATTAGAGGAAACCTTAAAAAGAAAACTAGATATGTTTTGGTTTGAAAGGAAATAAACATAAAATTTTAAAGAGGAACCATAAAATAATATCCATGAATCAATTATAGTTTAGAAAATAATAAAACAATTGGAATTATGAAGAGAAAATTATAATAAATTCTAAGATTAAAAATACCAAAATCTCAAAAGACACATTACTAAAAAAAGTCATAACTTAAGGATCATCAGGTTTAGATATAGATTATATATCACCAAAAACCAACCCCTTAAGTACCCATGTTCCTATTTTATATCTACCAAGACATCCCCAAAATGATTACTCATGATAAAAAGATGAAAACTTACATATTATAATAATTTTTTATAAAGAAAACTCGGTTACCCTAAATAAACATAACACAAATAAAACATAATATGACATATAGTCCATTCCCAATCCTCATGGAATTGATAAAAGTTTCTTAGAATGAAAAAATACCTTGGGAATGATTTTCTTCATAATGAATCTGAAATAAGGAAAAAAGAAATAGAATATAAATGTATGTTAAATAAAATATAACAGAAGACATGTATTATCAACAAGAAAAACATGTTCCAAGGTACTTCAATAATCATTGTAATCAAATTAGAAAAACAAAACTCCCTGTGACATGAAATCACCTAGATACACTCACACCCTGCTAATGAAAAAATCCTTTTCCTCTATGCAACAACTTTCCCTTACATTCATAATATATAAAAATATCTATATACACACAAAGGTGTATGAATGGTTGGATAAAAAGTGTCCAAAACTATCCCACTAAGTGATTAATAAATAAGATATATAATATAAACTAATCATAATTATGACATTAAAAATAAGTCATAAAAATAGTTTATCATAAAGAATGGATAATTCACCCCTTTCACAGCATATAAAAGCATGATAATAAATAGGTTTGACAAAACATTTTATCACAATAATTATTATAGTAGATCAAAGATAACCAAAAGAGAAAGAACAAAATAAGTGTAAAAATTTGTAGTTCATTGAGGACCATCAATATATTTTAGTGCATATCTAGCCACCTAGTGTTCACATTAGCTAATATAAATGGTTAAAGGGGAATGATGACACTCTCAAGAGAGACTCCTTGCCACAACATAGGAAAACTAATGCACATGTCACCATAAAATAACTGGTTTAGGGTAAATAGTTCATTTGTGAGGATAGATCCCAACCTCATCATCCATGAAATTGATTTTTTAAGTTTTAAAAATAGTCAAGGCTACTCTGTATTTGAAACAATCTAACACATTATTTAAAACCAAATTCATAGACCAAATCAAAGAGGAATATCATTTTCAAAACCATAATCAAAAACCAAAACTTTTATCAAAACATATTTCATGTCTATAAAAATTTTAAAAATCCATTTCACAGTGCATGAAATCAATGTTCACGAGATAAATAAATGTTACAACACCACATACCTTGAAACAATTAGAATTGACAATTAACATGGTACATAAGAAGACAAGATGATTTGATGGACTTAGGAATCAAGAAGGGATCCTATAACATTAATTATAAATAAAAATCTCCAAATAGCATGATTTTGAAAGAAAAATGCCGAATAGAACACATACCACCAAAATTCCTGATCAACAGTCCACAAGGATTGTTAAAGATAACACTAGAATGGAACTAAGTTAGTTCATTTGAAATATATTCTTATAGTACATAATATATTTTTATTAATGGAAAAGAAATATTATAAAGGAATTTAATGTGTAATATTTTACCATATGTGAAGATTTAAAAAGGTCACAGGTGGTTAATTGAGATAAAAAACATATTTATATTGTAAATATTATTCTTTAACACATTTTTAATATATTGTTTATAGGAATATGAAATGGGGTGAGGAAATGTTCTTACACATATATAAGATAAATTTAATGACACTAAAATACATAAGATTTTATTAATATTACAAAAGATTTTATAAATATTACATAATATTTTATAGTGAGATAAATTTGACACTTATTAATATGGAGAAATAACATAATAAATTATTCTAGATATTAAATCTTATGATGAACGAATTATTATTAAAAGTAATATAAATTACAATATTTGAATGAGATTGTGGTTCAATTTGACTTATTGAAGAGTTGATCCTTACACCAAGGAGAAGAAAGAAATGCCACAAATGATTCTAAGGAAGAAAAATAAGATTAAAATTTTCATGGGAAATGAGAATAAGTCAAAAAAATAATGATAATAACACTCTATAGTTCTTGTTTGAAAAATATTTTTGAGGATATATTTTCCCTACAATAAATGATTCCAAGACCACAAAAAATACTACTAAATATAAACATACAAACATTGATTTATTCAATTTTTGTTTTATTGAATATATAAATGAGATAAATTGACACAGTAAATTCAATATCATGTTTATAATTGAAATCATGAGTTTCTTAAAATATTTGATCAATTTTGAATGTGAATTAATTTCTCGAATATATTATTGAATAACTTAAATAATAAATGATCTTACATATTTAAATTAAATAGATTACAAGCTCAAAATATACAAAACATTATTCATGTAATTATATGAATAAAAAAAGAACATAAATATGAGAAAGTAAATTTTGGGAGTATATGATCTAGTAATTCTTAGAGATTATTGTTCTGTTAATGAAAATATGAACAACATGATATGATCTATTTAAAATATAAATTTAGGGGGAAATAGTTAAAAAATATAAAATAAACCCACCAATATTTCCAAGGTGGATGTGAAAAGTGCAGTAATAGGAGAACCCGATGAATATCAAATTAATATGATTTCTCAAACTAAAAAAACAAGGTTCACTAGATGTAAAATTTGGTTATATTTCCAGTAATGAGAAGAAAATTAGAATCATAGTACATTTTTGTTGTTGTTGGATGTATGGCTATAAAAATATTGAATTCTAGAACAAAATGAGAATTTCTAAATGATACAAAAATCCTAAATTTTGGGGAGTAGACATGAATCTATTGAGAATCCTGATGAGTAGAAGCAATATTTAAAAAAATAAAAATCTATTTACAAAGGATATATATGAATAACTACTGAAGTATTGTGGAAAATAAAAAATTTTGGAAGTTGTAATGATTGTTACTCATTCAAATATACCAATAATTACTATATTGTTAAAGAGAAGAGAAAATCCAAAAACCATAAGTTGATGATAAAGTAAAAGAGTTTGTCTTTGGATTAGAATACATAAATAAAAGTGTAAAATTAAATACTCTCATGGAGAATTTTCAAAAGGGGTGTAAAACCAAAGTCATTATAATTATTTTTTTCAAGAAAATACCACATTATAGAATATTATAAATTGTACATAGAAATCATGAATAAATAAAGAATGTTGGAACTTATACAAATTAACCCATGAAATAAATAAAATGATTGTTTTAGTGGAAGAAATCCCAAAAGTAAAGTTGGATATGTTTCTAAACCGAAAAAATTAAAATGTTATTAAGAGAGAATGTGAAAAAATAAAAAATTCTATTCATGAGAAAAATAAATGATTTATTATTTTTATATCTCAATTGGAAATGACTAGAAAAATGGAGAAATTTTAATAGAATGAAAATTATATATTTAAAATATGTTCTTATACAAAAAGAGAAGAAAATTATAAGTTGTATTCAAAATTTTATTAATTGAAAATTCAAGAGAATTTTTTTCCAAATGTGTAAGTATTACTGTTACTCTCAAAATAGTTTCACTATATGACTTAATGGAAATAATTATATTATGGTAAAACAATCTGTAACACCATTGGAAATATGTTATTTATTATCCAATATGAAATGGAATGTTCTCCACATGAAGAAATATAAAGAAAGGAAGCATCTCATTCCACCTAAGAAAATCAAAATATATAATACTAAAAGAGGGTCTAGAATGGTGAATCCCTAGTGAACTATAGTTGAATTTAAGTTTTCCGAGATATGATTTAAACCTCATCCATTTTTTCACTCTAAGAAGATTTTAATGACTATCCTTATTCTCATACTTGTTTTTTATATTTCTTTTTCAAGGTAATCAATTTTGACGAATGGAAAAGGAGAACTGATTGAATATTGTAAAGTCTATGAGAAATTAATAAACATCCCTCATGAAAAACATGTTATCTCCCTATAACACTATAATTATTATCATAGGATTATCAGAGATTATAATTGATATTGAACAACCATGATGAATATTAAAGATTTTCAACCCATTATGGGGAATTAAGAATACAAAGTATCCATTACTTTTTATTTAATTATAAATATTGAATTCAAACCAACACATAAATAAATTTGAATATTAATGAATGAAAAACACTTTATTATACCTGTTAAATTATATTAAATCTATTGTATTAAGGGGGAGTTCTTTTTATACCGGATGGTTTATTAATGAAACATTTTATATAAAAAGTGATTTCATCGTTCTCTCAAGAGAATTATTTTGTATTTATCTCATGTCACATCTCTTAAATAATGGAGGATACCAAAGGGGAGAAGATGATTTTTCAAATCAAGATGTTACATATATAATGACTCAAGATTTTAATATTTTTCCCTTGAATTTATGAAAATATTTCTGATAAATTGTACCACACATAAAAATAATTAAAAAACTATTATATTTATTAACCATTAAAACCTAACCATTTAAATAGATGGTATAAAAAGTGGTTTAAAAGGATGAAATATATTAATATATATGTTTATATATAGAAATTTTATTTTATAATAATTTACTTAAATTCTTTATTCTATTTGAGAACTTTTTTTATGATATTTAATTTTATTAAATAAAACTAAGTATATTATCTTTAAATGAATATTTTAATAAAATATAATATTGATTGATTAAGGGAAGCTTTATTAGTTCCTTATATAAATTAAGAATAAGAACTACTAGTATTTTAAAAAAGATATAATATAATAAAATAAATTTACCATTATATTTCATGATTTTATTTAAATGTTAATATATAATATTCAAAAAACTGAATTTGAAAAAATTAACTTCATTTTATATTTAGAATTAAAATATGACTTGAATATGAAATTTTGGGGTTTTTTAATAAAAATTGATTTTTACGTGTAAAAATAATGATTTTTCAAAAAAACTATCAATTATATAAAAAAGGAATAGGTTAAAAAATTAAGAAAATTTTTTGATATAAAAAATATTTTATATTTAACATAAATAATTTAAAAATACATTTTCAAAATTATAAATAAAATACTTAACATTTTTTTAATTAAGTAAAATTTCACACTATTTTTTTCCCACTTATATTAAAAATTTAACAATATAAATTTTAGAAATAAAAAAATCTTATTTTTTTTCAACATGTAAATATTATTTGAAAATTTAAATTTCATTTTTATGTGAAATGACACTATTAATAGGATTAAAGTAAATTACACTGATAAAGGTTAAGTGATTTTTTAGATGAATTGTTTTATTAATATCATATATTTTTCCCTAATAAATTAAATTTATCTAATTTAAATGATTAATTTAGTATTATTTTTAAACAAATATATAATTATATTAAAACTCATTCTATTGGTAATAAATAATAAATAATATATAAAATCCATATTTAAACAAAAACAAATTTATTTTTTACAATTAATTTTGAAAGTTTATTTTCTCACAATTAGAAATTAAATTTAATTTAATAAATATTAAATCTTTTTTTCAAAATATCAAAAAAAATCATATTTGTTATATTTAATTTTTAAATAAAATATAAATTACATGGTTAAATTTGTTTTTACCAAAGTAAAAATAAAAATGTTAAAAAATAAAAAAAAACATATGGTAAAAGACTTGAAACATGTTTAATACATTTTTATAATGTATTTGTTGATGATTTATTGAAAAAGTATGAAAAAAAATTATTTTGTAATTTTTGATTCATTGACCAAGAAATGGGGTAATGATATCATTATGGTGTGAAAGAAATTTCCAAAAGAGAAACTTTGTACACTTATAAAAGGGGATCACTTCAACCCCTCCATGGTTAAACTTCCCATTATAGTATACCTTTAATATATACCAAAAATATCTATCCCATAAACCATTTTCTCATGCTTAATACCATAATCTCTAGAAGTTATCATAATTCCTTCACTTATAAGGATATCTCTAAGAGAATATCAAGTCTCCGACGTATGTATTTCTTTCATCATAATATTTTCTTTTAAATATTTATTTTCAAAATATATAATATGCATAAAATTATTATTAAATCATTATAATTAATATAATTAGATGTTATTGTATTATTTTGATAACAATTATATATTTTTGTCCATCCGTTAAGAAAAATAAAAGTGTTGTTGGTGCATTGCATGGACTATGATCTCCATAGAGTAACATCCTCCAATTTTCATACCATATATCATGGTTGGATTTAAAAATATTATTTTTGAATAAATATGATATATATAATATAGATATAATTCTAAAAGTTAAGATTATCACATATCTTTATTCCATATCATTATTCGATAACAAAAATTGTTAACCGAGTATTTTGTGGATTACAAACACCACAAATTAATGTCTTTAATTATTCATCTTGATTACCATTCATTATGAAAACAGCATAAAAATATAATTTAAAATATAGAAAATCAATAAAAAATATCATTATCCTTATTTTATAATGATATTATACAATTCCACAGCCTACTCAACCATAATGATATTGTCTTTTCTTCTTTAGGCCTTTTTAACAACCTAATTGTATAATGTTATAAAATTATATCACAAGCTTTGAAAATAATATAAATAATAATTTTATTATAACTTAATAATCAATTAATTATTATTTTTCTGGACTTGATATATTATTCAGTTTATATATTATTAAAATATCATCTTTGATGGCTAAAACTACCAAAAATAGCTGACAGTAAATTAGTTTTTAAAAAATATTAAGAAATAATAATATAATAAATAAATAAAATATGATAATTAATTGTCTATATTGAATAAATATATAATAATAAAAAATAAATATATTATATCTAATAAACTCAGTTGGATTATTCGTGAATTTAGGTGTGTGCACCGAACGAATCTGGAATAATGCAATCTTTCATGTCAAAATTTTATTCCTTGAGACACATTTTTATTTATACATATTATTTAATTAAAATAGTTTGCATACTAAAAATTGGAAATACAATATCCTGAAATATATTTATTCATGTTATTTTAACTTCTAATTCAATCTCACCCTCCTTTAATGGGATTTTAGAATCTTTCCTATGTCGTAAGGGTTTTCCTCTAAATCACCCTTCATTGTGGAATGCTTTAATATTATACTTAAAACTTAATTTGTATTATGAAATTACAACTCCATTTAATTATAAAAAAATAAATTATTTTTAAACTTCAAAACTTCACTTCCATTCAAGATATTCCTTACACTAGGCTATGATTGATGTCACCCCTAAAATATAAGTGTCTTTTTAAACTCAATCCTTTTTCTTGAGTTATAATTTTTCTTGTTAAGTTTCATCTTTCATTGAATGTGGGGTAACCTATTTCTATATTGAGATAATTACTTTTTATTCAAATATTACTTATTAATGAGTTTCATTTCTTCTTGGTAACATAAATATATCAAGAATAATCCACATCCTCTTAAACAATGGTTTCCCCGACTATCCCATAACTTCCCATCCTTGTATTATTCTTTTCTAAACTGTAATAATAATTTGGTGTTATCCCATGTGATAGTCATAATAAATTTATTCTATTCTAGAAAAAAAGTTTTATAATCCCTTTTACAATGTGGAATTTCATCAATATTTTGTTAATATGGTTATACTCTTTGATCGTTTGTTGGATCTTCTAGAGCACCCTCAGATTAGACATTCTCTTTCTTTTTCTCCCTTTTATGAAAAATTATTTACATAAAATTATTTTCATTTTTATTATATTTCACTTAAATATATAATTAGTCAAATATCCATTTCATTTCTTGGGATATGAATTTTTTTAGTTCCCTTCAAAATTCCCACCGTAATATAAACCTGATTTAAGAGAACATTCTTATTTCTTCCATCATATCAAGAATCACCCCATTAAAATGATTTTAAATAATAAATAAATTCAAAAACACCTAACAATTTTATATAGAAACCTCCTTGTACAGTTATATTTTTATGGTAAATAATATGTAGTTTCATTATTTAGATGACCCTTTAATTATTTTATAAAATCTCTACCCATGAAGTTCATTTTTATTATTTATTCCCCAAATAATCCTTATGAATTTTTTTAATGGAACGACATATTAAAGAAATATTCCATATTTTTTATTATGAAATTCAAAATAAATTTAATTCTATATTATTTTAAGAATTCATAGGACTCTCCTTCTGTTATACAATAAATCAAAATTATAAAACCCTCCCTCTTCTCCTGGGTTTGATTAATCTTATGATTTATTTATGTTTTATTTTCCACATGTTAAAGGAATATATATGTTTTTTATTATTTGATCGGTGGGATTGGAATTATATAGACCTAAATTACATTGGTTAAATATTTATATCACTTTTTATATTATATAAGTGATTTGGGATTGAACCTAATCCAATATGGTATTAGGTGCACTAGGTTTTTTTAGAATAGAGAGTAAACCCAATCAGCCATAGGTCTATATATACTATGATTGTTTTGACAACAATCCTTGAAATATGTTTTCAATGTCATGGTCTATATTGGTTCCATGTCTTCAATGATTATATGGTATTATGATTTCATTTCCATTTGTTATGTTTCCATGATTATGATCATTATTTTTATGGTATCATGTTATTCCTCTTGTATCTCATGTCTTGATTTATTACCATGTTTATTACCCAACTAGGATTGTTGGGTCACCCTTTTTGTCATGGATTTTTCACTAGGGTATCCTAGGCATTTTTAAAATATCTCTCTGAGTTAGGATCACATGTATATTTTTAAATAAAGTTTATTTTATTGTTTTAATGATTATGTGTTTATGGTTATAATAATAAAAATACACTAGACCTCCCAATACTTGGATTGTATTAGTTATAAGAGTATATCTAAATCCTGAAATAATGTTTTTTTAATACTTAGGAACCTATTTTTATTATCATAGAAAGGTATAGTAATTTTTGAATATTAGGATGATATAAAATTAGTGAAACCCCTAAAAATAAGTGTAAGTGATAAATCTTTGTATATGATAAAATAATAAAATTTTGGAAAGTTTTGAGAATATGTTTGGTCTAGAGAAATCATCCCTATTAGGATGAAACAAGTATATGTAGGCTCTAGTATAGATATAACTAGTTTTAATGACCTCAAAAGGGATAATTGAGTATTAACTTGATATCTACATGGCGCATGAAAAAAAGTCTTAACAACACTACTAGTTTGAAACTCATGAGGGATATGATTTCATTCATCACATCCTATTTAAAAACCTCTATGAAATAAAGATTTCATATTAAATTTGAGGTACCAGGTTGATAATTATTATATAACCCAAATTAATGTTGTCAATGTTAAACTAAAAATAAGATAGGTTGAATTAAAGGAATTATGGGATAAAAAAATTATATAAAAGGTTAAAAAAATTTAAGGTTGAATACCCTTTTTTTATGGATCATGATATACCACTATGTGTAGGACCCCGAGACACCTTGAGAGGGGAGGGGTGAATCAAGGTGACAACTTTTTCTTTTAATGTGGTGGATCTTGTTCCCACGTTGGTAGGAACTTTTTGAACCTGTATGATTAATATGATCAGAAAGCAAACATTCACACTCACAGAGAAGACACAACACTTTTTACTTGGTTCACCACTAAGGGATACTTCCAAGGAGCATACGCTGACAGGTTTTTGGTCATACCTAATTCCACTAAACTTCACTAGATGTGGATTACAAAGGTTCGGGAACAGTCACTCTATCCCGGGCTCACTGCCTTTAAAATTGTTCAGGGATAGCTCACTGCGTCACTTGGGTCACTCCCATTGACTCCCCCTGGCTCACAGCCCTTGGTAAAGTCACAATCAGTTTATAAAAGTGAAGCTCTCTACATGATTTCAATATAATTCATCCCTTATTGTGTGTAGATGCTATGTTGAAGTCCATATTTCACTCGTATACTAAAGCCACTTTGCACCTAACGTATCGGAAAATCTTCCAGTTTCTGTGAAGCTCCAAAAGGTCCAATGTAAAACAACCTCACCTGGTGTGCTTCTCCATAATAGGTGTGGAAGTTTCAAGAATGGCGTGCAAGTCACTTGCGCGGTACAAAATCAGCGCGTAGGTGACACCAATACACTTGTGCGACACTGACTCCTTCGACTCCAAACTTGCGCGACTCTGCACCTTAATCTCCCAAACCGCCTTGGTCGCGCAACCAACACACGGCGCGCAGCCTCTACTTGCGCGACCCAACAACCGCTTGTGCGACTTAACCACTTGCGCGAAGAGAGCTCAAAAAATTTCTAAGTCTTAAACTTCATTAAAAATTAGGAGGGTTGGTCCTCTATTTATAGGCAAACTAGACCCCTTGAGTGGTGGCGCACAAGTGTCCTCACGGCGCGCAAGTCCCAACACACATCTCCAACTTCCCTGGCCTCTGTCGCATAACTCTCTTGTGCGACCAAACCAATACTTGTGTGAACCTCTTCCCTTTTCCATATTTTGATGTTCTGATCGTGAAAATCATATGGTGCTCAAGTTCCCTCTCCTTAAATACCATGGCGCGCAAGTCTCTTTGCAAAAAACACTTTTCTTCATTGGTCAATTTTCAGGCCCAAAAATTTGGCAAACACGGGGAAACGACGCCACCTTCAATACAGTTGTCTTATTGAACTGTATGATTACTTTTCTGGTTCACATTCTGAACTTCCACTGAGGATTGAAAACAAACACAAACCATACTCCAATTCATGCATAGAAGACCATGGTTCCAACAATCTCCCCCTTTGGGTTTGTTGGAAATCAGAAAATAAATTCAATAGATCTCCATCCATGTGCAAACAAAGAATGAAAGAATCAACTCATCCAATGCTCTAAGTCTAAGTGAGCAATGATCGGTATAGAAAACAAGATAGGATACTTGAATTGGGTTCCAGTGTTTTGGAATTCTCAATGGCGCCCAAGAATCATTACATGACTGATGTATTCCTTCTCATCCTTCTCATCCTATCACTGACACTGAATTCGCATCGTGTCACAGGAGCATTACATGCGTGAACATACCAGAATTTAATCCTTTATCCCCCATTGACAATAAACCCAAAGACTGGTAAATTGTTAAATGCTCTTATCAAACCATACTCCCACTGGATAGTATCTCCCCCACAAACCTACGTCACATCCATAAAAAGATAAAAATAGTTATCATAATCGGGGAGAGGGGGTATTATGAAACCTCCTTATGCACTGGGAGGTGGCTGAACACCGAGGTTCAACTGATGCTTCTCAAATACTACCATTGATAGTGGCTTTTTCAGGATATCAGCCACATGCTCATCAGTTCCCACATGATCCATTCTAATCACCCCTTGCTCATCTTTTTCTTTGATAAAGTGATACCAGATCTCAATATGTTTTGTTCGAGAATGATGAATAGGATTCTTTCGTGAGATAAATTGCGCTCTTGTTATCACAGAAAATTACCATTGGTTGATTTACCTAATCACTAATATCTGTTAGTTGTTGCTTCATCCATATCAGTTGAGTGCATGCCTTTGTGGCAAATATATACTCAGCTTCAGTAGTACTAAGAGAAGTACTTTCTTGTTTCTTTCTCAACCATCCAACACATTTTTTACCAGTATAGAAGGCTCCACCACTGGTGGAATTTCTGTCCACTACATCACTAGCCTAGTCCATATCAGAAAACACTGATAATTTATTGTTCCCGCCTACAGTAAAATATATCCCAGAGTTATGTGTACCTTGAATGTATCTCATGATTCTTTTTACTGCTGCCATATGTTCCTCCTTTGGATTACTCTGAAAGAGGGCTGCAAGACATGTGGCAAAGACAATATATGGTTGTGTCGCTGTCAAGTACAGTAGGCTCCCAATGATCCTCCTATAAATTGTGGTATCAACAGAGGCCCCATCTTCATGCTTTCCAAGTTTAGTTCCAACTATAATTGGAGTTGACATTGGTTTGAAGTCTTGTATATTAAACTTATTCAGCAACTCTCTTGTATACTTTTCCTTAGAAATGAAAGTGTATTCCTTCTTTTGAATCACCTGCATCCCCAAAAAATATGTGAGCTCCCCAATCATAGACATTTCAAATTCTGATTTCATGTGATTGGCAAATTCTTCCACTGATTTCTACTTGCTGCCACCAAATATGATATCATCAACGTAGACTAGAACCATGAATTGATAATTTGGAGAATTCTTCACATAGAGATTTTGATATACTCCTCCTCTTTTGAATTCCAGCTTCTTGAGATACGAATCCAGCCATGAGTACCACACCCATGGTGCTTGCTTCAATCCATATAGAGCTTTCTTCAGTTTGCAGACCTTTGTTTCATCAGAACCTAAAACAAAACCCACTGGTTGTTCAATGTAGACTTATTCTTCAAGTACACCATTCAATAATGTTGTCTTGAAATCCATTTGATATACTTTATATCCTCTTTGGAGTGCCATGGAAAGGAAAAGCATGATAGAATCCATTCTAGCCATTGGAGCAAAGGTTTCTTCAACATCAATGCATTTCAATCTTAGAGTATCCTTTACATACCAGTCGTGCCTTGTTTCTGATGACACTTCCATGCTCATCAAACTTATTTTTGAAGATCCATTTGGTACCAATCACATTGTGACCATTGGGTCTCTAGACAAGATCCCATGTCTGATTCTTGTCAATCTGATCTAATTCTTCATTCATGGCATTCACCCAAGATTCATCATTTGCGGCTTCTTCGAATGTGGATGGATCCACAACTGACAGAAATGCAGATTGTGTGTTATTAATCATCCTTCTATTTTGAGTGGGTGCACTCCTGTCCCCAATTATGTTGGGTGGATCAATCTCAGCTCTTCGATTTCTCCAACGAGTTTCAGTTTCATTCTCTTCAGCCACAATTTCTTCTTCAGATTCTTCTTCTGAGTCAACATCATGATGTGACTGCTGAATGTTTTATAAAACTTCTTCTATTTCTTTATTTTTATTTTCTCTACGTTCACTTTCTTCCTCACATTCTATTAAATCATTATATGACGTCCTTGAGGCATTTGTGGTTTTCTCTTTAATTATCTTAACATCACTACTTTCCACAATCCTTCCTAAATGCTTGTTGAAAAATTTGTAGTCTTTGTTGTTCATTGAGTAACCGAGGAAGAATCCTTCATCTTCATTGTCTCCAAACTTCCCTTGATTTCCTTCTTTGTTCATGATGAAGAATTTACTTCCAAAGACATGAAAGTATTTTAAAGAGGGCTTCCTTCTATGCCACAATTCATATGGTGTCTTCGTCTCACCCATATAAAGACATGTTTGATTCTGAATATACACTACAGCTTGAACAGCCTCTTTCCAGTAATGTCGTGGAATTCGACTCTCAATCAGCATAGTTTGTGCCCTGTTGTTCACTTGTCTATTCCTATGTTCAAAAACTCCATTTTGTTGTGGAGTTCTCACAGTAGATACCTCATGATGTATCCCATGCTTCTCCAGATAATTTTAAAATACAATGGATGTGTATTCTCTTCCATTGTCAGATCACAACACTTTTATTGTTCATCTGGTATCATTCTCGGCAATTCGCCGATATGTTTTCATGCAGTCAAGGACTTTTCATTTCCTGTGAATGACCATCACACATGCCATTCTACTGTAATAATCTATGAAAAGGAAAAAGTACCTTTCTCCATGAGTTCCTGCAACATTTATCGGCCCACAAACATCTATATGAATCAGATCAAGAAGGTGAGATGCCCTTTGCTTCTTTGGCCGATATGAACTGCAGACCAGCTTCCCACAAATGCAGGAATCACAAGACTTTTAACGCTCACGCTTCTGGTTGGGAATGTCCATGAGAATCCTCAATTTGGATATTTTCTCCATGTCTTGTTGATTGATGTGCCCTAGTCTCAGATGCCACAAATTGTTTTCTTCTTCAATAGTCATGTAACATACATTTTCTTCACTATCAACCTGATACAGGTTGCCTTCTGTTCTTAATCCCTTCATAAGTGAATTTCATGTCTTTCCCTTGATAGTGCAACCTTTCTGATTAAAAGTAACTATAAGTCCCGAGTCACAGAGTTGACTCACACTGAGTAGATTATGACGTAGACCATCTACGTAAAGGACTTCATTATTCTTTAGTATTCCATTAGAAAATTCTGTACTTCCACTCCCTTTGATTTTCAGAGCTCCATCATTACCAAATCGTACTGTACCATCAACCTTCCTTTTGATATCTGTTAACAAGCTAGCATTACCTTTCATATGAGATGAACAGCCGCTATCCAGAATCTAGGTACTGTTGTTCTTTGTAGCTTTGAGGCCCACCTCTGCAAGGTTGGATTTCTCAATATTCTTCCTTTCCTTCCATGATACATTGGATTGAGTATAGAGTACTAATGGACTTTGAATTATCTCTTCCTTGTACCCAGGTTCTTCATAGTCGAAATCTTCTTTGAGAGGAGAAAACCTGTTTGAAAGTGAAACACTGTCTTGCTGACCAGACTTGTCTTGCATTGAACTTCGGTATGAGGTGTCCATGTCCCTTCTCTGCCATAAATTAGCAGCCTTATGACCAAAGTTAGAACAACGAAAACAATATACATAGAAATTTTTTCTTCTATAAGAATTAGGATATGAATTTCTTCTCATTTGTTGAACTCCTACATCTTCTCCATTCAGATAGCTTCTTGCCTCTTCACAATAAGACATGGTATGGCCCAGATAGCCACAGAACTGACACTTCACGAGAAGAAATGTCTTCTCACTTGAATTTCTCCTCATACCTTCTTCCTCAGAAGAATAGTTATACTGGCTATTATTTATGAATGTTTGTGGTTAATTTTCAGTTCTCCTTTTTGTTTGGATTGAGGGTTCCTTTCTCAGCACTTTAGTCAACGTTTCAACATGTTCAACTTTCATCTTATCTTTCTTTTGGATCTTTTCACTTCCAGTAGTTGATGTCTCATCTTCATAGCCAATTCCACTCTTTCCCATGAAAGCGGGTCTTTGATCACTCAAGATTTTTCCAACCCCATCTAAACCACACTTGGCTCATGCTAGTAATTCTGCATCTGAGAATCTTCCAAACTGTATTTTCTTCTTTGATTATTTTGGAATTGATTCAGTCTCAAGTTTACTCCTAAGAGTAACAACTTCCTCCTCAAGACCCTTAGCAGTCTTGGATTTTCCTTCAACTCTGGAGGTGAGTTCATTGATGACCTTTTACTGCTCTTCAATTCTCAGCTTCAGATCCACTACATCATCATTGCTTTCAATTATTTTAGACTATACCTTCAAAATTTCTTCCAGTTGTTCAATTTCAGCTTCAAGATGATCAATGTATTCAGTTGATTCTTCTACAATTGATTTCCACTTATTGAAACTCTTATATTAATTCTTAAGCTTACTAACAGCATCCTTAAGTTGTATCTCGGGATCTGCACAAGTTTTAAAATATTTTTCTCCACCAATATCTTATGACTTTTCAAAAGTGTCCATCATGGAAGTATGGTTCCCAGTTTTAAATTCTGGTTCTTCTTCATCACAGAATTCATTATCTTCTTCTTCCTCTTCATAGACAAAACTCTTCCTTTTCATTTTCCTTCTAGATTTGAAGTCTACCTTTTTGAAAAACATTCTTCGAGGCTTCTCAAAGATTTCAACTTCACTATCTTCATCATTGATTTTTCTTAGGCCCTGAGAGGCAATGTGCCCAAATTTTCTGCAACGAAAACATGTGAGAGGTAACTTCCCTTTGAATTTACCTTTTCCCTTATGGAACTTCTTTGAAATGAGAGAAAGAATTTCTTTTTCTTTGTCATCTTCACCACTAATATGTTTTGAAATTTTCAGTTTATCTATGGCCTTAAATGCCATTTCCTTTCTCACACGAGTCGTAGCATCTTCTGGTTTGATTCTCATTTCATATGCTACCAAGCTGCTTAAAAGGTCATCCATATAATTTTTTGAAAAATCTCTTTACTCAAGGGCTGATACCTTTGCATTGTACAGGGGTGGAAGTCTTCTCAGTATTTTCTTCACAATGCCAACATCTTTGATTTCTTCTCCTATGCCCTGAATTTCTACAACTACTTCAGTGATTTGATTAAAGAAGGAGTCTGCATTCTCATCTGGATTCATCTTCAAATCGTCGAAACTATTGTGCATCACTTGTTGTTTCACCTCCTTCACTTTTCTATCTCCTTCATAAATGTTCTCGAGTTTATCCCACATGGATTTTTCTGAGGTTCAATTCATCACCTTTAGGTAGATCTGATCAGAAAGGGCTATAGTGAGTGGATTTTGTGCTTTAGCATCTGTATCAAGAATTTTTTTGTCTATGTCACTCATAGTCAGCCCTGTTGGATCAGTGACTTGTATTCCTTGCATGGTAGAAAATAGAACTTCCATTCCAAGAGATATTAGATGAGATCTCATTCTGTTCTTCCAGATCTAGAAATTACTTCCATCGAAGTGAGGGACTCCCCTAACATTGACTGCATTCTCCATGAAGATAAAGGATAGATTCAACACCAGCAACCTTTACCCTCTGATACCACTTATAGGACCCCAGGACACCCTGAGAGGGGAGGGGTGAATCAGGGTGACAAATTTTTCTTTTAATGTGGTGGATCTTATTCCCATGTTGGTAGGAAATTGTTGAACCTGTATGATGAATACGATCAGAAATAAAACATTCACACACACTGAGAAGGCACAACACTTTTTACATGGTTCACCACTAAGGGATACATCTAAGGATCATACACCGACAGGTTTTCTGTTGTACCTAATTCCACGAAACATTACTAGATGTGGATTACAAAGGTTTTGGAACAGTCACTCTATCCCGTGCTCACTTCCTTTACAATTGTTTAGGGATAGATCACTGCGTCCCTTAGGTCACTCCCGTTGACTCCCCCTAGCTCACATCCCTTGTTAAAGTCACACTCAGTTTAAAGAAGTGAAGGTCTCTTCATCATTGCAATATAATGCATCCTCTATTATGTGTAGATGCTATGTTGAAGTCCAACTTTCACTCGTATACTAAACCCACTTTGCACCGAAGGTATCGGGAAATCTTCCAGTTTTCGTGAAGCTCCAAAAGGTCCGGCGTACAACAACCTCACCTGGCGCACTTACCTATGACCAGCACGCAAGTTTCAAGAAAGGCGCGCAAGTCACTTGCGCGGTACAAAATCGGCGCACAGGTGACACCAACACACTTGTGTGACACTGACTCCTTCAACTCCAAACTTGCGCGACTCTACACCTTTAACTCCCAAACTTCCTTGGTTACATAGTCAACAACCGGCGCACAGCCTCTACTTGCACGACCCAATAACCACTTGCGCGACTCAACCACATGCGCGACGAGAGCTCAAAAAATCACTAAGTCTAGAACTTCATTACAAATGAGGAGGGGTGGTCCTCTATTTTTAGGAAAACTCGACCCCCTGTGTGGTGGCACGCAAGTGTCCTCACGGTGCGCAAGTCCCGGTGCACAACTCCAACTGCCCTAGACTCTTTCGTGTAACTCACTTGCGTGACCAAACCAATAATTTCACGATCCTTTTCTCTTTTCCATATTTTGAAGTTATGATCTTGAAAAACATATGGCGTGCAAGTTTCCTCTCCTTCAACACCATGGCGCGCAAGTCTCTTTTCCAAAAACAGTTTTCTTCATTTGTCAATTTTCAGGCCCAAAAATTTGGCAAACATTGGGAAACAGCGCCAACTTCAATGCTGTTGTCGGCTTGAACTATATGATAACTTTTCTGGTTCACATTCTGAACTTCCACTGAAGATTGACAACAAACACAAACCATAATCCAATTCATACATAGAAGACCATGGTTTCAACACTATGATGGTAAATGTTCGTACCTAATGTTAACCCTTTTAGTTTTTGTAATAGATAAAACTAGAAAGAACCATGGGTGTGATGGATAATTTAACGATTACCTAAATTAAAAACACATCAAAATTGAAGCTGGAGTGATAAACCTAGTAATAATTCCAAACTAGATATCATGAAACATGATTAACCATATGAGTATAATTTAAATCTCTAATCCATAAAATAAGATAAGAATAGATACTTGTAGAATATTGGGTTATTAAGAAGATGAGATAAAGAATATTCCACATCATTCATGTCAACAATGTGGGAAGAAACACCAAGGTAATTTCATCAAGGGAATTAAAAGATGATATACTTATAGTAAAAGAGGGAATCAAACAACACGATGTTGAGTGAAAAATAAGGATACAATTGAGGAAGATAATTCACTTTCTAAGCATAAATTATGTCATGAACCAACCCAGGTTAACCATGATCTGGTCACCTGAGCTGGTCAGTATTAAGGCATGAAAGCCATTCCTGATTCCCACGTGTTGGAAACTAGTGTCAGGCATCAAGACTAACAAGTGTGAATGATTTGGACCATATAATAGAGAAAGAAAATAAATAAATAAATATTGAAAAACACAGATAACCAGTAATAGTAGAAATAAGATAAATTGTGCATACCACTGTTTGACCTTCTTTTTTACCACCCAATTAGAATCCATGTTTTTTTTAGGAGTGATCAAGAACTAACAGAACCTAAAACTGAAAAGGTAAAATAGGTGTGAGAACCAAAATTCTCACTAGTATTTCCAAAAATGAACCAATGAATCTGAGTGTTTCTTTCCCCAAAACAATCTATAAACACCAGTATGAAAAATAATTATAAAATAGGGTTTTCAAATTTTAATAAAAAAAAACTTTTCCACATTTTCAAATCCCAAAACAAAGACAAATAATTTAAAGAACCAAGTTCTATTTATAATTGAAAACCAAGACAATTGATACCAAAGATGTGATGAAATAAAATAGGTAAATAACACATGATATAATTAAACTGGTAAAATGGAAAGTAAAAAAATAAATGTAAATAATTAAGTAAACATGGGTGATACTAAACATCCCTAAGAGATCCCCAGATGTACTCGGTTCTGAACCACCTGTCAGCGTATGGTGAAGCCCCTATCTCAATCACTAATTGGCTGATCTAACTAGCCACATCAAAGGAACAAACCACCTTGTCTTACAAAAAATCCAGGGGTACCAACCCATCTAATCAATAATGGTTAGTAAACATCACTCGATTCCATAAATGATGCACAAGAACACATGGTGTAACACTATAGTGTGAGTGAGAGGTCCTTTCACGCGTGACTCGCCATACCTTTCATCACCGCACTTGCCTACACTAAACACAGTTAGTCTAAATGATAACCCATAAAAGGATATCCCATTATAGTGTTTCACAATAAATGCATACATACATACTTGAATCACATATTCACATCATATCATTGAAGGTTCTAATCATGCCATCAAGCCATAAAAACATCAAAACCATTTTAGTAAACATTTTTAAATTTCCAACCGGTTACTCACTTTTACCGAATCAAATTATTTTTTACAGTAAAAAAAACAAAACTTTTTACAAAATACATTCTTACCAAAAAATATTTCCCAAATTTTAGAAAAAATATGTGACTTTATAAAACATTTAAAATTGGCCTTTAGTTTTACACATCCATAAAAAATTATGAAAATCATTCCCCAAGCTCTACACAACATAACGACGAATACCACTTTTATGATCGAATTTCCAAATGGGACTTTTAGTTATATGTTTCCAAAGAACTACCATAAATTTCTTTCATAACTCTAGATTAACATACAATTTTATAAAAAAAACCAAATGGACCCATAACCCACACATCCATCAAGAAATACATTGAAAGAAAAAATGGTAAATGTTCAAGGATTCTATTTCAAAATACTTTAAAGAACCACCCAAAGAGACTAAAAATAAT
Source organism: Viscum album (assembly GCA_963277665.1). Lineage (NCBI taxonomy): Eukaryota > Viridiplantae > Streptophyta > Magnoliopsida > Santalales > Viscaceae > Viscum > Viscum album. The sequence goes on from OY728126.1 coordinate 5,606,408, forward strand.
TAGAAAAAACTATAACCATTTATGAAATTTAGATTTTTTAAGGATAAAATAATTTAAAGTACCATCTTCACTTGAGCACATCTATGTGTACACCAAGTGCACCCATGGATGTTCCAACATCCAATGGCACAAAAAAATCCAAGCGATAATCAAAAACCATTTCCACAGAAACACTAATTGATTTAAAATCAAATTCAACCCTTAATATCATTTAAAGGACATTAAACATAGCCCTTTAAACCATAAATACCCTTTCTAAAACATTTTAACATATCTAACAAGCCATGATATAACTGAATTACATAGAGAATGTAAAGACCCGAAACTTGACATACATGGACATTACATTACTTTTGTAGAATACTTAATACATAAAAAAACAGACACATAACGACTGTAATAGTTTAGTGTCTTTGGAAACTTGGAACGTAATCTTCTAATCGTGGTAAAAGATCTTCAACATATCCCATAAAGATCTTCCCCTTTTTTTCTTACCTAAAATTTTTCTTTATATCCTGGGAAAAGAAAACATAAAAAGGGTGAGCTCAAATGCTCAGTAAGGGTAAGCATGGATAAAATAAAACATACCATATACATTTGAACTTAAAAAAACATGAACATTAAAAATCTTGAGCAACGACATAAAACATGGAAGTACATAAGGCATAGATCATAATGGAACATAAATCATGATAAAATAGAATGGGAATAAAACATGTAATTGTGGAATCCATTAAGCACATGTAATGATTTCCATAGTAGCCAAGGCGTTTCTTCCAAGACCATCTTAGTGGACAAAGTCCCTTTTTGAATCGAGTTCACTCGTCGTTTCAGTCCTGTTTTACTGAACCGGTTTAACTTGCCATTCCAGCCATGTCTATCTCATGAGATATAAATCTTTACCCAATGCATTTAAGTGAGATATAGGTCCCACCCATCTCATAATGAAATCATTCTTACTTGTGCCACAAAATAAACATACATAATTCATAATAACCCAACGAATAAAATGGGTTTCATAAACATCATCCCATCATCACATAATCCATATAAAAGAAATGTATATCATTTCATAATAAGAAAAGTGAAACCATGTAAATCATAGAGACATTACACTTGAAACATACACATATGAAATAATTTCATCTTAGATGGAAAATTGTTTTGATAAAACACTTGAAATGAATTCTTGAGGAAAATATCATTTCTTCTTCAAAATCAATTTCTTTTCACAAAACATCATGAAATTTTAAAAGAAAGAGATTATGTTGAAAATAGTCATGAAATATTTTGGAGGAAGCTTCATGAAAATAAGGCTTTATGAAACCGTAAAAATCCGTTCGTTCCGTATAAGTTAAAAAAAACATTCTTTTCGTACTTTTGCCGGAAAAGTCAAAAAGTACCTCGTAATGTGAAAAAAAGAAAGATTCCTTACATGCCATGTAGTAAAAGTAAAAAATTGGTAAAAAGGACTTTAAACATACATGAAAACACTTTTATAAAACATGGACATGGATGATAAAAATAACCCCAGTAAATACTTATGAATATGAAATCTCGGATAAAAATGAGATTTGCAAAATTATCTCTTACCTTAGGTCTGATTTTCTTCGTAAGTGTCCAAACCTCCTGTATAATTATTTAAATAATCTTATTGACTTATTAAAGAATCATTTTAATTGTTATGATATCATATATGGTTCACTTATGATTTTATATTACCAGTTCTTTTGTAAATTCCATGTTAAAGAGCGTTTTGGGTAAAATCGTCTCATTTGTCGTCCGTGTTTTGACTTGTAATTATTCATATGATTACTTAGATCATGATTAATTAAATAAATAATGTAAAACATGATTTATATATAATATATATATTCAGAATATACATATATATAATAGATCGATAAATGGAAATAAATACACCGTTCATGGAGACGGTAGGCCATACATACCCATGAACGTTGTTTTCGTTTCATCATTAAATTGAATGGAATTAATTGGATGACATACATACATATATATACATAAATCAAGTATTATTCTGTCATATATTTCAGGATTAATTATTATATATACTTTATAATCATTTATGAATGGTTAATCATTGAGAATGAATCTCATCGTGTCGTGGAGACGGTATTCCGTACGTACGCACGAGCGATGATATCGTTCCCATGATCGTCGAATTTTATTGGAGTGTATGTATACTATTACAGAATCAATATCAATTTATAATAATCATATATATTTATCATTTACACCATTATACCCATCCAAGTAAGGTGGTGGTGGAAAATAGATTACACCACGGCGTGGAGACGGTATTCTGTACGTACGCACGCACGGTGATTTCTTTTTCCATAGGTTGGACAGATAGTGACATAGGGTTGTTTCATAAATATAATAACATATCATTATATGAGTGATACTGATTTTAATACTTCATAATGAAACCACCTAAGAAGAAGAAATGGAAGAAGAAATAATGTTGAATGAATCGGTAATGGACATTACCTCTTCTTTGAAGCGCCTCTTTGAGACCTCCTCTTAGGTCACTAAAATTTGTATTTGAAGAAGACCAAGACCTCTAGGATGTTTCTAGGGAAGTGGATAATAGAATTGGGCAGGGTTTGGCCGAGCATGAAGGCACAAAGTGGTGTGTGGAAGAGAGGGAGGAGGTGCCCTTTTATAAGGGAGGATAGGGGCACCTTTGGAATTCTTAAAAATGTTAATTTATAATAAATCTAACCCCACATAAAAACCTCTAAAAACGACTCATATTCAAATATTAAGTGATATAGGGTTTTAATATAATCAACCAACCAAATTTAGACATGTTTGGATCTTATTTTAAACCTTATCATTTTGATTTATCCTTATTTAATCTATTTAAGTTTATTTGTGGTAATAAAATTCTAAATTTAAAATTATAACACATAATTACTTATTTGTTGTGAATTCTCCATAATTGTTTAATTTATAACATTATAGACCATATAAATTTAAATTTATAATTTTTAAATATTTTTGTGATTTTTAAACAATTTTATAATATGTTATTTTTATAAAATAACAATAGTGTCAATTTTGACACTATTCATTTATTTGAATTTAAATAAAATATATACAGAAGATATGTTCGAACTAAAAGCTTTAATAGAATCATAAAAGGTCATATGTATCTATTAAATTAGTGGATCACATTAAATAGTTAATATAATATTTAGTTTATTATTTTTAAAACCATTTATTTGTTTTATCTCTTAATAAAATAATTACAACATTTTTGTATAATTATTTAATATACTTATTTGTTGCATAAAAATTAAAAATATAATCCTATGATGAAGATAAATATATTAAATTTCACAATAATACTTTTACACGAATTTATCATCTTAAAATCTCAATATTTAAATTGTTATATTTATTAAATTATGAAGGTGACAACTTTGGCATCATTTAAAATAATATAATATAAGTGTCATAATCACTTTTATAAGGCTCCAAACGGTTATATATTAGGTAATTGGATTATTAAGGTGTAGATATACATTACCAATAAGTTTTGGTCAGGTTTTTGGTCCTTTTAATGGGTATTATTATTTCAATAATAACTATATTACTTATTTTCCACTTAATAAATAATTTCTGAATCATTAATGTATCACCATTAATGACAATTATTTAATCCCTAAAAATTCTAAATAAATTATCATGATGTAGATAATTTCATTAGATTTTTTGAGATTATTCATGTTCTAAGTTTTATGATGTTTATCACTAAATTAAAATTATTATACTTATAAGATTTAAGAGAGTGACCTGTTGTCACTTTCTTTGGTTTTAATAATAATTAAATTATTTTCATGGTCAAAGTCCATAAAATGAATCTAATCCAACCCTTAGGTAATATGGGTCTACTTTTATCCATCCAATAGAATTTTGGCATGTGTTAGGGTAATTTTATAATATTATATTTATCCTTAATTACCCGATTTACCTTTAACTATGGTAAATAAAATTTACCGTAGTTACTATTCATAATTCCCAAAAATGAAAAGTAGATTATTAACATAATTTGTACCCACTGATTCCAAATATGGAATCCATTTTTCCAAATTCAATACACAAAAGTTTCAGAAATTAAATTAAAATTAATCATGTGGTCGAAAGAAAACGGGTTTTTCTTTAAAACATTGCAAAAGATTGAATTGATTTAACCTATGAATTTAATGTAAAATCAATGCTAATGACATAAATTATATTAAATGGTAAAAATATATTCTATTTATACTTTAAAACCATTCAATATTATAATTTAACCATATAAATTATTGCGATGAAAAAAAGTTGTTTTTAATGAAAATGTAGCGTGTTTTTACTATTCATCAAAATATGAAAGTTACCAGAATAATATGAAAAAATTATCCAAAGTAAATTTTTATTTATTTATTCCAAAGAAGAATTTTATTTTGTCCAATTGAACTTATAAACATGTCAAAAACTAGATTTAATGTTGGTGTTTCATCAAAAGGTGGCAAAACTGCATTTTTTGAAAATACTTATTTTATACGAAAAATTTATTTTGTTCTTATACCATGTTCTATAAAATTTGTAAGATGAATAATAATGTTATAAAATTCAAAGTTTAGTTAATAATATTCATAACAGCTAGTTCATAATAATATTATAATAATATATCGTTGTTTAGTAAAACCCGGTATTGCGTACAACACACGCTATCATGGAAGGTCGTGATTGCGTGTAATGGAAGCCAAGTCAGGGTTACGTGTTGCGCAAGAATCCTTCATTGTTTCGTATAATAGAATCCAACCATATTTCATTTATACATTGAATATATTTATATATATACTCAATGTTGCGTAGAATAACTATTATCAAAATTGTGTGTAACACGATCCAAGAATAGTGTTGCGTATACTGCAAGATAATACGGTGTTGATTATAGCTCAAGGTAATATTGGTGTAGCATAAAACACAAGAAATTAATGAAATTAAAAGAATATTTTTCATAAAATCTCGGGGTGTTACATTCTACCCCCCCTTAAAATGAATTTCGCCCTCGAAATTCGTCGGGGTTATAAATGGTTTACTACTTAAAAGTTTGTTTAATAGAAACCCACATCGTAAAAAGGAATAACAAAACATGGATTTTGAAAACTAAAGTATGAAATGTAATGGTTACCCAAATTAACTCATCACGGGGTTTCCACGTAGGAGAACATAGGTGAAAATATGGATATGGAAGAAAAATATAACCATCAAGTTCTGATGGAGAGTGGTAGAGAACATGGCTATGAAAAAGCCAACAATCACAAAGATATTGATTTGTGATGATCTAAGGTACCATCTAATTAATTGGATATAAGGGAACTAGGAAAAAAATTTTGGTTTTCAAGATCATTTCCTTAAAGTTGATGAATTAAAAGAAATACTTGCATGATTTTGGTACAATCTCACTGTTGTTCGTGAATTGAACAATTTCCACTTCATCCCTTAAAGAAATGAAGTTGAATTTGTTATTCATGATGTGTTAGAAGATCATGTGATAGAATGATGGGTCATTCCATCTCTTTCAAACAAAAGGTTAGCAAAAGTTATAAGTCCATCTTATGGTTAGATTAATCGTATATGGTTCCAAAAATGAACTTATACTTCATATATCATACCGCTTAATAAAATAAAACTAGTTTCTACTAACCAGGGACTTCCTTTAGGCCAGTGGTAGGCAATAAAGTCCAGTCGCACTTCGTTTGTGGGTTTGATTCCTATAGCCTTGTCCAACGCGATGGGTTGTCGCCCGTCCTGCAGGTTGTCCTTTTTCTAAAACTATATTACTATAACATCACATTAATAATATCGAAAAAAACTTCTATCCTTAAACAATAATAACTTATGTCCAACATAATCCATTCCAATCTTTAGGCTTATCCATAATACTGCAGTCCACTCTCATAATATAGTGAAAACGAATACTAGAGATTTAATACCATCTTTGATCCCCATATATCATAAGATATTTCTTGTTGGTCACATTCCAAACATTCAAAGGCCTTAATCATGTATTATCTTGAAAAATGAATACCCATTGAACCTTAGTGAAAACATGAATGCAGTTAAAAGTTAACACGTTCCACATACCAAAATCCTCAAAATTCTATATACTCAAACCATGATATCACTATGTCCTTATATCAATCATGAGCCCATGAATACAATCAAACATCTCATTATCTTCTTATTCCTTCATTTTGCGCATATCATCTACTTTACAAAAATATCTGAATAACCTTCCATGGTTACTGGTACCATTCAACATATACTTTCAAATACTTTTAGGAAAAACAATAGTGTAACAATACTTAGATGATTCTTTATTCCATAGTACCATTCACTATACAACATAACTCTCGATAAACATACAATCATTCCACTACCTTCTAAAACAACCGAGTGAGCTTCAACACTTCTTTCAGCTCATATATCATTTGTAGTCTCCTCCTCATCATCCACATAAATACTACCCATATGACCATGTTGATTCTCTTCATGAGATTTTCCATTAGGGAATTGTTTTTCATAATGCCCGTAAATTCCACATTTAAAACATCTAATCATTGTTGATGTCGTAGAAATACCATTATCCTTGTCCATGGTGTTAACTAAACCTTTTCCTTTGCACTTACTGGCTTTGTGTCCTTCTTTTCCACACCCAAAGCATCTTCCAGTTCCTTTGAAACAATCTCCCTGATGCCTCTTCCCACATGATTTACATGAGGGAAATTGAACTTTATTTCCTCTATGATCATCATGAAACTCTATCTTTCTCTTATTATCTGAGTCGGGAAACTTTACAAAGTTGAGATTATTGATCATATTATGGGATTTCTGATTAGGAATAATAACGATGTTTGGACTTCCAGATCTCGTTTCATTTGGTTTCTCATGAAGAAAATCATTCAATTGTCTATCATATCCTCCTTTATCGTGAATCTTCCTATTTCCAGCCATTTTCTAAAACCCAAAAAAAATAGTGTGAGAGTCAAAAATCATGCTAGGGAACACAACATAGTAAAGGGGGAGTACACTCAATATATAACATCTTAGGTTAAATTCTAAGATCGTTATCTTAGTTCTAGGACTATATGCTATACGTATACTTATCCTTAGGGACATCCCTAGACATACCTTAGAAATATCTCTAGGGATCTCACTAACGTTTTCGCATTCTAGTTTCCAAAGGTTGACTAAAACTTTCCTCTGATACCAACTGTAGAGACCTGACACTTGACATACATGGACATTACAATACTTTTGTGAAATGATTAATACATAACAAAAACAGACACACAAGGACCGTAATAGTTTAGTGTCTTTGGAAACTTGGAAAGTAATCCTCTAATCATGATGAAAGATCTTCAACATCTCCCATAAAGATCTTCCACTTTTTTTTCTTACCTAAAACATTTCTTTATATCCTGGGAAAAGAAAACATAAAAAGGGTGAGATCAAATGCTCAGTAAGGGTAATCATGGATAAAATAAAACATACCATATACATTTGAACTTAAAAAAAACATGAACATTAAAAATCTTGAGCAACGACATAAAACATGGAAGTACATAAGGCATAGATCACAATGGAACATAAATCATGATAAAATAGCATGGGAATAAAACATGTAATTGTGGAATCCATTAAGCACATGTAATGATTTCCATAGTAGCCAAGGCATTGCTGCCAAGACCATCTTAGTGGACAAAGTCCCTTTTTGAATCGAGTTCACTCCTCGTTTCAGTCCTGTTTTACTGAACCGGTTTAACCTTCCATTCCAGCCATGTCTATCTCATGAGATATAAATCTTTACCCTATTAATTGGAGGGATATATAGGTCCCACCCATATCATAATTAAATCATTCTTACTTGTTCCACAAAATAAACATACATCATTCATAATAACCCAACGAATAAAATGGGTTTCATAAACATCATCCCATCATCACATAATCCATATAAAAGAAATGGATATCGTTTCATAATAATAAAAGTGAAACCATGTAAATCATAGAGACATTGAACTTTAAACATACACATATGAAATAATTTCATCTTAGATGGAAAATGGTTCTGATAAAACACTTGAAATGAATTCTTGAGGAAAATATCCTTTCTTCTTCAAAATCAATTTCTTTTTAGAAAATGTCATGCAATTTTAAAAGAAAGAGATTTTTTTGAAAATAGTCCTAAAATATTTTGGAGGAAGCTTCATGAAAATAAGGCTTTATAAAACCGTAAAAATCCATTCGTGCCATATAAGTTAAAAAAAACATTTTTTTCGTACTTTTGCTGGAAAAGTCAAAAAGTACCTCCTAATGTAAACAAAAGAAAGATCCTTTCATACCGTGTAGTAAAAGTAAAAAATGGTTAAAAAGGACTTTAAACATAAATGAAAACACTTTTATAAAACATGGACATGGATGATAGAAATAACCCCAGTAAATACTAACGAATATGCAATCTCGGATAAAAATGAGATTTGCAAAATTATCCCTTACCTTAGGTCCGATTTTCTTTGTAAGTGTCCGAACCTCCTGTATAATGATTTAAATAATGTTATTGACTTATTAAATAATCATATTAATTGTTATTATATCATATATGGTTCACTTATGACTTTATATTACTCGTTCTTTTGTAAATTCCATGTTAAAGAGCGTTTTGGGTAAAATCGTTTCATTTGTTGTCCGTGTTTTGACTTGTAATTATTCATATGATTACTTAGATCATGATTACTTACATCCAGAATGTAAAACATTATTTATATATAACATATTTTCATAATATACATATATATAATAGATCAATAAATGGAAAGAAATACACCGTTAATGGAGACGGTAGGCCGTACGTACGCATGAACGTTGTTTTCGTTTCCTCATTGAATTGAATGGAATTAATTGGATGAAATACATATATATATACATAAATATAGTATTATTATGTCATATATTTCATGATTACTTATTATATATACTTTATAATCATTTATGAATGGTTAATCATTGAGAATGAATCTCATCGCGTTGTGGAGACTGTATTCCGTACGTACGCACGAGCGATGATATCGTTCCCATGATTGTCGAATTTTATTGGAGTGTATGTATACTATTACATAATCAATATCACTTTATAATAATAATATATATTTATTATTTACACCATTATACCCATCCAAGTAAGGTGGTGGTGGAAAATATATTACACCACGGCGTGGAGACGGTATTCCGTACGTACGCACGCCCGGTGATTTCTTTTTCCGTAGGATGGATAGATGGTGAAATAGAGTTGTTTCATACATATAATAACATATCCGTATATTAGTGATACTTATGTTATTACTTCATAATGAAACAACCTAAGAAAAATAAATGGAAGAAGAAATAAAGTTGAAAGAATCGGTAACGGACATTACCTCTTCTTTGAAGCACCTCTTTGAGACCTCCTCTTAGGGCACTAAAATTGGTCTTTGAAGAATACCAGAAACTCTAGGATGTATCTAGGGAAGTGGATAAGAGAATTGGGCAGGGTTTGGCCGAGCTTGAAGGCTCAAAGTGGTGTGTGGAAGAGAGGGAGGAGGTGCCCTTTTATAAGGGAGGAGAGGGGCACCTTTGGAATTCTTAAAAATATTAATTTATAATAAATCTAAACCCACATAAAAACCTCCAAAAAAGACTCATATTAGAAGCTTAGATGAGATAGTGTTTTAATCTCATCAACCAATCAAATTTAAAAATTTTTGGATCTTATTTTAAACCTTATCATTTTGATTTATCCTTATTTAATCTATTTAAGTTTATTTGTGGTAATAAAATTCTAAATTTATGATTATAACAAATAATTACTTATTTGTTTTGAATTTTCCATAATTGTTTACTTTATAACATTATATACCATATAAATTAAAATTTATAATTTTTAAATATTTTTGTGATTTTTAAACAGTTTTATAATATGTTATTTTTATAAAATAACAATAGTGTCAATTTTGACACTATTCATTTATTTGAATTTAAATAAAATATATACAAAAGAAATGTTCAAAATAAAAGATTTAATAGATTCATAAAAGGTCATATGTATCTATAAAATTAGTGTATCACATTAAATATTTTATATAATATTTATTTTATTATTTTTAAAACCATTTATTTGGTTGATCTCTTAATAAAATAATTACTACAACATTTTTGTATAATTATTTAATATACTGATTTGTTGCATAAAAATTAAAAATAAAATCCTATGATGAATATACATCTATTACCTTTCACAATAATAATTTTACTCGAATTTAGCATCTTAAAATCACAATATTTAAATTGTTATATTTATTAAATTGTGAAGGTGACAATTTTGGCATCATTTAAAATAAAATTATATAAGTGTCATAATCACTTATATAAGGCTACAAACGGTTATATATTAGGTCATTGGATGATTAAGGTGTAGATATACACTACCAATAATTTTTGGTCAGGTTTGTGGTCCTTTTAATGGGTATTATTATTTCAATAAAAACTATATTGCTTATTTTCCACTTAATAAATAATTTCTGTATCATTAATGTATCACCATTAATGACAATTATTTAATCCCTAAAAATTCTAAATAAATTATCATGATGTCGATAATTTTATTATATTTCTGGAGACTATTTATGTTCGAAGTTTTATGATGTTTATCACTAAATTAAAATTATTATACTTATAAGATTTAAGAGAGTGACATGTTGTCACTTTCTTTGGTTTTAATAATAATTAAATTATTTTCATGGTCAAAAGTCCATAAAATGAATCTAATCTGACCCTTAGGTTATATGGGTCTATTTTTATCCATCCAATAGAATTTTGGCATGTGTTATGGTAATTTTATAATATTGTATTTATCCTTAATTACCCGATTTTCCTTTAACTATGGTAAATAAAATTTACCGTAGTTACTATTCATAATTCCCAAAAATGAAAAGTAGCTTATTAACATAATTTGAACCCACTGATTCCAATTATGGAATCCATTTTTCCAAATTCAATACATAAAATTTTCTGAAATTAAATTAAAATTAATCCCGTGGTCGAAAGAAAACGGGTTTTTCTTTAAAATACTGCAAAAGATTGAATTGATTTAACCTACGAATTTAATGTAAAATCAATGATAATGACATATATTATATTAAATGGTAAAAATATATTCTATTTATACTTTAAAACCATTAAATTTTATAATTTAACCATATAAATTATTGCGATGAAAAAAAGTTGTATTTAATTAAAATATTGCGTGTTTTTACTATTCATCAAAATATGAAAGTTACCAGAATAATATGAAAAATTTATCCAAAGTATATTTTTATTTCTTGATTACAAAGAAGAATTTAATTTTCTCAAATTTAACTTATAAACATGTCAAAAACTAGATTTAATGTGGGTGCGCCATCAAAAGGCGGCAAAACTGGATTTTTTTAAAAATACTTATTTTACCCGAAAAATTTATTTTGTTCTTATACCATGTTCTAGAAAATTTTTAAGATGAATAATAATGTTATAAAATTCAAATTTTAGTTAATACTATTCATAAGGGCTAGTTTATAATAATATTATAGTAATATATCATTGTTTAGTAAAACCCAGTATTGCGTACAACACACACTATCGAGGAAGGTCATGATTGCGTGTAATGCAAGCCAAGTCAGGGTTGCGTGTTGCGCAAGAATCCTTTGTTGTTTCGTATAACATAATCCAACCATATTTCATTTATACATTGAATATATATATATATATACTCAATGTTGCGTAGAATAACTATTATCAAAATTGTGTGTAACACAATCCAAGAATAGTGTTGCGTATACTGCAAGCTAATACGGGGTTGCGTATAGAGCAAGGTAATCTTAGTGTAGCATACAACACAATATATTAATGAAATTAAAAGAATATTTTTCATAAAATCTCGGGGTGTTACATTCTACCCCCCTTAAAATGAATTTCGCCCTCGAAATTCGTCGGGGTTATAAATGGTTTACTACTCGAAAGTTTGTTTAATAGAAACCCACATCGTAAAAAGGAATAACAAAACATGGCTTTTAAAAACTAAAGTATGAAATGTAATGGTTACCCAAATTAACTCTTCACTGGGTTTCCATGTAGGAGAACATAGGTGAAAATATGGATATGGAAGAAAAATCCAACCATCAAGTTCTGATGGAGAGTGGTAGAGAACATGGCTATGAAAAAGCCAACAATCACAAAGCTATTGATTTTTGATGATCTAAGGTACCATATGATTAATCGGATATAAGGGAACTAAGAAAAAAATTTTGGTTTTCAAGATTATTTCCCTAAAGTTGATGAATTAAAAGAAATACTTGCATGATTTTGGTACAATCTCACTATTGTTCGTGAATTGAACAATTTCCACTTCATCCCTTAAAGAAATGAAGCTGAATTTGTTATTCGTGTTGTGTTAGCAGATCATGTGATAGAATGGTGGGTCATTCCATCTCTTTCAAACAAAAGGTTAGCAAAAGTTATAAGTCCATCTTATGGTTAGATTAATCGTATATGGTTCCAAAAATTAATTTATACTTCATATATCATACTGCTTAATAAAATAAAACTATTTTCTACTAACCAGGGACTTCATGCAGGCCAGTGGTAGGTGATAAAGGCCAGTCGCACTTCGGTTGTGGGTTCGATTCCCACAGCCTTGTTCGACGTGATGGGTTGTCGCCCGTCCTGCTGGTTGTCCTTTTTCTAAAACTATATTACTATAACATCCCATCAATAATATCGAAAAAACTTCTATCCTTAAACAATACTAACTTATGTCCAACATAATCCATTCCAATCTTTAGGCTTATCCATAATATTGCAGTCCACTCTCATAATATAGTGAAAATGATTACCAGATATTTAATACCATCGTTGATTCCCATATATCATAAGATATGTCTTGTTGGTCACATTCCAAACATTCGAATGCCTTAATCATGTATTATCTTGAAAAATTAATACCCATTGAACCTTAGTGAAAACATGAATGTAGTTAAAAGTTAACACTTTCCACATACCAAAATCCTCAAAATTCTATATACTCAAACCATGATATCACTTAGTCCTTATATCAATCATGAGCTCATGAATACAATCAAACATCTCATTATCTTCTTATTTCTTCATTATGCGCATATCATCTACTTTACAAAAATATCTGAATAACCTTCCATGGTTACTGGTACCATTCAACATATACTTTCAAACAATTTTAGGAAAAACAATAGTGTAACAATCCTTAGATGATTCTTTATTCCATAGTACCATTAACTATACAACATAACTCTCGATAAACAAACAATCATTCCACTGCCTTCTAAAACAACCGACTGAGCTTCAACACTTCTTTCAGCTCATATATAATTTGTAGTCTCCTCATCATCATCCACATAAATACTACCCATATGACCATGCTGATTCTCTTCATGAGATTTTCCATTAGGTCATTGGTTTGCATAATGCCCGTACATTCCACATTTAAAACATCTAATCATTGTTGATGTTGTAGCAATACCATTATCATTGTCCATGGTGTTAACTGAACCTTTTTCTTTGCACTTACTGGATTTGTGTCCTTCTTTTACACACCCAAAGAATCTTCCAGTTCCTTAGAAACAATCTCCCTGATGCATCTTCCCACATGATTTACATGAGGGAAATTGAACTTTCTTTCCTCTATGATCATCATGAAACTCCATCTTTCTCTTATTATCGGAGTCGGGAAACTTACCAAAGTTGAGATTATTGATCATATTATAAGATTGCTGATTAGGCATAATAACGATGTTTAGACTTCCAAATATCGTTTCATTTGGTTTCTCATGAAGAAAATCATTCCATTATCTATCATATCCTCCATTATCGTGAATCTTCCTGTTTCCAGCCATTTTCTAAAACCCAAAAAGAATAGTGTGATAGGCAAAAATAATGTTAGGGAAAACAACATAGTAAAGGGGTAGTACACTCAATATCTAACATCTTAGGTTAAATTCTAAGATCGTTACCGTAGTTCTAGGACTATATCCTATACGTATACTTATCCTTAGGGACATCACTAGACATACCTTAGAAATATCTCTAGGGATCTCACTAACGTTTTCGCATTCTAGTTTCCAAAGGTTGACTAAACCTTTCCTCTGATACCAACTATAGAGACCCAAAACTTGACGTACATGGACATTACATTACTTTTGTGGAATACTTAATACATAACAAAAACAGACACACAAAGACCGTAATAGTTTAGTGTCTTTGGAAACATGGAACGCAATCCTCTAATCATGGTAAAAGATCTTCCACATATCCCATAAAGATATTCCCCTTTTTTTCTTACCTAAAACCTTTCTTTATATCTTGGGAAAAGAAAACATAAAAAGGGTGAGATCAAATGATCATTAAGGGTAAGCATGGATAAAATAAAACATACCATATACGTTTGAACTTAAAAAAACATGAACATTAAAAATCTTGAGCAACTACATAAAACATGGAAGTACATAAGGCATAGATCATAATGGAACATAAATCATGATAAAATAGCATGGGAATAAAACATGTAATTGTGGCATCCATTAATCACATGTAATGATTTCCATAGTAGCCAAGGCCTTGCTGCCAAGACCATCTTAGCAGACAAAGTCCCTTTATGAATCGAGTTCACTCCTTGTTTCAGTCCTGTTTTACTTAACCGATTTAACCTGTCGTCACAGCCATGTCTATATCATGAGATATAAATCATTACCCAATGAATTGGAGGGATATATAGGTCCCACCCATCTCATAATGAAATCATTCTTACTTGTGCCACAAAATAAACATACATCATTCATAATAACCCAATGAATAAAATGTGTTTCATAAACATCATCCCATCATCACATAATCCATATAAAAGAAATGGATATCATTTCATAATAAGAAAAGTGAAACCATGTAAATCATAGATACATTACACTTGAAACATACACATATGAAATAATTTCATCTTAGATGGAAAATGGTTTTGATAAAACACTTGAAATGAATTCTTGAGGAAAATATCCTTTCTTCTTCAAAATCAATTTCTTTTTACAAAAAATCATGCAATTTTAAAAGAAATAGATTTTGTTGAAAATAGTCATGAAATCTTTTGTAGGTCTATTCATGAAAATAGGTCTTTATAAAACCATAAAAATCTGTTTGTGCCGTATAAGTTTAAAAAAACATTCTTTTCGTACTTTTGCCGGAATAGTCAAAAAGTACCTCGTAACGTAAACAAAAGAAAGATTCCTAACATACCATGTAGTAAAAGTCAAAAATGGGTAAAAAGGAAATTAAAAATACATGAAAACACTTTTATAAAACATGGACATGGATGATAGAAATAACCCCAGTAAATACTTACGAATATGCAATCTCGGATAAAAATGAGATTTGCAAAATTATCCCTTACCTTAGGTCCGATTTTCTTCGTAAGTGTCCGAACCTCCTATATAATGATTTAAATAATGTTATTGACTTATTATAGAATCATATTAATTGTTATTATATCATATATGGTTCACTTATGACTTTATATTACTCGTTATTTTGTAAATTCCATGTTAAAGAGCGTTTTGGGTAAAATCGTTTCATTTGTTGTCTGTGTTTTGACTTGTAATTATTCATATGATTACTTAGATCATGATTACTTACATCCAGAATGTAAAACATTATTTATATATAATATATTTTCAGAATATACATATATATAATAGATCAATAAATGGAAAGAAATACACCGTTAATGGAGACGGTAGGCCGTACGTACGCATGAACGTTGTTTTCGTTTCCTCATTGAATTGAATGGAATTAATTGGATGACATACATATATATATACATAAATCTAGTATTATTATGTCATATATTTCATGATTAATTATTATATATACTTTATAATCATTTATGAATGGTTAATCATTGAGAATGAATCTCATCGCGTCGTGGAGACGGTATTCCGTACGTACGCACGAGCGATGATATCGTTCCCATGATCGTCAAATTTTATTGGAGTGTATTTATACTATTACAGAATCAATATCGCTTTATAATAATCATATATAGTTATTATTTACACCATTATACCCATCCAAGTAAGGTGGTGGTGGAAAATAGATTACACCACGGCGTGGAGACGGTATTCCGTGCGTACGCACGCGCGGTGATTTATTTTTCCGTAGGATGGATAGATGGTGAAATAGGGTTGTTTCATACATATAATGACATATCAGTATATTAGTGATACTGATGTTATTACTTCATAATGAAACAACCTAAGAAGAAGAAAGGGAAGAAGAAATAAAGTTGAAAGAATCAGTAACGGACATTACCTCTTCTTTGAAGCGCCTCTTTGAGACCTCCTCTTAGGGCTCTAAAATTGGTGTTTGAAGAAGACCAAGACCTCTAGGATGTTTCTAGGGAAGTGGATAAGATAATTGGGCAGGTTTTTTCCGAGCTTGAAGGCTCAAAGTGGTGTGTGGAAGAGAGGGAGGAGGTTCCCTTTTATAAGGTAGGAGAGGGGCACCTTTGGAATTCTTAAAAATATTAATTTATAATAAATCTATCCCCACTTAAAAACCTTAAAAAATGACTCATATTCGAATATTAGATTATATAGGGTCTTAATCTCATCAACCAATCAAATTTATACATGTTTGGATCTTATTTTAAACCTTATCATTTTGATTTATCCTTATTTAATCTATTTAAGTTTATTTGTGGTAATAAAATTCTAAATTTAAAATTATAACAAATAATTACTTATTTGTTGTGAATTTTTCATAATTGTTTACTTTATAACATTATAGACCCTATAAATTTATATTTATAATTTATAAATATTTTTGTGATTTTTAAACAATTTTATAATATGTTATTTTTATAAAATAACAATAGTGTCAATTTTGACACTATTAATTTATTTGAATTTAAATAAAATATATACAGAATATATGTTCGAAATAAAAGCTTTAATAGATTTATAAAAGGTCATATGTATCTATAAAATTAGTGGATCACATTAAATAGTTCATATAATATTTATTTTATTATTTTTAAAACCATTTATTTGGTTTATCTCTTAATAAAATAATTACTTCAACATTTTTGTATAATTATTTAATATACTTACTTTTAGAATAAAAATTAAAAATAAAATCCTATAATAAATATAAATATATTACCTTTCACAATAATACTTTTACTTGAATTTATCATCTTAAAATCACAATATTTAAATTGTTATGTTTATTAAATTATGAAGGTGACAACTTTGGCATCATTTAAAATAAAATTATATAAGTGTCATAATCACTTTTATAAGGCTAAAAACGGTAATATATTAGGTCATTGGATGATTAAGGTGTAGATATACACTACCAATAAGTTTTGGTCAGGTTTGTGGTCCTTTTAATGGGTATTATTATTTCAATAAAAACTATATTGCTTATTTTCCACTTAACAAATAATTTTTGTATCATTAATGTATCACCATTAATGACAATTATTTAATCCCTAAAAATTATAAATAAATTATCATGATGTCTATAATTTTATTATATTTCTGGAGACTATTTATGTTCGATGTTTTATGATGTTTATCACTAAATTAAAATTATTATACTTATAAGATTTAAGAGAGTGACATGTTGTCACTTTCTTTGGTTTTAATAATAATTAAATTATTTTCATGGTAAAAAGTCCATAAAATGAATCTAATATGACCCTTAGGTTATATGGGTATATTTTTATCCATCCAATAGAATTTTGGCATGTGTTAGGGTAATTTTATAATATTATATTTATCCTTAATTACCCGATTTATCTTTAACTATAGTAAATAAAATTTACCGTAGTTACTATTCATAATTCCCAAAAATGAAAAGTAGCTTATTAACATAATTTGGACCCACTGATTCCAAATATGGAATCCATTTTTCCAAATTCAATACACAAAAGTTTCAGAAATTAAATTAAAATTAATCCCGTTGTCGAAAGAAAACGGGTTTTTCTTTAAAACATTGCAAAAGATTGAATTGATTTAACCTACGAATTTAATGTAAAATCAATGCTAATGACATACATTATATTAAATGGTAAAAATATATTCTATTTATTCTTTAAAACCATTCAATATTATAATTTAACCATATAAATTATTGCGATGAAAAAAAGTTGTTTTTAATTAAAATATAGCGTGTTTTTACTATTCATCAAAATATGAAAGTTACCAGAATAATATGAAAAATTTATCCAAAGTAAATTTTTATTTCTTGATTCCAAAGAAGAATTTTATTTTGTCAAATTAAACTTATAAATATGTCAAAAACTAGATTTAAAGTGGGTGCGCCATCAAAAGGCGGCAAAACTGCATTTTTTGAAAAATACTTATTTTACCCGAAAAATTTATTTTGTTCTTATACCATGATCTAGAAAATTTTTATGATGAATAATAATGTAATAAAATTAAAAATTTAGTTAATACTATTAATAATGTCTAGTTCATAATAATATTATAATAATATATCGTTGTTTAGTAAAACCCGGTATTGCGTACAACACACGCTATCGAGGAAGGTCGCGATTGCGTGTAATGCAAGCCAAGTCAGGGTTGTGTGTTGCGCAAGAATCCTTCGTTGTTTCATATAATAGAATCCAACCATATTTCATTTATACATTGAATATATATATATATATACTCAATGTTGCGTAGAATAACTATTAACAAAATTATGTGTAACACGATCCAAGAATAGTGTTGCGTATACTGCAAGCTAATACGGTGTTGCGTATAGCGCAAGGTAATCTTGGTGTAGCATACAACACAAGACATATATGAGATTAAAAGAATATTTTTCATAAAATCTCGGGGTTTTACAGAGAAAACCAAATTCATAAACAAACAATATAATCACAACATCACAAGGGCTAAACATTTCATAGAAGAACAAATTCCACATTAATAAAATAAATTTATTCCAAAATAATCACCCTAGGTGCTTTAAACCTAGGAAATTCACATAAATTACTTTGGAAATCTATTTTTAATAAATTCTACCCACATTAAATTACTATGTGCATCAATCTATAGATGTATTAGAGGTTATAATAATATTTAGAAATTAATTGAAATCATACAAGTGCTCGTGGGATGCTTTGAAAAGGAAAATGTTGGAAACACCTACCTTAAATCAAGTGCAGATGGAATAAAACTCCAACGGAAGAGAGTGAGAGACCTCAAAGAACAACCGAACACCCTAGACGACAAGGAGAATTTGTGAATCATAGAAATGAGGCATTACAGTTTAGATAGATTGAATAAAAACACAAAAAATAATGCAAGGGAAAAACATCCAGACCGAAAGAGGAGAGGGCTGTCGGTGAGAGTATTCACGGCCATACCAGAGCAAGATGGAGGCGCTATGAAGGGGGGATGGCCAGAGCGTCGGTGCAATGATACTTCTGGGTTGGGTTCATGTGCTCACAAGGGAATATCCAAGGGGAACTATGCATGATAGAGAGGGAGTATGGGGATGCCACATGAGATGGAGAGGGGGGAGGGGCCCCTACGTGAGAGGCAGAGGGAACTAGCCGGTGAGGGGAGGGGAGGTTAGGCTGCCGGGTTAGTCGGGTGTGCACATGGATGATCAAAGGGGTAGGGCTCTTGCCACATGGGATAATGCGAGGGGCAATGCCCCTTATTGTTTAATTTCATTTTTCTGTTAATAATAATAATAATAATAAATTAATTATAAAAGTAATCATTAAAATATTTTTTATAATAACAATCATATTAGTAATAATAATTTTATTATCATTATTAAAAATAATAATATTGTTTCTATTTTTATTATTAACCATTTTTTTAAAAAATATTTTATTTAATTTATCTTACCTAATTTTATTTCATTTACCATTGAATTTATTTATTTATTTATTCCAAATACCAGACAACCTCATGATTCAAATGCATCAAAATGTGCATTTGAGAAAACGGTGTGTGAACTATGCCACCCATCACTACCACATACAGGGTCAAGCTACATGGTTATCGTGTGGTTTTATAAATTGCATTCAAGTCATGTTCCATAACTTAGACCAACTTGGGCACCGCACAGTTACTCCTAACCGTATGGGCTGACTGTAAAATAGTGAAAAGGCATTTAAAACTCATAATAATAATTAAAAAATTAAGAATAATAAATCAACTAGGTCGGGGGTGACAATTATCCCCACCACAAAATTTTCTTCCCCCAGAAATTCACTAATCTGAAAGTTGGTCCAGAATTGAGTCCTTGCACGAATAGAACCAGACAAAACACGGAATTTCTGGGGTAACTATATATTCCCCAAGTCACACCTGACGGATCTAAATTAAACCAAAACTAGTTACAAGGGGATAACATGAGGGGTTTCTCCCCACCATAAGGATTTTACTAGACCAAAAATTAAAACCCAAACACACCACCCTAGGGAGGGGCCCCACACAACAACTCCTAGTCGATCCAGTCCAACTTATACAACACGAGTGAAACAGTTATACCATCAAAACTATGATCTTTTCACACACCAACTGAACCCTATAATACTAGATGAAAATTAATAGAAAGGAAATCTATCTAAACAATGGAATGGAAGTTCCATTAACCTATCTCACAAAACCCAAACATCCCCAAATGAGAGCCACTATACCAAACCATCCCATATAATGGCCAAAGACACTTTAAGGAATTGAATGATTTAGAAAACCAAATATAGACAAACAATACCTTTTGGATTAAAATAGAAAAAGTTCATCACTATCTACCAAGAAAATGATGGACTTACAAGGGATGGAAAACCTCAATAATAGAAAACAGCAATGAAATGTCTTTAAACGTTCCAATCTCAACATGGAACTCAAAACCCAGACTAAGGCTTCACAACCCCGGTAACCTCTGACTGTGCATGAGCTTCACCCTGAGACCTATGGTTGGGGATCTAGTGGCTGACAATTCTCATGCCTCACAGTCAGTCACTAGAATCCTCCAGTCATAGCTTCTTGTTCAGGTGACAATTTTTTCAAAACATCTCCATATCAACCAGATAGTCGCAATGATGAAATGTCTTTAGAGGTTTGTAACAACATAGATTTGAATGACCTAAACATCCACATAGATGTCACACCACTGAACAGACCAATGAACTAGAAGACAAAACAACTACAAATGACTCTTTAGAAACAAGACCTTATGGTATGTGTTGTCTGCCGAATGGGGAACCTGCATGAGATCCAACCACCACAGAATGCACACCAAGAACTAGATCGGCCAAGAATGTCTCATCCACCAACATCTTGAAACATGTTTCACTTGATGAGATAACTTTACCCACAATCATAGAATGAATTCCCCAAATTAAAAGAGGATATTTCATTTGATCTTCTTATGTTACCTACAAAGAAAAGATGAACATCTCTTTAAAGTGGTCAATGTAAGATTTTACTGACCACTAGTTTTGCTGATCATACCGCAACTCTGATGCCTTCCTCAACTTCACCTCCTCAGGTAAGAACCCTTAGACAAAGGTGGCCTTAAACACTTCCCATTTCATCCCAACATGCATCATAGTTAGTGAAACTGAATTCCATTGGTCTAAAGATAAACCCTTAAACAATCCCAGAATAGCATGAACCCTAACAGCCTTGGGAATTCGCAACATCATGAAGATGTTCTCCACTTCCTTGAGCCAGTCTATTAACTCTAATGGACCCCGATCACCATGAAGGATAAAAAACATATGAGAAGGACAAAAAACATGGCAAGAATTGTTAGAAACCTTGGGGACCATTCGAGGTAGTATTATTTGAGAAACATGAAAAAAAATCAAATCCCAATATTTACCAAATTCTTAAACCACGACAATTTCAATTTTATAACTCATTTTACCAAAGTAAGTCATTTAAAACACATAATATTTATTTCAAAAAACATTTCATTTTTTCCAAAACACACTTACACCAGCTAGAACCAAAGTGAATCACAACTTGCACAAAAAATTATGGAATGGGGAACTAGTAGTTATGATTAACATGATGACATGGTAGTGAGTCATGCCCCAAGTAAGCATCAACAACTTAGAGGTATTTAAACCACATACTCAGACTCTACATGGGTCACTACTCCATGTGAAATCACGAAATAACAAAGACTTAACTCCATTGTCATACCTCAATAAAAAACAAACCAGGAAAAAATGTGGACTCAATTCCTAGAAAACCCCTAGTAACTCAGGTTTTGTCACAAGAAGTGGTGATCTGGCACCAACTCAAAACCAACCTATGAATTCCTGAAAATCATAATCTTCATCTACCATACACAAAAATATCAAGGGCCCCTCTGATACCATTTTTTCATGAACCAACCCAAGTCGACCCTGAATTTTTCACCCGAGACGGTCTACAGCAAGGCCCAAAGGGAATTCCTGATCCCCACAGGCTGGAAATTAGTGTTTAGAAACAAGACTAACAAGTAAGAATGATTTGGACCACAAAATAAAGACAAATAAATAAATAAATAAAAACTAAACAACACATATAACCACTAACTACAGAAAGAACATAAAATGCACATACCTACATGTAAGCTTCTAGGTCACCACCCAACTAAAATCCATTTTCAGTCCAAAAAAGATCTATCACTAATGAAACCTGAAATTGAAAAGGTAAAATATTCGTGAGCACTAAATTTCTCAATAGTAATTCCAAAACTAACCACTGAATCCAGGTGATTATTTTCCCAAAATAATCCATAAACACGAGTTTGAAATACATCTATAAAATATGGTTTTCACATTTTAATAAAAAAAACATAATTTCCCCCATTTTAAAATCTAACACAAAGAAAAATCATTTCAAAACCAACTGTCATTTATAAACAAAAAACAAGACAAGTGATACCAAAGATATGCTAAAATAAAATAGGTAAATAGTGCATGTTGGAAATAAACTAGTACAACATAAAGTAAACAATAAATGTAAATAATTATGTAACCATGGGTGATATTAAACATCCATAGAGAACCCCTGGACGTACTCAGTTCAAAACCACCAATCAGTGTATTGTAAATCCCCTAAGTTAGTAAAAAATTGGATTCTAAAAACAGCCTCACCAGTGGCATGACCCACCGAACCTAAGAGAAAATCCAGGGGTTACCAACCCATCTAATCAGGGTTGGTCTAAAACCATCACTCGATCCCCTAAAAGATGCCTAGGAACCCATGATGCAATAGTATAGTGTGAATGGGAGGCCCTCACACACGTGACTCACCTTACCTGCTATCACTGCACTTGCCTACCCCAAACACATACACTCTATATGATAACCCATAAAGGGATATCCCCATATAGAGTCTCCCCGTAAATGTATACATATATACTTGTATCACATACTAACATTATATGATCGAAGGTTCCAACCAAGCCGTCACAACACACAAATAGAAATACCATTTTAGTAAACATTTTTAAATCTCCAACTGGGTACTCACTTTTACTGAAACAAAATATTTTCTATGATCAACACGAATAGAAATTTTACAAAATCATATTCTTACTAAACAAGCTTTACCAGATTTTTGAAAAAACATGAAACTGTATAGAACATGCAAAACACGATTTTAGTTTTACAAATCCAAAAACATTTACATAAAGCATTCCTCAAGCTCTATCCAACATAACACTGAATAAATATTTTATGTTTTAGGTTCCAAGCATGACTTTTAGTTTCATGTTTCAAAAGCACTACCATAAAAGTTTTTTGTAACTCTAGAGTAACATACAATTTTATAAAACAAACCAAACAGCCCTGTAACCCACACATCCACCTAAACATACACCAAAATACAAAAGGGCACATGGTTAATGATTTAATTTATAAAACATTAAATAATCTCATGAAGAGAATAACAATATTTAGAAAATAAGAACCATTTAGGAAACCTGAATTATCAAAGGAATCATAGATTTAAAGAACCATATTTATTTGAGGGCACATCCATGTGTGCACCTAGTTCACCCATGGATATGCCAGCATCAAATGCACAACAAATTTCAAGAGACTATCAAAAAAAAATTCCAAAAAAAATTTCTTTAAAATCAAATCCAAACCTTATTATAATTTAAAGGACATAAAACACTTCCCTTCAAACCATAAATCCCCTTTCTAAAGAATTTTAACATACCCAAAAAGACATGATATAACCAAATTGCACACACCAAACCAAATTCACAAACAAAAAATATCATAAAAACATCACAAGGGATACACATTTCATAGAATACCTAATTCCACTTCAATAAAACAAAGGTATTTCAAAATAATCACCCTTTGGGATTTAAACCTAGGTAATTCAAGAAAATTTCTTTGGAAATATATTTTTTAATAAATTCTACCAACATGAAACTATAATTTTCATCAATCTATAGATATATTATAGTTGATAATGACATTAAGAAATTAATTGAAAACATACTAGCACTAATGTGATGTTTTGGAAAAGAAAATATTGGAAACACCTACCTCAAATCAAGTACGGATGGAATAAAACTCTAATGGAAGGGAGTGAGAGACCTCACTAAGCAACCAAATGCACCAGACAATAGGGATATTGCACGAATCACAAACAGAGGAATTATATTTTTTCTAGCTTGAGGAAAAATACAATAAAATGGAAATGAAACATACCCGGACCAGAAGAGGAGAGGGCTGCCGGTGAGGGGAATCACGGCCATGCCGGGGCAAGGCATAGGCGCTGCGAAGTGGTGCTGGCTAGAGTGTTGGCACAATGAGGGGTTTAGGCTGGAGTTCATGCCCTCATGAGGGAACAACCAAGGGGCACCATGCATGAGAGAGAGGGAGAACGAGGCCATCACGCGAGAGGGAGAGGGAGTAGGGGGTGCCACTTCGGAGGGAGAGGGAGCTGGTCAGTGAGGGGTGGGGAGGTTGGGCTGCCGGACTGGTCGGTCATGAATAGGGTAGAACCATGTGGGAGGGCTCTTGTGCTATGGGAGAAGGGGAGGTGGCGACGCACCCCTAGGGTTTCATTTATTTTTTTTGTTAATAATAATAATTATTATAATAATAAATTAATTACCTAAGTAATCCTAATAATAATTATTATAATAATAATCACAATAATAATATTATTATTATTATTAAAAAGCATAATACTATTTCAATTATTATTATTAACAATTTTTTCAAAATTATATTTTATTTAATTTATATTTCTTTATTTTATGTCATTTTCAATTCAATTTAATTATTTATTTATTTTGAATACCGAGTAGCCGCATGGTTCACCTGTAGTCGAATACGCAAATGAGAAAATTGTAGTTGAACCATTGTACCAGGTACTTTCCACTTATAGGGTCAAGCTGTGTACTTTTCGTGAAGTTTTATAAACCTCGTGCAAGTCGTGTTCTATAACACAAACTCATTTGGGAATCTGCGCAGGCACCACATAGTTACTCTTAACCGTGCGGGGTGACTGCACAACAGTAAAAATGCGTCTGAAACTGAAAATAACAATTAATGTAATTAAAAATAATAAATCAACAAGGTTGGGGTGTGACACATTAACAATTTTATGGCCTAGATGTGAGGAATTTGGGAACAATGAGACATGATGCACCTATGAAAGTGTTAAAGTGGAAAAATGACACTAACCACCTCCTTGATCACTAGAATAGTAAAACTCACATGCAAAGACTACTATTGAAATAGATCGTGAATTTTCAGTATATATTTTTCAATGTCTTAGATCATGTAATATTTCCCATATTAGGTATTTAGCTATAAATAAAAATGTTTGGTGGTATAATTATTATATCCATGGTATATGAATCTTATTCAAGGTTTGAGGAAAGTTTCACCTTATAGATTTATATATTTTTCCCTTATTAGCATTTCATTCGGAATGGATAATCTCTATTTATAAATGAATCATAGAAAATTATATATATTGATGTATCACTTCATATCATGGATAAACCCATGATCAGTAACTAGTGTATGGTTAATTAGGATCTCCCTATAGAAATTAATATAATATAAGAGTTCTAAAATCATGAGGATGAAATTTATTTAAGGGGGTAGGGGTGGGAGAATGTAATGACCTAATATTTTAATATGTGTTCTCCTCTAGTAAAGACAAAAAAATCTTGATAGCCCACTCCACACATAACACCAATCTAGAACAAAATTGTGATATGATAAGACCTTTACAGCTAAGAAATTGAATTAGTAGGTATGAATAAGAGTAACTGATTTAAGAAATAAATTAATATATATGTTCTTATATATAAAGGTTATCTTAAAAAAATTCTATAATTCATTATTCATTTTAAGAATTTAACTTTTTATTTGATAAACTTTTTATTATAGAAAACAAATTATATTATCATTAAATGATTATTTTAATAAAATATAATATTTATTGATTAACTATATCATTATCAATGATTTATAGAACTTTTGAATAAGAAAAAATAATATTTTTTTGTAATTTTATTTTCCTGTGAAAATAGTTTCTCATTTTATTTCATGATTTAAATTAAATGAAGAAATGGAATATTATAGAAATTAAATTTCATAAAATCTTTATCATTTTTTCGATTTAGAATTTCAATATTATTTAAATATAAATTTTTATATTTCTTTATATAAAATATTTATTTTTTGGTGAATATTAAAAATATAGTTTTAAGAAATTTATAACTTCTAAAATAAAATAATGACTTAAAATCAAATGAAACTTTTTTTATTCACTTATATAAAAAATTATCCATGATCACTTTCAGAAAATAAAAATAAAAAATATATTTCTTATTTGAGATCAACATGAGAATATTAGTTAAAAATTTTAATTTTATCTTTTGGAATAATTATAATATTAGTATGATTAAAATTAATTATCAAGATAATGGAGACACAATTTTTGTTAAATTATTTTTTTATTAATATAATATAAATTTTATATAATAAATAAAATAAATATGATTTAGAAGATTTTGCTAATATTATGTTTAAATCCATGAATAATTAAATTAACACTCATTCAATTGTTATTGAGTCTATAGATCCTCTAAAAAGGCATTCTACACTCTATTATTATGAAATTTTGGGTTCATTGACCAAGGAATGGTGTAATGATATCAAGGAAGTTTCAAGGGTATTACCAAAAGTTCCCTTTTTCTCACTTATAAAAGTGGATCACTTCCACCCCTCCATGGATACACTTCACATAAGAATTTAACTTGAATCAACTCCCAACCTAAAATTAATTTTCTCATCCTCAAGACATTGATCGATAGAATTTAGCCTAAGGATTTTACTTCTAAGAAGATCTCTAAGAGAAGATCTAGTCTCCAATGTAAGTATTACCTTTTTTCATAATATTTTCTCTATAATATTCATCTAAAAAATATCTTATATAAATAGAAATTTAATTACATAATTATCATTAATATATCTATATTTTATTATATTAATTTAATAACCATTATATATTCCTCTCAATCCTCTAAGAAAAAAATAACAGTCATTAGTGTACTGCGCAGACTACTTATTCCACAAAGAGATGTCATTTGTTTTTCATTCCACCTATCATTGTTAGTTTTAGGGGTAATATTCATGAATTAATTTGATATGTATAATAAAAATATATTTTTAAATTTTAAACTATAAAATACCTTAATTCCCACCCATTCATTGATAAATCAAAATGTCAACCATGTGTTGTGTAGACTACCACCTCCAAGATGTAATAGTTTTTCTTTTTTCATCATGATTTTCATTCATTATCCAACTCAATTAAAATATTTTTCAACATATTAAAAAAATTTATAAATAATATAATTATCCATTTATTATAAGGACATTATGTAATTCCTTAACCATACTCACCGATTGATATGTGGAGTGATCATGTATGGGTTTGTTTAACCACATACTTGAATAATGATATAAAAATATATCATATATAACTATGGGAACATAAATTATAATAATATTATATGTTTAAAAGAAATAAGTTATTTATTTTTTGTTCTATAATTGTTTTATAATGTTTTTAACTAATTATTAAAATGTCATCTTCGATCTCTAAAACTTTTGAAATAAGATGACACTAATTCAATATTTATGCAAACATATGAAAATATATATGAAAAATAAAAAGAGTAAGATAATAAATAGAAAATATTAAATTAAATATAGAATTATAAATTTCCCAATAATTAATCTAATAAATGAAATTTTATTATTGATTAATTTAGATGTGTTCACAGAATGAATTTGGAACACGGTAAGGGATACTCTGTAGAATTTCGTTCTTTGAGAAAAATTTTATTTTATTGACCCAATTTATTTTAAATATTTTATATAATATCCATTGGATATATTATATCATGGATTATCTTTATTCATTTAATTTTAAGTTCAAATTGAAGATCTCTCCCTTCAATGTGTTTTTATTAGATTTTTTTCAAGGTGTATGGGTTCCTGTCTTAATCACCCTTCCTTAAGGAGTGCTCTGATATTATGCACCAATATTAATTTGTATGGTGTAACTCCTAAAACCTTTAAATATAATATCATAAATTATTATTGGACTTATAAACATTACTTAAACTCATTCTTTTCCATATTATGCGAAATAATTGATGTATACCCTGAAATATAAGCACCTTTAATAACTCAATCTTCGTTCATGGGTTAAAAATTTATCCCTTAGTTTCATTATTCATTTAATATAGTTTATCATATTTATATCTTAGGAGAATAAATTTTTATTTAAACTTTCCTTGTTTATTAGTTTTATTCCTTATTTAAAACTAAACTATGTCCAAAATAATTCTCATCTTCATAAACTATAGTTTCCCCCCTTTTGTATAATTTACCTTCCTACTAATGTTCTCTTTATTAAATAGATACATAATTTTGGGTTATCACATGCGAACATAATAATTTATTTATTATTTTATCCAAATTAATTTTCATCATATCATTTAAAATTTGGTATTTCAATAAAATTAATTTCAAATGGTTTTCCTTCCATGTTTAGTTTTTTGATCTTCCCATCCACCCTGGGATTATACGTACTCTTTTTTCCTTCCTGGTATTTGAAATTTCTCTTTTATGCATGCTCTTTCTTATAAATTTCCATTACATATCTATATATCTCGTTGAATTTCCTTTTCATTGTTGGGTTTATGCATGTTTGTAGTTCTCTTAAAAATTACCACATTAAATTAAAACTAATTTAAGATAACTTTCATATTTTATTATATCATGTCAATAATAACCCTAATAAAATGGGTTTGAACAATGAATATATTAAAAAACTCATTATTTTATCTATAAACCTCTTAGTATAATTTTAATTTTATAAAAATCAATAATATCTTTCCTTCTTTAAAAGATACTTTTGTTTTTTTATAAAATCTCAATCCATAATGTTCATTTTTCTTATTTCTTCTCTATATCATCCCCATGAATTTTATATAATTAAACTCAATGTTAATGACCAATAAACCATTTTAAATAATTAATGTATAAAAATATTAATTCCTTCTTCATTGGGTAATTGTTATTATTTATAATTCGGTTACACCTTGAATCACAATTATGAAACCCACATTCATATCATGGGTTTGAACATGATTATGATCAATGAATGGTTTTTCTTCTTATGTAATTCATATGTATGATTTTAATTTATGATGTGTGTGAATAAAATTATATATCCCTCAAATTCATTGAATAGAGCATTAAATATCTTGACATTTTATGTAAGGAATTGGGGAGTGAAGCTAATCTACTATGGGGAATTGTCCATTATATTTATTCGAATGGGGAGTGTAGTCATTCCACTATGATACTATGTCATCAATGATATTATTCATATTCATCTGTGACTAATTATAATGATATCATTTTTTGATGCTTTCACATATTCAATTACACCACGATATTATGATTTCATTCCCTCATTACGTGTATCCATTGTTATGATCAATCTCTTTATGATATCATTTTATGCCTCCTAGCTCTCATGTTATTAATTATTAACATGTTTATTCCCTTACAATGATTTTTAGATCATCCTTCTGATCATTTCTATTTCCCCAAGGTATCCTATATAGGTTTAAAATATTTATGGGAGTTGAGAGAACAATATGGTGTTTTAAATAATGATAATGTTTTTATGATTATGATAATGAATTTATGTGTCTAGTAATCTAAAAAAAATAAAACTCTCAATCCTTGGATTGTATTTATTGGAAGACTATATTATGAATCATGAAGTAGTAAAGTGTGTTTAAGGTTTAGGTTACAATAAAGGTGATGAGAAATATTATTCCATTACACTTACCTTGTTATTTATTATAAAAAATGTGGGATCATTGAATAAATAATGAACTTATATTGATATTATCTATTGTGATGTAGTTTAAGGTACTAATAAAAATCTAATGGGGGAGATTGAAGAGACCAATGAATTTTGTTTGTATTTTTTAAATATGGACGTCAATATGTTTTTTTTGAATAATGGATATAGATATAAATGAAGTTTGTTGAGTTTTTCCATCATATTTGAATTTGAAAATAGATAGATATGGAGATATTATCTCAGAATACATGTATAGATAGATTTTAGTAAGAAACCATATACCTATGATAGTTTTATAGATGATATTCATTAAAATAAATGACTATTTCTTGTCAATTTTACCTAAAAACATATTAGAATCAAAGAGTTTTAGAAGGGATGGATACCGCTGAAAATATGAAGATAAATTATTAAAGAGGTAAAAGGATAGATATTATTAGGATAATCCATATAAAGACTGTTGATCATGAAGGTTTATCAAATCAATCATGAATATACCTTGGATGAATTTTTGAACAAGTTGGGTTAATGTATAGAATAGTTGAGGTAGTAATGTTTATTAAAATACTAAAAAATAGTGTATACATATGTTACAAGTCTATGAAAATCAATTTGAAGATATTTTGGAACACTTTGTTATTTTTCAAATTAATTAGACTATTCTGAGATGTTTTAGAGTGATTGAGAATACATAGAGATGAATTAATAAGGTTTTGATTTGATTGTAATAAATTCTAGATCTTGTAGATTTAAGGATAAAAATGTCTAAGTATGTATGTTCTCCCTATATACATATTTTTTATATATAAAGGAGTTCAAATTTTCTAAAAGGAATTTCATATGTAAGATATTTGTGTTTTGATAAAAATTGAAGAAATATAGAAGAATACAAATTTTCTATATATGATAGAGATTTATAGTAAATTTATCTATGGAGTGTGCTTAAAATTTGAAAAGGAGTTTCATAATTTTTTTAATCCAATTAATATTTTTTTTGAAGATTACACTAGAAAAGAGTAAATCTAGTATATGTGTTACATATTCTTATGATATATAATATGGTTTCTGGAGAAGTTATGAAATATCACAAATATATTGAATGAATAATATTTTCTTGTAATTTTAGATTTGGAATAGTCCTTAGAGGTTGCTTGAGATACTTAACATATTTATATGATACATGTGATTTTTTGAACCATTTGTAATATATTTTTCTAGAGGAAGAGAAAATGATTCTAATTCAATTATCTTCCTTATATCTATAAGAAAATGCAACTCATTGTGTATCGTAAGATTTTTAAATCATACAAAAGATTATACACTTAGAGAAATTGTATACTTATGATGATTTATCAATTCTAGAATTAATTATTATAGAAATTAAATTATAAGATGTAAGAACTAATATTCAAATGATTAGAATCAAAATTTTTAAATGAGATTTTTATTAAAGTTGAGTGACTAAGAAGTTGATCTTTTCATTGAAAATAATTAATATATTCGAAAAAGAATTCTATGGTTGAAAGAAAAGAAGAATATTTATATGAGAAATAAGAAAATTTCTAGTCACAAAGAGATGATCACACTGTAATTATTTATTGGGAAACTGTTGAAAAGAATAATTTTCAGCATAATGGATGACACCATGACAACGATAGACACTATGAAATATCAAAATTCAAACATATATTTATTTTTATATGGATTTTTAGGAAGCTTTAAATGAATGATAATGAAAATATAATTATAATATATCATTTAGAATTCAAATCCCAAGTTTCATAGAATGTTTGATTATATTTGATGGGAATTAAAAGTGGGAAGATATTATTTATCTACTTAAACGAGAGTAAATTAAGGTGTTTCCATATTCAAAATATGGAAAATATTATTCATTTAATTCTGTGAAAAAAATGTAGAATAATGAGATGAGAAATTGTATGATGAGAGAACTTGATCTAATAATTAGAAGAGATCATATATTCATTGAAGAAAGTGTGAATAAGTTAATACTATGAGTATCAAAGAGAGAATTTGTTAATGATTTTAAGAGAGAAAATCCAGTGGATTTAAGAAAGAATAAAAAATAGTAATTATTATGATAATAAAATTACATATAAGATAATTGAGAGATATAGATATGGTGAAAATTTTGTGCTACTGTTGTTGATTATCAACTAAGAATCTCAGATGATTGAGTTTCTATGATAGGAAAGCATTGTAATATTGAGTTAAAAAACATGGATGACTTACATGAACTATTTATGATTATATTATGGTGTTTGAAGACAATTTAATTGAGTATGAATATATTATTGTGATGATTTTGTGACATTTAGGGAAGAAGGATGATCTAATTCAAGGAGTTCATGGAGAAACATCATAGAAATGGACTACATCTGAATATTTATAGACAAATACAACCATACGACTGATGATATTTCATAGAGATGCTTCTATTGATTGATAGTTGTAAGGAAGTGTATGATAAATACCCATGTTAAGTGGATGATAACATCCAAAACATTTTGTGTGTAGTATAATGGATGATACATTCACAAAAACATGGAATCACTACAATATTAATAGTGATAATCTATGTCTTGAAAGAAGTTGAACACAGTAAGATGTATATTCCCAAACTAGGGTTGAACTGTGTAAAAAAACTTGCATGACGATTGTCACTTGTTTATCCTTTTCACTACCAATGGTGGTGAGTTTTGGAATAATATAAAAAAATTAATACATCTTAAATTAGTTAGAGGTAAAAATATTGAGAGTAAGATTAAAAGGTAAAAGGAGATTTGGTAAAATTTCACACCTGATTCAGTCCTATCTAAAGTAAAAACAATTTCCCTTAGGAAATTAAATAATAGAGAAATAATTTTGAAAATAGTGGCTTCATACTTGGAGTTAAAATGCAATAAACATACCATTTAATAAAGAATTTTCAATTTCTATCAATTTTGATCATTTAGTGACACCCTCTATATATTCTCTATGTTTTGGTTTCACTTTTCATGTTTTGAAAAGTATTGAAATATATAGAAAACACGAAAGTAAAAAATATAATTTTAAATTAATATCTTATTTATTTAAAAAATCATCCCTTAAAGCTAAAATTTCTTATGATGTTAGAAAATTTCCAAAATTTCATGTTGAAGGAAACTCCATATTCAGAACTATATAAAAAATAACCATTTCTCAAATTTTTATACATTAATTAGAAAAATATATCATTACTCTTTTTTATTATAAAATTTTATTTTTCTTTCAAGAATTATTATAGTAATAAATATAACCAAAATAAGATAAGATTAATATATATTAGTTTAAATTAATTGAATGAAACCAAAGAAGGTGAAAAATAACGATAGAAAAATAAGATATTATCAAATAAATGTTAGAACCACCCTTTAGTAAAATAAATTTAAATAATTACATAATAATTTCAAAAAAATTATAGTTCTTGTTTTATCTATACATGGAATTAATTAAAAAATAAGTAGACAGATAAATAAAATAAAATTATAAATGAATCCAAATTCTTAGTACTGACTAATTCATTCTCAAAATATACTCAGAATAGTATAGTATCCCTATATTTTAATATTTTCATCTTTGAAAATAAAACTATTAATAATATTCATTCTATTACAACCTCATTTCCATTCAAACATTTCATTTTTTAAAAGAAAGCAATATTTTTTAATCTGTAACTTAATGATTAAAACCTAGTAGCTATGAAATGTAGAGTGCTAAATTCTATCAAAAAACGTCCCACAATATCAAAATAAAAAAAATTCATGATATGAAACCAATATAAATGATAAATCATGAATATTTTCCATTAAATTTAAAAACAACTTCCCCATATACAATATAAATGAAATTATAAAATTTTCATGAATAATACATGTAACATAATTCCTACTCACCACACAACTCACTCATTCAGTTCTCTCATACCATTGAATCTCAATGACAATAAAATTTAATTTTCACCACCATTAAACAGTATCCCATGATGTATAATCATTCACATGCAACAATTAAACAAACATGGATGATGAAGTATACGAATAAGAATACATATATAATTTAATTTTATATCCCCAAACATTTAGTAATAATATACACCTTATTTAAATAATTTTTAAATCTATTCAATGATAGACATATCTCTAATATAAACAATAAGTTATATCACATTACAGAAAATCCAGTACTTGAACAATATAGAAATGGATGTACTAATCAATCAGTCCCCAATTACAAAGATTTCATCCTAAACATTTGAATGATAATAAATATAAGAATCATTAAAAATATTCACTCCCATTTTTTGAAATTAAATGGTTGATACACCAACCCTATAGATCAATAGATCTCAACCATCACCATATATATTTGGAAATTAGAAATTAACACACCCACATATACCATTCGAAAAAACAATACAATCATAAAAAATTCAATATACCTCTTTAACATATTCAAAATTAAATTACCAACAAGTTTTAGACATTCTTAACAATATCTGGTATAACATAATTTTACTAATCATTTGGACGGAAAAGTACATCAATCAATCCACATTTAAGAAAAAAGATTATGATATTCCAACCAATAATATATTATCATGTTTAATCTCATTATTAAAACCCTCCTAATAGATCAAACTCGACTAAAAAATCAATAAAACTCACCCTAAACACAATTTTTACAACCTCACCTTCTTATAAATAAGAAAAATTTCCAATCCAAATATTATAACACAACATCGCATGATAATTCATCTTTATATTTGACTAAATTGGACACTAATTAAAATTCTATAAGATTAAAACAATGGGACCATATTAAATCTATTTATATTTAATAAATTTTATAAAATTATTATCCTATTTGATTATTAATTCTTTAATGGAAATTTATTTTATGGGATACATGAAATATCATATTCATTTATAATAAAACCAATAAACACTGGTCCATAGGAAAGTATATTGAGTGATTTTTCTTACCAGCATTTATTTAAGTAAATATTACAAAGTACACCAATTATCTATGAATATTATTAATAATATAATAATTTATATCTACATATAATTTTTCACAACTATTTCTTTGACTCATTGTAAAAAACCTTTCATTTTCATTACTTATCACTCAATCATGTAGTAAACATCTACTAATCTTAACCCGATTCTAGGAATTCAATGCCAAAAATTGAAAAACATCCCCATACCACCATGATTTCCATGAATATGGTAATTGTAATAATTAATAAATAATTTTTCTTTCTTATTAACAAATTAATATCTCATAATATATGTTAATAGATTCTTGAATCATTACCACCATTCATCTCTATTAGTCAATCCAATCAAATCAACTTCATTATCGTACATGCTAAATAAAATAACAAAAAACATTATTGCCCAAAAATTTAATCAAAATAAAAATAAGAAACTATTATTCCAACTCTATTTCATATATTTAAAAATCATAAACTATTAAATACCATTAACTTCATCCATATAATATTTAATTAACAAATATAAGATGCCTCTATAAATCAATTATAGCACTTCTATGAATGATACTGTCAATGAGGTTTTGTATCTGATAACCACAATCCCACATACTTCAACTGTTGTAAACAATTTATAATAGTCCATAAAGTACCCATTTTGACACATGTGATGTTTAAATTAATAAATACATTCTTTTAACCGTCAACTTCTATGTACATACCCGATAATGAGACTGATAAAATCCAAAAAGGCTTTTTTGTTAACTAAAAAATTACATATCCAATGAAATTTAGTCAGCCAACATCACATATCAGTGATCTCACTAATAAAATATAATTTAATAAGTATAAATAAATTTAAATCCTTTCTAGTTCACTAAAAAATATACATTCTAGGTATCCTATATTTAAGGATATTTTAATGCTAACATTCAAAATTTTATATATAAATCATAAAAAATAATCACTATTATGTTAATAATACAAAAAAGAATGAGATAATCATGTTTAGATATCTCTATAAAAAATCTCAATTAAAAAACTAGATACGAATACATTATTCAATTCCCTTCTAGTGAACTAAAATCTATATAGATGAGTCATTAAAAGGGAAAACATTTTTCTTCCTACAAAAACAGCATCTGCCTTTATAGTGACTTCCCTAAATATTCAGGATCTTATATCACCATATATCCAAGGATTGAACAATAAGAATTACAATATAACTGATATTATTCTCTCCCATCTAAAAACATGAGAATAAGAACATTAGTTAACTTACCCTTAAGAATATTTCATATTTCTATTAACAAAAATGTAATCTCATACAAAAAAGAATTTTCATAAATGTATATATTATTATAAAGAAAAAGATCCATTTGTGTCTTTTCTAGATAGTTCCAACTATATTAAATAAAACTAACTAAATTACCAAGTTAAAAAAAATTCCTAAAACGTGTTATCAACACTAACTATCTCAACCTTCATAATGAGATTAACTTTAAGAATGGTTATAAGGTAAGGTGAAACAAACTCTGATCCAAAAAAAATTATATTCATGTCATTATTAAAAATAATTAACACTATAATTAATTCAAAATAAATGGTCAAAGATTTAATCTTCACATATAAGATCATAAATATTTTAAAATATATTATATATGAGAAATTCAAAATTCTTAATCAATCTATTTCATGTAAGATATAAAGTGATATAGATGAATTTATTTATCTTTTAATAATAAATATATTACCAACACGAAGAGAGACTAATATATGATTATTTATATTTAAATAACATATATATTCATATATAATACCATATTAAAACCATGCACAAAAATATTATATGTTATCTTAGTTTTTTCTCAAAATGTAGAAACTAATGGTGTATAATGTATTGTTCTAATAGTTATGAACATTAGTCACTATATCTATAAAAATATGATTATATCTTTAGTAATAAAAAATTATTAAAAAAAATTAAAAATGTTCCATAGAATATTGATTGAATATTTATAGATATCTTATCTATATACCTTATAAAAACTATTCCCAAAGTTAATAAAATCAAGAAAACACATCATAATGATTTGAATATACATGATGCCTGCTTCCCTCCATTATACCCAAACTTTATTGTACTTATGTTTCCCATCCATTAGTAATTAATAATACTTGTACTTAGTAGTACATTGGTTTCCAAAATCCTTTTAATATTCTTCTATTATTACTACATAAAATGGTTTTCCTTTATAAAAAATATTCTAATTTACTCTAACCAAACATTACATGCTTCTAATTAAAAAATATATCCAAAAACTATGAGGCCATTATGTCACATCCAAAATTATTGGTAAGTGAACTCCATAATCCCACATTTAATGGTCTCATGGAAATGAAATAGCATTGAATTATTCTAAAAAATATCAAGATACACTATCTCTACACATAACTTGTCTCTTGATACCATTAAAAATAAAATATAATATAAATTAATAAATGAAAAAAATTGTAAAACACAAATATATAAAAAAATATCAAGAATATAATATATCACATATTTAAAAAATATAATGAAATAAAAATATGAATATGTATGAAACTAGTATAGTTTCCTTAATAAAAATTTATATCGGTTGCTACTATATATACTGTTAATCAGAAACATCATCAATACTTAGTAGTCTATATAAAAATAGAGAAAAAAATACATATAGATATGATGGGATGTAAAATAAAACTCATTATAGTCATCCCAATAAGTTATTTTACACTCATAAACAAATAGTTCTGACATGAATCATTAATATAAGTACTACCGATAAAAATAAAACACCACAATAAACATCATTAATGATGAAAATAATATTCACAAATTATTTTATATCATGGATCCCCTAATATCACTATAATTTAGGGTTATTAAATTATATATATATATATATAACATTATTAACTTATGTAATAATATAATAATAAGAAGTCTCCCAATGAAAATTTTCTTAACTCAAGGCTTTGAAGAATATAGGAATTCAAACCATGCCTCAACGCAGACCTTGGTCATAACACATAATCCCTTAATATAATAAATATATGGCTTTATAAATGGATATTAAAATTCTTCCACCCTCTATGAAGATTATATACAATTAATTTAACATGTCCCCACCTATCTTACTTAATTACACCCATATGAATAATAATTCCACCACAATGTAGAAATAATATAAAATTATTATATCATATCCCACACTCCATAAAAATTTCCAGGCCAAATGAATCACCAAAGTGGTACCAAAATCACATAATAAAGAAACACCTCCACTACTACTCTCATATTAATGAAATACCTCTAAACCAAATCTACCAAAAACAAAAATTTATAGGTTATAAAGGAATAAATACTTGGTTCACCATCATCTAACATGATCCCTGAGCTATTGGATATATTTTTTGAAAATCATCTGAATCATTATCAAACATAATCCTAGAATATTGGGTGGGAATAATAATAAATACATAAGTGTTTCATCTAGATTCTTTAACATATATCTATGTGTGATACTGATAATTGATACATGAATTATTTAGGACAATAGAATAGTAATTAGCCCGTAAGGGGCTCCGCATCGCTAGGTTTCCCCCATCACCGCCTTCCTCTCCACCTTCTCGGGCCAACTGTGGTTCTCTCCCCAGCACATTTGTGCAGCGTGTTCGTGGCGTGAGGTCTCTTCCAGTGGTGGGGTTGTTCTTCCTCAACATCCATAGTGAACCTCATCAGTGGTTGTCCTTGTTCTCACCCTAACCTTCAAACTGGCTAGGTTTCCCCATGGCGGCGCGGTGTTGGTCCAGGGTGCGATTTCTAGTTTCTATGTTCTAGGGGGTTGCCATCATATTTCATGTAATCTACGGGGTTTTATGGAGGATATGGTCTCTGAGTGAAATTCTTAAGGTGGTGGCAGGATCTAAATCTTCTTATCTAGCTTTCTAAGGTGACTTCTTCTGGCGATATGGGGTTCAGGAGGTCCCTTTTCTGGTTTGGTATGTGTTTTTTAGCTTTTGAATGTGTTTTTTTGGGTTTTGGTTGTTCGGTGTTCTAGTTGGCCCATGGTGTTGATGATGTTGGGATCTGCCTTTGATTTCGGTAACCCATGATGGATTCTCGGTGTTCTGTATTTTTGGTTCGGGGTGATTTTTGCTGAACAGAATAACTTGAAGCCCAACCGATTTGAGTAAAGTTGCTCAGATTTGAAATGGGATCAGTCGAGTTGAATGCAGTTGATTGTAGGATTTTCCTTGAATACCATATTGAATTCATGATGAACATGATTTGAAGTGGTTTTTTTGTGCACACCAAGTGAGTGATCTCACTTGGTAGTGATGTCTTGAAAATGGTGGTTTTCTGCATGTGATGTTGGTTCTTGTCTCAGATGGCTACGGACAAGGGATTCTGCAACGTTTTCTTACAAAAATATGCTTCAGATGAGGTTTAGGGAAAATAAGTTTCAATGTTTCATGGATTTTTCATAATCATAAGATTGAGAGGTTATGGATTTGGCCATTAGTACCATGCCTGTGCTCTTTGGCATGGGTCATCTAGTCATGCTGCGATGAGATAATAGACACTGGACTTTATGGTTTTTAGTTGCTGGGAGGATCTTCTCTTTTGTAGTGAGAATTGTTTTTTAACATGATTTTTGGTCTGTTAGAGACTTTTTAACTCTTGATTTCATGGTTTCTCACTTTCCCGTAAAAGTGTTTGGAAATAAAAACAGTAATTTTTAGTCAGAATTGACACATGAATGTGTCATCATATATCTCGGGCCCATATTTTCTAGAAACAATAAAAAAAATTACTCTATTGTAACATTGGTATTAATATCCACCAATCAATGAACAAAATTACTCATATAGGAAATGTGACTGATCAAATAAATCACACTTCTAAACCAAGATTAATCTATTAGTATCATTGAAATTCTACATAACAACAATGCTCTATTAGAATTTTCTATAATATTCTAATATATTTAAATAAAAAAAGTAAATTCACAGGTTATTTTCATCTATATAATTCAATCAAGTCATCATAATTGCATCAACATCCAAATTAAAATATCATATACAAATAATCATAAGTCACCCACAACATCCTGATGGGACTCACATACCATTATCATATTTTATCTACATCACAATCTCAAGAAATCCACCACTTCAAATGTCAAAGATTATGCCATCATTAAATTGTTTTCATCACAATAAATACACATCATTCAAAATGAGTCTCAATATATTTCATTATCATTTGAAATTATATAATTTGATTCATAAGGACATAAAAAAATCTTTTATAAAGAAATAATACTCATTTAATGTACATAACCCAACAAATTTATTTTGTGTTTATCATTATGTGCCACTGTAATGAACACTTTTAAAACATTTCTTTTATACAAATTCAATTATTAAAAAAGGGAAACTATTTTCATACCCATGTTCTATAGCCCCATTAAGAGATTTGTGTGTATCATTTTTTCTGCAATTGTCATTGAATTGTGTCCGAACATGTTCATACCAAAAAAATTATTTCAAAAAATTTATTATCATAGGTATTCTAAATGTCCCGCTTGAAGGATCCATTTTTTTATTCTCACAAAAATATATACACAGCAGTATTCAATTTTTTTATAAAAAAATATGTCATCAATTTTATATTTTAATTTTATAAAATACAAAAAATTAAAAATTTTAAAAAATAAAAATTTTATTGGAAAACATGATTATCATGATATATATTTAAAAATCAGGTAAACTCATTTAATCCCTTTTAAAAAATTCTCACCAACCAAAAAACATAAATTTAACCCAAATCAATATATGTATAATATTACTCACCCAAAAATTTGTTATTAATATTTTTACATATAAATATAAGAGTAGGTCTACTTCTTCCCCTTCTCACAATAATTGAATACATGTTTATTTACTGTTTTTAGATTTATATATGTTATAATTTATTATTTAGTGGATCATTGCAAGTCACCCTTATACTGATAAAAATAATCTGACACATTACTATTGTTTCATCATTTAATTTATTTATTAAATTATATATTTTTATTTTTTATTGGTATTGAATATTTCTAAATGTTATGTGTAGAATAAACCTAATGTGAAACAAAATTTTCACTTCTATAAAAAATAAAAATTCCTAATGTTTTAAAAAATAATTGAAATCAAAGTAATTTTTTTATTATTTTAGATATAAGTTTCATGGAGAATCTTTATTTTGATCAATGAAAACCAAAGGTGGTATGAATTTTATCATCAATCCATTTAATTTAGAATATGTTAGATTTCAAAATTAATTATATGATAAGTTCATCCCAAATTAAATAATTTTTTTAAAAAAAATATCACTAAACATATCTAAATTCATGTCATATTATTTAAAATTTTAATTCCAAAAGGTTCATTTCATTAAAAATATTGATAATATAAAAAAAATTTAATTAAATTTAGTTTCAGGAACTATAATTATAGAGAAAATTTGGTTTTCATCCCACTTACCACCAATAATAACATAAAACAATCAATTTGATTGTTAAAATTATTAAAGAAATTATTTTCCACATCAAGATGATCATTTTGAAATATAATAGATCTCCACAATCAAATAAAGGAGAATTTTCACTTACTTAAATAATAAATTAATAAAAAATATATATCTATGAATAAATTAAATTTGAATATACTTTGGATTGTTTTTTGTAATTATTATTGTATTTATTTTAAACATACTCTATGAAAACGTTTTTGTGATTTAGGAAAATGAGGTGTTTCTAATCATGAAAATAATGTGATTCTACTCAAAAATATTCAAATGATGTTTTTATGTTCCTCCATGATTCAAACATCTTGACTACTAAAAGTTTCTCATGGGTCAAGCATATGATTACTATAATTCTTCATGTAGATATAGTTTGTACAAATTTTATGTTATAAAATGTTGATGTTTAATGCTATACAATTATAGAAGTTCTGCATTCATTATGAAGGAGCTCTATGAAGTTTGATCTCAGAAGTGATCATCATATTAATACTTTTACAATGTTCATTTGATAGGCTATTAAAAAATAGCATCAAATGAAGAACATTAAAAAATTCAAATAATAATCAGACTTCATAGTTCAATGAATCTATGGGGCTTCTAGATCTTACCTTGGTTTCTTAGTTTATACACCATCGACCTTCATTCGATACATTTGAAAAGTTTTTATTTTGATCATGGGTTCTTGAAGAGATCATGATAATTGGATCCATGATAAACATCATATAATGATTCATTTTTCTTCGGCGAATGAATTGATCCATGCATGATCATTGGCTCCCTGATCCTGCAATGTATGTCACTTATTCTCATTCCATTGGTCATACAATTTTCACATGAAACGTGATTCTCCTTCTTTAACATTATGGGTATGATTCTATGAACTCCCTTTTCCCTTTTGAAATCCTTCCATTATTTTTATTCTTGGGAATTTAGTTGTCTAGTATCTATGCTTTGATAGCTGTAAGAATTATTTTTTTCATCTGATTGCTTCTTATGTTTGTGTTAAAGTTGATGTGTCTAATATAATAGTGGAATGGGTATTGATTTCTATTGGGGAGGAATTATGCTACAAACAATCAGTTGTTTTTGTGTCTTGGATAGATTTCTTTTCATCCTATAATCACCTAGGACATCATGTTTCATCATGTCAGTATCAGCGTAAAGAGGATCCTGATCAAAATCCATTTCTTCTAGACCTTTCTGATTCTACTAAATTTGATTAACTGTGTAAAAAGAATTTTTCCAATACTAATCCCATCCCAAAATAAGTGAGACCCTTGAATGATGACTGAAGTTTTTATACATCATTGAATGATTGAGACATGAATTGGTCAGGACCAT
Organism: Viscum album; assembly: GCA_963277665.1. Taxonomy (NCBI): domain Eukaryota; kingdom Viridiplantae; phylum Streptophyta; class Magnoliopsida; order Santalales; family Viscaceae; genus Viscum; species Viscum album. The sequence continues at coordinate 5,649,990 of OY728126.1, forward strand.
TCAAATAAAGAAGTTATTATTTTAACCAAAAGGAATTATAAGGGATTCAAATTCTAGATTCATGAATCTAAGAATAAATTCACCAAATCCTACTTCCTATTAAGAGGCTGTTTGAATATGTTATGGTCTGGTTCTATTATAGGCTACAAGAGAGGGGAACCTATATGACTACTTCGAATGTGGACTTTCTAAACAGGGCATGCATGATAGGAATCGGGATTGGGTAAAGATCATGAGCAGGCTGAGTTCTAGAGTGCCAAACTCAAATATTATCACGAGAAACCATTTTGAAGACATGGAGGTAGAGGCTCTAGTGAAGGATCAACAAGACTCAACTCAGGCCTTGTTGAGAATATATAGTCCTTAACCAGTGGATAATCTACCTGATGGGAAAGGACTATGTGAGATAGACTCGGGGATGAGATCAATATTCTTGTCTTAGGTGATATTGTAGAGGGTATTTATGGTATTGGACTCCACAGCCCTATGAGAAAGAAATCGAAGAAGGAAAACCAAGATGAGGGGAGGTGCATTGTAATTAAGGGGAAGAAATCTAAAGGGCGTAAAGATTACTCACACTTACCTGAAATAATGGAGACTATGTAATCTAAGATTATAATGTTTAATGAGAGGGATGATATTACCACTACTAGTAATCATATAGGTGAAATGTGTTCAAAATTTTAAAATGAGTATCAAATGCTTACGTGTGAGGTTTGAAAAGAGAAATATTAGGTTGTTGATGTTAGCGATGTTCGAAATTAGATATAGGAAGACATTGTGGTTACAGATGACTCTCTCATGGCCCCCATCACTGATTTGATCATTCACATAAAGTCATTTCTTGATGATTCAAAGAAGAAAACAAGTAAGGAGATAGAAAATAGTTTTATGACTTGGGATATTATCATTCACTCTGAGGAAGAAATGACAGAGAAGTCTATCCAGATTAAAGATTCAAAAGAGGATGAAAATAGGATGCATGAGAGGTTGATTAAGGATGATGAAAATAAAGATCACTAAGGGTATATTAATAAGAACGATTCCATCTTAATATGAGGTTTCAATGAAAGTAATATCAATTTGAATAAGTTCATTAAAAATTGGGATAAAATAGACTACCATATTGAATAACTTCTCAAGGATGACATAGGCATGAAGGTCTCTGCACTCCAATAGAGTTTATATAGGGATGGAACTTCTAGTCAGCTCAAACATGATTTTAATTATTTTGTGATTTTAGTTGATGTTGGATGAATTTAAATTTTCCACATGAGGTTTCAAAAAACTTCCAAAATTTATTTTAATAATAAAAATTTAATTTATATGTCATCATACTAAAATATTTTAACTCAAAATAATATAGTATATTTGAAAGAATCTTGAAATATTATTTAGATGAAGAAAATTAGATGAAGGAAATCATTTGATTATTAAAGATAGTTAAAATAATATTTATTAAATAGAGAAAATTTTGAAACTCACTATAAATAGAATATTTTAAATGACTATATGGACTACATAATGTAGAGAAAAATATAAAGTTATAATGGATTGATTAGATACAGTATGACCAAACGGAGAAATGATTTTTCATTAGAAATATAAATAGGGAAAAATTATATTATTTATCTAATGGAGGAAACATATGAAGGGAACTGGATGGAGGAAACATATGAAGGGAACTGGATGGAGGAAGCCATGTTTTACAAGACCAACCTAATTAGATGAAGAAGATCATAAAGAGATATAATAAATAACTTTCATTAGGCAGAAATCATTTCAATGCTATTGGAAAGAAAAAATTGGATAGTTAATATATGATACAAAGTCTTGAGAAAATTTACATAATCTTTTTAAAGTATATAAAATTGAAAATTATGAGGTATTCATTAAATTTTCATAAATCTATCCAATATTAAAGGAATATTTGAAGGATATTATTGAAATATATATTTGATGTCACTCAAATGAATAAATTTTTCTTTGAGGCTTCATAATCATTAAATGTGGTCAAATGAAAGTTAAATTGAGAATGAATTTTCAAATTGGATCCCATGCTTACTATGTTATTTTTAGAGAATTTATGTCTATATAAACGTGTGTATACTCATTTTGTTATTTCTATTACTAGAAAGAAGAAGTTATAAAGTTCTTATAGTGTGATTATTTGACCAAAGAATCCCATAGTTGAAGAAGAGGAACCAATCAGAGATACCTGAAATAGGTGTATCAAATAGAGTTCATTGGCCTAAGGAATATTGAATTGAGGTGTATCATATATATTCATAACATATAGTGAATAAGGTTAAAAAAATTAAGTAATATTAGATAAGAAGCTTCCAGAAAGTGAAATTCCAAAAATTAGTTTTTCAAAAAAACATTGAAGGTTAATATTTGTTTGGAACTAAAGCATATGAAAACATTATAACTGATGGTACATATATAATTACATATACGTAGATAGAATGATATTGATGAGATTTGGATCAGTCATATTCAATTAATTATATAGTTAATATCCATGGATTGAGGATAATGGACACAATAAGAAATAGTTACCCACCTTAAGATCAAACCTTATAAAAAGTTTTGTACCTTGCATTATTTATATATATTTTCATTTGAGTGAGGTTGATTTATAATGTTGAGAGGATAAAACATTAACAAGTTTCATGTTTTAATTTCAGGAGAAATGAAATTCTAAAATATAACCACTTATTCAAACCTCCCTTATCAGTGTTTAATATATCCCTGAGAACATCAAGTTGTATTAGAGCACCCATGTTCTCTATGTAAGATCCCTATATTCCTTATCATGGATAATATAAACTCATTATATTAAAGAGGTTTTCCTACCTCTAACATAAAAAATTATCATTTATGAAAATATAGAAGTATAACTTATATTATATCTTTTTCCTGGAGTTGATTTATGCAAATGTTTTAGGTTTTCCCCCATGGAGAAAGATAATACTAGGAATATATTTGAAAAAATAAACCATTAGTTTGATGGAAAATAATAGAATTTTATTCTTATTTATATGTTATAAAAATTTTATATGAATGTGATGCATCTAAAAAATTTTAAGGAAACATGGTGAAAACATGAAAACATCTTCTAGAGAAACATAAATGTGAAGGATGAAGAGAATCAAATCTGGAGAAGCGTGTTCAAAGATATCATGATGTGGGAAGACAAAACCATTGATGACTACTTCACTAGAGATATTGAATTTTTTAAAAATATCATATAATTTATAGATGTCTTGTAAGATTCAAATATCATTAAAAATTTAACAAAGAAACTTTTAAGAAGGTATGATACTCAGTTATATTCTTTATAATATAAATATTATTTATCCCTTAATAGATTAAAATAATTTCTTATTGTGTATGAAATAAGGAAATTACCTACATTTAAAAACATGATTATGGAAGATATAATTTTTGAATTTATAAGGAAGCTAAAAATAAATGAACCAGATCATAAGGTAATTGGCCATAGTGAATCAGTAGATAAGGAATATTATGATAAAATAAATAATAGAATTATGTCTATTATCTCTATAAAATTACTATAAATATAAAGGAAATTAAAAAATATAAACTTAGGATAAAATATTTTGAGTATAGAGGCATCATACATTTTTGAATATAATTCCAAAAAATATTTATAGGTAATGTCCTAAACATCTCAAGCTACTAGAAGAAACCATCCTAAGAATCGCGTCAAATAAATACCCACTAAAAAAATGTCACATGATTGTAATAAAAATGAATGTATAAGAATATAAAATGGGATATCTTGGGTTGATAAAGGATGTTAAAAATACATAACATTAACATGAGTTAAAATTAACTACCATAATAATGATTCCATATACTTAGGGAAATCAAACTCGGGAATATATGATGAATCTCAACAATCTTATACTATAGAAAAAAAATTCAATATAATATAGAGGTAAAATGGATATTTTTGGGGTTATGGGATATATGTGAATAAAATTTATAATGTTTGGCACAACATGTCTCTCACTAGGAGTAAGTAAGATGTGTGGGTGAGAATTAGTGGATGAAAATTAGTAAACTTTATAATGTCAAAATGAAAAATAAAAAAACATTACCAAAACCTACAATACTTTTGAGGAAAAAGAAAAACCCGTTTGGATTCTTGGAGTAAATATTTGGATGGGGTGACAAACCAGGTCACTATAATGATGATTTTATCAAAATACTTCTAGGGAAATTTACCAATATCGGAAAAGAAAAGGGGTCTATGAAAAATAACTTGAATAAAAATATTTTACTATATATACTTCTCTAAATGATATAAAAGGAAATAGACCATGTATTGTATATGTTATTTGTTCCTCAAAAATGATATATGATGTGAAAATCATGAAAAAATAAATAAAATGAGTGAGAATTAATCACATTTGGAAATGATTGTGACTTAAAAATAAGAGGAAATGACATGGCTGAGATTTAATCTCAAAAGATAAAGCTAATGGAAGTTTTATTTTTTGATGAGATCAATAAAAACTTACTTAGTGTTATCTATCTCTATGATTGTGTTAAATAATTTTTCTATAAAAATTATTCATGTGGCATCATATGTTTAAAAATTAAAAAAAATTCACTAAGGTAGAAAGAACTGGTGATAATATATTCTAGATTATATATCATAGTAATTATTCCTATTTATGTGCTAAGGATGAATACAAGCCATGGTACTGATGAATTGGGAATGTTGTATATAATTTTATGAGAAAAAGTTCAAATGAATATGCTAAAATATACATACCACAACTAGAGAGGGAAAATGTTTCCATTTTCACAACATGAAAAAAGGAAGGATAGTTAGTGGAAGAGAAAAGAAACTTAAAATCCAACACCATACACAACTTCATATCATATAATCTTATCTATGGGGACTGAATAGATAACTATAAAAAGGGTTATTTTTTACTTTGTAAATTTCATTGGTAATCCCACTTAGATTACCAATATAATGTTTAATAAACATAAATCATTGGTTATAAAATATTTTAGAAGTTTTAGAAGGGATGATAAGAATGATTTGGGTATATATATATTGAAGCGAAGAACATAGGATGAAAAATTATACACTAATAACTCTTTAAACACGTACCTAAAGAAACATGAAATTAAACACTAATACAGTTCTCTCTACACTCCATAAGAAATTTGAGTAGTAGATAAGAAAAACAAATTTTTAGTTAAAATGGGAAGAATCATGATCACTGAATATAATTTTTCAAAATTCATCTGGAAGAAAGTTGTATGCATAATTGTTCATGTTCAAAATAGATATCTTCTTTAACAAGAATAAAAAAATAACACCCTATGATATGTGGTACAAGAAAAATACTATAATGAAATAGTTCATGTTTATTGGGATTCCTTACTTACTAAATAGAAATACTATTTATTTATGAAAGTTTGAAAAAAACAAATCTTTATAATTAGATTTAATTGGATATTTGTCTAAAAAAAGATACAAGTGATAGAATAAAAAAAATTAAATAATCTATTTGATTCCTTTAATGTAAAAGTTATTAGAAACTAGTATACATTAAAATAATTATTTATTATTACAAAAAATAATAGAATATTTACATCCAATTAAGTTAATAAGAAATAAAATTACTTAAGCCCAGTCTTTTACATGTTGATTTTGACTAGTACAATGATAAGGAAATTAGGAATGGAATAAAACTAAAAAAAATTAGAATTCACAAGAACAAGGTGAATCTGATTATATTATTGGAGAACATAAAGTTCTTATTTAGAGTATAAGGAAATTTAATTTTGAAAATCAAACATCACATATCACATATGTAGACCCACAATCTAATGAGGATGTTGTTGAGTAAACAGATTGGCTAAATGTGATGAAGAATTAATTGGAATAAATTGAAATAAATAATACATGATATCTTATTCCTTGATTGAAAGGAATTTATGTTTTGGGAATAAAAAACTTTTTAAAAACAAAATCAATGAACAATGATTAATTTCAAGAAATAAATTATATCTAGTTTATAAAGGCTATTTATATATAGAAAGTGTGGATTTTAATGAAACTTTTTCCCCTATTAAAAGGTTCAAAACTATATGAATGTTTTTGGTTGTTTCTTCTCATCTAAATTTATAGGCCTTTCAGATGGATGTTAAGTCATCATTATTAAATATATAAATTTAATACGATATTTATATTAAGAAAACTAGGGGGTTCATAATTGATAATTTTGAAATCATGATACATAAAATAAATAAATCTTTGTATGTGTTAAAATAGGCCCCTCGTGTATCGTATTAAAAAGCTGGAAGTTTCTTGATGTAGTTGATCTTTTATATTGTAAAATATGATAAACACATATATATGAAAGATATGAGTATAGATACTCTGATTTTCATTGTTTATATAGAAGATATAATTTTTTTCTAGTGAAAATGATAAATATGTTAAATATTTTTCTAAAATAATGAGGAACTTAGAAATTTCAATACCCATAGAGTGAAATAAATTTTTGGGATTGAAAGTTCAATATAAATTAAAATACATCTTACTCTCATAAAAATTATTCTATCTAATATCTATAAAAAAAATAGTTATATAAATTCAAAGGATTTATCTATGTTTATCCCTATTTGTGTGAATTAAGTAATTATGAAGCTATAAAATGTTTATATACGAAGGATTTATGGAATTTGATGAGAATATCAATGTTGGTAATACTTTAATACTGGTCATTTCACATAATGTAACTTTTTTGAAAGATATAAGAGTGGTCTAATGTCATCACACATGTTTTAATCAAAAATAATAATCAAGAATGTTAAAGGAACATAAAACTATAGTCTGATGTATGGATGGAATAAAGAATTGACTATTCATGGATTCAATAATGTAAATTGGATTGAATATTTCAATGATAAAAAATAATAATTACGAGGAACATTATTCTTGGGTGAAAGTGATTTTAGATATAATTATGAGAAATAATGTTATGTTACTTCTAGTATAGTAGAATAAAAATATTTTTCCACCACCTAATCATGTACACGATTGATATGGTTGGAATTTTAGTTGAACTATTTTGTGGTGAATGCTGAAAAAAATATTGATTATTATTTTTGATAATCATGGATCCATTTATCTGTCTAAAAATAATTTGAATAATTCCAAATCAAAACACGTTTACTTATATATAATTTCATTAAGGAGAAATTTCATATTGGAGATGTAATTCGTGAGAATATTACAAGGAAAGAAAAAAATTGCTGATGTTTTCAGCAATTCTTTATCAAGGGAAAGATGTGAGGTATTTAGGAAGAAAATGTATTATTAACCACTACTACTAAATTAAGAAATTTCTTGAGGAATCCTTGATGATTTTTTTGATTCTATTAAAAAATTAGTAGAATAGTTAAAACCATGTACTCTATCTTTTATGAATATGAAGTTAGTGTTATTCAATAAATAGGGATTGTATAAAAATAATTATCACAAAATTTCCTATCATTGAGGGATGTAATTCCTTAAAAAAACTTTTTTATACTAGTAATGTGGTGTTAAGACAAACTCTATGAGAAAGAATATATTATGATGGAATTTGAGAAAAAAATTGATCAAATAGTTTGTAAAAATACAAAGGATGAGATATAAGATACATTGGGTTGTTTTGTGATTATTATTATACATTTTGTCAACATGTTGTTCTGGAATGTTTTTTTTTGTTTCTGGAAAATCAGTAGATTCTATTAGAAGATGTTTGGTTTTCCACTAATACAAAGTTATATTAATTAGTACCAATCCTTATATTTTATAAAATCATGATTACTAAAAGTTTATTGTGGTTCAAGATGAATTTCAAACATTTTTTGCGGATAAAGGTAGTTTTTAAAAATTTGATGTTATAAAATTTTGATGTTTCAAGTAGTATAATGTTCAAATTTATTATGTCACAGAGCAGTAGAAACATGAAATCATATTTATGAAGTGATCATTATATGGAAACTATATTGACTTAGGTTTTTCATAAAATGGTATTGAATATTTTTAGATGAATATACATTACATTAAAAAACAAATCCCTAAGGATCGTAGTAGTCTATTACCTTTTTAAACCTATAACACATTCATCTAATTTGGTAAAATATCATCAACATCTCCGATAATTATCTTCCCCTTTATTATTCCTACATAAATCCATTCTAAATAGATTAGGGAAAGGTAACATAAGAAAGGGTGAGATCATATGATTAGTAAGGATAAATATGGGAGATACATAAAAATTACATATGGGTTTTAAAAAATGACCATAACTTTTGAAGATCACACCTTGCATGAAAAATATCTTATATATGAATCTTGATATAAAGATTGGCAGTTCATAAGACATGAATTATAAATGAATAAAATAACATAATCAATGAGATCATAATATTGACATAATATTTACATATAAACTTGTATCTTTTTTAACACTCATAAATATGAACAGGTCCAATCATTAATTTGAGGACATGAATTTGTACCCCTGCATAAACATATGGACATGAAAACGAAGTCCACACATGAAATTATATAAATAAACTAGTTCTGCACACATTATTGTGAACATGAAATAAGGTTCATGAATAAAATATAAACATTATGAGATATACATCCTTACCCAATGAATGGGATGGAGATATAGGTCCCACCCATCAAATAATTAAGTCATACATATATGTTCCAGAAGATCATAAATCATTCATCATGTCAGAAATCTGGAAAAGAAATGGTTTTTGTAAAGATTTCATCATATAAAATCTCATTGAAAATTAAGATCACTCATAAAAATAATTCCACTAAAACATAAACCATTCATTTAAATAATATGAATGGTATCATTGGATCATATCCCCTGTAAGTCAGGAGTAACACCAACAAAAGTTATCTTAGAAAGAAAAATAATTTTAAAGAACTTTATAAAACATTTATTGAGGTAAATATCTATTCTGATTTAAAAAAAATAATCATAAAATTTTTACCAAACATTTTTCATTGAATATAACTTTTAAAAAATGTAGAATAATCTTTTAAAACCATTATAAACATATTTGAGACTGTTTTCCTTGAAAATTATTAAAAGATTATTTTTGAAAACAGTTTTAGAAAATATGGTTCTTCAATAAAAAAATACCTTTTTAAAAGAGAATAAAATTACATGAAACTTATAATATCATTAAAATAATTTTATTCATGATAAAACATGTCAAAGGTAATTATATACACCTAGAAAATGAATATTGGTGAATATAAGAACATGTGTCACAATAAAGGAAAATTGAGGCGAAATTATCTTATTGATTTCGTAACTTTTGAATTATAAACACCATGAATGATATATAATTAAATGGTTATGTAAATAAATATGAATTTAATGATAAATTTAATAAATTACATTTATGGGAAGTATATACACTACACAAAATAAACAAGTAGTGATTAAGTCATGAGTCCCACAAAAGAAAAAAAGTGAGACTGAAATCCCTTACCTTAAGTTTTGAATTGCTTTGTATATGTTCAAAAATCCTTTATAATAAATATAAGTTCATTGTAAATACACCACATAATAATATTCACATATATATAATACATAATATTATTTACTTATGACTTTATGTTACTTTCTTATTAACAATTCCTTGTTAAAGTTAAGTATAAGGCAATAACCAATTTGTTTTTCATACATGTTTTGATTTTTTATTCATGGTAATCTTTTATAGATCATTATTTAATAATATCTAGAGTGATAAAAATTATTTAAATATCATAGATATTTATTATATATCTATTTATGGTGATTTAAAAAATTTAGGGTTAGAAATTTAAATGCGTCATTCATGGAGAGGATAAGTTGTACGTATGCATGAATGTTATTTTCATTTTATTGTTAGATTAAAAGAAAGAATAACATAAGATATATTATCATTATAGAATATTTTCTTATAATATATATCAAATATTTATATTAAGACCATTATTTACTCATTCCATGTAATTTGAATTAATCACATCGCTTCGCGAGATAGTAGTCCTTTGTACACATGAATGGCGTTATCGTATTCCCTAAAAATGGAAATCATGATGTTATATGTGATATAAAAATTAAAGTATCATAATAAAATCATAAATATAATATATATAATATATAGAATATAAATCTTTCATTATTACCAACCTTGAATGGTGGTAATGGAAGAACGAAGAACATTAGTATACCATGTAGTAGTCATCCTTACACACAAATGATGATTGCACATCCTATTTGACAGATGTGTGTGATGTTTTAGGAAAAAATCATAACATAAAAATATAAAATTATATTGATGCTATTTAGTTATTATATAAAAATTATTCAAAAATAATTTAAGGGGTTTAAGGAAGAAATAAATCAAAAAAATGTTCTTTCATGAACATTATCTCTTCATCAGGTATCTTCTTTTAATTTTCACAAAATAACTTCCTTACTTGGATTTAATCCCAAATTAAGTCCTCTAGGATGAAGGTAGGTTATTTTGGATGATATTGTTTTAGGTTTTTTCGGAACCAAATTGGTTTTAAAATGTGAAGAAAATAGAAGTAGTGGTGCCCTTTTATAAGAGATGGGAGGGGCACTCTTTGAATTTCTCAAAATATTAATTTATAAAAAATTAAATCTCAATTCAGAAACCACAAGAAGGTAATGGATTAAAATATATGATAATTTTAGGTTTTAATATCACTGAATAATATATTTTAGAAAAGGTTCGGTTTTATTTTAAACCTTATCATTTTGATTAACCCTTAGTTAACCTATTTTAATTTTAACTATGATAACAAATGGTTCAATATTAAAAGGATATAATTTTTACATATAAAGTGTAAATTGGACCATAAATGTCCCATTTATTATTATTTAGAACATATATCATTAATTTTTTCCTTATATAATATTTTTATAATTTTTAAATAATTTAATAAAATATTATTTTCATAAATATCATTAGTGAAAATTTTGACACAATTCATTACTTTAAATTTAAGAAACTCAATATAGCAATATAACTTCAAAAAAATTATACACCCCTAAAAATTCATATTAACATATAAAATTATTTTATAACCTTAATTAATTTAAATAATATTTTTTTAATATTTTTCATACCACTTAATTGGTTTTTTTCATTAATTGAAATATTACTGCATCATCATTGTGTAATAATATATAATGATTATTTATATACTAAGAATAAATTAGACTGATGTATGAAATAAATTTATATTTTATTATAATATATATAGTTAATAATATATTCTATTTAACCCCATATTAAAAATATTATTCTTATTAAAATTAAGAGTGTGACAGTTTGTCAATCCCTTTGATTTTAATAATATCTAAGTCATTGTCTGGTACAAGTGTCATTAAATAATTTAATCTAGAACCTTACATGTAAGTTTTTGAAATGAAATTATCCAATAAAATTTTGGTATGTTTTAAGGGTCATTTTATAGTCTTTATCACTTTATTTTTATCCTAAATTACCCAATTTACCCATCAACGTGATAAAAAAAATTCAATGATACTATTCATATTGGAAAAAAATAAAAGGGACCAATTTTATAAATTTATAAATTATAATTTAAAATATGTAATGAATTTTAAAATTTTAAAAATATAAAATTGGATAAAATTAATTTAAAATTAATCTCATGGATGAGGAAATAAAATAAGGTTTTAAACTGAAAACGTTCAAAACATTGAATTTTTTATTAAAAATTGATATGAAATTGAATTTGATAAAATAAATTATATTAAACAAAATAGAATTTATATAATTATTTTTTATAACCACTCTAAAATATAATTTAACATTTTAAATTATTTTCATGAAAAATACAATTTCTATTAAAGTTTAGTATTTTTTACTACTCATCAAACCATGAAACGTATCAAAAAAATACAATAAATTCAACCAACGTAATTTTATATATCGTTATTTCAAAGAATAAGTTTATTTTTTCCAATATAATTTATAAAAGTGTAAAATGTTAGTTTTAAAACAATTCTTCCATTAAAAGGTGGAAAATCACCTTTTAAAGAAATGTAGGATTTAATGCATAAAAATGGATTTTTACTTATTTCATGCCCTTAAAACTTACTGAATTTCATTGAATATATAACATATAAATTTAATTAATATCATTCACCAAAATTATTTAATTTAATTTAGTAATATAAAATTATTTTGTGGGAATAAAAAATATTTTTCATAAAAAACACATCTATTATATTCAATTGGTTTTTACCTTCATTTATAATTATATTATCACCATACAATTCATGTGTATACCATATTTTCATAATTTAGTAAATACTATTAATTATCTACATTACAATGGCTAGGTTATTACTATAATAATAAATAATATATTTTTATTTGGTAAAACTCAGTCTTGCGTATAACACAAGCTATCTTAGGAACTCATTGTTATGTGTTACATAGGACACAATTAATCTTTAATATACCAAAATCCAAACTCTGTGTGGTTTTTAGTGAAATATTATGTATAAACCAAGCATGAATTTTTGTATCGTTCAACACAATCCATCAATGTATTTTTAATTTATTTAAAAAATAATAATTCCAAGAAACATAGGATGTTACATTTTAGCCCCTTAAAATGAATTTCTATATCAAAATTCATCACTCTAATACAAAAAATGAGGATATCTTTGCCTCATCATATATTGAAGTTTCCATGTAGCTTATTCAAACTGGTGGTTTCTCTACAAAATTCTAATAAGACCAGTGGTCTTGCTTTTTAGAACATTATCTCTATGATCCATAATTTATAATGGTTTATCTTTATAAGAAAGATATTTATCTGATGGTATGAGATCTGAGTACAATACATGTGAGGGATTTGTTATGTACTTTCTCAAAAGAGATACATGGAAAAAATAATGAACTTGATAGAGATTTAGTGAAATCTCCAATCGATAGGCTACTGTTTTGATACAATTAATAATTTAAAAGGAAAAGATAATCCATGTAATTTGAAATTGCACTTCAATTTCAAATTTGGTTGTTTGAGAATTTATTTATGGTAAACCCACATTATAAAAAAGATCAATAAATCCTCCTATTAAAAATAGGTAAATTAAAAGACAAATATCACCACATAACTAAGATTTAGATTAGGATAACCCTAGTAGAAATTGAATCATGGACATGAAAGATAATTATAACTACCAAGTTCTTATGGAGACAGATATTGAAAATTTTAATTATAAAGTTAACCATCAATGAATGGTAAATATGTGATAATCTAAGGAAACATTTGATTCATGAGATTTTAAGTTACTAGGATAACATTTTATTCAAGATAATTTTCCTAATATCAAAGAATTTTCACAATAAGTTATACTAACTAGATTTTATTACCTTTTTAAGTACAATATCATCCATCGATTATCCCTTGATCAATATTTTCTTCATCTATTACTATAATATGTGAGATTGAAATTTTAATTCTTAAAGAACTAGTGGATCATAAGATTTATAATGGGATGATAAGTCATTATTTTAGTCTTTATTTATCATCAGAAAAATTGGTTAGTATAGGTTATCCAATACGCATAAATTTTCATGTGTTGAAGTAATGAATTAATCTCTAAAGCCTCATCTAAAGATCAACATAAAAAATTTCATAAATGGTTACCCATATAAACCTTCTAAAAGATTAAAATCCAAATCTTTTGAAATAGGGTTACTAAATTTAAAAAAACAACATATCACTAATTCCCTAAAAAACATGATGTAGATCATAATTTTCATGCACCAAACATGTGAAGACCATTATCATGTATTATCTTGAAACATGATAATAATCTAAAAATCCAAATTGATTACACACATGCTTCTTCATTCATTATACTCTAAATTTTCTTTTATGAAAAAAGTTTCATTGGAAACTTTGGTTCACATTGTACTGATAGAATATGTGATTTCATTATTCCAAAATACAAGTAGATAATCACATAAAATTAAACTAATGGATGAACAATAAGATTTTATAAGGATTATTCATTCAAAATAAAACATAAAATTACTAAAAAATGATAGGAGGATAAGTATTCAATAATTATCATGGATTACTTAATCCATTATGAGAGAATAATATTTCCATTTTTTCTTTTCCTTTATAGGTTATTGTTTATTATCATCTATACTAACCCCTTTATTTGTGAATTGATTTTCATAGTGTCCAAACACTTTGAATTTATAGAACTGTAGTGTGAGTGGTCCATTTTTTTGAGATTTCTCACCCTTAATTTCATTTGTAAACCTCTTTGCATCACTGTGACACTATTCTTCTCGATGGTCGAGCTTCCCAGAAATTAAGAATCTTCTTATTCCTTTAAGGCATTCCACTAAGTGTTCCTTCCCACATTTTTTGAAAGTAGGAGGTTGAAACCTTTTCTACCCTCCATGTTTAAAACCACTTGAGTTTCCATTAATATCCATCTTCATTTTCTTATCACCAAAACATTGTGGGTTACCAACATCCATTTCCACTTTTAGTTCACACCATTTTATTTCTTCAAATATTTCGATGTCCCTTATGGATAATGTTTTTGGAATATTCTTTTTAAAACACTAAATAATTGATAAATTTTACTTATAGTTTGAATGATAATTTCAGAAGCATACCTCACAAATCTTGTAAATTTTCTTTCATAGTTTCCAACAGATTCATCATCCTTTTGTTTTGACTAAAAGAATTACTTCTTAATTTTCATATAAATAATAAAAAGAAATTAATTATTGAAAAATAAGTTCTTTAAATCATCCTAATATAGGGAGTCTTTTTCTTCTTCTTACCTCGTATTATTGATAAATTTCACCTATTGAACTGTTTCACCTTATAGACTTTTAACCACTATGAAAACCTTTCCATGTCCCATGAATTGAAGAAAAAAATATTTTACTAATGGTGTTGATCCATTTATAAGTAGGTATTGGATTAGAAGACCCACTGAAATAAGGTAGAAATTGTTTCATGATGACTCAACATAATTTTTTCCCTCCTTTTCTCATTTTAAAGTCTAATATGATTCATGTCTTGTGTGATTATAGTGATAAAATTTTCATTTTAGATCCCATAACATCTAATTGCTCAGGGTGACAATTTTGGAATTTCCTATTTCATTCATCACTAACATGATTCCTTTAGGTTCCATCCATTGGTGAAAACATAAAACAATAGTGTGAGAAACACTATTCATACTATAAAAAATACATATTCATGGGAAATTGATGATAACATTTCAATCTATAACACCTTATGTTTAACATAGGTTATTCTTGATAATTAAGAAAACTATAGTACTATTAACAATATTTATACTTATACTTAGGTATATTTCTAATGTTTTATCATCCTAGTTTCCAAAGGTTGAAAAAACCATTCCTATGATACAAACTATAACAACCGATTTTTTCATTTATGGTTATTAAATATTTTTAGATGAATATTCATTACATTACAAAAACACATGAACAAGGAATGTAATAGTTTAATACTATTAGAAACCTAGAACACATTATTTTAATTTTGTGAAAGATCATCAATGTATCCCATAAAGATCTTCCCCATTATTATTCCTACATAAAACCTTTCTTCATAACCAGTGAAAGGAAACATAGAAACTATAAGCTTATATTCTCAGTAAGGGTAAACATGGTAGATAGATAATAATAACATAAGGGCATGAAAACATAATCATAACTATTAGATATCACACCATACATGTTAGAGATCTTATATATGATTCATGGAGTAATGATTGGTAGTTTATAAGAAATTAATTATAATGGAATCAAATAATATAATCCCTGAGATCATAAAATTTAGATAATACATGAAATTGTGGCATAGAAATAAAATTTTAACCTTTTCAAATTTCATAAATATAAACAGGTTCACTCTTTAAGATAACCACATTAAATCTATCCCTTTCATAAATATGTGGACATAAAAACAAGGTCCATACATGAAATTATGGACATGAAAACCATGTCCAAACATAGTTTTTTTAACCTAAAATTTTGTTCACACATAACATATATACCTCATGAGTTATCAGTACATACCCAATGCATTGGAGGGATATATAGGTCCCACAAATCACATAATGAAATCATACATATATGTCCTATATGATCATAAATCATTCAACACTTCAGAAATCATGAAAAAAATGGTTTTCATAAAAAATTCATCACAAAATATCTAATTGAAAAGTAATAGGACTCATAATCATAATTATATAAAAACATAAACCATTAATTGAAATAATATGAATGATATCCTTGGATTATATCCCCAATAATTCACAAGTAACCCCAATAGATGGCATCTTAGAAGGAAAATAATTCTAAAATATCTTTTTTGAACATTTACAGAGTAAAATATCCTTTCATCTTTGAAAAAAAAATTAAATAATAAAATATTTTTCTAACATTTTTCATTGAAAATAATCCTGAAAATACATATAATAAGATTCTAAAACCATTTTTTACATCATTGAAATTGTTTTCCTTGAAAATTCCTAAAAGATATTTTTTCAAAATATTTTTAGAAAACATTGTTTTTGAATAAAAAGAATTTCAAAATGAAGAGATAATAACATTACATAAAAGTTGTAATATCATGAAAAGAAATATATTCATGATATAACATTTAAAATGAAACTATATAAACCTTGTAAAATAATATAGGTGAACAACATAACATGCGTCTCAAAGAAGAAAAATAGAGACAAAATTACCATACCAATTTGGTACCTTTTGAACCATAAAAAACATGAAAGAGATGTCATCAAATTTATATTTAAATACCTCTAAATATAATTATAATAATAATAAATTACATTCATGGGAATTATATAATTCACACAAAAGAAACATGTTTTGTATAAGTAATGTGTCCCTCATAAATAAAAGCGAGACAAAAATCCCTCAACTTAAGTCTTGACTTCCTTTGTATACATTCAAACATATTGTATAATAAATATATGTTTATTATAATTCTACAAAAGAACCATATTCATATATATAATACCATATATGATTAACTTATGACATTATATTACTCTCTTATTAACAATTCATTGTCTTAGTTAAGTTTTAGGTAATAACCCCTTTGTTTTTTTGTACATGTTTTAACATGTTATTCTTGGATCTATTACATTGATCATTATTTAAACATATATATAATGATAAAAAAGATTTAAATATCCTATATATTCATTATATATGTATTTATAGTGATTTTTAAAAGTTATAGGTAGTATATAAAATACACCATTCATGGAGATGGTATGTTGTACGTATACATGAACATTGTTTTCACTTTCATGTTGGATGAAAAAAAGAAAATTATATAATATATTATCATTTTAGAATAATTTTTTTTTCATTTATATCACATAATTTTATTAAAAATATTCTTAATACAGTCTGTAACGTGTGAACGAATCGCATCACTTCGTGAAGCAGTAATCTGTCGTACCCATGAACGACGTTATAGTATTATAAAAAATGGAAAACAGTATGTTATTTGTGATTTAAAAATTAAATAATAATAATATAATCATAAAAATAATATATATCAAATATTAATTATAATTATATCATTATTCCCAACCCTAAAAGGTGGTAACGGAAGAATGAACAACATCGGTTTGTGAGGCAGTAGTTTGTCGTACACATGAATGATGATTATGTATCTAATTTGGTAGATTTGTTTAAAGTTGATGGTTGTTCCCTTAAAATAAAAATATCTAAGTAATTTTAAGATAATTATTTTATTAAATAATCATAAAATTAAAATAATTGTAGGGGATTCAAGAATAAATAAAAAAACACTTGTTGATGAATGTTACCTCTTCTATGAGTATCTCCTTTTGATTTACACCAAAGTACTTACTTGGTTGGATTTATACCCAAAGGAAGGATTATAGGATGAATTTAAGGAATTTTTAGGGATATTTGGACAAGGTTTTTTAGAACCAAATAGGTTTTAAGGTGTGAAATAAAGGGATAAAGAGGTTCCCATTTATAACAAATTGGAGGGGCACTATTGTAATTTCTAAAAATATTAATTTATAATAAATTTTATCTCAATCCAAATAAATCCCAAAGGATATTTAATCAACTCTAAGATAATATGAGGTTTTAATATCATCAACCAATATATTTTAGACAAGTTTTGGAGATATTTTAAACATTATTATTTTGATTAACACTTAGTTAACCCATTTTAATTTTAACTATGGTAACAAATTTTTCAATATTAAAAGGTTGTAATTTAAACACATAAAGTGTCAATTGGAACCTAAATTTTCACTTTGTGATATTATATACCATATATCATCCTATTTTTCCTTATATAATATTTTTGGGCTTTAAAAATAATTTAATTAAATATGTTTTTCAAAAACTATCATTAGTGTCAATTCTGATAGTATTCATTACATTGACTTTAAGAAAATCAATACAGTAATATAACTTCATAAAAAACATTTAATACACCCCTAAATATTCATATTCCCCAATATAATTCTTGGATCACCTTAATTACTTTAAATATATTTATTTTAATGTTTTTAATATCACTTAATTTATTTTTTCATTAATTGAATAATTATTGCATATTGATTGTGTAATTATTTATGATAATTATTTATTCATTTAAGAAAAAATTCATTTTCCTTTTTTTATATAAAACATTAATATTTCATAATAATATATACAGTCGAGTGTATCTTCTATTTATCCCCATATTAAAAATATTATACTTATTAAAAGTAATAGTATGATATTTTTTCACTCGCTTGGATTTTAATAATATCTAAGTCATTTTCATCATCAAGTGTACATTGAATAATTCAATTTAATACCTTAGATGTTAAGGGACCAACTAAAATTATCCAATAAATTTTTTTTCAACTGTTTGGTTCATTTTGTTGTCCTTATCACTTATTTTTAAACCTAAATTACCCAAATTACCT
Organism: Viscum album; assembly: GCA_963277665.1. NCBI lineage: Eukaryota > Viridiplantae > Streptophyta > Magnoliopsida > Santalales > Viscaceae > Viscum > Viscum album. The sequence goes on from OY728126.1 coordinate 5,669,135, forward strand.
TTTATTGTGGTAATAAAAATTACCAATTTTACTATTCATATTAGTAAAAAAAAAGGACCTATTTAATAAATTTTTACATTATTATTCAAAATATGGAAACTATTTTACAAAATTCAAAAAAAAATGTAACTAAAATTAATTTAAATTTAATCTCATATATGGGGAGAGAAAACAAGTTTTAATATGAAAATGTTCAAAAGAAATAAATATTTTTATATCCAAATTAAATTTTAAATTAATTAAAATAACCTAAAATAGATTAAATGATATAAAATTTATCTTTTTATACTTTAAGACAAATCAAAAACAAAATTTAACATTATAAATTGATTCGACGAAATATCTATTTTTAATTAATATTTAGTATTTTTCACTATTTATAAAAACATGAAACTTATCAGAAAAATAAAAATAGTTAAAACAAATTAAAATTTGATATCCCAATTTTAATGAATAATTTATTATTAAATCATAATTTATTAAAGTGTCAAATTTTAGTTTTAAAACAAGTCTTCCATTAAAAAGAAGCAAAACTGCATTTAAGAAAAATATAGAGTTTTATGCATAAAAATGGATATGTTCTTATTTTATTCCTTTAAAACTTATTGGATTTCATTGAATATATATCATATAAATTTTATTAATATCATTCACTAAAATTGAATAATTTAATTTACTAATGTAATACACCTTTTTGAGAATAATTTTCACTACTGTAAATGGAGGTTATACCAAAGGAAATTTTCCAACAGTTTTCATAAACCATTGGAGTAGGTATGTATAGAGGCCCATACCCAAAGGTTTCACTAAACAATTGGAATAGATATTTTTATATGAGTTTTACCCAATGGTTTTATCAAACTGTTGGGATATGTGAGTTTTAGATGACTTTTAAACAACTGTTTTATCAAACCGTTGGGATATGTGAGTTTTAGGTAGGCATTCCCAATGGTTTTTAAAACTTTTTGTAAATCATACCTTTACCAATGGTTTTTTTTAAACCGTTGGGAAAGTTTTCCCCCAAATTTCCAATAGACCTGTCCCCCAATCCGTGTGATTGCAGGCCTAAAGCGGAGACCTAAAGCAGAGCTCTCTCACTCCGAAAATTATTCCACCAGATCCATATTCAATTAGGAAATATTTTTGTTCTACACTTCAAATCGGCAAGTGGTTCCTTAGGTTTAATGTTTTGCATCTATTTTTTTGTTTCTATTTTTATTTGGCCAAAACTCGAGGTTTGTGCGGTATGGTAAACCCAATAATTACAATTTCATTTGTTTTATTTTTTTTTCTACTCTTCAACGACCATGATTTTGTGAATCACCTTTATTTGAAGTATTTATAGACACTTCTAAGTTGAGTTAGTGAACCATATGAAGGGATTGGCGCCAGTTAGGGTAGTGTTGTATGTGGTTTTCCATTTTTTAGTAGGGTGATATGGTAGTTTCTTTGGACTTTATTTTACTTTATCTTAACTATATATAATTTTAGGTTTGTATCTATTTGGTTTAATTTGAGCCTTTAATACTTATTTGTGATATTCTCGAGGTTAATAAGGTTTTTACATGTAAACAATCATACTATAACACTCATATGGGGATATTCTTAAGAATAATCCATGTAACTTCTTGTTGGATATGTTGTTAATCATATAAAAGGTTTTTTTATAAAGAATTATAATATATAAAGTATTTAACATTTGGGGGTGTTGTGTAGGTGGAGGGGATGTGGGGGCTATATAGGTGAGGGAGGGCTTTGTAGGTAGGGGTGTGTAGGTCAGGGGGGATGTGCAGGGGGAGTCTGCTGGGGTGAGGTGGGGGGGTGTACAGGTGGGGTTGTGGGTGGGTTGTACTGATGAGGGTGGGGATAGGGGGGTTGTACAAGTGGGGGGTGCAGGTGGTGGGGGTGTAGTGGGTGGGGGAGGGGGTGTGCATGTGGGGGTGTGTAGTGGGGGGGAGTCTATTGGGCGTGATGTGGGAGGGAAGGGGGTTGTACAGGTGGGGAGTGAGGGGGTGGGGGTGGGCTGTGTAGGTGGGGGTGGGGGAGGGGGTTGTGCAAGTGGGGGTGTAGGTGGGTGGGGGGTTGTGCAAGTGTGTGGGGGGCAGGGAGTGTGCAGGTTGGGGTGGGCTGGGCAGGTGGGGTGGGGGTGGATGTGAAAGTGGGGGGTGCAGTGGGTGGGGGGTGTAGTGGGTCGGGGTGCAGGTGGGGGGATGTGCAGTGGTGGGGGGAGGGGGTGCAGGTTGGGGGTGTACATGTGGGGGATGTGCAGTGTGCATTTGGGTAGGGTGGTTGTGTAGTGGGGGGTGGGCTATGTTGGTGGTGGTGTTCAGGTCAGGGGGAGGGGGGTTGTGTATGGGAGTTTGTTGGAGGTGAGGTGGGGGTGTTGTATAGTGGGGGGGGGGGGGTTGTGCAGGTGGGGTGAAGGGTGGGGGGAGGGTGGGGGAGGGGGGTTGTGCAGTGGGTGGGGGAGGGGTGTGCATGTGGGGGTGTGCAGGTGGGTGGGGGATGTACAGTGTGCAGGTGGGGAGGGGGTGTGCAGTGGGGGTTGAGTTGTGCAGGTGGGGATGTGTAGGTCGGGGGGAGGGGGGTTGTGCAGGGGGAGTCTGTTGGAGGTGAGGAGGGGGTGTCCAGGTGGGGGTGGGGGCAGTGAGGGTGGGGGAGGGGGCAGTGCAAGGGGAGGGGTGAAGGTGGGGGTGGGGGTTGTGTAGTGAGTGGATGGGAGGAGGGTGTGCAGGTGGGGGTGTGCAGGTGGGGGGGGGATGTGCAGTGTGTAGGTTGGGAAGGGGTGTGCAAGGGGAAGGGGGTATATACAGGGGGAGTTTTCTGGTGGTGAGGTGGGGAGGGGGGTTATGCAGCTGGGAAGTCATCACATCCATAGTTCGCCAATAGGCACTGGGAAGTCATCACTTCTAGAGATTTGGATAGGTCTGAGGCCTCTATGGTTCTAGATCTTGTCTAGTCATCTTGATGAGTAAAGAATCACATGATCTAAAAGTGACATCAACCATATAGTATGAATTCCTTCCCCCACAACACATTTTTCAAGAAAGAATATATCCTTGGAATGTGGTGGGAGCCTTTTAGAATCCTTTTATACATAGATCAGGGGATGAAAATCCCCATATATATCCACCTAGACCAGGGACCTAATACCATATGCACATCCCATATTTATAAGACAACCTCTCCATGTATTAAATTAATAGTGATTCTATCTAGACTTCACCTTCTAATGACATCCTAAAATTAATTCATGTTATGATGAAAAAAATATTGAGGAATCCATACAACTTCATGTAGGAAAAGACCCTTAATCATCATTCCATGATAATGCCAATACTTGAAAACTCATTACCATATATCATATAATTCCTAGTAAATACGTATAAATATTCACTAACCTGTATTCCTTCCTCAAAAATCCAATTTCCCAACATTTTCCCAGTTGAAAACCTGATACCATCATGTTATCAAGTCACCAATCCTACCAAATAGGATTTTCTCCAAAAGAAACTGCTCAAATCCATAAAACCCATCATTTGTTTTTCATAACATGAATTAAAACCCAATTAAATCTCATAGATCTCATTCACACCCCCATGGATATACCTATACCCTTTTGGATAGCCCATACCCACTGGAAAGCCCCCCACCCCTGTGGACAGCCCACTCACCCCCTGGACACCCCCACCCCCCAGACACCCCCATCCACCGGACACCCCACACCTGGACACCCAGACCCCCTTGGATAGCCCCTAACCCCATGAACCCCCCCTGGACACCCCCTAACCCCTTGGGCAGCCCCCACCCCCATGGACAGCTTTCCCACCCCCTGGACACCCCCTACCCCCTAGATATCCCTACCACCCACGTGGATGGCCCGCCCACTCCCCTGGACAACCCGTACCCCCTGGATTGCCCCTCCACCCTCATGGATAGCCCACACACTTCCCTAGACACCCCCTAGCCCTAGAGAGCACCCCAACCTTGTGGACAACCCGACAACCCCTCGGACACCCCCACCCCCTGGACACCCCATACCCCCTGGACAGCCCCGCCCCCACCCCCATGTACAGCCTGCCCACCCCCCTTGGACAGCCCACCCACCCCCCTGGACCCCTCATACACCCAAGAGAGCCCTGCCACCCCTATGGACATCCCCACAACCCTCGGGAATAACCCATCCACCCCTGGATCCCCGTCCCCTGTGGATAGCTCCCCACCCCCTGGGACAGTCTCCACCCCCTAGACCCCCACCCCCTTGACACACCCCACCCCCTTGGGCAATGTATGTGATCACTCAAATAATCTACTAAAATATTAAATTTTTTCAATTTAAATTTTACTCAAATCCTGAATAATTATCCTCCATAACTATACATGATCTTGTACACTCATGTATAGTTCTTAAAAGATATTTTTTTTATAAATATAGTATTTTGTCGTGTTTTATATTATGATTCTCGTGTAGAGTATTGTGTCAGTTATGGATTCATAAAAAGTGAAAAAATTCTCATTTACTTAAATATATTTTCGATGAAACTTCAATCTTATTGAATTTATTTTGAGGAAATTACTTATAACAAAAAAATTTACAAAATGGATATAAGTTGGATGTATGAAACTGATCAGATATTAAGAGATTTTTAAAACAATTTGGAGAGATTTTTTGATTTTTCATTTCACAATGATTCAGATAGTGGACACATACACCACCCCTATAAAAATTGTGTTGGAAGAAATTGGTTGAGGTGTGAATAAGTTAGATACCATATAACCAAATACAGTTTTCAATCAAACTACTCTATGTGGTATCATAATGGGGAGAAAAGGAAATATCAAATTGCTGATCATCTAAATGAGAGGACTGGAATAGAGAATTTATTATATGACCGGTTTCTGTTTATTCATCATCATGAAAAAGAAATGATCCAAACCCAAGAAGATTTTTATATGAGAACACATGATGCATCTAATGAAAATGATGATTTTTTTAGGGTGAAAAAATTGAATGATGTTTCCACGACTCCAGTATATCAACAATGCGGTAAAATGAAAAAGCTGTAATTTTTAATCTCATTGTCTCATGGGAAAACAATGTATGAGATTTCTAATACTTCTATCGATTACATTATTACCTTATTGAAGGTCTTACTTCCATATGGTGCAGATATTCCCTCAAACCACTATATTTCATGGAAGTTAGTTGAGGAACATGGATTTTCAAGAAAACAAAATCTCATGCTTGCCCAAAAAGTTTCAGTTTATTCTAGGAGGAAACTACTGAACAAAATGATTGTATAAAATGTGGCACATCCCAATGGAAGCCAAAAGATTATGGAACACCTTCCCATGTGCCATAGAAATTAATGTGGCACTTTCCATTGATTTTTAGACTCCATAATCTTTTTCATGTTTGATGAAATATCAATAAAAATGCAATGGAATGACACCAAGAGAAAGAAGACTAAAAATGAGTTGGTTCACCCTATAGATGGATTTTCATGGAAAATATTTGATTCTCGATATCCTCATTTTTCAACTAACATGAATAATGTGAGGTTGGGTCTTTCATGTGACGGTTTTAATCCGTTTGGGTAGATGCTTACATCGCACACCACATGGATGGTTTTACTACACATTTATAATCTTCCCCCATGGTTGTATATGAAAAAAAAATCCCTTTCATGAGTATAATCATGTATGGCCCTTCTGATCCTAGAAATGATATAGATGTGTACATGAAACCTTTAATAAAAGAGTTGAATCTTCATTAGGATGTGGGTGTGCGCACATACGATGCTTCTTCGAAAGACATATTTCCGATACGTGTTGCGCTTATATGGACGATCAATAATTTTATTTCTTATGCAATGATTCCTAGATAAAGCACGAATGGAAAACTATCATGTCATGTTTTTATAAAAAATACACGATCCAGAGGATTGAAACATCATTGTAGTTTCAGTTTTATAGGACATCAACAATTCTTCCCAATGGACCATCCATATAGAAAAAATCATCCAATATTTGACAATACCATGGAGACCGATGATCCACCTCAGTGTATGTCTTGAACAGATGTGCTTAATGAATTTAAAGATATTATTTTTTCATTTGGGAAGGGTCGGATGAAATCTAGAAAGAGAAATAATGTTTCCATTAAAACCTATAACAATTGGAAGAAGTGAATTATCTTCTTTTATTTTCCTTATGGGTCATCCAATTCGTTACGTCATGGTTTATACATAATGCACATTGGAAAAAATATATGTGAAATGTTTCCTTTTATTCTTATAAATTTTAAGGGAAAGACAAAAGTTTATTTACGGTCTTAGCATGACTTGGTGGATTATGGAATCAGACCATAATTTCATCCTATGCGTATCAGTGAAAATAAATGGAAAGTTCTATGTGTTTCATATGTGATGAAACCTAAAAAAATAAATTTCTAGAATTATTGGAGACAATTAATGTTCCTGATAGCTATTCAAACAACATATCCAAACAGGTCAACAAAAGAGAGTTGAAGCTAAAATATTTGAAGACTCGTGATTATCAAATCCTTTTGCATGAGTTGATTCCAATAGCAATTCATCATATTTTTTCCAATAATGTAAGGGTGTCTATTATTCGGTTGTGCCATTTGTTTAGAGATCTTTTTTCTAATAATTTTTCCATGTCTTTCTTGCAATAAATGTTGGCAGATTCCCCATTATTTTTTTGTGAGTTAGAGAATATATTTCCTCCATCATTTTTCACATGCATGTGGCATATGATTGTCCATATTCCAACTAAAATACTTCTCAGAGGACCTATTTCTTTTCGTTGGATGTATCCACCTGAAATAAATATATACACATTAAAATCTTATGTCCGTAACAGGAATCATCCTGAAGGTTCTATCATGAACAGTTACTTGGCTCAAGATTGTATGGATTTCTTGTCTGTATTTGTCTGATCTTACTACAAGAATAAACAAAGAAATGAGAAATTAAGAAGAAAAGTATGAGCAAATTGAACCTAGTTTTCCATCACTTCCTAAAATAGGATTAATTCTTGGATCATATACATTGACAACATTAATCCTTAAAGAGTGGTAGATGGAACATCGCACAGTTTTTTTCAACTGTGATTTGTTTGTTGACTACATCTTGTAAGAAAATTCAATATGTATATTATATATATATATATATATATATATATATATCTGTTAATCTATTCCTATTTTTATCTAGAGGTAACATAAAGTGAAGATAAATAGAAATAGTTTTTCTTTATCTTTGAGAAGGAGGGAGACTTTGCATAGAAAATAGTTTTCTTCTTGGTTAAAATTGAAGGTAATAATATTACTGTTTAAAATAATTAAAACAATATTTATTTAACTTTAATATTCATTTATATTTTAGGTGTTGAGTTTTCCTACTGACTCTGTCTCTGAGGAAATAAGAGCTTTGTATTTTGTTCCTAATACCGTGGTTTGTGACAATAAATCATTTTTTATCAATGGGTGCAAATTTATTATCACTGAACGAGCAAAGAACATGAGAAAAAAACATGATAATGTTATGGTTACTTCCATAATAGACTGTTATGCTATTGAATCAGATAGTATACTGTGATTTGAAAATGTAGGTTATTATGGAGTCATTGAAAAAATAAAAATATTGGATTATTATTCTCATGGATGAGTCATGATGATGAAATTCTAGTGGTTTGATTCTATGATGACGTCGGCCACATTTATTAATGATTATGGATTTTGAGTAATTGATATGACTCACACTCTTTCTACTAATGAACTATATGTATTGGCATCAATGGTGAAACATTTTTTTTTGTCAAAGACCATCTTTGACCTGAATTTGGTGTCATTATTGATGTAATTCCAATACAAATTTTTGATGATGGTGATGATGTAATTGACACCATCCCTACTACCATTGGAAATGATACATTTATTACTTTTAATGACTCTAATAGCTCAATTTTCATAGTTGAATGTGAACCTGAAGTTGTGGTGGGAAATATATAAAATCATCTATTCAGGTTCTCAATTATTTTAGTTTACCTCAACTTGGGTTGTTAAGGTTTGTACAATTCAAATTTATTTAATATCGATTACAAATATGTTGTATCCAACATGACTTTTATGTGAATTTTCAATGTTTATTGGTTTCAATTTTATTTGAATTGCATTTTAAAATTTAGAATTGAATTGTATTCAAACCTACGAAACCCACATTTCTAACTTGTTGAACATTTCAATGCTTTAACTGTTATTTGTATAAAATTAGTATAACTCTAAGACCTCTCTTTAAAAATTTACCAAGTAATGAAAATTATGGTTTGTATTCTTCTACAAAACATGTATTGAACCCTGCATTATCTACCTGGGCTAATGAAATTAAATTTTTCCTTAATTTCAATAACTACTTTACCCCTTATGAATCTTATAGAATCAATGTTCCATGATTTTAATAGACAGATGACACTTAGTGAACAATCATCCTACTAAAAATTAAATTTCTTTATTACATCTAGTACAATTTATTGACTTCATTATATATCTGTTGAAGCTAATTTATTTTGTTTTTTGGGTTACACATTAGATATTCTTTTCTAATTACTTCTATATTTGTTTTCAAATGCAGGAAATGCAACCAATTAAAGAGAGGCGATGGAAAGAGATTATGTAAAACAATCATCACATGAATGAGATTGGAATTCCACCACTAGTTCTTGTAGTGAGTATTTTATTTCAATTATATATATTTAAATAATATATAATGTCATGTGAATAATTTTTTTTCAACGTTTTTTCAGGATTCATCTATTTGATGACAATTATATGATGAGCAGCCTAGTAGTGGTCCTAGTACTCAGGGTGTTCGTATGAGGGGGGGGGGGTACGAGATCTAGACGATCTGATCAGCGTACCCAATTAGACCCTACCCCTCCCACTCTCATACCTTCCATCCTACATTCTGATCTTAAGGTGTTGTTAGGGACACACAAGATATTTAGGACTCCTATGTTTTCACTACCCTTTACATCTGATCCGCCTCACCCATCTGTACCATATCCAATGATGATTCCCACTCCCCATCTAGCATTCGGCCAGCCATCCATGTCATCTTCTTTTACTTCTGCTTCCTTCTCTCCAGGATTTTATATTTCATATTCTTCGACTCTTGCTCTTCCAGAGTCTATCCCTACAGAGCATACATTGGGACCCACTCATTCTATATAGGGTGTTCCTTCACTTTTTGTAGATTCGATGGTTCTCATTGATAATACTACCGTAGGTATACTTATACAACCCAAATAATTACACTATTATTTATTTTCATTAAAACATGTATTGATAAAATATTTTTTTCTTTCCTAACAGTTACATCTACTAATAGGAGGAGGGGTCGGGTTCATACACGCATGTGTGCGATGTGGAACTACTGCACATAATTGATGGTGGACTAAAATGAAGATAGTCAAATGATTGAAAAATCGGGGCAGCAATGTCAGAGTTTTTTTGTTACGCTTGCAAATACTCTGACATCATTCTTGTCAGCCTGCTCTCATGAAGAATGTTTCCAAATGAATTAAAGGATAATGCTTGGGCAAATATATGTGTAAAAAATCTCTTATTTTAAAGGCAATATATTTTTTTATATAAATTAATATTTTGATTTCGGCTTCGGTTTAATTTCCCCGATGGTAAGGGTGCATGACCAGCACGTCTAAAGGATTTAGGAGAGATTTGGAGAGCTTATAAGCATGAGTTATACATTGGTTGGCATGCTAGAGTGGGTATAGAGTTAGTGGAGGTCCCTATCGTGGATGATTGTTTGTTAGAACAATATCGACAGATGATTACTCATTGGACAACTAGACAATTTAAGGTATTAATAGCATTAGAGGTATTTAAATAAAAATTTTCATGTTTTTCATTAATACTAATTGTTGAATTTTATTTAGGATTCATCCTAAAGTAATAAATAAACATTGATTCTAAAAATTACGTCCACATATTGGGACGTACTATGATTCCAGATCATGAGAGGTAGTTGGTAAGAGAGTTTATAATTTTTCTTTACGACTTGTACATACTATTGATTCCTCCATAATTTATTTGATTGCTAAAGTTGTTATATAATTTTAATTATGAAATTTATTATTCGTGTTATATTTTTAATTATGGTTTCCTACATTAAATTTTATTTTTGAGGCATAAATTGAATATAGAAGTATGTGTTCCTCAAGAAAAATTGTTTTGCTATAGTTGGAGGAAGAAAGATGGAAGTGCGGTTGAAGAACTGACTCAGAAGAATATTTTAGGTTTTACTTTATAGATTTAAAATTTTAATCTCTATTTTTTAACTTGATAATCTATTTATATTTGTAACAGGCTGCTTTAGAGGCCCTTGATGCCCAAGAACCTGACAATTTTGGGCCAAACGATCACTTACATCAAGTGTTGGGAGATGAACATCCTAGTAGAGTACGATGCCGACCTAGGAAGAGTATAGTTCCGATGAGGTATTGGACCTCTTTAAGTATGAGTTTTAGTGCCACTGAGTTTCAGCACGTTAATCCATATGCATAACAGGCTGAAAAAGGGATCTTAGAGATAGCAGAACAGTCTGCCCGGGAAAACACAGTATTTACAAAACTGATGGAAGTTTTACGTCCAACACTTCCACCAGAGGACATCACAGTTTTTGATTAATATATTTCATCGATTAATTCTATATATGGTACAGCAGGAGTTAGTTCTATTGGTGGTCGAGACGATGGTGAGGATGAGGTCGAGGCGGAGGAGGAGGAGGCCGAGGAGGAGGCCAAGGTGGAGGATGAGGCCAAGGAGTAGGGCGAGGTGGAGTATAAGTGTGATGAGGAGGCCAAGGATGAGTATGATGGCAAGGATGAGGGCATTGAGTAGGGAGGGGATAATGATGTGGATGACAATGAGGGTGAGGGTGAGGCAGATGACGACGGTGATGATAGTGATGTTGATGAGGGACATATTGATCCATTACATTTATTGACTGATATTACTAACCTTTGATGTTTATTGATTTTTTGTGCCTAAATATATGAGTGATTAGGTAGGTTACATTATCTTTATTTTTTATCTATAAATAATAAAACATGACTTGATGATTTTTGGTGACTGATTCACCCCTCTCTTAGAAAGCCCCCCCACCACCATGGACAGCCCACCCAACCCCTCGACACACCGTACCACACTGGACAGCCCCTCCACAGCTGTGGACAGCCCGCCCACCCCCTGGACAGCCCCTCCCCCTGTGGACATACCCCCTTCCCCATGGATAGCCCCCCCCCCACCCCCGTGGATAACCCGCCCACCCCCTAGACACTCGGTACCCCCTGGACAGCCCCGCCAACCCCTGGAAAGCCTCTCCCCATGTGGAGAGAACCCCACCCCCATGGATAGCCCACCCACCCCCCTTGGACACCCCCTACACCCTGTACAGCCTCAACCCCCTGGACAGCCCCTCCACCCCCGTGGATAGCCCACCCACCCCCCTGGACTGCCCCTCCTCCATGGACTTCCCCCCCCCTCTCGTGGACAAACCCCCCACCCCCACCCCCGTGGACAGCCCATCCACCACCTAGACAACCTCAACCCCCTGGACATCCCTGCCACCCCCGTGGACAACCTGCCAACCCCCTTGGACACCTCGTACCACCTAAAAATCCCTGCCCAACCCCTCGACACCTCATGCCCCCTGGAAAGCCCCCCCCCCCCCCCCACCCCTGTGGACATCCCTCCCACCCCCGTGGACTACCTGTCCAACCCATTGGACACCCCGTTCCCCCTGAACATCCATGCCACCACCGTGGAAAGCCCACCCACCCCCTGGACACCACGTACCCGCTGGACAGCCCTGTCCACCCCCTGGACACCTCGTGCCCCCCTAAACAACTCCCACCCCCCGTTGATAGCCCACCCACCCCCTTGGACACCTCGTACCCCCCTTGGACAGCCCCTCCACCGTCATTCACAACCCACCCACCCCCTAGACACCCCATACCCCTATACCCCCACCACACATAGACAACCCACCAACCCCTATGGACAACCCTCCCTCCCCCTTGGACACCCCCAACCACCCTCGACAGCCCCACCACCACCGTAGACAGCCCTCTCAACCCCTGAACACCCCCTCCCCCCGTGGGTAGCCCCCCCCCCCAACCTCGTGGATATCCCACCCACCCCCTGGACACCCCTACCCTCATGAACAGTCTCTCCACCCCCGTGCCTAGCCCTCCCACCCCCCTAGACAGCCCCTCCCCCGTGGACCCCCCCCCCCCCACCTCTTGTGGACACCACCCCCCCCCCCCCCCGTGGACAGCTCGCCCACCCCCGTGTGCATCCCGCTCGCACCCTTGGACACCCCGTACCCCCCAAGACAGCCTCACCACCCTCGTGGACAGCCCACCCACCCTACTGGACACCTTGTACCACCTGGAGATCCCCCACCCCCATCGATAGCGCGCCAACCCTCATGGACAGCCCACCCACCCCCTAGACACCCCCTACCCCCCTCGACAGCCTAGCCACCCCCATGGATAGCCCACCCAACACCTGGATACCCCTACATCCTATGGACACCCCCCCTCCCCCCGCAACACCCCTACCCCCTGGATAGACCTGCCACCCTCATGGACAGCCCGCTCACCCCCCTAGACACCCCGTACCCCTTGGACAACCCCACCCACCCCCTATACATCACCCCCCCCACCCACCCACCCTTGCGGACAGCCTCGCCCACCCCATGGACTCCCCTACCCCCGTGGATAGCCATGCCACCCCTGTGGACAGCCCCCAACCCCCCTGGACAGCCCCCACCCCCTAGACAGCCCCCACCCCCATGGATTATAAAGTTTCTAACAACTCAAAGATCCCATTAATCATAGATTCCCACTTAGTTTTCTCCTAGGATCCTTGATCACTAATAAAAATTAGTGGATAGTATATTAGAAACTCCCATGTATAATAAATGATCTGAGAAGAACATGGTTATTCTCCTTCCACAAGAGTTTGAGTAGAGGCCAAGGCTAGGAAGACAATAGCTGGATCACGAGAATGACTACCTAAGATATCCCCTTATATAATTTTTGATTCATTTACAGTGGTAAAATTATAAATTATTATCAAAAACAAAACCTTTAGTAAAATAATCTGATGTTCTAAAACAAGGGACATAAAATCCCAAATCCCACAAATATACATCATAAATAATTCTTCATAAAACTATTTCAAAATCACATAATAGAGACTTATTTCTATTTAAAACTTCCCAATGGTTTATAAAAATCCATTTTAAGTTTCCTTTTAAAAAATAATATAGTATTTTCATCCCACAATAAAAATTTAATCCATTTCCTATTAACCAAATCCCCCTTTCTACCATACACACCAAAAGTATTCATTTTTTTCTAAAGAAACGCATACTATTGAAATAAACACTATTACAAAACTGTTTTAAAAATTACAATGATCTTAAAATCCATTAAATTAATTCCATTAAAACCATTATATCCCCCACCCCTTCTAGACACCACCCCTCTACCTGGACACCCCCCCACCCCTCTTAGACACCACTCCACCACCTGGACACCCCCACCCCCCTGGACACCCCCACCCCATGGACCGCCCCCCACCCCCAATGGACAACCCCCACCCCCTGGACACCACCCCACCCCCCTTAGACACCCACCAACCCCTTGTACCCCCCCCCCCTCGACACCGCCACCCCCATGGACAACCCACCCCCCCCCCCCACCCCCCACCCCCTAGATAGACCCCACAACCCCTGGACGACCCCCACCCCTCATAAACACCACCACATCACCTAGACACCCCCACCCCCTGGACACCCCCAACCCATGGACAACCACCCCCACCCCCTAAACATCACCCCACCCCCCTTGGATAGCCACCAACCCCCTGGATTCCCCCCCGGATACCCCCCCCCTGGACACCACCCCACCCCCATAGAAACCCCCCTGGACAGCCCCCACCACCTTGGACACCCCCCACCCACCCCCTTGACGACCCCCACCCCTACTAGACACCACCCCACCACCTGGAAATCCCCTCCCCACCCCCTAGACACCCCCACCCCATGGACAGCCACCCCCACCCCCTAGACTCCCCCTCCCCCTTGGATAACCCTCTAACCCCTGGACCCCCCTGGACACCACCCCACCCCCTCAACACCCCCACTCCCCTAGACACCCCACACCCTAGACACCCCCACCCCTTGGAAGCCCCCCCCCCCTTAGACACCCCCATCCCCCCGGACACCCCACCCCTTGGACACCCCCTACCCCCCTTGGACAGCCACCCCAAACCCTTGAACATCCCCCAACCCCCTGAATTTTGAATTGAATTCTTTATGTATTTAATTAACATATGAATTATGTGTTAATGGTGTATGGGTATACTTGTTGTATGGGTATACTTGTTTTATGTGGATACATACTGTAATTACCTTAGGAATTATGTGTTAATTCTATATGTGTGTAGAGGGTAATTAAATACAGAATTGGAGGTATTCAAAATTCTGTATGAATTCTGTATGAATTCATACATAATCATGTCTGTATTATGTAGATATTGAGAATTGTCCAGGTATTCAGAATGGACCCCCCCCCCCCCCCACACACCCAACCCCTTGTACGTAATCTGTTGTGTATGAATTAAACTGGCCTGCTGGTGGAATTGTTGCAGGTGCACAGGGGGAGGCCAGCAAGCTGACTTGCTGCTGCAGGTATAGAAAGGATATGCCAACAGTTTACAACCATTGGCATATGTGTAAAAGTAGAACTTATACCAACATTTTTTATGTAAACTGTTGGTATAAGTATATTCCAATGTTTTGTAAACATTGGAATAGATAATTTTACTTGATATTTACCAACGGTTTATGGGAAACCATTGGTCAAAGTCTATACCAATGGTTTTGTAAACCATCTGTATAGAGAAGTTTTTTTCTATTACCGACAGTTTTAAATCGTTGGTAAACATTTATACCAATGGTTTATTGATACCGTTGGTATATACTCAATTTTTCAGACATATCCCAATTGTTCTCATAGAACAACTAGGATATCTCTATCCCTACGGCTCAAGACCCAATGGTTTGTACAACTATTGGTATAGTTTATACCAAATGTTTTAAAACGTTGGTAAAGATAAAATTTAAAATAGTGTTCTTTTCATAAAAGCACATCCTTTATCTCCAGTTGGTTTATATCTTAATTTCTAATTACATTGTCACAAAATAATTCTTGTGTCAATAATATTTTCATAATTTAGTTATTAGTATTCATTCCCACTATTAAAATGAATATTTTATAACTATCCTAATAAATAATATATTGTTGTTTTGTAAAACTCAGTCTTACGTGTAACACAATCTATCAAAGTAATTCATTGCGATCTGTTACACAAGAAAAAATTAGTATTTCATCTATCGGAAGCCAAAATATGTGTTTTGTTTAATGAAATATTTTTTATAAATCAATATCTAATAAGTTCATCATGAAACAAAATCCATAAAATAATTTTTAATTTACTTCAAAAAAATTATTCATAAAAATTCGGAGAGTTAAAAAAACTTTTACAGAATGAATTAGATATATTTTTACTAAGATTTTAAAACGAATATGTTTATGATGTTCTAGAATGATTCAAAAAAAACATTATAACTCTAGAATATAAATTAGATCATAAAGGCTCTATAAATATCCATCAGATGGAGAAGAATGAACAAAGGAAAGCTTCTGATTCTTTCAGATAAATAAATTTTTTTTTTCTGAACAAATAAATATTTGAAACACACCAGACATAGAAAGTTGAAGATCACCAGATGGACTATATTGTATTGAAAAATAATAATTTTTTAATGTATTTATCATATTCATGATCTCTAGATAGATACATTATATCTCATCAGACATATCAGTGTAGTAAAAAATTTTTGAGCCCATTGGATGGAAGAAACATGTTAAACACACTAGATGGAGGAAGCATGTGTTTACCGGAATGAGAAGATCAGAAAAATAATATTGGTTAGAGGGGTGATAAAAAAAGTTCCAGATAAATGAAATCTTTTCAATGAAACCATACAAAGAAACATGAATGTTTGGGTAATAGAAAGAGTCCTAAAAACCTTAAAATTCCTATATAAAGTCAATAACTACGACAATGATGATTTATTATTTAAATTTTAATAAATACATAAAATATTAAATAAATATTTGAATTAGATCATTGAAACCAATATATGAGTAAAATTTGATTATTAATGTTGTCTTTGATGTTTTGAAAGCCCTGAAGGCTATCAAAAAAAGTTGAGTTGAGTTGGAAATTTTAAATTAGAGCCATAAATTCCTTATTTATTAAAATAATGTATTCCTATAAAATTGGATTCATTTATATTGAGATTTTGTTATTACTAGAGAGTGGAAGTTCTAATGTTCTTTCAATGTGAGTATTAAACCATGGAATCACCCAGTTAAAGAAGAGGTACCTGAACAATCTACTAGACAGAGGTGCATCATACATAGTGTATCCAACTTAGGTTCACTGAATTGAGGAGCATTGGATAGAGGCATACTGGATGGATAATGAAGAACACTAGATAGAGTCATACAATATATAGAGGTATCATATAGAGACAATATAGAATATGTTTTAGTGAGAAGCTTTCATGTTTTATATCTCTTTAAATATGAAGTATAATAAATTTTTATTATAGGTGGGAGCCGATATAATTACCCATCAGGAGATACAAGAAGCTTGATTGGAGTAGAATTAGTTTTATTCACTTAATTATATAGTTTATATCCATGAATTAATAGAATTATACATGATAAGTTCAGCATCTACGACCTAGATGCCACTCAACAGTGCCCCAAGCCTAGTTGGCTACAAGGCCTCAAGCATATCTCCCCAAACACCATATGATTCCGACTAGAAGCGGGGGACTAGGTGAGTCTCTGGGGAGACTATGCCCTCAATACTAGAGTGTAATAGAGTGGAATCAATAAAATATGATTATCAGAAGTACCATAATATCCAGATAAGAAGTAAATAGTAGAATACTGATAAAAACAATACCAAAAGTCATGTCATATACAAAATGATAATACCTATCATATGTCTAACATGTTTCCAAAACATGTATATAAGGAAGATATCCAATACATGTAACAAAAGTAAACAAAGGAAAAAAGTATCTAGCTATCATCATGAGCCACAGATTGTTCCGACATTCCCCATATACTAAGCATCAATCAAGTACATGTAGTATGACACTTTTCATTTACAACACATGAAATCATATAGTATTTTTGGGTACCCAAAGGTATCCAAGCAGGGTGTGAGATATAATCCTAGTAGGAAACCACCAATGGTTGGCGAAAATCAGTAAGTTAATATATATATATAAGAATGTGCATGTAGTAATAATAATAAAACAAGTAATAAAAAGTAAATGTCATATATATCTAGGTTCTCATTTATAACCATTTCATTTAATCAAATTAATTTAAATAATAAGTCCCTAAATTAATAGTCCGACCTATATCATTTAATAAAGTCTATTTAACAATTCAATCCCATTTAATATATAATTATTGATACCTGAAACATATCTTGATGCCACCCGTATAAACATAAGCATAGAAGATTCCTAAACAGATCATCTAAATGATATAAGTTAAAGACTGAATACAAGTTTGTTCTCTATCTTAAAAAACATGTCAAATATAATTAATTTAATTCATTAATCCATTTTGAACCTAGGTCTTTCCTTGGAATTCCTAAGTTGGAATCCAAGCCTCACTCTAGGTGTAATATGAACCAACACCCTACAAGTCTATCCATGGAGAACCTCTCAAAGACCCAAGTATCACTGTAGTTGCAGTATAAAATCTCATCCACTCAATTCTATCCTTGGTGGTCCACTAAGGGTGAACATGTATCACACATGGTGTATATGTTAAAATTACATTGAGTTTTTCCTTAGAAATCCATAAATAATCTTGGGGTCACTCGGAATATAATAGTAAAATCCCCTATGATTCCATCCTTGTAAAACCAAGTATCACTCATTCATAAAGGTCAATAGCCATATGATTCTACCCATGGAATTCTCATATGAATCCATGTGTCTCCCATGGAAAATAATCATTCAATATCCGAATCAAATAATCAAAACCATTTAAGTATGTCAAGGTCAAAACAAATAACATTCAATTCATTCTCAACAAAATGTCGACTCAAGGTATTGGAAAAACTCAGAAGTCATTCCTCTCATTTACTCACATGGGAACAAAATTACAAAAACTTTCTCAAGATAAAACAACATATCACATGGAATAGGCTCTACTCAAATAACATGGGAATTCACATATAAAATTAAATTCATGCATAAAAAAGAAACTACATGTCAAGGGGAAATGTCCATGGTCATTCTATCCCTTCTCTTAAATCAATCAGTTGATAATTTTTATCACTATTCAATATAAAAATCAATTCATAAATCAATTCCTTAATTTAATCCAAAATTATCAATTTAATACTCACACCCCATGAAATGGGTTAAATAGGGATGCCCTAAGGTATCCAATCACAATAGCCACCCAGAGTGGTCCATCTCAATTAATCAACACACACAAGGGGGTGGTTCCATATATAAAGTATATAAATAATAAAAAACCTAAAAAATCCTATTTAATTACCTAGAACATTCCTAGATATTCAAGGTTTCAATTTCAGTTCAAGGTGATGCCCATAAATTGGATGCACTACACAACAACATATATAAACTGCTCGACTTTTAGCAAAAGTCATGAGAAAACCTACCTTAGGTCCATAGTTGATATCTCATTCAGTATCAGCTCTTGATTCGGCTCATATCAAGAGGAAAATGATGAAAGGGAGAATAACCTAATAATATGGAATATTATATTTCACCTAAATATCATATCTGATACCAAGAATAATGATGTAAGATTAAAATGGAATTGAGATCTTACCATTGTGGATCAAACAAGGTAGACGATTCTTCAATCGGACACTGGATGTAGGACAAGGTTCTAATCAAAGAATATACATCCAAGGGAGATTCTCCAAATCAGACGGCTCTATTTGTGGGAGGAGAGTGAAAAATACATTTAGGTTTTAGTTACTTTTAAGTGAAAAATTTTCTTTTTACCCAAAATATCAGAGTTGCATATTTTGTATACAAGGTTTGTCCAAATCATATGACAATAATGCAAGGGAACCAGTAGTGTAGGGAAACCCACATTGTTTCCTTGCACGGTTTGAATAACCATGTGGAAACCCTGAAAAACCCACTGTTAAAACTATAGAGTTGATTTCATGTCCATGCGGCCTGAATCACATGGTTTTATAAAATTGTAAAGTCCCTCCCTTCTATCTTCCCAATCCTCGCATGGTTTGTTAAACCATGTGTCCTACCCTACATGGTTTACAATAACCCTGTGACATGAATTTTTCACCCCCAAACCAGGGTTCTGGGATCCGAACCAGCCCTAGACACCCCCAATACCTCCATGACCTCAAAGGTAATTCATTAAATACCATAATTATACTCTTAAACAGATAATTTACTGAAATAAAATGATACTTAACTCAAAGAAGATCCATGTTCTTAAAAACCTCCTCCCTTAATGAAATTAATCTCTGAATTTCTATTACAAGGGTGGTGAAGCATGATATGAGAACAACTATGGCCACTATGATCGTACATCAGCCTCCCACTCCTAGGTATCATCTGATACTCCATCGTTTTTCCATATCACCCATACTAAAGGAACAAACTGATATTAGATAATCTTCATGCTACGATCCAAAATACAGATAAGATTATCCACAAAACATAAATCTACCCAAAACTCAATCTCCTTGGGATGAAAGGCATGAGACAGTTCTTATTATTAATATTGTAGCCGAGAAAAAAAGAAGGCGTCATGCAAAGATCTGTACCTCTGAGTTAACTGAAATCGATAGGCTACCAACTTAACACTCTCCATAATCTCAAATGACCTGACATAACAAGGTGAATGATTACCCTATCTCCTGATTCTACTATGTCCCAACCCCGATGAAACACTCAAGAAAATATGATCCCCAAACACATTCTCTAGAGGTCATCTGCAACGATCAGTGTATGATTTCTGACAAACCAGCACAATAGCCATATAATTTTGAATCAACTATACCTGCTCTCATACCTCGTGAATAATACATGGTATAAGAATAGTTTTCTCTCCGGCCTCTAGCAAATATATGGGTGATCAGCATGGCCTATCATACAAAGACTCATAATGATCCATCTGAATATTATCCTGAAAGATATTATTGTATATGAATTCAACCAGGGCTATATACCTCTCCCAAGAGACCCCAAAATCCAAGACACATGATCAAAACAAGTCATAAATCACCTAAATCATCCTCTCTGACTGGCCATCCATATGGGGGTGGTATGATATGCTTAGAAGCACATATATACCCAATTTTCTCTTTATCTCTTTCCATAATCGTGAAGTAAATCGGGTATGTCTATCTGAAACAATAGTTTGTGGAAAAAACGTGAATTTGTACTATATAATGGATGTAAAACCTCCCAATATCATCATCATTGAAGTTTTAGTTGATAGGAAGTGAATTCGCAACCTTCGTGTGTATTTCAACAAAAAATACATACAATATAATTACCTTAAGAAAAC
This sequence comes from Viscum album, assembly GCA_963277665.1. Classification (NCBI taxonomy): domain Eukaryota; kingdom Viridiplantae; phylum Streptophyta; class Magnoliopsida; order Santalales; family Viscaceae; genus Viscum; species Viscum album. The sequence goes on from OY728126.1 coordinate 5,689,934, forward strand.
CTCATAAAATCTATCATGAAATCCATTGTGACTTTATTACATTTACACTATGGAATGGGTAGCTACTTTAAAAGTCCTCTTGGTCAATGGTGTTCTTCCTTCACTTACTGATAGGTGGAACATCACATGACAAAACTAGCTACATTTCATTTTATACCTAACCACCAAAACTTTTGATGTAAATATGGATACATCTTTGTGACACCAGTTTGTACTACCCCAGATAATGTAGGAAATTATCATATCTTTCCTCAGACATGTATGAAGAGACCCATATAAGAACATGTACTCAGAGAATTTCATCTTCACCTATGGTCCAACCGGGAGGAGGGTCCTCACCTACCATACTCTCCCATAGGACTAGGATCTCTAAATCCATTAGCTTCCTCATATTCACTCTATACAATTGGGTAGAGGTAATAACTAATGATGATATAAAAGTCTATCCCGGACTATCATGCACCTCTATGTTGATCTCATAGAACAAACACATAAGATTCCACTTGATACTAAAATATTGGATTGCCTTTATATGATTCCCCCTTATTAGTGCATCATCCACATCATCTACATTACCATGCATGAAGGAAATATAAAATTTGAAATACTGAAAGTATTTTTAACGTCCCAGCCAGGGTGCCACACACCGGTGCCCCAAGATGAACCGCCATGTGACCTCAAGCACACCTCCCAATATGTTAGAGGATGCATACTAGGACTGAGATTCTGGAAAGTCGATTAAGGGGATACCATACCCTATTTTATCAAAGTAATATACCTGTGGAAATGAACAACAATAGAGAAAAATATTTAATATCAAAAATTACCAAAATATCAAGATAATCAAACAAGAAAATATAATATCCAACTAACACATAAAACATGACATGCTAAAGTAAGTGTTAAGTGTCTAAAATAAAAATGAAAATAAAGACACTGATGGCTCCCAAGTAGTTCCCAATCCACATTTAGTTCCCTCATCCAAGCTGCATCCCCAACCCACAATCTTACCCAGTAAATTTTCCCTTAACCTATCCAGAAACAATAAAGTCTATTCGATTACCGATCTGGAAACTAGAGTTGGATTTCATTTCAACTTAGTAGGCCACCACAAACGTTGTCTAATTAAAATACATTCAATAATATTGTATATAGTTATAAAAAATATAAATATAATTCTTAGATATACAGTTTATCACATTATTTAATATTCTCTATTTAACCTCATAAACCCTCAGGTTCCCGATGACACTCAAACCCTAATTCCTTCATCGAACCATGCCAGAGTCAATATATACCCAAGTTATATCACATTGGAATTTTCATGTTTCCATTCTTAAAACATTGATGAGTGTATATGTTACCATTCACATGTGGCATTAAATAATTGCCTGATCATGTTACCATGAAAAATTAAATACCATATTATAAAATGGGCATGTTTCCATTCAAAATTTAATATCACATAATTGAATGATCATGTTACCATTCACAATACTTGGTCAAATATCCATGTTATCATTTACTATTTAATATCACATAATTGAATGAGCATGTTGCCATTCAAAATATTTGGTCAAATTTTTATATTACCATTTAACATTTAATAACACATAATTGAATTATAAAGCTACCATTCAAAATACTTTGTAAAATTTTCATGTTACCATTTTCCATTTAATATCACATATTAAACAACATCACAATATTACATGTATCTCAACAACCATTAATTAATTCATCAACTAATTAATCATACTCACAATTTCAATATCTCATAATTAATCTACCATTATTTATCTCAACTCATGACATCAATTTCTCATAACTAATCTATAATTAATTATCTTAAACCATGTATTTTAATATCTCATAATAAATTCAATAATTAATTATCTCAAACCAATTATCTCCATATCTCATAATAAATTCCCCAATTCATTAACTAAATGAATAATCTCCAAATATAATAATTAATTCACCAAATAATTATCTAAATTCAAATCCCCTAAATCTCATCATTAAACACAAAATTAATCATCAATTTTGAAAATAATCCATTTAAACAAGTGGACACAACAAATAATCCAATTTAAGAAATTCAAATGAAAAAATAACACTAGAAATCCTAAATCTTGAATACACACATCAAAATTATGACCATGAGAATTGAATATTAGACCACCTAACTCAATTTTTTGATGAACGTTCACCCAATGGAATTCCCCAAAATCAAGCAACACAACAATGTAGATCGAAGTCCGGATCTAAAACCATACATCAGGATTAAAAAATCAATATCTCTTTAATCTACATTTAGATCTACAAACCATGATATAGATTCACCAAATCGAGATCTAGATCTAGAAAAATAGAAGGTAACTTCCCATCAAAATAACGATATAGGGAAGGAAGGTGAATGATAAAGTGACGAGATATGATCCACATACCGGGAGAGGAGAATATCATCGATTCGTGATTCAAATCGTGAATCACGGAGGATGGATGACCATGGAATCCCTAAAATATCTCTAAAATAATAAAAAATAATTTTCTATGTTTAGGTTGAATAATAGGAGTTTTTGGGGTTCTGGTGAATTTTAAAATAATTTTTGGGCAATTAAAAAATTGCACACAGTTTCCTGGGCAGGGCCAAAAGGTTTTCTCTACCCATGAAACAACTATGTGCTAGTTATTTTTGGGGTTCATGGTTTTTCTTTTTAGGGAAAACTATTTTCCCAAACCATGCTCCAACCGTGCACAACCCATTTTTCTTCCATATTTCTGAAAAGTCACCCAAACACACCCCAAATTACAACCCAAACAAAATCAACATGAAAATCAAGAAAAGAGTACCTATAAAAAAGTCTAAGACAACTCCAGAAAAGGTCGAGATCATACAATATCCCAACCTTATAATAGATTTTCCTCAAGATACACTCCCATGATTCACTAAGATTTTGAGCCAAAAATATTTGGCCACTATGCCCACATATATGATTCCCTTTCCCATGAATCCTCATTCACACGTTCATCTTTCCATAATACATGAACTATCAGCACAACCCTTCCCCACAACATTTTCTTACTAAGATCTAATACATGTATCAAATGATCCTCAAAGGATGCATCAATATCTAGGTCAACCTCATCCACATTGATCACATGAGAATGGTTGGTGTGATACCGACATAGTTGTGATACATGGAAAACATCGTACATATCTCCTTATCTCTATGAAATATCTAATTGGTAAACCACCAACCTGATTCTCTCCACGATCTCAAATGGTCCAATGAACATGAATTCCAACTTTCCCTATCCTTGTATCCTAAAATGACCCAACATCAGAGACACCCAAAAGAATAAATGATAACCCTCTATAAACTCTAGGGGTCATCTCTGTCTATCGTTATATGACTTCTATCGGCTGTGATCCATATAAATACGCTTCTAAATTAGATAAACTTACTCTAATATCTCATACAAGATATTCAGTCCCAGAAACTCCGACTCACCATCTTCCATCCAGCATAGAGGTGATCTTCATTGCCTACCATAAAGAGCCCTGTATGGTTCCATCTATATATGTTTTTGATAATTATTTTCATAGGACAACTCCAATAAATCCAAGTGATTATCCCTTGACCCATATAAGTCAAGAACACATGCTCTCATCATATCCTCAAGAACCTATATAGTATTCTCCCATTGCCCATATATATATGGGTGGAATGTAGTACTCAATAAAACCTATGTACCGAGCACATTCTATAAGACCTGATAGAAGTACAAAGTAAAATGTGAGTCATAGTCTGAAACTATAGACTATGGCACCCCATGAAGATTTCAAATATCTTGAACATAAAAATCTCCCAACTGATCCACTGAGGACTCCCATAAAGTTAATAAATGAGTAACCTCATTCATTGATCCCTAATAACCCAGATATCATCATTCTTCCATGGCTTCTTCAGAAGACCCACCACAAAATCCATATACAAATAGTCCCACTTCCATTAGGGAATATTCAATGACTATAGAAAACCTCTAATTCATTGATGTTATTCCTTCACCTACTAATATGTGTATCATTATATCATGAAACATGTTATATCCCTTTTCATGTATGTCCACCAAAATAGTTTTTGAATTTCATCGTACATTTTGGTCACTCTTGGATGTACCATCCACTTTGAGGCATGAAATTCTCACATCAATTATTCTCACATTCTCAGAGTCGCAACAACTTGATTTATAACATAGATGATCTTATCCTCATCTATTACCCAATCAGATGGTTTCTCACAACCATCAAGGATTTCCCTCAACTTCCAACAATATAGATCTTCGTAATTCTTATCCTTGATCAATCTCAAAAGTTTTGACTATAATGAAACTAATATGAGATTCATCAGCTCTTGATTCTCCTGAATCATCACATTCATCTCAACCATCAAGGGAATTATCTTTCACTCATAAGTACATTCCTAAACTACCTGATTCTAATATTTCCATATCAAAGCGTCAGCCACATTGTTTTCTTTCCTAGGAGTATATGATAACTCAAAATCCAATGACTGTGTATGCTCTATCCGCCTCATCTTCAAGAAATTAAAATCTCACTAAGAGAAGATATACCTTATGTTCTTGTGATCGGTAAACACCATAAACATCTTTCCCAACAGATAATTCCACAAAAACATGAAAGCATAAACCACTACTTCCATCTCGATGTTGTGCATAGGGTAGTTCTGTTCATGTGGACTCAAATGTTGAGACCCATATGCCAAAACTCGATCAATTTGCATCAAAATAGATCCAAGTCCAATCCTAGAAGTTTCAAAATACACCATATACTCCTCACCCAGACCTAGTAGTATAAAGATCAATATCGATGTAAAATAATTCTTCAACTCTTGGAAGGAATTATCGCATGCTTCCTTCCACTAAAACATTATCCCATTCTTGGTCAAGATTGAAAGAAGTTATACAAAATGGAAAAAATACCAAATGAATCTTCTATAATATCCAACTAATCCTAGAAATATATTTATATAAAATACATTCTTGGGATGCTCCCAATAAACCACAATTGGAACCTTCTCTAGGTCCACTAACACACCTTCCTCTGAGATGATGTATCCCAAAAAAGTGTACCTGATCAATCTATAATTGAAACTTTGATTGATTTTCATATATATATACGATTATCTCTCATTATACTCTAGATGATGTCAAAATGTTGAAAATGATCATAAAGATTCATAATGTACACCAATATGTCTTCCATGAACACCACCACGAACTGATCTAGGTACAGATTGAAGATATTGTTCATCAAAGACATAAACATTTCTGGGGAATTATTCAACCAAAAAGTCATTAAGGCAAACTCATACAATTTATACCTAATTTAGAAATAAATCCTCAGTATATCAAAATTTTGAACTCTCAGTTGATGATACCACGATCTCATGTTATTTTTGACAATACACAAGCTCTGCTTAGATAATGAAATAGATAATCAATACATGTAAGTGGGAACAAGTTATTTACAATCATCTTGTTCAATTATTGGTAATTTACATACAAGCGCAAACTCCCATCAACATTCTTTGTTAACAATACAAGTCAACCCCAAGAGGACATACTTAGTCAGATAAACCACTTATCCTCCAAATCCTCCAACTGAGCCTTGTCCTCTAGAATATCTCTCAGTGCCATTATGTATGGTAGAATAGATACTCTATCATCCATTGATATGATATTAATAGTAAATTCATCATCCCCCTCAGTTGGAATCCTAGAGAACTCTTTCATAAATACATCCTGAAACACTTACACTATTGGTGGAGAGATATCTTTCTTTACACCTTCTTCATCCAAAAAAAGACAAGAAATATAAGATATGTGCTCTCTAAATTGATATATAATTGGCCCTGCTTATCCTTCCTGGATATCCCACTCTCTCTGGTGAATTTAATTGTCACCCTTAGGAGACATAAACATCTCCCTCCTATGATGGAAATTAATGTGGGCTCAGTATGAAACTAGATAGTACAAACCCATAATTTGGTCAAAGCCTGTCATGCCAAGAATAAAAAGGTCATATAGAAATTGATCCTCCCTGATCTCAAGGGAACATCCCTTGATCATACACATGTCTCTATATTGTACTCAGAATGATGTATCTGTAGTCATTACCCCTCTCACAAAACCCACCATCAGGATCAAAAAAAATTACATGTTTTGAAGATGTAAAGGAATGAGAGACACTAGTATCAAATAAGGCACTAGATAATATAAAAGATACAAGAATAGTACCTCTCAATGTCAATGGTCCAACCTTGTAATCCATAAGTGTAGGATACACCACATAAAATTCTCATTATCCTCTCTTCGATGATTCCATCTAACTCCCCCGAGTTGTGCCACTCTACTGATATGGAAACTCTTTCCTAGAATCACCATATCCACTGCCTCTACTATCTCATATAGTAGAACTCCATATTCCTTTCTAATAAGGTTTAGAAGATCCCTTTCCCACACTCTGACTCTGTATAGTTTCACACTCACTAACCATATGATTATGTTTCCAAAATAACCTCTATATATGTCATGTCTTGCCGTAATAACAAAACATTACTGGTGGTTAGATAAGGTCTCTATGGTATTGGCTCATCATACCGCACTAGTGATAGGTCACTCCAGTATGTACCTATGAAACTAATCCTCATATTTGTGTAGTCTCCTTTCCACTTCCCTGGCTAAAGTTCTCATAATGGAACTTCCTTCTCTCTGAAGTTGAATCTCGTGATAATCAAGTTGAAACTATTTTTCTAATAATGGAAGACTCCTTCAGGTTCCCCTCGGCTATGAGAGCTTGATCAACCACATAGGCAAAATTATTTAACCCAAACTGGTTAACATGGTTCTTAATATCACACTTATGTCTGTCCTAAAAGCATTTATCCATAGTTATGTCATCTTCTTCCAACGATGTAGAAAAGAGCTGTATATATGTAAGGTGTCTAGTATTTTCCATTACAGGCATGTTCTCATGATCCACCAAATGAATTTTTCTACTCTATCCTACCTCAATGTCACTAGATAGAAGTGTTCTAAGAAATTCTATAAATATTACTTCCATAGAATGTCATCATCTTTTCCGGTATTTGCATGGATGTCCCACCAGTGCTTCTCTGATTATCATAGTGTATAAATTTCCAACCTGACCCTTCTCTTAGTAGGTGTCTCCAAATGTTCAAGTATCATCTAGATTGACTCAACCCATAACTCGACTCCCTCGGGTCCACCCTCTCTAGTAAAATTCAGGTGGTGCTGTGGTTGAAACTCTTTTGTTTGGTTAGACATTCTATTCTCAACCTACCCTTGGACTCTTTCCATTAATTTCATGAATCGATAAATGTTCTATTGGAATTAATCCCCTCCTTCTACACTCAGCACTAGTTTTGCCTTAGGTTCCACTATTGGTAGAGCATAACTATCCATATTCTCCCATCTCCCTCTCAATAATACTCATTATAGAGACATATCTCTACAATTCCAAACACACGTCATATAACTCATAACACAACATTACCGAAATACATTAGAGGAATAAAAATAAAAATATACAACAATAATTTTCCAAAAACCTCTCCACACAGTCAAAACTAAGACTCTATCACTACCCTTAATCATCGTACACCTATGTTTCAGTTCTCAAAGGGTGATCTCATTCTCAATATTCACATTTCCCATTTAGACACCTATTTATTCAATTCATGAATCATTTTATAGTTCATTCAATTTTAGTTACACCTTAAATTCAATTCCATAAAAAAATAAAAAAAAATGATGTTCGATAACTTACCTATAACCCATTTTCCCATGTGTTCCTAAAATGATGTATTTCATAAAAAAATAATCTTGAGTGCCTAGAATGATGCATGAAAACTTAAATCTCATTCCATTCTGATCCATGATCCAATTATTAAAAATATCAAAAATAATTTTCACATCACACAACAAATGCATCATCCATGGTGAAATAATAATCTACTTTAACAAAAAATAGAAATAACTACAATCCCACCCTGAGTACTTCGATTTTCCCCCATAAATGGGTTTGAAACTATCACTCATGAGCTCATAACCAATACTAAATTCTTTCTAGTCCCCTATATAAATTTCCTAAATTAGTTATAAAAAATAAGAAGAATAAAAAATTGGAGCTCTGATACCACTTTGTAACATCCTAGTCGGGGTGACACACAACAGTGCCCCAAGGCGGACTACCACACGTCCTCAAGCGCACCTCCCCGTACACTAGATTTTGACGACTAGAAGAAAGGGTCTAGTAAGTTGATAATGGGGAGTCTATGTCCTATTTTATCAATGTAATATAATATTTGAAATAAAAAATAATAGAGGAAGCATATTTAATTATAAACAAAACCAAAATCTCAAGATAATGAAATAAAAAAAACAATATCCAACTGAAAAAAATTCTAGACTAAAGTAACTATCAATTGTCTAAAATTCAACTAAAAATAAAGACATAATTGACTCCCAAGAGAGTCCCAAACAACATCCAGTTCCCTCATCCTAGCTACATTCCCAATCAGGAATCTAACCCAAGTCCTTTTCCCTTAACCTACCTTGCAACAACAAAGTCTATTTAGGAACTAATCATTCAAACTGAGTAGGGTGTGAGTTAAACTTAGTAGGCCACACCAATGGTGTCTAATAAAAATATAGGCAATAATAGTGTATGGAGTTATACAAATAAATAAATATAATTCATAAATAACTAGTTTATCACATTATTTAATATTCTCTACTTAACCTCAGAAACCCCCAGGTTCTTGAGAACACCCAAACCTCAATACTTGATTTAGCTTTTGCTGAATTCAATCTATCCCCAATAGATATCACACTATAATATCCATGTTACCATTCCTAATAATTCATTGAATTTCCATGTTAACATTCACATTTAACATCACATAATTAAATGAGCATGTTACCATTCACAATTTAATATCACATAATTGAATGATCATGTTATTATTACAAATTTAATACCACATAATGGAATGAGCATGTAACCTTTCACAATACTTGCTTAAATTTCCTTGTTACCATTTACCATTTAATATCACATAATTGAATGATCATGTTACCATTCACAATTCATGGCCAAATGTCAATGTTGCCATTTATCATTTAACAATAGATAATTTAATGGGCACGTAACCATTAACTATACTTAGTCAAATTTCCATGTTACCATTTACCATTTAATATCACATTATAATAAACATCACAATAGTACACATATCTCAACATCCATTAATTAATTCATCAATTAATTCATCATACTTACAATTTCAATATCTAATAATTAATGTACCATTAATTATCTTAACTCATGAATCCAATTTCTCATAATTAATATATAATTAATTATCTTAAATCATATATCTTAATATCTCATAATTAAGTCATCAATTAATTACCTCAAACCAATTGTCTCTATATCTCATAATTAATTACCTAATTCATTATCTAAATCATAAATCTCTAAACCTCATAATTAATTCTCCAATTAATTATATAAATGGGAAGCCCTTAAATCTCATCATTAACTTCCAAATTAATCCTCAATTTCAACAATGATACAATTAAACATTTGGCCACAATAACTAATTCAATTTGAGGAGATTGGGTTGCTAATGAATCCTAGAAATCCCAATGCATGCATACATGTATTAAAATAACAACTATGAGAATCAAATATTATACCACGTACCTAAATTCATTGATGAATTTTCACCCAATAGAATTCCACAAAATTGAGTATCACAATGAAGTATATTGGAGTCCATATATATACCCTTATGTATTGATTAAAAGAATTTTTATCTATATAATCTAGATCTAGATCTACAAATATAGATATATATTTAAAAAATATAGATCCAGATATTGAAAAATATAAGGTAACATAACACCAAAAGAAAAATAAGAGGAGAGTGAAAAGGAAAAAAATGGGATATGATCCACATATTGGGAGAGAATAAGATCTGTGATTTGGGATTTGAATCACTAATAATGGAGGTCTGCAACCTTTTAATCCCTCTAAAAAGATCTAAAATCATCAAAAAATGATTTTTTCGGAGATTGGGTCTAATGAGGGGAGTTTCTAGGTTTCAGGTAAAGTTAAAACTAATTTTTGGGCTATTAAAAAAGTCATGCATGGTTTCCTAGGCATGGGTGCATGGTTTTCCCTAACCGTGCACCAACCATGATCCAGCCATTTTTGGGGTGCATGGGTTTTCAAACCATGCGCCAGCCAAGTGAACCCTCACTATACAACGTTTTATGGTTTAATAGGATGGGGAGCATAGTTTTCCCAAACCATGTGCCAACTATGCACATCCCCTTTTAATTCCATCTTTCTCAAAATTCACCCAAAACACCCCAAAGTTCAACTGAAACAAAAACAACTCTAAAATTAAAAATAGAGTAACTATTAATAATTATGAGAAAACTCTAGAAAAGGTTAGGATCATACAGTATTCAAACCATATTTTCTACCTCAGATTCATATCACACTGTGAAAATATGTACTTGAGGGTTTTATGGTCCGTGTACACCATAAATCCCTCTCACAGTAAGTAATGTCGGTAATAATGTAATTCATGAACAAATGTGGCTAACTCGAGATCATGTATTGGGTAATTCATCTTGTGTGGCCCCAACGTATGAGACCCATACATGACAACTCTATCTCCCTATATAAGAACTTCTCCTAGTCCAATACCAGATGCATCATAGTATACCGTGTAACTTCTTCCTGGCTTTAGAAAAATAAATATCATCTATGAAGTCAATCTCCCATTCTGATCTTACAAGGATGTCTCAAAAGAATATATCCATACATACTTGAAACCCTTCTTAATCAAGATTATTATCATCACTACTAAGTGTAAAAATTCCTTTATGAAACACCTGTTGTAACTAACTTGTCCTAAGAAACTCCATACCTCAAATACATTATTGGGATTATCCAGGGAAACTATATCTCTCACCTTCTATCGGTCTACTGATGCTCCTATATCTAAGATGGTGTGTCCCATGAAGTGAATCTTATCCATACAAAAGTGTCACTTTGTGATCTTAGCATATAACTGATTCACTATCAGTGTATTAAAAACAATATCAAGAAGTTAATCATGGTGGTGTTGATTGTGAGAATACACCATGACATCATCCATGAAAACCACCCCAAATGAATCAAGATAAGGATATAACACTTGATTCATCTATGGAATGAAGACTACTAGTGTGTTTGTGAGACCAAATGTTATAACCAAATACTCATAAAGACGATACCTACTATAAAAATTTGTGCAAGGTATTTCTAATGGTCTAGCACACACCTAATGATTACTGAATCCCAAATAAAACTTTCATAAAACTCATGCTCCTGAGATCTAGTTGAATATATCATCTATCCATGGATGAGGAAAAGATTTATTAACTATCATTTGGTTCAATTTATGATAATAATTACATAGTATGAGAGTTTCATCCACCTTTTCTGCAAAAGGATCAGCAAACCCCATGGAGAAGTATTGGTTCATATGAAACCTTCTATCTCTAAATTCTCTAGCTTCCTCTTGATGTCACACCCGCACTTTTAAAATTATTTTATTTTTATTATTTTATCTGGATTTGAAATATTCTAATGAGGTTTGGGTCAAGCCTGATTTAAATTTTACAATTTTGCTGATAAATGAATATTTTGGACATGGTAGCATCGGGCGCACGGGTGAAGCACCGGATTGGAAACCACGTGGCTTCACCCATGCCATCATGTGTCCTACACAATGTTCAAAATAATTAAATAAAATTAAAGGAACAATAAATTGTTTAATGTTAATAATATTATTATTTTTATTATTTTAGAGTTTTGTTGTTATTATTATTATTAGTTTTAAGGATATAAATTTTATTATGTTATTATTATTATGATTAACTTTTTGTTAAGTTGTTATTATTATTATTATTATTAATGTTTTAATTTAAGAATAATATTTATATTATTATAATTAGTTTTCTTTTAAGTTTTATTTTTATTTTTTGTTTTCTTATCTTGTTAGGTTTTCTCTCCCTCGACCATCGCGCCTCACCCCTCCTCTTACCCCACACCCTTCGCACCCAACCTCCCCACCCAGTGTAGCACACTAGCCTCCCTTACAGATCCCCACTAGAGAACCTCCCTTATCGGTGCCCTACCCCAGCTCCAGTGCCCTCACACTAGACATGCCACACTTTCTCCTCCCTCTCACGACCTAAATTTTGCATCCCTCCCTATTCGGCACAGAAACACTCTCAGTCAAACCCTCTTGTGGCTCCCTGCCTGGCGCGACCCCCCCCCCCCCACCCACCCCTACGCACATGCCTCTCTCCAGTAGCCCCTCTAGGTAAAACACTCCTTCAATTTGGGGTTTTAGTTTTCAATTAGGCTGAGATGTGTTTTTAAGGTTTAATATTGTGTTGATTTTGGTTCAAATTCTTGATTTAGGGTCCAATTTGGGTTACACATGGTGTGATTATGGTGTGATTGGAGTTTCGCACCAATGTTTGGAGTTTTCGACACTTTATGTAGGTGGTTCCATCTATAAATATTTTTTTAAGGAAGTATTTTGCTAGATTAATTTATTTATCATGTTCTTTTTTTATTTTGGGTGGTACGAAATGTGTTCTAAGAATATTTTGACATGCATGTGTTGTGGAATTGGTTAGTCTTTTTGAATTGGGGAATTATTGGAAATGTTCAATTTATTATTTTACTTCTGCAAAGTATTTTTTTGTAATATTTTAATGTTTATTTGTGTTAGAAATGTATTTTTATTACAAATTAATGGTTTTTTGTCATGCATATCATATTTTAGTGTTTCTTAAAAAGAGTTTCATGCTTTGTTTTGGAATGTCCGAAATGTTTTCTAAAGCACTTAAGGTGTGCTTGTATTAAAAATGTGGTTTGAAGGAAAAATGTGTTATTTTGGCATGTTTAACTTCTTGTTAACTTTTTAATTTAAATTTTAAATTGTTTGAGTAACAAAAAACATGTTTTGGTATGGTTGTGTTGTACATTCAGTTTTAAAGTGGTGTTTTTATATGAGATCAAGTGTGTTTTTTGGTGCAAACTCTGGTGTGCTAATTTTAAGTGTTTTAAAAATAGTTTATTTTGATTTATTTAAATAAATGTGATATGTGGATATGGTGTTTGATAGGGTTAAACAAGTGTTAAATTTTAAAGTGGTGTTGTTTTGTAAAAATTGGGTGTCTTTCATGTGAAAAACATTGATGTGCTACTTAGAAATGTTCTATTAATTTTTATTAATAATTTATCATGTCATGCATGTGATGAGAGTTATGATGTGAAATTATTTTGGTGTGCATTTGTTATAAAAAGGTATTTTTGGTATGTTCTTGGTGTGAGTCTGTTGGGTGTTTCTTTGGATTGTTTTATAAATTGTTGAGGTGGATTATTATCATCTGAGGGGGTTTCAGAACATTTTGGGGATAGGCCTTGGTGTGTTTTTGGGTTTAAAGAGTTTTTTTAGTGTATATTTTTGTGGTGTTAAATTTAAAGTGTTTCACGAATTTTTTTATTGATTTACTAAATTATATGAGTAGTTTGTGGTCCCTTCTCTGTTGTTTCGAGTCGTCGGGTCTAAGGAAACTCACCTGCGTGTGCATAGTTATGTAAATATATACATCTAGGTTTCCCTATTACGTGTATATTTATCCATGTCATTGAATATACATGTATGATTCAAGGTGTTCCTTTGTGTATATATAAAAATGCATATTCAAGTGAGTAGAGACTGGTATATGCATATAAGCATACCTATAAGGGTCCCCTTGCACATGTTCATGGGCCATGCTAATATATGAATAGGAGATAGGTGTCTTCGAATGTATATGAAGGCCTATATACTTAGTGGGGGAGAAATAGATTTTAGTTAGAAAGTGCCAAGATCTGAAGTGGATGGCTTGGTTCCACCTTGATGTAGGTTCTATATGCCCTGTCCTTTGATTATAATTCCCATTACTACTTGGTATTATTTTAAAATTGTTTATTTTTCCTTTATATGTAATTCATGCACTATATATATGTGTGTGTGTTTGTGTTTGTGTTTGTGTTTATGGAAAAATGGTTGTGGTTCTTGAAAAGTGGTGTCTTAGACGTTTTAAACAAAAAAATGGCTATTTCCAAAGATGTGTGGTCTTTTGTATGGTTTGTTATAAAAGTGTAATGGCATGCTTGTTCTTCCAAAGAAGTTTCAAAGTGATTTCCAAAATGGGTTTTGGTTTGAATTCAAAGGAAAAGGGTGTATTGATTTTCTTGAGTGGATTTCTTCATGTTAACTGTGGTTTTAAGCTTTCTTTAAACTTGTACTACCTTGGTTGTTAGTTAAGCTTTCAAAATATTTTATAAACTTAAAAATGTTGGGTGATTATGTTTCTAAAATGAAAATTTTTCCTCGTAAGTTATTAATCCTATTTGAATCTTTAATAATGATTTATGAAAAAAAAACCTCTTCAGTCTTTCCCTCTTACTTTAGAAAAAATGTGTGTATGTTAAATGTAAAAAATGTTATATGTTCCTAGTGAAGATGCTTTTACAGTGATGTGTGTTTTTGAAAAAAAAAGGACGCGCTTAAGGGGGGACGTCAGTAGTGAAAAATGGATTATATAGATGAAGAATGTGACGTGTGTGTGTGTGTTTTATTGTGGATAAAATTCACCACCATTGACATAGAGAACATTGGTAACCTCAAATATCTGGGTGGGTGGACTAGGAGTAGTACCCTAGATGATACGTAAGTGGTTCATCTCAATTTCGCCTAGAAGGATTAAAATTACAACACTAACTAAATACTTGTAATGATTACAGACCACTAGGTTATGTGTGTGTTCCCTACTAGTGGATTTTGTACGATAACATAGACTGTTGTGGCTCCTATGACACGTTTTCACGAAGGTATAAGGTCTCTAGGGTCCCAAATGTGCTAGTTACCTATATAGATTTCCCATTGTGCTCATTTGTGGCATGATTATTGTGATATGATTTTCAATTCAGTTGTTTCATGATTTTTTCTTCTTTTGAGAAGCTATATTTAAATTTAAATCGATTCCCTTTAATTTTGAAAAATCAATGCATGTTTGGATTGTATCTTGAAAATTTAGTGGTAGGGAATTTTTTTCTTTAAAAATGTAAACCTCTTACTTGAATTTAAAAAGAATGAAAAACAATATTTTAATGGGTCTTATTTTCAAACTATTATGTTTTGGGTTTCTTTTTAAAGGTAAGGGCCTAGGGAATTTTTGTGCTCTTGCATTCCTACTAAGAATCTATGTGCTCACTCTTACTTTATATTTTCAGTTTTTAGGGTCTAGTTTTATATATATATTGCATCAAGTGTGGTTTATGTTCTGTGGTGACCCATGAGGTCATTTGAGGTATGTCTCGTTACATAGTTTATTCTTTTTTTCGCTTCCAGTTTGTTCAGTTCATCTTGTTTTATTTATATATTTTCTTTCAATTTATGTTTACTTATCTATCTTTTTTTATTGGGTAAATCTTTCTCAAACTTTCATTTGATACTTGGTAACTTGTGCAAACTCGTGGGGATTGGGAACGCCCCTCGGTCCTTTTGGAGGATTGGGTTGGGCACCGGGTTAGATGGCGAACCGGCTTGGTTCGTGACAAAATTGTATTCATGGGAGGTTTCACTATTTTTTGTTCTTGTTTCTTAGGAAGGAGTCATGGTAGACTTGAGATATAATTCTTGGGACTCGATGTTTGGGTTACAAGTAAGGTTCCTATCTAGAACACCTCGTATAGGTACTTGAGTTACCAGTGGATGTCGGTTTCAAGTGATTCCTTTGGTCCTTGCAGCTAATTGATGTTTGGGAAATGAAAAGAGATTTGGGACAATGGTCTTCAGGATGTCGTAGAGATTGGAAAGCCATGTTGAGCCAAGGATATTTCCCTAGAACACTCTCTATGATGGTGGTGTGACCGATGTATAGTCATCAACCCTATGTTCGAGTCTCCCATCAGCACTAGTTTCCACTAAAATCAACTTGTGACTCATTCGGTTATGAAAATTATTTTTGAAAACCCTTGTTTAAAAAGTTTGAGAATTAAATTTTAAAATAAAAATGGTTTGATTGGGTTCTTGGTTCTCCTTGTTAGCTAGTGTATGCCCCCATAATGAGTTAGTGAACGGTTGACGTGTAGACACGGGTGATTCTCCGCCGGTGGATCCTTCAGTTGATCAGTGTAAGAACCTTATTCTTATTTCACATAGGAATATGAATCCACCTCTATTTTTGTAGTCTAGTGAATCCTCTGGTATTGGGTGAGTGAATGAGAGAGAAGTTTGAAGAAACTTTGGTCTCTTGGGTTGCATGGGTTATTGATTGTGAAGTTAGACATTGTTAAGTCTAAGGGTCCCACATGAAAGCAGTGAAGGGAAATATAGTGTGGAATGTAGGAAGTAGTCTAGGTTTTTTGTATTGGAAGTTATCTTAAGAAGGGCTTCAGATATTTCCTTGATTTTATCTAATAAAGGGTTCATGCTAAGCTATATGTGTGCTAAATCTGGTTGTGAGAGGCTGTTATGGCCTCTCATTGTAATCTCATTTTGTGAGGGACTTGGGTCATGGTTTCCATTATTATAATTTCTCCACCACTTTCAAGGGTCATGTTTGTTGAAATCAGGAATTTTCAGTTACCTTTGAAATGAATGGGTCATGTTTGGTGTGTGTGCATTTTTGAATCCCATGTTACGGTAAAGTGTGGTGTTAGAATAAGCGGGCCTAGGATGTGTTTCATTCTAGTGGTTCTATCCGGCATGTGGTGTAGTTTCTTGTGGTTCTATAAAAAGAAATTATATTTGGGGTTTGTAATGCGTGACTGCAAGGAAGAAGGTGCTTCAACCACCAGAGCTCCGACCATAGGTCTCGGAGTAAAGGTGGCGCATAGTCTGGAAACACCAGGGGTGAAAAGGATTTTTGTCAAACTTCCATATTTAGTGTGGGAGGTAAAGATATTTTGAGGTTTCTGTGGGAAAGCTCTATTTTAATGTCTCTGCTCAGTGAAAAGATACATTGAGACTTCATATCCATGTCATGAATCGCATGTTTATAAAATTTCCTCCTTGGTTACAAGAAAGAGCAGTTTTCTTGTTTCCTTGAACCTCATTGCTTATATCATTGTGGTTGTGAATATTTTTTTGTTTTTCTATGTATGAATTTCCTTGTAAGTCTTTATTTATTACAGTTTTCATATGGGCTGATCCAAGAATGGTGACGACCTGTAGGAGTCGTGGACTGTGTAAAGTTTACCATTTGGTTTAGAGTCTCTTTCATCGATCCCCTTACTATAGGAGTCGATTCCTTATGGGGTCTTTGTATTGGTATGTTTTAGCTGGTTAAGCTGGTTAGTTCTTATGGTGGGGAGACCCACAGAGGGTGTCGCTAAAAGGTCCACGGAAATGAAATGTTGTTAGCCTATTCCTTGTGGTGGAGAGTCTGTCCGGGCCTCCCCATGTTAGTTTCCTAGTTCTGCCTTTGTTGTAGGCTCTTTATTATGATGGGGAGTCCGTTCGGGCCTCCCAGTGTTAGTAATTAGGATTCATTTTTTGTTTAATGTGGACTTTTGAGTTTCTTGGGTGTGTTCAAGGTGTTTTGTCTTGGGACATAAAATGATTCATTGTGAAAGTTTCTATCTTTTCACCATCAACTGGAGGTGACTAAACATTTGGGGGTGTACGTCACTTAGAGGAAATGACATGGAGGGTGTCACATGGAGGAGAGTCCATTTTAGGTCTCTCAATTTTATTTTGTATGTATATTATTTTTTTGATAGTGTTATGAAATTTTATTATTGGTTGTTCCTTGGGAATCTCCTTGAATTGGGAAGAGGGCATCAACTTCTATGTTGGGGTTAAGCCTTGTTGTAGGTTTCAGGGGTGGAAAGCCTTATGGTGGGGAGAATTTTCACACCCAAACTTTTGAAATGATTTTATTGTTATTATTTTATCTTGATTTGAAATATTTTAATGAGGTGCAGGCCAAGAACCATTAAAATTTTATGTTGTTTCTAATAAATGCTTGTTTTGGGCATGGTAGCATCGAGCGCACGAGTAGTGCAATGGTTTGGAAACCACACGGCTTTTCCCAGGTCACCGTGAGACCTACCCGATGTTCAAAATAATTAATTAAAACAAAAGGAACAAATAAAATTAAATGAGTGATAAAATAAAAATAGAATAATATAAAATAAAGTGTAATAAAATATAAGTAATTTTTTAATGATAATATTATTATTATTATTTGAGAATATTATTACTATAATTATTAGGGTTAAGGATATAGATTTTTTTAAGTTAATATTATTATTAACTTTTTATTAAGTTATTAGTATTATTGTTGTTGTTGTTGTTAATGTTTTAGTTTAAGAATTATATTATTGTTATTATTATTTGTAATAGTAGTAGTAGTTTGATTTTATTTCATTTTTATTTTTTCCTTATTTTGTTAGGGTTTCTCTCCCCCCACCATCACACCTCACACCTCAACCCTCCCCTAACCCCACTACTATCGCACCCTACCTCCCAACCCAACACAGTGCACCGACCCCTCTCATTCTCCCCACTGGAGGACCTCCCTTGCTAGTGCCCCATCCCGGCACCAGCGCCCCGCACCAGACCGACCACCCACACTCCTCCCTTGTGCAACCCTTGTTCATCATCCCTTCTTGTGTGGCACACAAACCCTCTCAACTGAACCCTCCAGTTTCTCCCCATCTAGTGCCCCCCCCCCCCCCCCGCACACGCGCCTCTATCAAGCAGCCCCTCTAGGTAAAACCCTTCTTCAATTTTGGGTTTTTGTTTTCCTACAGGCTGAGTTGTGTTATTAAGGATTAATCTTAGGTCTCATTTGGTTCAAATTCTTGATTTAGGGCCCAATTTGGATTCCTCGTGGTGTGGTTGTGGTGTAATTGGAGTTTCACACCAATGTTTGGAGTTTTCGACTCCTGAGGTAGGTGGATCCATCTATAAATATTGTTTGATGATGGGTTTTTCTAGATTAATTTATTTTGCATGTTCTTTTATTATTGTTTGTGGTTTGAAATGTGTTTTGTGAATATTTGGACATGAATGTGTGATGGAATTGAGTTTTCTTTTATAATTGATGAATTTTTGGAAATGTTCAATTAATTATTTTATGTGTGAAAAAGTATGTTTTTTGTAATAATTTAATATGTATTTATGTTAGAAATGAACTTTTCTTCAAAATAAATGGTTGTGTGTCATGCGTATCATATCTTAGTGTTTCTTGGAAAGTGTTTTAGGCTTTCTTTTGGAATGTATGAAATTTTTTCTGAAGTACTTAAGGTGTGGGTGTATTAAAAATGTGGTTTAAAGAAAAAATGTTTTATTTTGGCATGGTGAACTTCTTGCAAACTTTTGAATTTAAATTTTAAATTTTTTGAGTATCAGAAAAAAGTTTGTGGTATGGTTGTGTTGTGAATTTGGTTTTAAATTGGTGTTTTTATATGAGATCAAGTGTGTTTTTTGGTGTCAACTATTGTGTTCTAATCTTAAGTGTTTTATAAACTGTTTAATTAGATTTATTGATTAAATGTGATGTGTGGATGAGGTGTTTTATTGGTTTAAACATGTGTTAAATTTTAAATTAGTGTTTTTATGTGGAAATTGGGAATATTTCAAGTGAAAACCCTTGATGTTCTATTTATAAATGTTCTATTTATCATTTTAAATAATTTATTAAGTCATTCATGTGATGGAAATTATGATGTGAAATGGTTTTGGTGTAAGTTTGGTATAAAAAGGTATTTTTGGCTATGTTCTTGGTTTGGGAATTTTTCTGTTTCTTTGGGTTGTTTTATTAATTTTTGAAGTGGTTTATTAAAATATGAGAGGGGTACGTAACATGTTTGGGATAGTCATAGGTTTCTGTTTGGGTTTAAAGAGTTTTTTGGTGTAAATAGTTATGGTTCTAACTTTGAAGTGTTTCATAAATTGTTTTATTGATTTATTAAATTATATGTGTAATTTGTGGTCCCTTATCTATGGTTTCAAGTCACCGAGTCTATGGTGACTCACCTTCCTATTCTTAGGTAAGTAAATATATACATTTAGGTTCCCCTGTTACATGTATATTCATCCAAAGCATTGAATGTACATGTATGGGGCTAGGTGTGCCTATGTGTATATATAAAAATGCATTAGAAGCTGAGTGAAGGATGGTATATGTGTATAATAATACCTGTAATGATAAAATTTCACATATCTATGGGCAATGAAAATTTATGAATAGGGTCTAGGTGTCCTTGCATGTATGTGAAGGCACATATACTTAGTGGTGGAGCAGCAGATTTTAGTTATAAAGTGCCAAGAGCCGAAGTGGACAGCTTGGTTCCACCCTAAGGTAGGTTCCCTATCCACTGACCTTTAATTATAATTTCTATTACTGCTTGGTATTCATTTAAAAGTGTATCTTCAAACTTTATATGAAATTCTTATGCACTATATATATGTGTGTGTTTATCAATAAATGGTTGTGGTTCTTGAAAAGTTGTGTCTTTGACATTTTAAATGTGAAATGGGTATTTCCAAAGATGCGTGGTGTTTCAACTGGTTTGTTATAAAAGTGTAATGACATGCTTGTTTTTTCAAATAAGTTCCAAAGTGATTTCCAAAATGGGTTTTGGTGTGATTTCAAGGAAAAATGGTGGCTTGATTTTCTTTAAAGTATTGCTCCATTTTAAGTGTGGTTTTAAGGTTTATTTAAACATGTACTATCTTGGTTGTTAGTTAAGATTTTAAACTATTTTGGAAAGTTAAAAATGTTAGGTGATTATTTTTCTAAAATGAAAAGTGTTCCTTTTACATGATTAGGCATGTTTGGAACTTCAATAATGATTTATGAAAAGGAAAACCCCTCTTAATGTTTTCCCTCTTACTTTAGAAAAAATATCTGTATGCTAAATATACAAATTGTTATATGTTCCTAGTGAAGAGGCTTGTGCAGTGATGTGTGTTTTTGAAAAAAAAGGACGCTCTTAATGGGGGGAGGTCAGTGGTGAAAAAAAAGGAAAGTTGTTACATAATTAATGTAACGTGTGTGTGTGTGTGTGTGTATTTTCTTATTGATAAAAGTCACCAACATTGAAAGAGAGTACATTTGTAACCTCAGGTATTTAGGTGGGTGGACTAGGAATAGTACTCTAGATGATATTTAAGTGGTTCATCTTGGTTTCATCTAGCTGAATTGAAGTTACAGAACTAACTAAATATTTGTAATGATTGTAGACCTCTAGGTTATGTGTGTGTTCCATACTAGTGGCTCGTGCATAATAATGTATACTGTTGTTGCTCTTATGACATGTTTTCACCAAGTTACTAGGTCTCTAGGGTCACACATATTCTAGTTACCAATAAGGATTTACCAAGGTGCTTTTTTCGCATAATGCTTGTGATATGATTTTCAATTCAATAGTTTCATTATTTTTTCCTCTTTTATGAAAAAACATATTTAAATATTAATCGATTCCCTTTCATTTTGAAATGTTAATGCATGTTTGGATTTTATTTTGAAAATTTAGAGGTAGAGAAATTATTTCCTTAAAAATTTAAACTTGTTAATTTATTTTAAAAAGAATAAAAAATAGTATTTTAAATGGTATTATTTTCAAACTAGCATGTTTTGGGTTTCTTTTTAAAGGTAAGGGAATTGGGCATTGTTGTACTCTAGAATTCCTACTAAGCATCTCAGTGCTCACTTCTACTTTATATTTTTATTTTCAGGGTCTAGTTTTGGATCTTTCTTATAGAGAGTGTGGTGTTTGTTCTGTGGTGACCCAAGAGGTCATTCGAGGTAGGTCTCGTTACTTAGTTTATTCCTGTTTCCATTGCCAATGTTTTCTATTTATATTCTTTTATTTATCTATTTAGTTTAGTTTAGGTTTACTTATCTATATTTGTTATTGAGTAAATTGTTCCCAAATGTTCATTTGATACTCGGGAACTTGTGATAGCCCGTGGAGATCGGTAATGCCTTTTTGGCCTTGCTGTGGACCGGGTTGGGTGTCAGGTCAGATGGAGACCCGGCTTGGTTAGTGACACTTGAGCTTTTGGAACTCTGTCATGGTCATCCTGTAAGGAGTAATGGATACTGGCGCAGTACCTGGTACAAGCTCGATAGAGAAATCTACCTCTCTCACTGGAGGTAATCCTAAAAAGTCCTATAGAAAAACGCCCCAAAAATGATCAACCACTAGAGGTAAATATGTCTAAAAATTTCTATGATCATCTAGATATAAACTTGCAATATGGGATTTCATCCCATCCATCTCATGATTCTTTGGTCCAACTTAGCTTGCATGGACATACCATTAACCTTTTTGAATGAACTCTCTGCCCTCTAGCGATGTGAAGCTCACCCCATGGAAATAGAAATCAACAAAATCATGAAATGAAACCAAACAGACTATCCAGATAATGATATCAAAAAATGTCATCTAGAGGATGAAGAGGTCCCACATGGAGTGGCACCCACCAACCTTAAGGCGGAACTCCTACACTAACTCATGTCTTCTATTCTAATCTCCAACATAGTTTCTATCATCATAACACCATTAGAAGTATAAAAACAGAGAACAAGGCCCTCCAAAACAGATGCATATATAAATTTATGATAATCCCCTCTATCAAAAAGTTTAGAAGCTAAAGTGGGTGATACTAGAATAGTACCTCTAATAGTAGAAGGAATAAGATCATGCTTCTCATCGGTCTATTACACTGCATATTTATGGCCTAAAATATGGACCTATGAAAATGCTTGTAAACCTTGATATGATCCACCCTACTGTCACTATATAACTAGGGTCTTACTAACATGACCCCATCCACCACCTCATAATGATCAGCCAGCTATACTCTATCTCCCTACTTAATGAGAAGTTTTTAACCCTACTCCTAAACATAGAGTCTGTGCAAACCCTCTCTCACTGGCTGCTGGTGAAAACGTTCTATAAAATCATTATAGATGGACTAATTTTCAACAAGATCAGCACTCGACTGCATCCCTCATAAAATGTGGTCTCGTATGTCCTAGACAACTTCACTAGTAGCACATCACATGGCTACATGAATGTGTTCTCTAAATGCTAATATCACTCTGTGGAAGCTCCAGATGATTCTTCATACTACCAGCGATGTAGTACTAGATCAATATGTTTAACCACCCTAGATCAAACCTCTATCATATCTCAACATACTCCCTATAATAAGGTCCTAATTGACTATTCTAGAAAAGTTAGTCAACCAAAATAAATTCACCTAATATCAGATAGGATACCTGATATTATCATCAAATCTTCTTGATTTTGATAACTCATCACCTATCACAATAGTTTTGATGCGCTGGAACACAGTAAACGAGGTCGATTAATCCATCACTAATAACATTCCCTACTCTATACATATGAACTCCTCGGCTCTATCAACCCACGACATCTTGGGATATAAGTAATCTTAGAATTACATATAAAAATTTTTGCAAGCCATATCTCTAAGATGATCCATCTTAGTTATAACATCCCACCATATCTTGGTGGAATCATGAAGAATATACATGGATATTTTTACCCTCCTCTTATGAGGAGTCTCTATATTCTTTATGATAGATTACATGGACTCCACCCATTACTCTTCAAACTGTGGTCTAATATCCCTTGAAAACATGGGCGGATTCTACTACTGGAATTCACGCATAAACTCTTCTATAGTCAGGGAAGGTCGAGGTTCTCCTTGAATGGTCTTCATGAATCACAAGAACCTATAAGAAAACTATGACTCAACACCTTTTTCTAGTATAAAAATAGGGTCTATAGCTAGAATAACTATATTATCCACTGGTCTCCCATGGCCCACCACCTTCATAGTGTGATCATCGCCACCCTCTTGGTGTACAACTTGAGTTCATCATGGTGGAATACCTCTACAATGCCAAACACACGCCTCAGTTCCAGATCATTATCAAGTTCACATATCAAAAGCATAGGTATTTTAGATGGATATGTAAAATAATTCTTCTATAAGAACACACCCATCTTCCTTATCCATGATTCGAGTCTAGGAGAGGTAAAATCAGGTATAATCAAGTGACACTACCAATATCCCACTACTATAGTCAGGTCTGGTTAAGTTCTCTTCCATAAGAAACTAATGTTTCCATTTCATTTCACTTGAAATCAAATTTTCACATTCAGGTTCATTTTAATTCACATATTCATTTTAATTTTCCATTTTAATTAAATCTCATTTAATATTTATATCATAATTGAATTTAAAAAGGTTGTACCAATGGTTCACAATATTTTGATCCATTATGGCTCATAATACATAGGGACCAAATCTTGGCATCCATATAATCCATACCATAACACATCCCTTTATAACTATCACCATATCTTATATATCTATCATGACACCTATCACAATAGCATGTAATAAGTAATACATCATAAATGACATTGGAAAAATGCATGGCATGTGATTTTGAGAAAGTTCTTAACATGATGCATGAAATGGAATGCCCTCATCTCATCTTGTTGTAACCAAATATAACCCACAATCATATCAATAATAATAGAAAAGTTGAAGTACGTCACCCAATGGTGGAATTAAATTACAATTAAAAGTCAAAATCTAAGAAATAACTTCTTAATTCAAGGCAACATGGATTTTTCTTATATGTGGGTTAGCTACATCAGGGTACATATTATCACCAAACACTTGTTCCTTCCTACCCCTTTTTATTGTAACCAAAAAATAAATCTTACCAAAAATTAATTCTATAATACCACATTGTAACATCCATGACCCAAATGTCACTCAATAGTGCCCCGAGCCTGGTTGGAAACCTGTAATCAAGTACATCTCCCCAAATTCCAGAGTCTACCGACATGTATTTAGAGACTAGGTGAGTTTTAGAGGATACTATACCATCAATAATAGACTGTAACAAAGCATAATAAATTACATAAAAGTAGCGATATCAGACTAATATCCATACAATAAGGAAACAATGGAAAAATGATATATAAACAATAATAGAATCCTTCTCATATACCAAATTATGATACATGACGTATGCCTATAACAATTATCCAAAACATATATACAAGGAAGATATCTGATACATGTAACAAAATTAAAAAAGGACAAAATCATCCAGCTAGCATGGTGAGCCTCATCTCAGTCTCATGCTCCCCTAATCCTAAGCAACTATCATGTACTAGTAGTAGGGTTCTTTACCTTATCAACACCTACAATCATATAGTCTCTTTGGGTACCCAATGGTGGCCCAATAGAGTTCAAGATATAATCCTAGTAGGCAATAACCCAAGGTCAGGTGGAAATCTGTCAGTGAATATATATAATAGAGTGTGGAGGCGGTAATAATAATAAAACAAAGAACTATTCCAATGTAAACATCCTATAAGTCTAGGTTCTCATTTATAATCATTTCATTTAATTAATTTTTTTAAACAATATGTCCCTAAATTAACAGTCAGTCTTATCTAATTTAATCAAGTCAATTTAACTATTCAATCCCATTTAATATATAAGTCTCGTGACCCAAAACAGTTCCCGATGTCCCCCATATAAACATAAGCACGACAAATTCCTAAATAGTTTATATAAAAGATATAAGTGAAATACCAAATCCATGCTTGTGATTTTTCTTGGAATATGCATCACATATAATTCATTTCATTCGTTAATCCATTTATAACCTGAGTCCATCCTTGACATTACTAAATTTGAATCCAAGTAACACCCCTAGTGTAAAATAAACCAACACACTATTATCCCATCCATGGAGAACCTCTCAAGGACCCATGTATTTCTTTAGGTGTGGTATAACATCTTAGAAACCTGATTCCATCCTTAGAGGTCCACTAAGGGGGCCCAAGTATCACCCATTGAATATGTGATCAAATTCTGTTGAGTCCATCCTTGTTAATCCATAAGGAATCCAAATGTCACTCGGAATATTACAGTACAAGCCCCTGTGAGTCCATCCTTGGAAAACCAAGTATCACTCGGGTATAAAGGTCAATAGTTAGATGATTCCATCCATGGAATTCTCATATGAATCTATGTGTCACCCATGTATAATTAGCATTAAATCTCCAAATCAAATAATGAATACCATTTATGTATGTCAAGGTCAACACCAAGAACATTCAAATCATTCTCACCTCAAATGTGACTCAAGTCATTTTCCAAACCCAAAAGTCTTGCCTCTTATTTACTCACATGGGAAAATCATTATAAAAATATTTTCATGCTTAAACAAACTATCACATGGAATAGGGTCTATTCAACTCACATGGAAATTCATATATAAAACACAGTTCATGATTAAACTAGAAATTTCGAATCAAGGGGGAAAGGTTCATGGTCATTCCACCCATTCTCATGAATCAATCAATTGAAAATTATTATCACAATTCAGTAAACAAAAAAATTAATAAATAAATTCATCCATTTTATTCAAAATTTTCAATTTAATACTAACATCCCAGGACATGGGGTAAACGGGCACACCCTAAGGTATTAAATCACAAAAGAAATCCATGGTGGTCCATCTCAATTAGTCAGCACAACCAAAGTGGTGGTTCCATATCTGAGGTATACAACCTATAACAAACATAAAAATTCTATTTAATTACCTATAAAAACCTAAAAATTCTAGGGTTCAATTTCATTTAAACGCGAATCTTTTAAATTGTGTGCATGGCACAATGATATATATAAACAAATTGATATGTACCGAAATCCATGAGAACACTTACCTTAGGTCTATAGTCGATTGCTCATCCAATATTAGCTCCTTATTTAGCTCAGATCGAGAGTAAGATGAAGAAAAAATGAAGAATATAATAATAGTTCATATTATATTAAACCTGAATTGAAAAACCAATATCAAGAATAACAAAATAAGATCAAAAATGAATTGAGATATTACTGGTGTTGATCCAACAAGATAAATGTTCCTAAATCGGACATTGTATGGAGGTGGAGGATCAAATCCAAGAAGATACTTTCAAGGGGGTTTCTCCAAATGAGAGGGTTACATCCATGGGATAATAGTGTAAATAGATATAGGTTTTAAAAAAATTTAAGGGAAAAACTGTCTTTTTACCCAATATATTTGTGTTGCACAATTTTTTGCACACAGATTGTCCAAACTGTGTTCCAACCGTGCATGGGAACCTGTAGTGTCCGAGCACCTACATGGTTTCCTCACATAGTTTAAATAACCATGAAGAAACCATGAAATAACCCACATTCAAAACTATAGAGGTGGTCGCACTTCCATGCATCACATTTTCCACGGTTTTATCTAATTTTTTATCCTCCTCTTTCTCTCTTCCCAAGCCTCTCATGGTTTTTTAAACCATGAGTCCTACCTTGCACGATTTATAATAATTGTGCAACATGCATTTTTTACCCCAAATCCTAGGTTATGGACTTCTAGCCATCCTCAAACACCCCAAAACATCCATGACCTCAAAGGGAATTTATAAAAGTCCAAAATTAAAAAATTAAACTGATAATTGATGGAAAAAAGGATCCATACCACATAGAGGAACTGGGTTCTTACAATGAAGACTTGGTAACCATGTTGGGATGGAATATTCTAAAAATATTTTTTCCATGCATTATTTATTAATATTTACATAGAGAGTAAATTTTAGGGGATTGAAATAATAACATGTTGTCTGGGATAATTTAAAGATAATGTAAATTGTAAAAATTACCACTGATTCAACCTGCCTTTTAATGATCTTTATATTTTCAGTAAATTTACAAATTTTAATAAAATAGTTAAATATACACACATCAAAAAAAATATAATTGAGATAAAAAATTATAAATATATATAATGTCATTTGAATCATTTATTTATGTATTTTAATATCATAGGTAACTTTTAGAGTATCAAACTACTCTCTAAAAATAAACATACTTCATAGATCAAATTGATGTCATTCAAATTCTATTACCTTAATCATTATTTAACCACCATCATAGACGAAGTTACATTCATGTATAATTTTATAATATATAAGGATAAGAATTTTGATTTGAAGGAAAAAAATGATAAACAATGGAATATGGATCAAAGAACCATATCTTTCAATTAATATTTCCCAATATCTAGTAAATTATAATCATCTCAAAGGCCACCATAATCAAGATAATTCAATCGTTTTTTGGTTTCCATGTTATTCTCTCTAAATATTGAATATATATTTAGAACACTTAAGTTAATAGTCATATTTTAAATAAATATATTATTTATTTTAAAATTTCTTCTATGAATGGTAAAATTTTCACCAATTATATAAAAATTTAAAAATTTCACCCAAAAGGTACCTCACCATTAAAAACTCAATGAACACACACATATCAAAATCTGTTACAATATTAAGGATAAGATTAAAGTTTTTTCCTTTTAATTCCAAAATTATAATTTTCCTTAAAAAATTCCTTGGTGCTAAAAAACTATTATAAGATAATATTTAGAAAATATAAGTATACATGAATCCAATGAATCTAAAATTTGTGTAAAATGAATAGATTAAGAAAAGTTATTGTCAAATGAATTTTAAAACCACTATTCTTATTAAACCTAATGTCCATAAAAACAATATATTTTAAAAAAATTCATAGTGGATGTTTAATCTATTAAAAGGATCTATTAAATAAATAAAAACTGAAATAAATCATTTAAAATTGAAACTGGAGATAAAAACTAATTACAGGATAATTCATTCTTGGAATAAACATAGGATACTATATTACACATTTTATTTTACACTATGTTCACTATATAAGGTTAAAATATATTATTTTAATTATATTTATATATAGAATAGCTTCCATAAAATTTCATTAATTGAAACTTTTACTCCTTTTTAAAATCATTCTTTTACTCAAATTTCTTTAGCTTCATTATCCTTTATATATTAATAATTTAATTATTAAAATAAGGTGAGTTTCTTCAAATATTCTTCACAAATAGTAATGTGGTTACGATTGGGGTCTTCATGAAACATTTTGATATGTTATTAATAAAATAATTTCATAACTTATTAATTTTTAAAATTTCATTTTATTAAGTCATGTTCATGATTATAATTTTGAGTGACTTTTAAATCGAAGAAGAAATAGTTTTATTCTAAATATTATTTTTTCCTTGTATTATATGTTTTTTGAAAGTTCTATATATAAATATAAAAATTTAAAATTAATGATACTGAATTCATTTATGATATCATCATATCAAAATTATATTAGGGTTATTTTTTAGATTGTTCTAAAATAGATGATTTTTGGTGAATAGTGAAAAATACCGATTTTCCAGTTATCGTAACTTTTTTTACATAATTATGATATAATATTGATTTAAAAATATATAAAAACGTTTTATCAAAAAAAAATATTAAAGGAGAATTTTAAATCATTTAAAATTATTATTTTGAGTTTAGAGACCCATAATTGTCTTTTTTGAACCAATGTTATACTTTATTCTAATAAAAGCCTATTTCCGGTTCTTTGATTTTAATTGAGTGGTTTGAAGGTTCAATTATATTTTTAATTATTATAAATGTATAATTACTATAATTTTTTTTATTAATAAATCAAAAAAATCATGTTAATAAATATGATACATTATTTTGGTGTGTAATCATTTTAATGTTGAAAGGACATTTTATTGAAAAATAGTTTTTGTTCCATTTTTCAAACTTATAAAAATGATTATCACTTATTAAAATTTAATCTTAAAAAAATGATTAATTATTTTGAATCATAAAATTAATTATTTTTAATAATATACATTTCATTTTTATTTATAACGAATACTTACCAAGGTAAAATTTCGTTACCATGGTAAAGTTTAAAAGGGTCAAAACCTTGGGTTAAATTAATATATAAGGCTTAAAATTTTTCTAAAACATTTATAAATTTATTTTTTAGGGGATTTATAACATGAACTGTATTATCTTAAATTATTTTCCCTTTACAACACTTTACTTGATAAATAATTTATGATAGTTAACATTTATTAACATTTATAAGGGCTCCACTCCGCTAACATAGAAAAGGGAACCTCCTCTCCTCACCTGTAGATGAACTATGAGAACTATAGATATACTAAGTTCTACCTAAATACCAACCCAAATATACCCCTCATTTTATATAGGTCTAGGTCTTACCAAAATAATAATCTTAGAATGTTTAAGGTGTAATATAAAGAAAGATGTCCAAGGAAGATGTATATGTATTAACAAAACTATTCCATGTTTATTTATTATTATACATAATTAAAATGTATTTTAGACATAATAGTATAATTAAATACATAATTTTAATATAAAAATTATATTATATTTATGGAACATTTTTTTACCACATTTTCATCCCATGGGAAATGAAAATGTGGCTCGTCTGTATGTGTGGACTACCACCTTTACGAAGTGATGTGTTTCATTTTTCATCACTAACTCACATGGATAGTTATAAAGAGGTTTTTAATGAATATATATTATATTTATGAAATAATTATAATCCTTGTAATTTAAAATATTATATAACTTCTTACCCTCCCATCCATTAGAAAATGGTAACATCAGTCGTGTGTACGTGTGGAAAAGCATCTCCATGAATCGATGCAATTTTTATTTATTTTATGAATCAAATGGTTGATCATAAGGATGTATTTAATGAATAAATATTATATTTATAATATTATTATGATTTAATTAAGTTTCATAATTATAATTTTTTTTTATTTTCCAACCATTATAAAAAAGGAAATGTCTCTCATGTGTACGTGCAGACTACTGCCTCCATGAAATGATACATTTCACTTTTCATGTCTTCCTTACTTGGAATCTTTAAAAATTATATTTAATATAAAAAAATTATAATTATACCATGTTAAATATTTTTTAGATAGTGTAACCATGAAACCTTTGATCATGGTTTTCACACCCAAGATATTTTTGATCGAATGGCCCAAAAACAACAAAGGTGAACTTAACTGGTTTAGAAAAAAAATAGAATGTGGTCATAAATGGAATAAAAAGAATATTTATAATTAAATGAAGTTGAAAATGGTTATTTATTATTAAAATAATGAACATAATTTTTTTGTTCAGGTTTTTAAATGACATATGTGGATGTTTTGGACTTGAGGTAATGGATATTTGTTTTAAACATTATTTTAAATGTTTTAAAAACTTTTACATCCATATCCATGTTCTTTAAAATGATTCATTAATTTTATTATTTATACATAAAATATGGTTAAATTTTATTTACATCAATTTTTAATTTATTTGAAATGTTATTAAAATGAATCTTTTTATTGTTTACCATATATATAATTTTTGAATTTCTTTAATAAAGTGTAAAAAAATTCCCAATATTTACCACATGGACCCCATTTACCACCATCATATCCATTATTAATTATAAATATTAATCTAATATATTACATGGTCTTTCATAGAATATCTACTCCCCATTTTCATGGTATTTCTAGTATTTAAATTTTTTCAAGAGAAAAGAATATTACATCAAATTTTTATAAGATAACTAAAACTAGTTTTATTATGGTGTAAAATGAATATAATTATTATTTATATGATGGAAATACAATATTTTTGTTTTTTTCAGGATATGTTACTTGGGAATTTTATATGATCATGGGTGGGTCTGATATATCCTACCAATGCAATGGGTACTAATATGTTCTTTAGAAGAGACATATTGAATTAAGAATGAAGGTTATTCCTTTGTAAGGGTTCTTGTAAGGATAATGTATTAAGGCTCTTACATAGTTTTTATATTCCTATAAATTGGTTTTTATGGAAATATTATGATTTAATATTGTAATAAAGTAATCTTGTGATTTAAATGAATGATAATTATCTTTTAATGGTGAGTGATTTTTTTCAAGGAAACATTTTCATGTTTTTTTAGTAAATCCTTATGAATTTGGTGTTTTCATGTATACATGATAAAATATTTTATATAAAATACTTTTGTAAAGAAATATATTTTTCATGGGAGAGTAAATGATTATTTTATCCTAATTTATATTTTGTAAAATGGAAAAATTCCTTAGGAATTTTAATGTTTCTTAAAAATAAATTAACAACTTAATTTCTTTTTATATCCATTATTGAGATTTTATTTTCTCATACCACATTTTAAAATTATTTTCATAGAGTCTATGGATGTATTGGAATTATATAAAGCTCAATGTTGACTAGTATTTATTTAAGAAAAAGTGTAATAAATTCAATAGGTGTGTCTACACAAGACCCAATTTTATATGGAAAAAGTGTTCACTTTATAGATGTGACAACTTTTCCATATAACGATATTCATAATTATCTAAAAACATAAATATAAAATCCCATAGTAATGTAATAAAGTTAAAAAAAATTATAAATCATGTAAATATGGTTATTTACATTACATTATTTTATAGTTGGTATCAAATAATTGTTTTAGAAAACATTAGTGGTTAGAATGATGTTAAAAGATACTTTCAATAAATTTTAATCAATTTTTATATTATCTTGATATTTATATTGAGGAATTAAATGTCTCATGATCTAATATATATATATATATATATATGTATATTCATAATGGTATTTTATAGATGAAACATGGTGGCTAATGTAGAAGGCATCTGGAGGACAATATCCTTCTTAACTAGTAACTTGAAAGTACTGAAGTCAGATTTGACCAGTTTCTAGTAGTGTTAACTCAATTGAAACATGATATTAATGGTTTTTCTCATGAAAGATAGTGACTGAATTATCTATATTGAAACTTTTCTATAGTATAAAATTTCATGAAAAATTTTCCTCCACTTTTGATTGATCTTTAAACCCAGTGTTAATTGATGGATTGATCAATTCAATGGGAATGATATTTTTTTGTTTTGGTATGTTTAGCGAATAATAAGGTAACTCTTTAAATTAATATTTTTAAATATAAAGCTGACTATTTTTGTTTATTGGTTAAGATTAATAAAGAGAAATATTATATTGATGACATGGTGTACAAACCATTTAAGGATAATTTCCATGAGAAATATTTTTCTAATATTCTTCAATTTAGAATCGAAATGAAATTCATGGAGTATAAGAAAAATGAGGATAATAAACTTTCAACCTATTAATAATTTTTTCATATTTTCCAGGTTGCAATGAATATTATTTAATACCAAGAAAGTAAAATATTTTGATCTTATTCAGGATTAAAAGCATATTTCCCTTGTTATTTTCATACTCATGAGTTTGTAAGATATAAATACATTGACTGATTTATTGAAAAGGTTAAGATTGAGTTGGTTGATTTTTATGTCAATAATGATAAGAATCATTCAAGGCAATAAGTAATGGGGATGAATCCATCAATGAAATGTGAAGGTAAAAAATTTAAATCCAGTCTTATGATAAATTTCGTAAGACACATTCTGGTGAATATCTTATGAGATTTGAGAAGTGTTACCAGTGTGGTATGTTTGTAAATACAAACCATGAATTAAAAGAAATTATAAATGGTAATGGTTAGAATAATGATCAAAATTTGATAGTAATTTTATTATTAAAATAATATGGTTCATTATGGAAGTTTGTATCCGAAGAAATGTATGGAAAATAGAGATAATCAAGACCAAAAGTATAAGGGTGTGAAAAAAACATATTCTATTAACTCATCAAATGATGGACCATAAAATAATTTTGTGTGAGGTATATTAATTTTTTTACTCAAATTGTATCAATGTCTTACTAGATTTTGGGTTTACACATTCTTTTACTTTGGGGATGATTTTTAGTAAAATTGAAATATAACATCAATAAATTGGGACAAAAATTTCATAAAAAACACCAAGTTGTTGTACAAAAGAAATATAGATTTATAGTAATATTCATATAATCATATTTGGAATAGTTTTTCTTGGATGTATTTGTGTTTTACCCTTATAGAGTTTGATATTATTTTGGGTTCGGCTTGGATTTGAGTATTTCATGATAAGATAAATTACAGAGTTAGAAAATTCATATTCAATTATCAGAGTGTATTTTAATTTGTATATAATAATGACTTAATAACTATTATAACATACCATGATTCTTATATATTTATTAGATATTAATGTGAATTTTATCTAACACATGTAATTAAAAATAGAGGAATTATTTAATTTAATGTTGTGCCTATGAGGAATGGATTTTCATGCGTATTTCCTAATAATCGTCCAGATGTTATTCCTTGTCGAGATGTTGAATTCAACATTGAAATAGTTCTTGATGCTAATCAAATTCGAAACCTTTATATCAAATGGCTCCAATAGAGCAATTATAATTGAAAAATAAATTAAAAGAAATATATATTAAGGGTTTCATTTTCACTAGCACATTTCATGGGGGTGCTTCTATTTTTTTCTAAGAAGATGGACTGTTCTTTGCGACTCTTTATTGATTATGGATAACTCAATAACATTGTTTTCAAGAACAGTTATCTACTTACTCGTATCGATGACTTGTTGGATCAGCTCTCGGGCACTCAATATTTTCCAAAATTAACCTTAGATCTGGATATTATAAGATAAATGTGAAGGAATATGAATTTCTGTGGAATAAATTTTTTTTAGGTATTTCCATGATGCGTTTTTAGTTATTCCATTTGGGTAAAAAATGAACCATCTTTATTTTTTATTGTTATAAATAGATATTTACATTAGTGTCTAGATATGTTTTTTTCTTTTATTTATTGATGATATTATGTTATTTTATTAAAGTTACAAGGATGATGAGAATCATATAAGGATTGTTTTTTAGGCTATAAAATAAAACAAGTTGTTTGGAAAATTTAAAAAAATTAAATTTTGTTTATTGTTGTTTTATTCCTTGGGAATATTGTTTCTAAATATTACATAATAGTTGATCCTAGTAAAACTAAAGTGGTTGGTTAGTGGAAAAGACCTATATATTTCACTGCGATTTAAAGTTTTTCTAGATTAATGGGTCACTATAGATAGTTTCATGGAAATGTTTCTTTCTCACCTTTCCCACTAACCAAGTTAATTGAATAGAAGTTAAATTATTATAGAAAAATGAATATGATATGTGTTTTTAGGAATTTAAATAAAGATTATTTAATTCCCCATTTTTATCATTTCCTACTAGAAACAGATCATTTTTTATTTATAGTGATTCTATTTTTTGGGACTTAGTTGTGTATTAATGTAGTGTGATCATGTAATTTATTATGCATCACACTAATTGAAACTCCCTAAAAATAATTATCTAATGAATTTTCTTGATTATACATTGGTCTATATTGATTTAAATTCTTTTTGGAATATTCTAGGCAGGGTGAAATGTGAAATAGATACTAATTATAAAACTTTGAATCATATGTTCACCCAAAAAGAGTTAAACATGAGGAAAAGAAGATTGTTAGAGCCGATAAAGGATAATGATTTCACAATTCACTATCACCTATGTAAATCCAACAAAGTTGTTGATTGTTTTAATAAAAAATGCATTGCATAATTAACCATACAACATTTGTAACAATATCCTTTAGTTTATTATTTATTGAATATGAGAATACAAGTTGTGAATACATAAACCCATTATTCTTTCCTCAGATATCAGTAAAATAATATTTTTCAAAAATAATTAAGAAGTTTCTAAATAAAGAGTTTGGATTGAAAAGAAAGGTATAATTGGTTAAGGAAGTAAAATTTCTTGAGTATAATGTTGATAAAGAATGTATTGCGAGATTTGGTAAATGTTAATGTGTTCTAAGTGATTTTCAAATGAAGAAATAATTTTTGAGTGAAGCTCAAATATCTAAATTTTTCATTCATCATGGTAACACTAATATGTATATATATATTTGGTAATTTTATTAGTTTTAATGGATAAGAAAATATATTACATATTTTACCCTAAAATGCATAACTTTTCAGTAGGTAATGGTTAGATGAAAATTACATATGTGGATACTTCATCCCTTTTCGGTACTTGAATGGAAATGGAAGAATATATCCACGGATTTCATTGTAGGATTACTAAATACATTTCTAGCTAATAATTCTATTTGGGTTGTCATTGATTATTTTGATAAATCAATGCATTTTATTCCTATTTGAGAAACTATGTATTTATATCATACTGGTGGATTCAATCTTAACTAAATAGTTAGGTTACATTGAGTTACCCACTCTTTTTTATTTCATTATGAACTCGTGTTTACATTTAATTTTTGTGAATGAAATTAGATGACATTGGGTATTGGGTTATGTTTATGTAGACAATTTCACCATCAAGATTATATGTATTTGGAGTGAATAATTCAAAAATTGGAATAAATTATTTAGGATATGTCATTGGATTATCAATGAACATGTGATAAATATCCTTTATTAGTGTAATTTTCATATATTACATTTTTCATTTTAGTATACATATTGAAAATTCTGAGGAAATATACACAAAGTGATGTATAACTCCATAATGTTGATAATAAGTTATTAGATGAATGTTTTGAGGACCATAATTTGTAGATGCGATGGTAAAAAATGAAAATAATATTCAGTTCCAAATGAGGTAAGAATAATGAATTCATAATATTTAAGAAAATAATTTGAGTAAAGATCTATTGTTCGAGGTAGTGGAATTTGTTTTTATTAATGTATATCCTTGGAAATGTGTTGTGAATTTTGGTAGGTGAGGTATCATAAGATAAATAAACAAAATTATTTCATTATTTTACAAGAATAATAATCCCTTTCATAAATAGTTGCACAAAATAGAGAATTGATGGTTTATTGTCTTGGAAGACTACCTACATAACAATTTTATTTTATAATACTTATCAACATTTCTCTATAAATATCCAACTCTAAACATCATTCTAAATATCTCAAATTAAGTACCCATCTCTATAACTTGATGAGTGAGAAAAACATAAGAAAGGGATTATCTCAAATTATTGTTAAGGGAAAATAATTGAGGAAACAATTTTATAACAAAATTTAATATAATTTGATAACAAGGGGTATAAGAGAAAAATAAGAATAAATAATCACTCATTAGATAATATTACACCAAAAATCATAGATCATAAAATATTAATATAGTAAAATTAGAAATAACATGAATAATAAATAACAATGGATTCAAAACATAAACTATTAATCATGGGTTTATAAATCATATCATAGACATGTGAAATAACATTGGAATATATCGGGGAAATGATGCATATCATATGAATAAGTAATACTATAGAATTATGGAATATAAATTGGTGTGTGTAAAGGTAAGAATAATGATTCACACACTTGAACTCATTCATAAGATAAACTAAAATGGGGTCGCCTAAACATGTCTCATGACATATACACTTTTAACCAATTCATTTGACGGTGACAGAGGTTACCACCCATTATTTTTTTATACTTACATGTTCCACTTAAACCCATTTAATTATTAATTAATAATGAACCAATGAAAATAAAATGGGTTTTATAAAACATAAAAAAAATCATTCACTTTTCATAGAATAAATAACCAATGGACATAAAACGGGTTTAAAAACATTTCCAAATGGTATAAAAAATATCAATAATTTAATTAATTCACACTGAAAACTTGATAACCCAAAAAATACTCACATAATAAA
This sequence comes from Viscum album, assembly GCA_963277665.1. Lineage (NCBI taxonomy): Eukaryota > Viridiplantae > Streptophyta > Magnoliopsida > Santalales > Viscaceae > Viscum > Viscum album. The sequence continues at coordinate 5,727,868 of OY728126.1, forward strand.
AGAAAAATATAAAGTGAAATCGTAAAAATATCTCCATTTGATAAATATATTTTTTTAATATATGTAGGAAAATTAAAATAAAATCACAAAAATAGGTTTATTGGAAAACTTTTTTGTAATCTTCGATGTAAAATTCATAGTCATAAGGCTCTTTTAAAATGTGTCATATTATTTTTTAGAAAAAAATAAATTCATTGAAGTGGATTTTTATTTAAAAGTTATTTTACATATATATATATATGATAGAATATCTTTTAAAATGGAAAACCAATATATAGTCAACATAGGATAAATAATTTCAAGAAGATTTCATATAACTCAATGGAATAAGTTTCAGTTGAAAATCCCCTTACCGAAACTATTGACTTATATAGAAGTGATTTAACCTCCTAAATAATGAAGATAAAAATCTTAGTTTCATATTTCTTAAAATTATTGGTATAAATTTCCATTTATAATTTTAATTTTTATTAATTCTCTTTATGTATATTTTTTCTGTTTATCCTACTTTCAACATTAAGTGTTTATAATATGATTATTACACTAGTTTTATGATAGCGGTATTTATCTACCTTATTCAAAAAATATAATCTTTTCTAGACCATTAAATATAATAGAATTTATTTTTAATTATGGATTATAATTTTATAATTCCATCACATAAGTGTTTTGTCACATTTTGTAAAGATGAATTCAGCGATGAACTTGTTTCAATTTATTTATCTCTTTTGATGGATTACGTTATAACCATTTTAAATTTTTCTATTATCTATAGAGAAACATATTCATGATTTTTATGATTCTTATATATCATATATACAAATTAAATATAATTTAAAACCATCCAGGAATTTGGTAGTGAAAAACAGAACACACTATTCTATAATGGTGGTCGTCTGCATGTATGCATGGATAATGAATTAATTTTTCAAGTAATGAGAGAAAGTATTAATGTGAATAATTATTTAAGAGTCTTTAAAATTTCATTTATACCATAATTATCTTTTAAATTCTATTTTATATCATCTATGAAATTTTGTTACGAAAAAAAAACAAGATGTTTTGTTGAGGTGGTTGTCTGCACATGCACAAGAATTATGTTCTTGTTTTCCATAAGGATAAAGGGAAATGTGGATAATTTTTTTCCTAGAAACATAAAAAAATAACATTATAAAGTTAGTAATTATTTTATCTTGTTTTAATGTGTGTTGTGGGTTCCAATGAGAAATATAAAGAATGAATAAAATGTTTATAGGATGATAAATACTTACTTTGAGATTTGAAATTTCATTTAAAATTATTGTTGAAAATGGGGGAGTTTTTACAATATATTGTGATCCAATACTCAATAAAGTGGAATAGTGTTATAAAGGAAGTAAAATGGGTAGATTTTCATTTGTAAAATGAATTCTTCAAGTGTCTTGAAGGGGTGATGAGAGGCCTTATTTATTAGTAAATGAAATGAACTTCTATTGATACCCTTTATTTTTAAATTACATCCTTACACTATACAACAATAATGGCTCAAAAAGATTGAAATAATGTATTTTTGGATAATATTGGTTCTTTAAATCCTCAAAAAATAATTCCCAAAAATTATTTATAATAATTTGAAGTTATTTTCTCCTATATTTTTACTTTTACATTTTATTGTTTTTACCGGGGAAACATGTTTTTATGCTAGTAAATAACGTTTTACTAGAAATATAAAATAACCCATATTATAAGATATGGGTGTAATGAAACTAAATTTAGATTCCATATATTCTAATTCAAATTTTTCAAGAGATAAAATTAACTATTGAACTCAAATATTTTATATATTACAAAACTATGTTTTTGTAGAAAAAAATAGTGATTTAACTATTACGTATTCTTAATATTATTTAGCATTGATTAAAAATTAAATGTGTTTTAATTTAATTATATTTGTGTATAAAAATAATATTATATTAATTATTTAATATACCCTAATTTAATTGACTGTATAAAAACTAAACAATATTAAAAAAACAAATATTTGTAAATAACATTTTCATCATTATCACTATAATTAAATTTTATATTAGTAATCTTATGTTTATGCTTAAAAATAAAATTTTACATTTTATATAATATGAAAATAATAATTCTAAATATGGACTAAATTTTAATAAATAAAATCAATAAAGTTGAGAAAAATAAAATTTTCATATTAGCATACTTAATGTGTGAAAATAAATTATTTAGAAAAGGTGTATCTTTAAGAAAAAATGAACATTATTTATTTTATAGTTTTTATAATACCCCTGGTTTATGGTATGTAACCCTTATTTTTTTATTTTTATGTATATAAATTGTTTTGTTACACTTTTTTATAGTTTTATGATTTTATGAAAGGTTTTGGGGCTTCTTAATTGTGCGTGGTTTGAGAATGGTTAGTGAAAACCATGAAACATCACCATAATACTGTGAAAGTTAAGGAAGAGGGATCTGGCGGGCACATGGTTAAGGCGCATGGTTTACCAAACTATATAGACACTCAATGTAAATAGTGAAACTTGAGATAGTGGTCTTTCACACAGTCAGCGCGCAGTTTGTCGAACTGTACAGGCCAACCGTGCAGGGTACCCATTGGGATGGTAGCAGGTGCATGGTTAGTGCACAATTTTCCAAACCATGCAGCTAAACCATGTGTGCATTAAGAAGTGGATTTTTAAAAAATGGCCTCACATGATTTCAACCATAAAACACCCATTTGAGGCACATTTCGACCCTTAATTGGTATTTCCACCTCTCTAAAGTTAGGGAACATCTCTCAGTCATTTTAGAAGCATTCTGAAGGGTTTTCATGGTGGTTTTTAGGTGAATATTCCTTGGTAAATATCCTTTCATAATAGTTTCACGGTTTTTTATATATCTACTATTCTCTTTCTCTCTCTATTTTTCTTATATCTAGTTTTGTTTGTTGATAGATATTGGGTTTTTATTGCCAATAATGGTGAGTTTTGGTATTGTTGATGTTAGGGGAAGGTATGTAAGGTGGATTTTATGAGTTTTTTTAGATTTGAAACCCTAGAACCAACTTATATATATAATTTATGATAACTTATATTCATGGTTTTTGAATATCAATAAACTCCTTATCACATCATGATTGTTCTTCTGCATAACATTATATGTGATGATGTCCCAAGAGTAGTTGTTACACTTAAATGTCATATAAGTTCCCCGCTATGATGAGAACCAAGAAGTGTTATGACACTATTCATAGATATATATTATATGGATGGATGATATCATTTGATGGACATAAATTTTATAGGCAATTAGAGGTAGAGATTCATAGGACTTTGATGCACCTTCTCATGGTGTATGCCCTTGGTGATATCCAATAGGATATTATGAGAATGAGACCAAACAGTAGGAAATCCATATTTAAGTGTCATTGGTTGTTCCTATCTAAGGACGTTTGTATTGCTCCTTATACTTTAAGATTATTATTAATGGATATTATGAGTTTTGTACATTGATTTATTGATGAAAATCATGATGATAGATGTTTTTAGAGAGGTAGGATACGTTGGGTGCTTCACGGGTAATATTGCATTAATGAATAATGTGAGAAAGGATTTATCAATTCTTTTCACTAATGAATGTTAATATCTTAGCCCCATTGATATAAATTATATATCCTAAAAAATACATGGTCATAGTGTTCTATAAATAAGTTCCAATTTAGGAATGTCAAAGTAAGTGATATCGAGCATATAGATTTATGGCAATGGCATGCAACCTGCTTGATTAGAGAAATTGTGATAAAGAGATTATATTACCCGATAAACACTCATATGAGGTGACATGTCATTACGAAATTAAATTCTTTCCCTATGGATGAATTTATATGTTTCTAGGTGCTAACCATGGAATTTAGGTTTCTCCACCTAATGATACTGAGAAATATTCCTAGAGGGTCACACACTAAGTGCATCTAGAATATCAATTAAGTAATTTATTAGTTAAAAATTTATATAAAAATTATTCTCAGTCCTGGTTTAATAATTATTCATGTATTCTTGATCACATTAATTCCTTAACTATTTATTCAAGAGGATATATTGTGGGTGGAATAATTAATAAATATTTAGGAGGATTGGCAGACCGAGTTTAATTATCCATTGAGAAATAATAATATTGAATATTATTTGATTAAATAATATTTAATTATAACTCTCAAGTTAAGCACATATCAGGAAATAATAATATTGTTGTTATTATTTGACATGGGGGTTTCTCTAGTATTAATGAAATAATTAAAGGCACTTCTGAAAATTATTTTATTTTTACCCTAGTGAAATAAATTCCATGTTATATTATTCTCTCATTATCTAAGGACAAGCCAAGAGACACCAATTCAGTTGTGCAAGAAATTTTGGAGAAATCATCTCCAAGCATGAGAGATATTTCCTCTCTAATAACTCTCTTAATAAAGAGAGTGATCATCCTTCACTGGATCAAAGAGAACGCTTGGTAAGTAGTTCTCAAGGTGATCGAAGTTATATGATGCAAGCGCAAGGATATTCTGTTCTAGCACCTGAAGAATTATTTAGTGACATCTGATGATTCGTGGAACACGTGTGGATCATCGCTAGAGGAGATATATCCTTGATCTCTACAATTAAATTATGGTACAATATAGATCTATGTCCAAACACATCAACTAAGAAATAATAAATATTGGAGTTAATTATTATTTAATTAAATTTATTATAAACTATATATGTTGATCATATCTATTGGTTTTGAGTTTCTATTACTTTTTCTTATTTGTTTGATTCAATTTTTTGGATCATGGTATCCATCATCACATAGATCCTTGATTGTTAATTTAAAATGGAAAAATTGAAGTTGGTCACCATTCCTCCCTCGCTTCTACTGTGCTCGGAACCTATAAGTGATATCAGAAGGGGAGATATTATTTTCTGTAATTATTTAATTTTTTTGTGATTTACACATTCCTAATTTAGTTTTTCAATTCGTTTTTAACTGTTCTTTTAATTTTAATTGTGAGATATGATTATTTATCCATCATTTCTCACAGATCTAACAGAAACAATCAATTTTATTATTAAAATAAAATCAAGGAACTCGTCCGGATGTGCCAAGGATTCTACCCGGATAAAAAATCATTACATGTCATGTAACTGGATTTACATGTCATTTAGTTTTGATTAATGCACCAGGAGTTAATTTAGATATTATTTAATCCTTGTTCATTAAAGACATGCAGTTTAGTTAATTCTTACACCATGTGTTGACTAGGAAAGACTGGCACATGGTCAGTTGGACTACACACTGTGTGGACCACTGGACATGATGTGTAGTCCCTTTTGGGTATGGGTCAGGCCGTGTATCCCATACATGGATTAGATAACCAGTGACCATGTAACACAGAGTAAACACATCGTATGACACACAGGACACACCGTGTACTCTGATAATTCAGATGTATGCCTCACACGCTAAGTCCCTAGGCATATACATCAGATAGATTGTGAAGGTAGTACACACTATGTAGATCAGATCTACATGTCATGTACTTTTACCAAATTATGCAGAATTAAATATTTAATATCTGGATAATGTTTATTTCTACATATTATGTATAGGTTGTATTAAATTTTTTATTCAAATTTATTAAATCATGACACGTTACAGAAAACTCATGTAATTCATGTAATCATCCATGAAGTAAACATCATGAATGTTTGTGATTTGTCATGCATGATATATGTCAGAGAGAATAAATTGTATACAAGTATTATACATGATGGTTAGATTTGGATGGGTATTCATTGGGTTACCTCAAAGGTACATTTATATAAAAGGTTAATTTTAAATGAATTTAAATTTATTTAAAATTATAATGGATGAGAATATAAAGGAAATTTATAAAAGGATTAAGATAAATGGATTTATTAATTAAAGATAATAATTAATCAATTCATGTGTGATTTATCTTAAATAAGAATAATTAAAAAAAATAAAATTATAGTTTTATTAAATGCATAATTTAGTGCATGAATATGGATGATCATGAGCTACACCAGACCTTTGTATGTGATTGGTTTGCTTTTAATTTATTATTAAATTAAATTGTTGGCCTATGTGCTTTATTTCCTCATTAATATGTTGGGCCATCATGCCCATGGTTTCTTTTATGTAAACCCCCTTTTACTCGATACCTTCGTGTGAGTAAAATCATATGTAACTGATATAGATCCAAAGCTAGTGGAGGTGGTTCAGGTTAGGAGCTGAAGTGAAACCAATCTAAGGTGATATAAATGTGTAAATGCGGAAAGTTATAAACAAGAATCTTAAATGGTTCAAGGTGTTTTCCCACTAGGTCAGTGGTTAGTTTATCAACTACTAGATAAACTAACAATTAGAACGATATCATGATCATAACATTTATTTTATTATTGTCAGTTTCATGGTTATTCATTGTGGATGTTCTATTGCAATGACATAATTAATGAACTAACAAGAATGAAAGATGGAACTAAAATAAATTTTCATATGTATAAATATTATCTATGAAATGGTTAATCACTTAAGAATATACCACTTAATATTAATAATCATGTGAAAAGTTAATAATTTTAAATTTATTCTTAAAATATAAAATCCCTCAATAAAATATTAAGTTGGTATATACTTCCATTACATCGGTTAGAATCAAACCATAGTTCAATGGTCTTGACAAGCCAAAGTTGGGGAGCTTTCAATAATTGAGGAATTCTAATTTGAGGTTTTGGGTTGAATTAACTTGGTTGACATAAAGGGTTAACTACAATAGCATGACTTGGTGTAACTGAGAGGAAAATGATGATGAAATATACATTAATGATTTAAGGATTCAATAGTCCACTCAATAGGTCATAGAACTATGAGTTAATGCAATTAGAATTTTGAATTCCTACCTAAAAATATTCAAGTTATTTGACCAGCCAATGTTGGGATAATGAGAATGTAATTTGGATCCTTTCCAATAGAATATCCATGCAAAAAGAATTATGAATCGAATGTTAAGGGCTATGGGGTTTAGATAAAATATTAAGAGGCTAATAAATATAATATTTATTTATTTGTATAAATTTTATCAAATAAAGTACTAAAATTATGCTCATATTATTTGTAGAAACATCATAAAAAATGAAATCAAACATATCATTGCGATCAATACTCGAGAAGGAATACCTTCTAACTGGCACTAATTTCCAAGAATGAAAAAGGCACCTATAGGTTATCTTTCTTTATGGAAAAAAACTGTATGTGTTGGAAGAACCTTTACCAGTTGTGCCTGAAAATGAGTCAAGTGATGAAGAGCTCTCTATGTATGAGAAATATCTAAATGATTCTACATATGTCTAGTGATTCATGCAATCAACCATAACCAATGATCTCTTGAAGCAACATGTGTAAATGGATTCTTATTGCATGATGTCTCACCTTTGGAAACTCTATCAAGAGAAGGAGAGACAAGAGAGGTATGAGAACTCCAACACTTTGTCCATGACTAAGCATGGATAGTTTGCACCAGCTAGGCATCATTTAGTCAATATTATCACTTTCAATGAGAATCTATACATCTTATGGATTAAATTCTTAGATAATTTTCATAAATATCTCATAATTTCATCACTTTATAAGTCCTTATATAGTTTTATGTTGAATTATTATATGGGTAATAATGAGAAGAGTCTATCATAACATCTAACCCTGAGTTTCCAAGTGGATAAAGACATGGGGCGTGACAAACCCACAATATTTATAGTGAATAGTATGATTAAGGACAAGTAAAAGGGTTTTAAGACTTAAAAACAATCTAAATCCCCCGACCACTGTTCAACCAAGAAGAAGACCCAAAGGCAGAGAAAGGAAAATGAGGTAATATGTTTCTCATGTGGCAGGTCAGGCCACTGGAAGAGGAACTACACCCAGAGGAAAGGGGAAGACAAAAGTGTGTTTATTATAGAGTGAAATATTTCCATTTATACACATTAGGTATTATATATAGGTTATGGTGGTAACATCTATATTAAAATGTAGGAACGAGGTAGATTTTGGAAAATTTCCAAAGGAGAAGTGGATCTGGGAGCTGCCAGTGCTGTGAGGCAGGATGTTCTTCCCATTAGTGAATACCACCTTTCATTGATTAAGGGAATGATTTTGTTTTTTCATGATTGTTATTATGTACCTAATATTACCAAAAACATAATTTTTGTATGAATTTTAGATACATATGGGTTTATTTTCGATTTTTTAAATAAATGTTATAACTATTATAAAGAAAATACATGTTATGGCATGGCACATTTAAATAATGATATGTATGTATTCAATTATAAAAACCAAGTGTTGAAAATTGACAACGAATCAAGTTCAAAATAATCATATAAAACAAAACCTTGGCATCACTATATTGGTCATGTAAATGAGAAGCATTTGTCCAAGATCTATCAATATGGTTATTTAGAATCTTCTGAGCTAAAACCACTTGAAAGTTTTCATGCTTGTTTGCAAGGAAAAATTACAGAACCTCTATTTGGTGGATAGGGTGAAAGGGATATAGAACTTCTAGGATTGGTACACACTGATGTGTATGGACCATTCAAGTAGAAGCTACAAGTGGGTATTCCTACATCATATCTTTTACTGATGACTTAATTAGATATGGATATATCTACTTAATGAGGAATAAGTTAGGGTCCTTTAAGAAATTCAAGGAATTAAATAATGAAGAAGAGAATTATCCTGGTAAGAAGATAAATAATTTTTGATCAGATCGATGTGTAGAATATCTTAAACAAGATCTCAATGAATTTATATGGGAGTTTGGGATTATATATCAATTCACTCCACCTTATACACCACAGTGGAATGGTGTTAGTGAAATAAGGAACTGCATCTTGTTAGACATTGTATTTTTGATGACGATTCATACAGATCTTCTATTATCCTTTTGTGAATATGAATTACAAACAACGGAATACACTTTAAACTGAGTACCAACTAAGGTAGAAAATGTAGTTCCCCTCGAGTTATGGAGTGTAGAGAAACACATTTTGTCGCATACATGTGTATGGGGTTGCGAGGCATTTGTTAAGGCTTTATTAGAAAAAAAAACTAGCACCTTGAGGCATAAAGTTCAAATTTATAGGACATACTATGGAAACAAAGGGATACTACCTATAAAACCCCTCAAATAAGAAATTGGCAGTCCCCATACATCCTTCTTTCTTGAGAGGTAACACATCCTCAAAAATGATAGTGGTAGAAAGATTTACTTTGATGATGTTTATGCTCAAGATACACATGAGTTAGTATAGTTACAAGTTCCATATTTCCCTATGGACGAATTAGTTCCTAAAACACAAGTATTGTGTAAGAGTGTAAGAGAGTTAAGGGAAAAATATAGATATGGTTTTCTAGTCACTGAGGATGGTGACTCATTATTATTGGACAATGATGAACCTTTATCATATAAGTAAGAAGTCATGATATCAAAATATGTAAAATGGATAGAATCAATAAATTATGATATGTATTCCATGTATCAAAACCATGTTTGGGTTCTGGATGACGTGTTAGTTGATGTAAATCCTATTAGATGTAAATGGGTATTCAAGTGGAAACTAGACATCGAAGGTAATTTTAGTACCTATAAAGCAAGGATAGTGGCTAAAGGGTTCAAACAATGTCAAGGAATTGACTATTATGAAACCTTTTCACCAATTTACATGTTTAAATCCATCAGAATCATACTATCCATAGTATCGTACCATGACTATGATATTTTGCAGATGGATTTTAAAATTGAATCCCTTAATTGCAACCTTCTTGAAGATGTATATATGACCCAAACAGAAGGTTTTGTGACACTAGGTGTTTTAAAAAGGTCTTTCAAGTTACCATGATCCATTTATGGATTGACTTAAGCATCAAGGTCGTGGAACATTCCATTCGATGAATCCATATGATAATTTGGTTTGATTAAAAATGAATTTTATCCATGTGTTTACAAAAGTTTTATTGGAAATATAGTCATTATACTAGAGGTATATGTTAAGGAAAAAACATTCTTACATTCAATTAAGGAATAGCTGGACAATTTCTTCCCCATGAAATAATTTGGTGAAGCATCCTACATTCTAGGGATCAAGATCATTTGTGCTATATCCAAGAGGCTACTTGGAAAAATTCAAAGTATTTATATTTACCAGATAATGAAGTGATTTAGTATGGAACAATCCAAGAGGGGATTGGTTCCATTGTCACATGGTTTACATATTTCTACGAAAATGTGTCCCAAGACACAATAAAGATAAATAGAGAATGGGTAAGATCCCATACGATCCGGAAATAGGATAAATCATGAATTCCATTTTATGTACAAGACATTATGTTTCCTATGAACTAAGTATGGTAGGTAGATATCAAGAATATCTTAGAGAACAACATTGGATTACTATTAAGGATATCCTTAAGTATCTATGAATAACTAAGGATATGTTCTGGGGTTTTGGAGGAGATGAGGATGTTATCATCATAAGGTATGACGATACTGGTTTTTAGATAGATCAGAATGATATGAAGCCACAATCAGGATTTGGTTTCTGTCTCAATGGAGGAGTTGTGAGCTGGAAGAGTTCAAAGAAGCTAGGTGTCGTTGATTCTACATTGGAGTCTAAGTATATAATGGATTCTGATATAGCCAAGGTATCCTTATGGATTCATAACTTTGTCTAGGAACTTGATGTGGTAACTAGAAGTAAAGACCATATCACATTGTATTGTGATAATACTGTAGCGGCAGATCTTGCAAAAGATCCAAGGTCACCTCAATAAAAAAAAGTTCATACTCTAAAAGTATCGCCTCCTAAGATATTTTGATCATAGGGGTGAAGTTGCAGTGGGAAGAGTTTACACATAAAAGAATGTGGTAGACCCCTTGACTAAATTCCAATATCAGCCGAAGCATGAGTATCATATGAGATCTAGTATACTAAAGGATGTTATCATTTGGCTCTAGTGAAAGTGATAGTTTGTTGGAGTTCTTTCCCTATAACCATATTCTATTTACTTTATGATAACTTCTATTCATGGCTTTTTAATATTAATAATCTCTTTATCACATCATGATTTTTATTCTTCGTAATATTGTTTGTGGAATTCCCCAAGAGTAGTTTCCTCACTAAACGGTCATAGTAGTTCCTGGCTTTGATGAGAAATCATAAGTGCTATGAAAATATTCTTAGATATATGTTCTATGTATAAATGATATCATTTGAGTGACACAAATAATACAGGCTATCATGGTTAGAGAATCGTAGGAATTTGAGACACCTTCTCATGTTGTTCACCCTTGGTGATATCTAGTAGGATATTATGTGAACTAGACCTGACAGTAGGAAATCCACATTTAAGTGTCGTTGGATGTTCCTATCTACGGATGTGTTTATTGGTCCTTAGACTTTAATATTATTATTAATTGATATTATGAGTCACGTACTTTAATGTATTGATAAAAATCATGATGACATATGTTCGCTGCAAGGTAGGATATGTTGGTTGTGTCATGAGTAATATTTCATTAATGAATATTGTGGAGAAGGATTTATCCCTTCTGTTTAATAAAGGAAGTTAATATCTCAGGACCATTGGTAGAAATTATAACCTAAATAAATCCATGACCATGATTTTCTATAGGAAATTTCTAATTCTGAAAATTCAAAGAAAGAGATATCGAGCATATAGGTTGGTGGAACTGGAATGCAACCTACTCAATTGTAGATATTGTGAAAAAGATATTATATAACATGGTAAACATTCATATGATGGGACATGTAGTTGTGATATTAAATTCTTTCTATATGGTTTCCTTGACATGTTTCTAGACACTAACCTTGGACTTTATGCTACTCTGCCTAATGCCACTGAGAAAGTGTCCTAGAGGGTCACATACTAACTATATCCAGAAACTCAATTAAATAATTTATTATTTAACAAGATGAATAAATATTATTATTGGTCATAGTTTAATAATTATTCTTGTATACCCTATTGAATTTATTACATCACTAGTTGTTCGAGATAATATATTATGGGTGGAATAATTGATAAATATTGAGGAGAATTGGTGGACAGAGTATAATGGTCTAGTGAGAAATAATAATTTTGAATATTATTCTATTAAATAATATTTAATTATAACTCAAAATTTTAGCACATGTTAGGAAATAATAATATTGATATTATTATTTGACATGGGGGTTTTTTGGGATTAATGAAATAATTAATGGCACTTGTGAAAACTATTTTATTATTACCCTCAAAAAATAAATGCCCAGTTATTTTATTCTATCCTTGGCCAATGGAAATCCAAGAGATGCTAATTCATATATGCAATTTTTTTTGGAGAAAACCCCTCAAGCCTAGTGAGTTATTTCCACTCCAAGAACTCTCTCAAGAATGAGATTGATCATCCTCCACCAGATCATAGAGAATGATTTGGAAGCAGTTTTCATGGCAATCGAAGGTGGATGGCGCAAACATAAGGATATTTCATGCTAGCACCAGGAGACTCCTTTGGCGACATTTGGAGATTCTTGGAACACATGTGGATCACCACTAGACGATATCTACCCCTGATCTCTACAAAGTAATAACGGTCCACAGTAGATTTGTGTCCAAACACATCAATGAAGAAATAATAAACCTTAGATGCAATTATTATTTAATTGAATTGCTTTTAAATAATATATGTTGATCCTCTCTCTTAGTTCTGGTTTTGTATTATATTTTCTTGTTTCTTTGATTCAATTTCATAGATCCCAGTATTCATCATCTCATATATCCTAGATTTTTTATTAAATATTTAAATAATCAAAATTTGGCACCATCCCTCCCACACTTCCACTACACCCTGAACCTATAGTTTTCACTTGGATTTGGTTATAATTTGTGCCATTAGTCATTTTCACAAAAATCCTAAAGTTAGGTGGCTTCACTCTCAAATCCTATTTCTATAAATAGAATGTTTATATTCAAATAAGCTATTTTTCTTGAAATTTATTTTGAAATTGGTGTGTGAAGCTTGGTTGAAATCCATTTAGTGATGATCTGAGGATTTTGGGTGAAATGTGATATGGTTTGGAAATATTATTTGTTTTAGGATTTTAAAATGATTATTATAAAATCATCTAGTTGATTTTATTTATGGAAATGGATAGTAAAATGTTTTTCAATAAAAATTATTATTTATTGAAATGATTCTTGGAATCGATGTGGCTTAATGGAATTTTCAACAAATTCTTGAGTTTTATGGAAATGTACAGCATGCTTGGTTGGAATGTTGTTGAAAATTTTTGGTTTGTGATTGTTGGATTAAATGGTTAAGTGTGAGATGAAATTGGGATGGATAATGGGCATTAAGTTCCACCATCAAAGGATTTGAATGTGGCATGAAGCACCATACTGAAAATGGGATGGGTTCATACATGAAGTTCCACATTCAATGGTAACACCAAGCTTCTGTGGTTGAGTTTTGTGTGTGGTTGAGGTGTTTTTATTGGGTTTTGTGAAATGGGATGGGTTATGCCAATATGAAATTGGTAAAATGGTATGGCTCGTTTAGATTGTGGGTAATTATAGAACTGTTCTATTAGTTTTATATAAATGTACTAACTTGTTATTTCCTAATGGTGTGAGTGGGGAATTCATTTGGGGAGAACTTAATGAGTATTATTACTCACCCCCTACTTTGTCACTTGGTTTATTTTTCATATGTTTTATTCTAGGACACAGGTAAAAGAAATGAATCTCATTTATTTTGGGGAAAATCATAATGATTGGGAAGTTGTGGAGTTAGAGTATGGAGATCGACATAGAGTTGGGGAGTTATGTCATTATGTCTTAAGGTTTTTTGTTCTACTCATATTCTTGGTACTCTGATATGGTATTGGTTTTTTTTGTTTTTTTATTGGTTATGTGGTTCAATTATAACACATTTTTGAAGTGTATCAAGATTTTTTTTGAAATGACACCTTTGTTTGGTTGTTTTTATTTTAAATGGAAAATCATCCCCCACTGTTCTTGAAGCCCTTCGAATTTATTTCCAGCCTATGTCACCATAGAGATATCACTTAAGGAAAAGTAGTATTACACCACCTTCCAATGCCAATGAGAAGGGGTGGGATGTTGCAAGTGGTGTTAGTTTGTTCGGTCCTTTGGTATTCATTGTCTATCTTGGAGTTAGCATCCATTATCGGGTTATGCTTTGAGTTGGTATGGTAGAAAGGAGAATTATTTTTATAACATAAAATGTATAGAATGAAAAAATTTCACTAAAATTATTATGATGAACTTCATGATACTACGTAGTTGGGTACATATGTGTTTTGGAGACACTTATAGGAATTGACATCTCATTGTCATGGGTTTAGGCAATGAAATGAGCATGACATGCATGGTATAAATTACTTTCCCTTAGTATTGCATATCTAATTTGGAGTAATGATTTATGTAGGGATATATATATGTTGAATTATGAAAATTATGGAAATTGTTTTCAAAAGGAATATTTTGAAAAGAGAACAGTTTTGGTATTTGGAAAATGGGTTTATTTTCAAAACATTTTGGATTTTTAAAAAATGATTGAACAGCTGAAATGTTGAATTTTTTGAAATAATGGTTTTTATGGTTACAATTTTATAGAATTTAAAATTTTAATCCTTCAGTTGCTAAACAGTGAGACTTATGGTGGTTGTTTTGTTGATAGAAATGGAACCGGGTAGGCATTGTTGAGACCAACCAGAGGAAGCTGGTAAAAATGTGGTTTCACCTAAGACCAAAGTGAACCATCAGTTGGGTCAGAGTATAGTGAAATCCTTCGAGGCTATGGATAATGGTAATATAAGGGATGATCTGAGGCATGTGGATCATTCGATTTAGTTTTATAATAAGAATACACCCTTCTTTTAAGGTTATTCGGAAGGAGTCTTATGATTTGATGGGGAAATGGTAGTGGCATAACCCTTATAAGTGGAGAAGAGTAAGTTAGGTTGATTCTAGGAATTCCATGACTCCCCATCAAGGGAAATTTCAAAAGGGTAATAAAAAGAAGAGTGTGTCCAGTAAGCTAGTGTTTAGAGATGACCCGATTATGGGGGACGATCAATCAGGACCATCCAAAGTTAATGGTATAATTATTTTGAATTATACCTTTATGAAAGTGTTTTTTGATATATGTGCATCTCATTCTTTTATTTCCTCACATGATGGAAATGGTGCCTTCTTTTTCAAATCTTCAAACTCCTCTAGTTCAAATAGAATGTCGATCCTTTTTGTGTAGAGCTTGTGGTATAAATGTTGTTGGGGTTGAGTAGATATGGGAATTATCTATTCTTGGAATTTATTTTTATGATATAACCCTATGTATGGATCATTTGATGATGTTTAAGGACCACATCGATTTTTATGCATGAGCGGTTAGTTTCATGAACGATGATGGTGTCGATCAACTCTTTGATGAGAGAGTGGAAAAGGATGGTGAAATGGGTATTATGGCACCAATAGTTGGTAAAACATCATATCAATTGGAGGATTTGTCATTTTCATCAATAGAATAAATTGATAAAATTAGTTTCTCAATGGTTTTTTATCATGTTCTAGATGTCTTTCCAGAATATTTCTTAGGGTTTTCGCCTATAATAGAAGTGTATTTTATGATTGATCTCCCTCTGGGGACCAGTCTTATCTCACTTCCATATTACTAGATGGAACTAATAGAATTGAGGGAATTGAAATTTCTATTGGGGGGCTGTAAAACAAAGGGTTTATTTATCCTACCACATCTATATGGGAATCACCAATTTTGTTTTCTAAAAAGGCAGATTGAACTCTTAGCCTATGTGTTGATTATTGTATGCTTAATCAAGTCATGATAAAGAACCAATATCCAATCCCATGCATTGATGATCTGTTTGATCAATTAATGGGAGCTCAGTGGCTCTCTAAAATTGATTTTCGATTAGTATATCATCAATTATGGGTGTGGAAGGAGGATATAACAAAAACAGATTTTAGGAGTGGAGATTGCCATTATAAATATGTGGTTATAACCTTTAGTATAAAAAATGAACTAGCAGTGTTTATGACATTGATGATTTAGATATTTCAGAGATATATGGATTATTTTGTGCTGGTGCTTGTCGAGGATATATTGGTGTATTCCAAGACAAGGGTTGAGCATGAGAAACACTTATTGACAATGTTTCGGATCTTGAGAGATCGTCAGTTGTATTCCAAATCATCAAATTGTGATTTTTTGGATACAATAGATACCTTTTCTTTTCCATGTTATTTCTGAAAAGTGTTATTCAGTGGATCTAAAAAATATAGAGGTTCTTATCTCAAATAAGTCGCAAAATAATGTCTTTGAGATAAAAATCATCCTGGGTATATTATGGTATTTCTGATGATTTTCTTGTGACTTCTCATAACTAGCTTCACTGAAGATATCCTTGATGTGGAAGAATGATCCATTTAAATAAGATTTGAAATGCTAGAAGCCTTTTTAATATAATAAGGGTCTCCTTAAATTAGCATCAATATTGTTTTTTCTAGAACCAGGGAAATGGTACGTGGTGTATTGAAATGCATCGGGATTAGGGTTGGGGTGTTTTATCATGCAATGGGATCATGTGGATTCATATAGCTCACGATAGTTGAGGTTGGATGAGAATAACTATCCAATACTCGGTTTGGAGCTAGCGAATATGGTGTATTCTTTGAAAACATGGAATCATTATCTATTTGGTGATAAATTCATGGTGTTTACTGATCACAAGAGTCCGAGGAATATTTTATCATGGAGATATTTTAATTTTAGACAAATAATATGGATGGAGTATCTTTATATGTTTGACATTGACTTGATGTACACACCAGGTAAATACAATTCAATGACGGATGCATTAAGCAGAAAGTTATATGTTCAGGTGGAAAAAAAGCTTTATATCCATGATAGTTGATGTCGGTAATAACTAACTTGAATTTGGAGTGTGAATACTGAGGTGATATATCAGTTTTATTTCCAGCTTCATTGGTTCCATATTTGGTAGGATCTGTTTAAGAGGTGCAGACATTCGAATCAGAATGTGTCACAATAAGGTAAAAAATCAATGGCAGAGACTATTAAGGGATAAAAACTATATGGGAATTCAGTTTGGTTGTTTGGGAATAGGATGGTTGTACCATTTTATTTTTAGGATCAACTTCTTAGTCCATACCATCATTGCAGATGGGTGGTTCATTTGGGAATTCAGAAACTGTATAAGGTGTTAAAATTGTAGTTTTGGCTGGTAGTTATGAAAAGGATGGTGGATGAGTTTTCATTGAGATGATTGACTTGTCACCAAGTCAAGAAAAATAATCAACAACCAAAAGTTATGTTACAGTTTTACCTATCCCTATGAGGACATGGAAGTAGATTGAGATTGATTTTGTTACAGGTCTCCCCAGAATAGTTAGAAAACATGAGTCCATATGGATGATT
Organism: Viscum album; assembly: GCA_963277665.1. Lineage (NCBI taxonomy): Eukaryota > Viridiplantae > Streptophyta > Magnoliopsida > Santalales > Viscaceae > Viscum > Viscum album. Next base: position 5,745,467 of record OY728126.1, read on the forward strand.
GTGGATCGAATCACAAAGTTGGCCCATTTCATCTTTATTTGTGAATCTCGTATGATAGAGGATGTTTCCAAATTTAATATCTTTGAGCTGTTAAAGAGTCATGGGGTTATAGTTTCAATTATATTAGATAAATATCTAATGTTCACATCTCATGTCTAGAAAATCCTTACATCAATTCATTAGGACTCAATTGACTATGAGTATGGTGTATCATCCTCATACAGATGGGAAATATAACTGGATGATACAAACATTAGAAGATATGTTACGGTATTGTGTATTGGATTTTGTTGGCTCATGGGAGGATCAGATACCCTTGGTAGAATTTTCTTACAATTATAGATATTATGACATAATAAATATGGCTCTATTTGAAGCATTGTACGATAACCCGTGTCATTATCAACTATTTTGCGTGGAAATAGGTGATACATCGGTGGTAGGATTGAGACATGTCCAATTGACTATTGAAAAGATTACGTTGATTAGGAAGTTGATGGAGATGACTTAGAGTCATCAAAAATAATATGTGGATCATCATCAACATTAGTGGTCGTTCAAGGTGGGTAATCATGTGTTCTTGAAAATCTCTCATAGGCTGGGATATCATCATTTTTTGATGTAGGTAAAGTTATCTATAAGATATATTGATCCTTTCAAGATACTTCAGTGGGTTGGAGAGGTGGAATATTGGTTTTTCTTATCACCACGGTTCAGTATAGGGCACAATGTGTTTCATGTATCTCAGTTAAAGAAGTATCAGTCTGATCCTAAGAATATGATTTGATGGGATCATATTTAACTAGATTTGGATTCTTCATTGGTAGACATTCTAGTGCATATTTTGGATAGAAAAGAGAAATTCTTGCTTGGATGAAGAATCGGTCTAGTGTGGGATTTTTGGAAACATGGTAAGATTCAAGAGGATACATGGGAACTAGAGAAAGAAATGGTTGATCAATGGCCTGATCTCTTTCATAAAAGTTATGGTTTTCTACATTATGAGGACAGAAAGTCCAATGGTTGGATGAATTTAGAACCTTTGGTTTTGGGTATTTAACCCTTATTTTTTTACATGTATATAAAGTGGTTTGGAAAACTTAGGCGTAGTTTTTATGGTTTATGGGAAGATTTTGGTCCTTTTATAAGGTTTCACAGTTCTAACATGGTTAGTGAAAACTATTAAACTTCTTTAGGAAACCGTGAAAATTGTGGAAGAGGGATCTTAGGGGGAGGGATAGTTATGGTTCACAATTTACCAAACAATTCAAACACACTAGGTAAATCATTTAACTTGAGATAATGGCCTTTTCATGGTTAGAACATAGTTTCTCTAACCATGAGGGCCGACCATGTAGGGTAAACTTTGGGACAATATCAGACGCATGGTTAGCATACAGTTTTCCAAACCATGCAGTTAAACTGTGTATAGTTTAATAAGGGGGTTTTTAAGAAACAACCTCCTACGATTTCAACCCTAAAATAGCTATTGAGCCCCATTTAGATCCTCACTTGATATTTTATCTTATACAAGGTTAGGAAACCTCTCTCACTTATTTTAGAACCATTATGAATGATTTTTTATAGTGGTTTTAAGGGAAAACGTCCATGAAAATTCTTCTTTATTGGTAGTTTCAGGGTTTTCCTTATATCTACTCTTATCTCTCTCTCTGTTTCTTAGATCTAGTTCCATTATGAAGAGATTTAGGGATTTTTTTCAAATAAACGTGCGTTTTGTAATTTTTTATGTTTGGGGAAAGGTTTTATAGAGGATGTTCAAAGTTTTCAACATGATTTGTTTAGAATTTGTGCTATTGGTAATTTTCGCTAAAACCCTAAATGAAGGTGAATTCACTCTAAACTCCTCTTACTATAACTAGAAGGATTAATTTCAAATTATTTTTTTGTAGAAATTGACTATGAAATTTTTGTGTGAATCTTGGTTGAAATCCATTTTGTGATGATTTGAGGATTTTGGGGTAAATTAGATAATTGTTTACAACCTTTTTCATTGTTGGATTTTAAAATGAAGATTTTAAAAAAAATCTCTAGATTTAATTTATGGTAATGCATTGTGAAAATGGATTTCAATAAAAATTCTGTTTTATTGAAATGATTCTTGGCATGGATGTGGCATAAAATAATTTTCAATAAATGGTTGAGTTTTATTGAAATGGTGTTGTCATGATTGGTTAGAATGTTGTTGGAAATTGTTGGTTTGAAATTTTTGGCTTAAATGGATAAGTATGATTTTAAATTTTGATGGATAATAGGCATGAAGTATCACTATTAAAGAATTGGAATGTGGCGTGAAGTACCATAATAAAAAGGGGATGGGGTTAGATGTGAATTCCATAGTCAATGGTAACTCCAAGCTTGGGTGTTTTAGTTGTGTGTGTGGTTGAGGTGTTTTTGTTGGTTCATGTTAAATGGGATGGGTTATTCCAATATTAAATGAGTAAAATGGTATGTATTTTTTGTCCTATTTGTAATTTTTGAACTATTTTATTGGTTTTATATAAATTATTCTATATAAATGTGATAACTTGTTCTTTCCTAGTGGCATGAGTGGGGAATTAATTTGGGGAGAACCTAATGAGTATTATTTCTCTTCCATTAATTTTTTAACTTGGGTGATTTTGTAGATCTTGTATTCCAGGACACAGGTAAAAGAAAATAATCTTATTTATTTAGTGGAACATTGTGATTCTTAGGCAGTTTTGGAGATGGAGTATAGAGCTCGGCATGGAGATATACAGTTATGACATTGTGTCTTGTGTTTTTTTTTTGTTCTAGTATTCCTCTTCATACTTTGATTTGTTATTTTTATGGTTTTTTATTGTTTTTGATTGGGTATGAGGATCAATTATAACACATTTTTGACATGCATCATGATGTTGTTTTTTTTGAATTGACATGTTTGGTTGGTTTTTATTATTTAAAATGGAAACTTTTCCCCCACCATTCTTGATGCCCTTGGCATTTATTTTTGGCTTTTTGTGCCTTGGGGATATTACTTAAGGATAAGTATTATTCCACCACCTTCTCAAGCTAATGATAAGGGGTTGGATGTTATAGTTTTTATAAATTGGTTACTTTAATAGGTACAAGAAAATTTAATATCTTTAAAATAATGGAATTTTTTAATAATTTTATTATGGTAACACAATTTTTTATGATTTTTGTGTCTGGTAAGATAAACTTCTCACAAGTTATTTAATTAAGGAAATACATTAACTAAAATTATGGGTCATTAAATTCTACCCCCTGAAATTTCCATCATAAAAATTTTATTTCCCAGATGAAAGAAGTGAGGGTAATTCTATCTCATTACAGTATTGGGTTCCCACGCAGCTTCCTTGAACATGTGATTCATCCATAGAAAATTGACTAGATGAGTTTTCATGATCCCCAACACATTATCTATTCGATCCTAGATCTCTAGTTTTTGTTCCACATATGACATATCATGTTCCATTTTCATGGATTATAAGTTTAGTAAATGTAAAGGTTCTAGTATTTACTTACTCAAAAATGATAAATAGAACACATCATGTACATGGGAGGGGTCTATAGGGAGTTCTATGTGATAATACACTTCCCTAACATGCTCAAGAAAGTCAAGGGGACTGATGTACCTAAGGATAAAATTCGATTTCTTATAAAATATCATAACTTTCTTCCAAAAAGATATTCCAGGGAACAACTAATCAAAAATTTCAAACTCTAGATTTCATGAATGATTATCTATATACTATTTTATTGTCTTTTTGATGATTTAATATTCCACTAAACAGTTTTAACCTTTTCTCTTATTTATTATTCAATGTCATGACCTATCAACTTAATCGCTCTAAAATCACCCCATTATGTTGGAGTCCTATATCTCTTCCAAACAGATCCTTATATGTGGACATATGAATTACATAATAAAAACTATTGTTATATGTGAACTATATTAAGGAGAGTTGATGATCATAACATCCTTGTAATTCCATTGAATAAGATCATAGAGTATCCTCAAGAGTTTTAATAGACCTATTATACTGAGATTCTATATAAGGGTGATAATTAATGATAAAACCCAACTCTTTCTCAATTAATTTCAAAATACATATCAAAAACCTCAAGGTGAACCTCAGATCTCAATCAGACTCAATAAAGAGTGGAAATTCATGACACCTTACCTATTACCTTATGTATATACTAAATATATTAAAAATAGAAATCTTATTTAATGGAAATAAAATTTTCTAACTTAGTAAGGTGTTTGACTACGTACCAAATATAATTATGGGCTTTAGAATTGTTTGGGTATCCAATAATTAAAACCATGTAAATTTTTTCCCATTTCCATATAGGTATGGGTAATGGTTTCAACATAACCTTAGACTTATATTTATTAAAAATTAACTTTATGTAATTACAAGAATATATATATATATATATGTGTGTGTATTATAAAATCTATATATTCATGATATACCACTATACATTTTTCTCTTATATATCTATATATATTTTTTCATTTTGGATTAATAGAAAAGGATGATCTATGATTATTATCCATATTTTTCCTCTATAGTTCTGGTTTTTATGGGATAAATATTTGAGTTCCAGACATTCTGACTCCATATTTAACAATGTTGAACACTAGAATACTTTATACCTTTTTTTGTACTTATGAATCATCTATATATTATTATTTTGTAATGAAATAACATTTTAACGTATGTTTTCTTCTTATTATGTCAAATACATTCAATGGATTTCACAACAAGAAACACCAAACTAAAATGAATCCATGGAATATATATATATATTATAAATATTAAATATGGCTATAAAAACTAGACATTAAATTAGTATGTACGAATAAGTGTAACTGAATTATAAAATATAATAATATATATTTATATATATATATGGACATTTTATAAAAATTTACTTAATTCATTATTTTATTTAGGAATATATCATTTTATGAGGTATAATTTTTGTAAAGAAAACTAAGTATAGTATTGATAAATTATTATGTTAATAAAATATAATAGTTATCAAATAATGCTAGTTTTATTACTGTTTTATATAAATTATGAAGAATATTGACTTATATTTTAAAAAGTAATTATCTTATAAAAATAGTTTTCTCTATGATTTTAAATTTTACTTAGAATTTAAACTTTTGTATTTTTCTATTTTAAATTGAAAATACAAACATCATTTTTAGATTTATCATAATAATATTATCTTATAATAATGTTTTTATATGTTTCTAGAAAGATTGATTTTTACGGTGAATTCTAAAATATACCATTTTCAAAAATACCATGCATTTTAGGGAATTATTAGTTTATAAGTATGATTTATAAATTTATGAAAACCATATTATTTAATAAATATGTATTTTATAAGATAAATTTTAAATTTTAAAATATATATTTGTGTTTACAAACCTAAAATTAACATTTTAGAACACGGGTGTTACTTTTATAAAAAAATAATTTTTAATGCATTATAAATTTCATATATTTTAACATTTTTAGAAATTACATAAAATTAAATAGATTTAAAATTTTTTATTAGTAGGTCAAAATTATGTTATTAGGGCCATTTTTTAGCATAATGTATTATTCAAGTTAGGTAAAATTTAATTACCACGGAAAAATATAAAATGGTAAAAGTAAGAAATTTAATGGTAATGAGTTGAAAGAATGTTTAAAACATGTGTGGGAATGTGTGGTTGATACCTATATTGAAATTTCATATTCTAATATCTATTATTTCTCAATTTTGTAGCTAATTTACATGGTAGTGAAATCCCAATATTAAAACAATTTAGGTATTTTCAAAAATGTCATCTATTTCATATATTAAAGGGTCTCTTCCCTACTCACTTCCCCTCACAAATAAATTCACTTACTTTTGACCAAAATATACACAAAACTATCATAAAAATTTATATACATTTTCCTGAAGATTTTTTCTTTGCAAAATACCACCCCTCAAATAATTAATCCCATTTTTAATGAAGATAATCCAAGATGTGAGGTATAAATTTCCAACCACTCCTTTCTCATTTATATTCATTATGTGATCTTATTCTTCATAAAATTTCATTACACTATCATAAAATGATAAGATATGTATAATTAGTATAAATTTAGTTTGTTATAATAAGGTAATGATAATTTTTAGCCTTTCCCTTTCCTATTATGATAAATGAAACCATCACGTGTGTGTTGCGTGGACTACCACCTCTATGATGCAACATGTTTTGTTTTGCTTCACTTCTATAAAAGTATTTTCCAATTAAGGGATTTAATATTTATGTATGATATTTATGACATGTTTTATATTCTTAAATTAAAACTATATTAATCATTTTATTAGTTTTATGGAAAATTATATAACCATCCATGCATATGTGTGGACTACCACATCCATTAAACGGTTGATTACCATTTTTATTTTTATAAAATACATAAATAGATGTTCATGATAATGTCTTTAATGGATAAATATTATGCTCATAAAATTATTAATGTACTATAATGCTAAATTTTTAATCCTTTTGACAATATGATTAATAAACAGTCATTATAAATTCAATCATCCAAAAGAGCATTCCAAGAGAAAAAATGACTTCTTTATAAAATGAAATAAAATTGTATATATTATATTCATATTATAATTATTTAAAATTATTCTATGTCACATTAATAAAAATTAAATAAGATCATTATACTTCTATTAGAATGATATTACAAATAAATAATTTCATAATCATCCATTAATAAAGATATCATCTTGTTCAAGTTGGTTTAACAACCAACTTGAACAATGATATAAATTTATATCAAAGATTAATATAAAAATTTAATTTATTTTAATATATTTTATAAATAAGTAAATAATTATTTTTAATGGAATGATAACATAAAAATTCAACTCATTATTTAAAAAAACACCCTATGCTTGCTAAGAACCATTGAAAGATGCTTATCATCAAAATAATTTTTAGTGATCATAACCAAAAAAACCCATAGAATGAAATTATAACATTATAAATACATATAAAACCTAAATTATTGTACCTTTTATGATATTTTAATGATTAAAAGTTTGGAAATAATGAAGAACAACAACACTATTACAAAAACTAGTTCCAAATGATCAAGATTACTCACACCCAATATCAAAAATAGATAATAACTAATTAATATAAATATAGAGAATAAATATTAATTAATTTTATAAACTATTATTTATAAAAAAAATGTTATTAAAAGGGTGGTTAAGATAGTTACTTTTGTAATATATGATGTTAGATTACATTTCAACTAAGTAGGAATTAAGTTAAGGGGTTCTTTGTCTCATATTTAATTTCATGACACACATTTCTTAATGTTAAACATGATACCATTAATATGGTTTGATTAATTCCTAATGAATTTATTTTACAAAAAACATGGGGCATTAAGAGCCATATCATGTGCTTCATTTAAATTAACATGAATTCAAAATATGACAAATTTAATGGGGGGTTTTTAAAGTATTACTCTAACTATAAGGTTTTATATATCAATCACCATTCATTGATACATGTTTTGATATTACACACCAATATTATTTTTTATACATTAACTATTTACCCTTTACATATAATATATTAATTCTTTTTATCTTGGAAACTTCACATTCATTTATGATATTCCTTTCTTTGGAATACGATTTAAATCTTTCATATAATATATATGGTTTTACAAAACACAATTTGATTTCATTAGTTATAATTTTTATGGTTGAGATTAATATTTCATTTCAAATAGTATTCCATATTTTAATATTGTGAGATTAGTTTTAATTCAAATAATTCTTATTGATTAATTATCTTCCTTCCAGAAAATGAAACTATTTTAAGAATAATTATAAGCCTCTTAAATGATGGGTTATCATATTTTTATATGTATTCATGTTCCTAATAATGTTATCACTTTATATTTGGATACAAAAAAAAATTTTATTTATCATTTCATTTCTACTCATTCTTTCCCCATTTTAAAAATATATTTTTAATCATTTCTTATGATGTGGGTTTTCAATAAAGTTACTTTATATAATATTAAAAAAGTTTTCCTCTCCATTCATAATCAATGGTTTTCCCTTACACACCACACTTCCTCAAGATAAAACCTTATTTAACTTTCAAGGATCCATTATTGATGTTTCTTTTTAAAATTAATGTAATTTTTTTCAAAATATTTATCTTCAAAATTTAAAAAATTATGTTTGAAAACAACCTGTAAGTTCGTCTCTTATGAAAACATTAAAAATTATTTCTAATAACACTTCTATGTTTTCATGTCAATTTTACTTTTGATATTAAAAAGGATTTACCATAATTTGATTTATATCTTTGGATATACCCTTTAATTAAAATTTGACATTTTTATTTTTAGGTATTAATCTCATTATATCATACGACCCAGATTTATGATCTCTTTATTTGTGGAATCATTAATTCTATTTAATAATATGAATGTTTTCATATATTTAAACATCCTATAATCATTCATATAATATGTTTTTAAGATAACATCTATAGATTACGTATGATCATCTTTTATGAAAATAATCATGAAACACATTTATTTCTAAGTTCAATAACGTGTTGATGAAATTATGAATGTTATAATATATAGTACAAATATGCATGTACATAATATGATGTAATGGGTGGGCCATAAATTATAATTTCCTTCCAATGCATTGGGTAAACCATTATATCTCATCACATGTTATGTATGGGATTACAAAGTGAAAGTAACCCACTACTAGATTTATTCCACTATGTGATGATGGTCTTGGGAGTGAACCTTTAATTTTTCTTATGAGATCATGTATAACATTGTGGTCACAATATTTTGATGACAAGATCCTTTTATTTCAGTTTCGTTATGATAAAGCCTCATGCTTTGATTCTTGGATACTGATCCATGATTTATTTCATATAGATTACATATTTTATGATTCAGATTCCTTATTTACATTATCATACCCATATGTTTATCTCACACTCACTTATGATCATTTATTTTTCTAACTTATGATTACTATTACTGAGTGTTTGAGATAAAACATTCTTATGTTTCAATTTACACATTTTATAGATATGGGAGAATTAGGAATTTTATATGTGATTTTATTTGGTGGATAATTTATAAGATATGTTGAAGACTCATTATGGATTAATTAGTCTCATATATAATGGAAATAATGTCTGATTGATACAAAGAAAAATGGTTTTGTTATTTATTTATTTCTCTAATTCTCAAAAATAAAAAACTAAAATTTCTTGGAAATTTATTATAATGAAATATTTTCTTTCATTTATATGGATAAAATAGTCACATATATAGGCAATTATATCTTTGATATTCATATGACTATATGGTTAAATGGTCATTTAGGAATGAAATTATTTCTATCATTCCCATATGATTTCAAGATTTATCCATTGAAAATACTTGAGTATTGAATATATTTTAATCCTCTTCATGGATTAGATAGACTTATATTTCACACTCATAGCATCAACCACTTTGTTTTCCTCCCCTGGGTTGTAATGTATTGAGAATTTATAATCATTTATCAACTATATAAATCTCATTTAGTTTAGGTTTATCTCCTTTTATAAGAATATATATTTCAAAATCTTATGGTTAGTGTATATACCAAAATATTCTCTATAGATATAATATTACCAAATATTTGCAATAAAGATCACCATTACAAACTCCAAATCATGTGTTGTGTAATTTTTCAAATGAATCTTTAATTGATGGGAGAAAAATTCAATTACCTTATAAATTTTTATTAGGACACATCCTAATCCCTTTTTCTAAGAATCACTATATATTAACAATAATTCCTCACTTCATGGTAATTTTAGTATAGGTACTATGAACAACCTCTTAATTAGTTCATTAAAACCATATTTTCATTCATGTTTCTAATAAAATTCACTTAATTCCATGTTAACATGGTTAATGGATTTTATATACATGATAAATTACTTAAAAATTTCCTATAGTATTCAGATAACCTGAGAAAACTATGAATATTAGTTACTATGGTTGGTCTTGTCACGACCCGTCCTCGGGACCCATGTCGTGACTACCCCAAGCCCGCCTCCCATAGGCCAGGGGTTGGCGGCTAGCACCAAGGTGTAAATTCAGATAGAAGGGGAAGGCATTGCCTTTATAAAGTAAACAAACACCACAGAGTAAACAAGAAGAAGTATACACTAAGTAAAACCGAGTACAATAGTAAGTGAGGAAAGTAAATGGGCCAGAATACAAACCCAAAATCAAAGTAAGGTACAACTGGAAAGAAGTGCAGCAACTGAAAGTAAAGAAGCAACGTTGTGCCGTCCTCTGGAAGTCCCACCTGAAGGGTGGGTACAGATGGCCTCCTCAAATCCTCAGGTCCAGCCGTCCGCTCCGTGTACATCCCGCCCAGTGGTCCACCTCCAGGTACCGACTTGCTCTACAAGCCTCAACCACGATCAGCGATGTCTGTCGTCTGCATCCAACACAACGTAGTGCGGGCATAGCCCGTGCAGGGGTGAGTATACGCTACTCATTAGGGACCCCGAGACCCCCGAAGCTCTCCCAGAATCCACAATGGATAATCCACAAAGGAAAGATACAATCACGAAGTAACAACCAACACTACTTAGGTATATGACCATACATATACCTAAGTCATCAATTCTCGTTAGGATCCAACATCTGAGCCCAAGTTCAATCACGTCCACATAGGAGTACAACCCAATCCACATAGGAAATCAATTCAATCATATCGAAGATAATGATTGAAAGTCAAGACTCATCTCACACAGGTATACTTCTTCGTAAGGTGATATAGATTATCAGATATAGCCACTGATTCATCTAAGCTGGGACCCACGTAGGATACTAAACAAGCTAAGATGTCAAACCCACATAGGATACAGACCAAATACTCTGCCAGACCCACGTAGGATATCAAGAACAGAGTCAAACATTGTTAGACCCACGTAGGATACAAGAACAGTAGTTATTACTGTCGAACCCACGGAGGATTTCTATACGGTCTTCATCGCTGCCGAACCCACGGAGGATTACAGTGCAGTCTTCATCGTCGTCGGACCCACAGAGGATTTCAGTACAGTCTTCATCGTTTCCAAACCCACAGAAGATTTTAGTGCATTCTTCATCGCTGTCGAACCCCACGGATGATTTCAGTATGGTCTTCATCGCTGCCGAACCCACATAGGATTTCAGTGCAGTCGTCATCGTCGTCGCAGTCGCAGCTAGCTCTAGGATTCCCGCACACAGCATGCTCGTTTCTGGGAGGGTCTGCTCCATGAGCCAAAGGGGGTCGATACATCAATTGAAACGTAGTCTGGAGTTGATGTATCCCAAAGTTCTGTCTCAACAAAAGTAACTCAACGCGACAGACGGCGCGTCAATCGGATGCCCGGTCTGAGAGTTATTAGCTTTTTCATTCTAGGGGCCCTGTTGGTTTTTAAGTCAATACCAACCCGACCGCACTCCAACTGCATTAAAACCTTGAGTTGAGTAACCCAAAAGGTATGTCTCACTAATAGGAATCCAACAAAGTCGATGGCACATCAATCGGACGTCCGGAGCTCAGGTTATAAGTGTTTCTGCTCCGAGGGCCCGGTTGGTTTCGTGTTCGAACCAACATGGGCATACCCAGAGTTCTCCAAACCCTTGATTGTAATATACCGAAACGACCGCCTTGATCCAAGGATTGTATCACAACTAATGGTGCGTCGATCAGAGGTTCGTATCCCAATATATGGTCAAAATAACGAACTTGTCCGGTTTTAGGGGGTTTTGGGCCCGGACCGACCCGGCCCGAGACCCCCTGGGTCACCCCGAACCGGGTCGACCCAAACCGGGTCCGGTTCCAGACCATTAGGGCACATCCCGGCCCAGTGGGTGCGGCCCGACCCATCCGGCGCGGCCCGGCCTGGGCGGCTTGGCCCGGTGCGACCGGTCTGGCCTCGCCGGCCGGTGGGCCTGGCGCGGGCGCGCCCCGCACAGCCAGCTCGGTGCTGGCCGAGCCATTGCGGGAAGGGGGGGCAGTTTCCCCCCTTGATTGAAACTGTTTTCCCACGTGGGGGCCACTGCCTTTTCCAGTCGGGGGTTACGACCCCGGGTCTTCCTTCCGAAATGACTGGCCCAGTCCGGCCGGCCGGTGCTGCCGCTGCGGGACCCCACGGTCCCGCCCCTCCGATGTGCCGGTGGCCGGCGGTTCCAGCCGCCCCACCTTGAACCACCGCGGCTTCGAGCCATGGCCTTGTCCGACACGCACGGTGCGACGGCGCCACGCCCCTCCACCACGGCCCCGCTCCGTCTGCGGCCTCTGCGCGGTTCTCCGGCGCGGCGCGACGGCGCCGTGGCTTTGGTCGGCCTCAACAGCGCGGCGCGACGGCTCCGCGCTTCTTCTTTGCTTCCACGCAGTGTCGTTGAACCATGCTACCTTTGTTCGTGCCACGACAAACAGATCATCAAAGGGGGGGGGGGAGGGTCGGCCGTGTTCATGTGGTCCGGCCCCCTCCCGTTAATCCGATATCAAGCGGCTAAGAAATTAATGTTTGTACGGTCAAGAATATTCATGAACCAAAATTAAACCCCTACCACAATGAAGTCATCGAACGAGGTTTGTCATAGGAAAGGTACATCGCAGAAGACGACGTCGCGGAAGGAGGATCGTTGGCGTCGCGGTACACGGCATCGCGGAGAAGAGGACCGTCGGCATCGCGGTACACGACGTCGCGGAAAAGAGGACTATCGGTGTCGCGGTACACGACGTCACATCGTCGATCTCTGAGGAATCAGTGTTATTCGTCTTCCTTCGTCGGAGGTCGGCGTTCTTTGTCAGTGACGGTGCGTTCTTCATGTTCTTCAAGGAGGAAGATGAAGATTCCAAGGCTTGAGCAATTCCTCTCCAACGTTCTCGCACAACGAAATAACCCTTAAAGAAATAAAACTTTGTCTTATTTAATTAAAACACACAAGCCAAAAATCAATTCGAAATTCAAAATGAATTCAAGAATTGATTACATTGAATAACTTAATTCAATTCATTAATTAAGAGAGTTGACTTGGCATTTAAAAATAAGGGGGTTGCGGGTGAGTTAAAAAATTAAATGCACGTGGGAGGTTAAAAGGAAAAAAAGGGGTGGGGATCGTGTGGGCCCCACCTCACTAATATCCTACCTAGTGGAGTTAAGATATTAGTGGGTCCCACTCCAACCACCAAGCCTAGGTTATCACTACTTAGAATAGAAATAAAATTTGTAGCACAATATTTTATTTTATTCTTTAGTTAACCCATTTAATTAATAACCTCACTTGAGCGAAATCAACTCTGGAAAAGGTGTTCTTAAGCAATTACCGACGCTGCAGTTTCATCAGTGTCCTCGGAATTGGATTCCGAGCACCGGTTCAAAAGTTAGGAAAACTCGCTCGTTCGTTCACTGAACGTACCTGAGCTAAACTTCGGAACGTGATTCCGGGCACACCAGGCCTCGGAATCAGGTGCCGTCAGAAACTACGTTCTTGTAAAATCCCAAAGAAAATTAAGAAAAAATTTACCTAGAAATTTATGGGTCTTTAAATTACTCCCACCTCAGAGCTTTACGTCCCCGTAAAAATACATCACAAACTAGGGGAACAAATGAGGGGCACACATCTGAGCTTCCCACTTCCAAGTTTTCTCCTAGAGGTTCCCGTGCTGCCATCTGATTCGCACTAGAGGTATCGACCGTCCACATAGGACCCACTCCTATCGATCCTCGGTCTCCACTGGGACCTCCGCAAAAGTCGCCCCATCGTCAATTTCCAACTCCCCATGGTCGATGATATGCGTCGGGTCATGCACGTATCTCCTCAGCTGAGATACGTGGAAGAAGTCATGCACCCGGTGCAACTGAGGTGGTAGAGCCAGGCGATAAGCCACCTCGCCTATCCTGCTGAGGACCTGGAATGGTCCGATGAAGCACGGAGATAACTTGCCGCCCCAACCAAATCTCTGTAATCCATGTCGAGGTGAGACCCACAAAAAGAAGTGGTCGCCATCCTCGAACTCCAGTGGCCTCTGCCTTCTATCAGCATAAGACTTATGCCGGCTCTGAGCTGTCCTCATCTGCTCTTGGATGACCTTGACCTTCTCTGTCATGGCCTAGACCATCTCCGGTCCCATAAGTTCTGACTCCCCTGGGTCTGTCCAGCTCAGAGGTGATCTGAAAGGTCGGATGTACAATGCCTCGTATGGTGTCATCCCGATGGTGGAGTGGTAGCTGTTGTTGTACGCGAACTCCACCAAGGTTAGGTGGTCCTCCCAACTGTGACCAAAGTCGAGGACACATTCATGGAGCATGTCCTCGAGAGTCTGAATGGTTCTCTCCATCTGACCATCCGTATGAGGGTGAAAGGTGGTGCTCAGACGTAGATGCGTCCCAAATGCCTCCTGCAACCCCTTCCAAATCCGGGAAGTAAAGCGAGCATCTCGATCAGAGATAATAGATGATGGCACACCATGAATCCGTACAATCTCCTGAACGTAGAGACGTCCCAATCTCTCTACTGAGCCCTGCTCTCTGATGGGTATGAAGTGGGCCGACTTGGTGAGTCGGTCGACAATCACCCAAATGGAGTCGTGACCTCTGGAAGTGCGTGGAAGTCCAGCCATTAAATCTATATATATCTCATCGCACTTCCACTCCGGGACCTCCAAGGGTTGTACCAAGCCTGCTGGTACCTGGTGCTCTGCCTTCACCTGCTAGTAGGTGAGGCATCGAGAAACGAACTATGCCACATCCTTCTTTATACCCGGCCACCAGTGCTGTCGTCTGAGATCCTGGTACATCTTCGCCACTCCTGGATGTACCGCTAAAGGGGAAGTGTGAAACTCTCTTAGCACCTCCTCATGTAAAGCAACTGGTACCATGGTACATCCTCTAAAAAGGACGATGTGATCTCCTCCTACAGAGAATCCATCAGGCGCCTGTCCTGAGGATATCTGCGTACGCCGCATCTCACAGTCAGCGTCCCCACACTGTGCCTCTCTAACCCATTGTAGTAGTGGAGGAGTGATTGTGAGTGACTGAAGAAAGGCTGCCCCATCTCTATCCACGAAGGATATCTGCAAAGCGGATAGCTGCTCTGTCGCCTCCCCGAGTAGTTGAATTCTCGTCCTCCTGCTGAGAGCATTGGCTACTACGTTCCCTTTTCCAAGAGTATAGACTATCTCTAAGTCATAGTCCTGGAGAAACTCGATCCATCGCCACTATCTCAGATTTAGGTCCTTCTACGAGAAGATGTACCTGAGACTCTGGTGGTTAGAGTATACTGTAAAGCGCTCTCCCATCAGATAGTGTCACCACATCTTCAGAGCGAAGACCACTGCTGCTAACTCCAGGTCATGGGTAGCGTAGTTCTGCTCATGCTGCCTCAACTGAGGTGATCCATAGGCAATCACGGAATGCTCCTGCATCAGGACACATCCGAGTCCGGTCCCTGATGCATCGCAGTAGACTACATACCCTACTCCCTCCTCCAGTAGCCTCAAGATAGGTGCGCTGGTCAATCTCTGTCTCAGCTCCTGGATGCTCTTCTGGCATCTTTATGACCACACTAAGGGTTTCCCCTTCTTTGTCAAAGCTAATAGTGGTGCCGCAACTCTGGAAAAGTTCAGCACAAATCTCTGGTAGTACCCAGCTAGACCCAAGAAACTCTGTACCTCTGTCATTCTCCTGGGTGGCTCCCAAGCTAGCACTGCTTCGATCTTCGCCGGATCCACCACAACTCCCGCCTCAGAGATGACGTGTCCCAAAAAGTGGACCTCACGTAACCAGAACTGACACTTTGAGAGATTTCCATAAAGCTAGTTCTCTTGGAGTGTGTCTAGTACAACCCGCAAGTGGAAGGCGTGCTCCTCCTCAGTGGTCGAGTATATCAATATGTCGTCGATGAAGAACACAAAAAATCGATCGAGGTATGGATGAAAGATCCTGTTCATGAGACTCATGAACACCGCTGAAGCATTGGTTATGCCGAATGGCATAACCAAGAACTCATAGTGGCCATACTGACATATGAAGGCCATCTTCTGCACGTCCTCGTCTCGAACTCTAAGATGATGATAGCCTGACCTGAGGTGTATCTTCGAGAACCATCGTTCCCCCTCAAGCTAATCGAAGAGGTCTTCAATCCTCGGTAGCGGATACTTGTTCCTCACGGTCACCTGGTTCAGGCGATGATAGTCGACACACAGTCGGAAGCTCCCGTCCGCCTTCTTGGAGAACAATATCGGGGATGCCCAGGGTGAAACACTGGGTCGGATGAATCCCTTGCCCTACAAGTCCTCCAGTTGTACTCGTAGATCTCAAAGCTCAGTGGGATCCATCCGATATGCTGGAGTGGATATCGGGGTTGTCCCAGGGTATAGGTCAATATAAATGTCTACCTCTCTGCGAGGAGGAAGTCCTGGAACGTCGTCAGGGAAAACTTCCGCGTACTGATCCACCACTACAAGAAAAATAGGACTCCGCGTGTCAACTTCTCCTAGGATGAGGCTAGCCAATTGATGAGTGATGGGCTGTCCTCTCCTCTGTGTGAGTCCATCCTGTGCTGCAAAGTCTCCCTTCTCGCCGGTGAAGGTGAAGCTACTCCCATCGGTGCGAACACACCGCACCTTGCGCCTAATACAGTCAATCTGAGCATGGACTGTGGATAACCAATCCATGCCCAAGATGATGTCGTAAGGCCTCGACGCTGCTATAAGAAGATCCCAGCCGAAGCTCTCGCCTCCTAGAGTAGCTCACACTGTCAGCACCAGCGCGTAATCATCGAGTCTGCTCCCGTAGGAGTCTCTAGTTGTAAGGATCGAGCCAATGGCTCTGTCGGAATCTCCGAGCTCCGAACAAGGTCAGCGGAAATAAAAGAATGACTCGCTCATGTGTCTATAAGAACTGCAGAAAGGGTGTAGTAGGCATAGATAGTACCTCGAATCATCTCTGGCGCGCCGTGGTCCTAGGCCTCCGCCGCCTGAAGCTGAGCCTATCTCTGCCCGCCTATGGTCGGGGTGGACCTCCTGGTGGTGGTGGTGGTAAAGCCTAAAAGCGCCTCCCACCACCTGCTACTCGGCCAGCTCTCATGCCTTATCCTCCTGCTCTCGGTGGACCGCCATGGTCGACCCTCAACCGTCTGCTACTCCTCTGAATGGCGGGTCGGGCAATCACGAGCCATGTGGTCATGCCCACCGCATGCGTAGCACTGCCTGCTCCTCGGAAGGATGGCTCTACGTCGTGTGCCCCACACCTCTGAGCCAGTGTCCTGAGGCCATCTGACTGATGGTCCAGTCCACCTGGACCCCTGTGACATCTGTCGACTACCAGCTGCAGACTACTCTGCTACGTGCTTCCCTGCGGTAGGCCACGCTGCTGGCGTAGTCCCAACAAGAAAGCTCTCTATGAGAAGAGCTCGCTCCAGTACTCCTGCCTGTGTCAGAATCTTGAGGGAGATCATCGATTCCCTCATCTCATGCCTCAGTCCCTTCTTAAAGTTCTGGGCTCGGAAGAATGGGTCTCGTACCATGCCCGTCGAATAGCATGAGAGATCAGTAAATCTCACCGAGTACTGGGAGACTATTATGCTGCCCTACCGCAGATGTAGTAGCTCTTGGATGCGCACCACACAGAGGGTGGCTGGGACGAACTCCAAGTGAAAGAGGCTATCAAAGTCCGTCTAGAGGAGAGATGCCTCATCGTGCACCTGGAGCATCAAGATCCACCATCTGCCTGCTGCCGTGTGCAGGAGGCTCTCTGCAAGGATCACCATGAGGTCAGCTGGTGTCCCCACTAACCTGAAAAATCGAACTATATCCTACAGCCAATCCTCGGCTGCCTGAGCGTCCGTCTCCCTGTAGAACCTGGGCGGTCTCTGACGCTGAAACTCGTGCAGTGCACTAAGGCGACGTGCACTCTCAGCGGCTGGGGCTGGTGGCATCAGTGGCTCGGCGGGTAGTGGTACCGCCAGTGCCTCTGCTGAAAAATGGTCCTGAACCAAGGCCTTGTCGCTCGGTGGGCTGTCGGCTTGCACAAAACTCAGAACCATAACTGGCTGCCATCGTGGGGCCATCTTGAAAAGAAACAGGTGCACCACAGTCAAACAGTATACCTGGTGATCTGACACAAAGTAATCACAAAGAAAACTTTTGAAACACACATGCAATAAATGTTTTTGTGCATTTAGTCGGAAATCAGAAGTCAGGGTCCTGGTGTACGGATACGTCGGCCGCCGCACCAACATTGGACTCCCTGGACTGATAACCACACTCAATAACCTTAACACTATTGCTTCACATAGAAGAAAGATCAGAGTCCTGAGTTCTGTGGAAGAAACGAACTCCTCTGATACCAATTTGTCACGACCCGTCCTCAGGACCCATGCCGTGACTACCCCAAGCCCACCTCCCAAAGGCCAAGGGCTAGCGACTACCACCAAGGCGTAAATCCCAAAAAAAATGGAAGGCATTTCATTTATAAAGTAAACAAACACCATAGAGTAAGCAAGAAGAAGTATACACTAAGTAAAATCGAGTACAATAGTAAGTGCAGAAATTAAATGGGCCAGAATACAAACCCAAACTGAAAGTATGGTACAACTAGAAAGAAGTGCAGCAACTGAAAGTAAAGCAGCAACGTCGAGCAGTCCTATGGAAGTCCCACTTGAAGGATGGGTACAGATAGCCTCCTCACCTCCTCGGGTCTAGTCGTCCGCTCCGTGTACGTCCCGCCCAGTGGTCCACCTCCTGGTACCGAATTTCCCCGCAAGCCTCAACCACGATCAGCGTTGTCTGTCGTCTGCATCCAACACAACCTAGTGCGGGCATAGCCCGTGCAGGGGTGAGTATACGCTACTCAGTAGGGACCCTGAGACCCCCGAAGGTCTCCCAGAATCCACAAAGGAAAGATACAATCATGAAGTCACAACCAACACTACTTAGGTATATTCCCATACATATACCTAAGTCATAAATTCTAGTTAGGCTCCAACATCCAAGCCCAAGTTCGATCACGTCCACATAAGAGTACAACCCAATACACACGGGATAACACAACCCAATCCACATAGTAAAGCAAGTAAATCATATCTAAGATAATGATTGAAATTCAAGACTCATCTCACACAGGTATACTTCTTCGTAAGGTGATAGAGATGATCAGATATAGACACCGATTCATCTAAGCTGGGACCCATGTAGGATACAAAACCAGCTAAGCTGTCGAACCCACATAGGATACAGACTAGCTACTCTGCCAGACCCAGGTAGGATAGAAAGAACAGAGTCAAACACTGCCAGACCCATGT
The DNA here is from genome assembly GCA_963277665.1 of Viscum album. NCBI lineage: Eukaryota > Viridiplantae > Streptophyta > Magnoliopsida > Santalales > Viscaceae > Viscum > Viscum album. The sequence goes on from OY728126.1 coordinate 5,764,921, forward strand.
AGGATACATGAATAGTAGTCATTGTCGTCGAACCCACGGAGGATTTCAGTACGGTCTTCAACGCTGTCGAACCCACGGAGGATTTCAGTGCAGTCTTCATCGTCGTCGAACCCACAGAGGATTTTAGTATGGTCTTTATTGCTGCCGAACCCATGGAGGATTTCAGTTCAGTCTTCATCGCTATCAAACACACGGAGGATTTCATTACGGTCTTCATCGCTGCCGAACCCACAGAGGATTTCAGTGTAGTCGTCATCGTTGTCGCTGTCGCAGCCAGCTCTAGGGTTTCCGCACACAGCATGCTCGTTTCTGGGAGGGTCCGATCAACGATCAAAAGGGGGTTGATACATCAACTGACACGTAGTCCAGATTTTTTGTATATCAAAGTTCTGTCTCAACAAAAGGAACTCAACGCGATAGACGGCGCGTCAATCAGACGCCCGGTCTGAGAGTTATTGGCTTTTTTGTTCTAGGGGCCCGGTTGGTTTTTAAGTCAAAACCAATTCGACCACACTCCAACTATGTCCAAACCTCGATTGGAGTAAGCCAAAAGGTCTGTCTCACTAAGAGGAATCCAACAAAGTCGACAGCACGTCAATCGGATGTCCTGAGCTCAAGTTATAAGAATTTCCACTCCGAGGGCCCGGTTTGTTTCATGTTCGAACCAACTCGGCCATACCCAAAGTTCTCCGAAAACTTGAGTGAAATATACTGAAACGACCATCTTGATCCAAGGATCGCATATCAACTGACGGTGCATCGATCGGAGGTCTGCAGCCCATGATATGAGCAAAAGAACGAACCTGTCCGGTTTTAGGGGGTTTTGGGCCCGGACCGACCCGGCCCGAGACCCCCTGGGTCGGCCCGAACCGGGTCGACCCAAACTGGGTCCAGGTCTGGCCCATTAAGGCATGGCTCGGGCCGGTGGGCGCGGCCCGGCCCCTCCAGCGTGGCCCGGCACAGCCGGCGCGGCCCGGCCCGGCCTGGGCGGCCGGTTGGCCTGGCGCGGGCGTGCCCCGCACGGCCAGCTCAGCGCTGGCCGAGACGTTGCGAGAAGGGGGGGGGGGGCTGCCCCCCTTGATTGAAACCTTGGCCCCACGTGGGGGCCACTGCCTTTTCCAGCCGGGGGTTACAACCCCCGATCTTCCTTCCGAAATGGCCGGCCTGGTCCGGTCGGCCGGTGCTGCCACCGCGGAACCCCGCGGTCCCGCCCCTCCGAGGTGTCGTCGGCCGGCGGTTCTGGCCACCCCACCTTGCACCGTCGCGGCTTTCAGCCGTGACATTGTCCGACCGGCATGGTGCGACGGCGCTGCACCCCTCCGCTGCGGCCCTGCTCCGGCCGCGGTCTCTTCGTGGTTCTCCGGCGAGGCGCGACGGCACCGTAGCTTTGTTCGGCCTCAACGGCGCGGCGCGACGGCGCCGTGCTTCTTATTTGTTTTCGTGCGGTGTCATTGCACCATGCTACCTTTGTTCGTGCTGCGAAAAACACATCATCAAAGGGGGAGGAGGGTCGGCCGTGTTCGTGCGGTCCGACCCCCTCCCGTTAATCTGATATCAAGCGGCTAAGAAATTTATGTTTGGACGGTCAAGAATATTCATGAACCAAAATCAAACCCCTACCTCGATGAAGTATTCGAACGAGGTTTGTCGCGGGAAAGGGACGTCGCGGAAGACGGCGTCGCGGAAGGAGGATCGTTGGCGTTGCGGTACACTGCGTCGCGGTACACGGCGTCGTGGAGAACAGGACCGTCGGCATCGCAGTACACGGCGTCGCGAAGAAGAGGACCATCGGCGTCACGGTACATGGCATCGCGTCATCGATCTCCGAGGAATCAGCATTATTCGTCATCCTTCATTGGAGTTCGGCATTCTTTGTCGGCGACGGTGCGTTATTCGCGTTCTTCAAGGAGGAAGATGAAGATTCCAAGGCTTGAGCAATTCCTCTCCAACCTTCTCGCACAACGAAATAACCCTTAAAGAAATAAGACTTTGTATTATTTAATTAGCACACACAAGCCAACAATCAATTCGAAATTCAAAATGAATTCAAGAATTGATTACATTGAATAACTTAATTCAATTCATTAATTTAGAGAGTTGACTTGGCATTTAAAAAAAGGGGGGTTGTGGGTGAGTTACAAAATTAAATGCACGTGGGAGGTTAAAAGGAAAAAAAGGGGCGTGGGGATCGTGTGGGCCCCACCTCACTAATATCCTACCTAGTGGAGTTAGGATATTAGTGGGTCCCACTCCAACCACCATGCCTAGGTTATCACTACTTAGAAGAGAAATAAAATTTGTAGCACAATATTTTATTTTATTCTTTAGTTAACCCATTTAATTAATAACCTCACTCGAGCAAACGCAACTCTGGAAAAGGTGTTCTTAAGAAATTACTGGTGCTACGGTTTCATTGGTGTCCTCGGATTTTGATTCTGAGCACCGGTTCAAAAGTTAGAAAAACCCGCTCATTCGTTCACTGAATGTACCCGAGCTAAACTTCGAAACATGATTCCGGGCACACTGGGCCTTGGAATCAGGTGCCGTCAGAAACTGCATTCTTGTAAAATCCCAAAGAAATTTAAGAAAAAATTTCCATTGAAATTTACGGGTCTTTAAAGGTCTAGTCCATTTCATAATAACTTCCATCTTTGAAGGTACTATAAATATTCCCTTACTAGTGATCACATGATACAGGAATGGTAATTTTAGTAGCTATAATTCAAACATCCAAACTTTTCATACATTTTCTAATTTATCATGGTCTTTAATGAAATCTAAAAATGATCTTCATAATCTTTCTTACTCCTATCATATATAATAATATCATCTATAAATAATATGAAAAAATGATCAAGTTAGTATATAAATACTCTATTTTTTAGATATATGAATATAATAAGAGAAGTTGTAAGTAAAAATGGAATCACTATAAATTAATTGTTTCCATACCTCATATAGAAAGATTTCTTTGAAATTTATTCGTTTTCTACCAATAACAAATTATATCCATATTTAAGTTCAATCTTTGATAAGTACTAAGCTTCTATGAATTGATTGAATATATAATATATATAGGGAATTGCATTATAATGACTCATGTTTTGTTGAATTAGACCTGTTAATATTTAAATATATATTTATGTATTTCTTCCTCAAAGATGACACCATGTTTAGTTTTCATAGGACCTTGAAATAAATATCTTAGAAATATTAATTTATATTAAAGCATACACATGAATTTTTTCAGAATAAATGAATTTCCCATTTTTTTGGGACCTTGGATGAGAAATAAGAAACCATAGTTGTTTATAAAATGAGAGTTTTATAAAGGGTGTGTTATAAAGTTGGGCGGTGTATGGAATTTGGATGATGGATATTGTTGGTGGGTGCATTAAGTAATTAATTAATTTTATTAAATTAATTAAATTAAATGAAATAAAAAAAATAAACACCCTATATATAATCCTTGTTAAAGAAATTTCTCATGGGTATCCTCATAAATCTATGAGATTGGAGATGATCCAATAAAGAGAACCATTGAACAATGACAACATATCATGGGAAAATTGTCATTTTACAAAGGAATTTTCATCAGAAACAAAATTACTAGATCTGGCCAGTGAAAATGAAACAAACCCATTCTTTATTAGCGATTGATCACAAATCAATGTAGGGAAAGTTATTACAAGCATTTCCACCGATGATTTGTTACCCAAACATGGATTTAAATCATCTTTTGTTTTTTGGTGACTTTCATCCTTATTAAGAGCCTGTATATTTATATTAATTATTACACCCCTTATTTCACCATGGTTTCTGCACTATAATATATTTGGATTAGATTTTATTAACTAACGATGTTGATCACCTTTTTATTATGACCCCCACCCCCCACACACACACACACTATTTTTCATGTTCTCCATTGTTGGTCCTTGGGGTTGTAGTAAGACAATTCATTATTGGATTTGAGCATGATCAAACCCCCTGATTCATATCGAATGCATGAATGAGTTGAGGATCATAGTATTTTCCAAATATCATGGTGGTATGAGAGATATAGTTGTTAGTAACATGGATTAGAGGTTGGATTATGAGTCTTTATCTAAAGGATATTCCACATAGAATAAAAAAGTAATGGTGATAATCCACATGGAGTTTGGGTTGTCAGAATCTAGCCACCAGTGACAGATATAGCAAGTTCAACCCTAGATCCAATCCCCTCGGTGTGATTTGAGGAAAAAATAGTAGTGTTAAAGGTATGAGTGATACAAATAGTTCTTTGGTTTTTAGAAAATACCAACTTTCATGAGTAGTAATTCATGAACATGCATCATGTATCCCCCCCCAAGATACAGTACCTAGTGTTTCTGGTGGTGTTAAATATCACTTTCAATGTATCAACCTTATACAATGTGTGTCCCGATGCTTGCATCTTAGCATATACCCTAGGAGTACATGGGCATGGATATGGCTAGGCACAAGGGCACGACCAGAGTATATAGGCATGAACATAATCTAGGATATGGAAGTGTAACCATACATGACTAGGCCCACGGCCACCACCAGTGTACATGGGAATGATTTGATGTAAATGATCATAATATGGGAGACACATGCATCCTCAAGGAATCCTAGACAGGTCATGTATACCCTATAAACATCATTCAATTTCTTGTATGACTTACACCTTAAATATATATAAATATATATATCATTTTTTAGGACACATATTTGGGCCCATGTGTTTCTTATCCTAAGAATATCTCCATATAGAACATGATATTGACATTCATTTTAGCATCATATATATGACATGAGGTGTTTTATACATGAAAATTACTTCATTGATTCTTAGGTGATGGAAGTAATCAGGTTAGATCATCATAGATACATTGGGGTTGATACTCACCTATCACACTGGGCCATGGGTCTTCCAATATTCTTTAAAATTGTAGAGACGATACTACCACATACTATAAAAAGGAAGGTTTCCTCTATCGAATAAGTTTCATTCCCCTGTCATTGTGCTCTAATGTCAAGCAAGTCCTCCATGAGAGTTAGTTATGCCTCGGCTATGGAGTACAATAGTGAGAAGTGGATCCATCTACATAGATTATAATGATATTGTGAATGATGATGGGAATCAAAGATGGTTCATTAGGAGATATTGGATTACTAGTTGTTCTTAGCTAGTTATGGAGATAGAGATCCCATGTATCTCTTTCTTGGGTTTCTTTTTCATCATACCTATTTGGGTTTTATTTAACATCTTTCTTTATGGGATGTGTAACATCCTAGGTAATGATGGAATAATTATTTTTCAAATTTTTTAATATTTATGAATTAGATAGTAATATTACCTTAAATGGGACACTATTTCCAATAGAATACCTAACACACGACAATGAGTTTTTTTTTTGAAATCTTGCATTGTATGTGAGACCAAGTTATACCGAACAATAATATACTATTAATATTATTATTTTTAAAGGTATCCATTTCTTAGAAATTATATAATCATGTATGAATAGTAAAAACTTTATTATTTTTACACATTTTTTTTGAAATTCATCAAATATATTTTATATACGTAAGATAAGAACAAATCTTGGTCTATGGTGGAAAGATATATTTTTTCTAAAAATATATTTTTTCCTTTTAATGGAAGACCTATTTTAAAACTAAATTTTGACATGTTTATAATTTTTATATGAAAAAACAAACTTTATATTTTAAAATAGGACATTAAAATTTACATTGGGTGTATTTTTTTAATTTTTTGATCACTTTCATATTTTGATGGATAGAAAATAATAATGAATTTTAATTAAATTTTTTCATCCAAATAATTTATATAGTTAAATTATGTTTTTAATTAGTTTTAATGTATAATTAGATAAATTTTATATTATTTCATTCAATTTATATGAATGGAATCAATTTTATATTGAAATTAGATATAAAAACTTTCTACCTTTTGAACATAATCACTTTAAAACCCCGCTTCATCATCTCATATGCATGATTAATTTTAAATTAAGTTCTTCCACTTATGTGATTGGAATTTAGTAAAATGGATTCCATATTTAGAATAAGAATAATTTCTAATTTCTAATAATTTCAACTATTTTTTATAGAAAATATTTGTGAAAACAATTAAAATTAATTACAATAAATAGGGTAAAAATTTGTTTCCTTAGCGGTCAAATGTTAATCTTAAGAGAAAAACAAACCACGACAGTTGTAAAAAAGCCATTTTTTAGAAATATTTCTATCATATACTCTTTAGATGAAACATTTATTATTATTGGAGTCACATTATGTAATGGATACCTCCATATATTGTTTAACCTTTTATGTTTACTTGAATGCCACTTCACCTCCACTATAAAAAGGCACTCACCCTCCTCACCTATTCACAACTCTCAATACCTTTAGCTCATCTAAACCATAGAAAAATAATATCACAAAATCATTATTCTCACTATAGAGGCCTAAATTTGGGAATAAATCCAACCATAAGTCCTTTAGTGCAGACCAAGAAGAGTTACCTAAAGAAGGAGAAGATAAAGACACACATGACAAGTAAAACTCATGGTAAGAGACTTCATATAATTCTTCATTCATTCAGGAATAACTTGATGTTATTCCCCTTTATTATTTAAAAGGTGTATATAAAGACCCATTGACATGTTATATCATGAATTTCCTCTATTATAATTATATTTAATTTTTTGTTTAATATTATTCTATAGTGAGTTTTATGATTCCAAAATTTCAAAGTTATATGGGACAATTTGATTTTAAAATCTATTTTTAAATGTTTTAAGAATTAATTTCAAAATATTTTTCTCCATGTAAAAATTCTTGATATTGTTTTATATTTTTATTTATATAAAAGAATTATAAATTATATTTTATGTCTATTTTGAATTTCATTTTTATTTTTTCAAAAAGTGATCTTTTTACGTGCTTTATATGGAACATTTTAACAAAGAAAAAAAGGAATGTTCTATTCTCAATATACACAGTGAAAATGACTTTTCCGAAACTATAGACAATATTTTTATTTTTTCTTCCTTTTCAGTATTTCATGTTTCCTTAAACGAAAAATTGTCTTTATATTTTTGGGTATTTTGGTATTGAAAAGGATTTCTCAAAGGAAATGAAAATTTTGTGATAAAAAGTGTTTTTGAAAGATAATGATATTTTATTATCTAAAAGGGGTTTTCAAAAGAGTTTAAAAGAATTTTTTTAATTATGAAATGTTTTATTCTTGTTATGGTTCTTGGACATTATAAATGAATGATGTGCATAGATAGTGTCAGGTGATCCTGTTATAGCTTTAATGATGGGTGTGCATTGATAGAGACCCAATACATTGGATAATGATTATATTCTACTGAGAATTACATTATAATTTGGCCATATTATTATTACAATATTTAAGGGTTCTGTAAGGGTTAAATGTAATGATTTTCTAAGGTACCTATATGAATTTTCTATGTTTTATAATTGGTTTTTATTGAAATAAATTGTTTTCAAAAGGTAAATTAAAAGATATTTTTTAGGGAATGATATTTCTCTTTTTGGGTAAAATGATATGTTTTCATGAAATGGGTTTTCATGAGTTTTAAAGTTCATAATTGGACTAATTATTTCCTTTTTTTATATCACTTACTGATCTTTGTATTCTCATCCAACGTTTTTAAATGTTTTTCATGTGATTTAAGGATGAGTAAGGGATTATAAGTGGTTTAGTGGAAAATTGTGAAGATTTTCCATAAAATATGTCATGATTTATTTTTTATATTTTTTTATTGTGGAAAAATGTATAACGATCAGAAGTATCACATTTTTATTTTAGGGTCATATTAAATATGAGTTGTGGCCAAATTCTCTAAAGTTATAAACCTAAAAATATCCTTAATGTGAAAGAAAGTAATTTATTAACAGAAACCCAATATTATTTAATGTTTAAGGTTGAGGCTATATAGTTGGAATAAAAGGTAATTTTAGATAACATTAGAGGTTACGGTGGTAGTAATAGAATTACCTTGAAATATTTTACCTTATGGTTAAGTTAACATGATATTTCATTTGGAGATTACAGTGTTGCTTCATCTAAAATGTTTATGTTCACAATGGTTTACCAAAGAGGTAAAAAGAAATATATGGTGGTAAGGAACTAAGAGGAATATATCATTTCAAATCAATATCCTTAGATGGATATAATCGGAACAAAATAGTTATTTAAAGTGTTGTATTAGTTGGATCGGGAGATAAATGGTGGTCGTATCCATCCTAGAGAGAAACCCAATATACACAAAAATAATATGTATTTTGGGGAGTATTTTACGAGTTAACAACCCACATCATTAAGTGGATCATCTAACCCAATGGTAGTTGAATGATAGATCAATGCTCTAGAAAATATATTTAATGTCCTGGGATTTTCGGAAGGTCAAAAGGTTACCCTTTCCATTTATCATTTGGAAAGTGAAGTTGAATGATGGTTGTCCTTGGATAAGAATAACAAAGAGAAATATAATATTCATTCCATTTAATGGGAAGAATTTAAGGAAATTTTCCTTGAGAAATATTTCTCAAAGGTTATTCTACTCTGAATGGAGAAACAAATCCTTGAATTGAGGAAAAAAGATGAAGATTTTGTAGCTTCATACGAAGGAAACATCATAAGATTGGCAAGGTATGTACAGAATTTTATTCGAGACACTTATATAAATATTAATTGACTTTACATAGTATTTAACCAATTCTATGTAGATATTTCTCCACATAAAAATCTAAAAATTATGAAAATTTTGTTTATTATACTAAAAATGTTGAGATGGAGTTTTTTGACCCTCATGTGCCTCATTATGATGAATGTAAGAACTAGTCATGAATGAGATAAATAGGAAAACATGTAAAAAAAATCTATAGGAAATAAAATTAAGTTCCAAACTTGTGGTAAGTATTGTAAAAAGTACACTAGAGAATCTATTAAGAAGACAGATAAGTGTTTCTGATGTGAAAATTTTGGCCACATGGCTCATGAATATAAGGAAAACATTTCTGAATAATGAAATAATGTGGTAATTGATATCCATTTGATGGTAATATGTTTTATCTTCAATGATATGTGTCAATATGCTAATGTGTGTCCAAATTTAGTTAGACAAGATGGAAATCTTCGTGAGTGGAAATATAAATTTATAGCGAGGTCATTTTCTACTATAAAAGTTGATATTGGGATGTCAAATGATGTTTTAAAAGGTGTGTTACTTGAGGTTTTGAATTATTCCAATACTCTGACTCCATATCTTCAAATTATTTCATTTCTGATAAATTTTCAAATAAATTGGGAATATCACCTAATGAAAGTGATATAGAAGTTTAGGTGAAAACTCCAGGTGGAATTATTAAAGAAACTGAGATTTGTAGGAATCTTCCTATTATCATCATTGGGATGGTATTTCCTAAAAATCTTTTTTCAATTGTCCATAGTATAGTTTGATATCATTCATGGTATGTATTGTCTCTCAGTTTATAATACTAAGATAGATTTCAGTGATAAGAATGTTCTGTTATAACAACCATGTTCTTTATTTCACATAAAATGTGATTTATTACATTAAATTACACAAAAAAACAAAAAGATCGAAAAGTATAGTAAATTTGGGAATTATTTACATAGAATAACATCTTGAACATGGGATACAACAATATTATTAAAAAATTCAATAACATGCTTCTAAAATTTCATGGCTTTTAAGACTTCGCGAGATAACCTAGGGACATACATAAGAAAACAGTGAGCTATAAAGCCCAGTAAGGGAATAAACATGGAACAACATGAAGAAAATAGTACATTATTGACAATAGGAATTTCAATGGGGCATAACAAGAGTAGGAATCATAAACATGTACAATTAGACATGATATAGCATGATAATCATAACATGGGAAATGTGACAACAACCTTAAACACTACATCATAAATATAGGTCAAGCCTAAACCACCAAGAAATCATGGTGTTAAAAGTACCATAAAGGAATCAGGTTCAATCCCTATCTGAAATGGTGTATCATGACACTAAACAATACCCAATGCATTGAAGCGCTATATAATTCTGGGTGCACCCGTCACATTAAATTCATTCTCATGCTTAAGTGTACCACATAGATCAAACAACAAGGATTCATTCATTATCATAATTTATTCCACGATCAAGGATTTTACAATAAATATATGTAAGTACCCAATAAAAAGGTATTTTTTCATAAACACCCATGATAGTAAATGGGTATGGTATTCAATACACAATTGTTTTGGAATGGAAAATCCCAATGAAATTTAGGCAGCATAACCATGTCACATAAAGAATCATAAAAAAATGCTTAATGAGATAGAAGGGGGGTATCTCATCACATATAAATCAAATGGTAAGTGATAATTAAATGGAAAAACATATCCCAACATTATAAATTATAAATAGAAGGAATAAGTTAATGATAAAACATGAATAAAGAAAAGAATCCTAACTATATTCTGGAATGGTAACAGGTGAACATAAAGGATCATTGGAGTATTAAGGAGATTTAAAGGGGGATATAATCATATATACATAAGATTTATAGTAAGGATAATATGTAATAATATATACCAACATAAGAAACTAGAATTTAAGACACATAACATGAAAGAATTACTTGAATGGAAATGTAAAGAGAGAAATCCCTTACAAATTAGTAATGGGTGTATATAAAGGATCATGGAAGGCATAATGAGTACAAATGGAATCTCAATTTATTTATAAATAAAATTTACCATAAGGGGGATATGTGATAACATATCCCAACATAATCAAAAAGGAAATATAGACACATAACAAAAACAAGGTCTTGATAAAAAGATGAGAGTGGATGATCCCTTACTTGATTGTGTGACTTGAAATGCATGGTAGGGGCTTCTTAAGAGTTTGAGGGAACCTTGGGAGTACTATACAGAGTGGATGGAAGTATATACATGATCTAAGGAGTTTTAGTGAAGAGAAATGTGAGCTTGTGTGGGTTTATATAGGAAATGAGGAGGATTTCTTTATTATTTTGGTTTTGGACTCTATATAATAAAATACCTAAAAACACAAACCATCCCAAATATTTTTCCCATGGTTTCTTCGAAATGGGTGTGCTTTTTATTATTTTATAATTCTAAGGGATGAAATTATTTAAATAATGCCCTTGTTTATGTGGAGGTGAGTCACGCTCTTAAATAAATGATTTTAAAACCTTAAAATATAATAATGGTCTTGGAGGGTTTAAGAAGGATTAATAAAATAAACTTAAAAATAATATAATTTTAAAAATAAATAATATATTTGGCCATGGATACCATTTAAAGTAATCATTATATCACTTTTCAGTCATTATGATGTCATTATACACAAAGTATATTTATACAGTACTTAATCATTACACGAAAAATGGACAGTCTCAAAAAATTATGAAAAATTCTCCATTGGATAATTTCAAGATTATTATTCCAAAAATAATATAATTTTTATCTAAATAATTTTATAAATTTATGAATTTTCACTTTTAAAATAAAATCATCATTTATCAAGAAATGCTAGTTTTTTTACAACAACTATTTTCAATCCCTTATAAAAATTACATTTTATTTCATAAAAAATATTTGATCATTTTATTTGATAAAAATAATTTAATAATATTATTAAAATATTATTTATTTCAAAAATACATTAATTCATAAATTAATTTATTCAATTTTAATATTAACCAAAAATAAAATTTATGCTTTATTCTATCAAAATAAAAATGATTTACAAAGAAACACAAATAGGTTGAAAATACATTCATTATTCTATAATAAATAACATGCATATTCATATTTCTATTGTATTGATACATATACCTTTAATACACTAGAAAACTTCCTAAGGGTATGGTGCATGATGGTGAGAATTTCATGGGGTGGTTTGGCCAACATGGTTTGGGTCATGATCTCGATGAGCTTGAACTTCTTTCGTAAATAGTTTCACTCATGTTGAAGTTGTTGGATATCAGCTTGGTATTGGCCAAGGGAAAATTCCATAGATTATATCTATATCAGAAGCTCTGATAAATGGGCTTCAAAGGGTATAATCCTATTTATTGTGGCCATCACTTCCTTTATTTACGTCACTTGGATTTGTTAAAACATTTTAATTATACTAATCATCTGATCAATATTCCCCTACTATATTATTAATTATAAAAATTATTAATAGTCAATTAAATTCAATAAGATATAATAAAACCAAATAAGTGCATGTGATTTCTAAAACCATTTTATATAATATGACATTATATTAAATCATAAGGGAATATTTTATTTATAATTGTTCAAGTCATTACTATCTACCCCCACCCCTTAAGAAATTTATCCCCCTAAATTTTTATTTTCCACACTAAAATAGATGATGGTAACTTTGTTTCATCACATCCTATAGTTCCCACATCATATCTTCAAATATTTTATTTCTCCACAGCATATTAGCAACGTGTCTTCTGTTATTTCGTAGAAATTTGTGTCTATGATCTATTATTTTCAGCAGTTAATCCTCATATGAGAGATCATTCCCCAATGGTACCAACTCTAGATTGATTACATGTGAGGAGTTTGGTATCTATTTTCTCAAAAGGGATACATGAAATACATAATGTACTTGGAATAGGTTTATTGGTAGTGCTAGTAGGTATGCCACCATTCCAATGCGATCAAGGATCCCGAAGGGGCTGATGAATCTTGGACTAGACTTTACCTTCTTCCTTCTTTGGATATATGAGGTGTAATAAAATGTCTCCATCATAAAACTATATTTCTCATCAATGATTGTCAATATAGATCTTTTTTCATCTATGAGCAGTCTTTCTTTGATGTTTAATGGTGTTAACCCTTTCCACCATTTCGACAACCATTTTGGTACCTAACAGCATTCATTCCCTAACTTCATCCAAAAATGCATGTGTTATACAACTCTTCCAAAAAAAGTATTCATAGAAATCCATTTGGATGCTTGAGTGAAAACTATTATTGTAAGAAAAGTTGAACATAGGAAGAAATTAGTCATGTCTTCCTTTGAAGTCTATAGAACATTCCCACTACATTTGATCCATTGTTTGAATATTCTTATTAGATTGGCCATTAGTTTGATGTTGATAGGCCATACTAAATTTCTTCTTATTATTTATAGAATACTGGAGACTTTTCAAGAACATGGAGTTGAATCTCAAATCTTGATCAGATATAATCGATAGAGATTCTCCATGAAACCTTAACACTTCTATGATGTGTATAAATGAAAGTTTATCCAATGATAAATCATCTAAAATTGTGATAAAGTGAGTTATATAGTAAGATAATCCACAAAAATCCATATAGCAGTATTTTCCCTAAGTGTTTTCAGAAGTCTGGTAACAAATTCCATGGTGATGTTCTCCCATTTCAATATTGGTATGGGTAATGGTTTCATCATCCCCTTAGACATATACCTTTCATCCTTCACATGCTTACATACCATACATATTGATGTATACTCTATGATTTCCTTCTTTATATTATCCCACCAATAGTTTTATCAGAGATCTTGATATATCGTTGTGCTTCCAGGGTGAATGGAGAAAGTTTAACTATGCATATCATCCATCAATTCCTTCATTAACTAAGGATTTTATAGAAAACATAGACTTGACCAAAATCTCTCAATTCCTTCCACATTAACATTTAACTTTGAGGATTTACCTTTCCTTAAAATTTCTAATTTCTTATGAATTACCATATAATTTCTTTAAGAATCCTTTAATCTCCCCACAAGGGATGGTTGAGCAATCATTTGTGAAAGGATTGATGATTTTTCTTCCTTCATGATTTTCATATCCATCCATTCCCAATATAAGAATATAGTATCCCTCTCAATCATCATCAATGATTGAATCATTGGATCCTTTCTACTTAGAGCGTCTTCCACTTCATTATCTTTACCAGGACGGTAGTGGATTGTGCAGTCATAATCATTGATCATATCTAACCATATTAATTGTAAAATATTCATCTATTTCTATGTAAATATATAATTGAGGATTTTTCTATCCATATATATTTCAAAGTTCTCCCCAAATAGATAATTCCACCATATTATCAAGGAGAAATCACTGAATCCACCTCAAGATCATGCGTTGGGTAGTTCTGTTTATAAACATTCAACTTCCTTATTGAATAGACTCTGACTTTATAATTCATCATTAACACACAACCCAAACCATTATTTGAATCAAGAATACTATTAATAGTTCTCCAGATGTGGGTAGTGTGAGCATGAGGGAATTGATAATCCACCTTTTCAGTTCCTTGAATCTCTCTTCACACTCATTATTCCATGAAAACTTGACTCTCTTTCGAGTTATATTGGTTAGAGGATTTGAAACTCATGATAAATTTGTCACAAATTGATGATAATACCCAGATAATCCCATGAAACAATGAATATATTTCATAGATATTGTTCTTGGAAATCATTAAATTTATTATATCTTTAAAGGATCTATAGATATCCCATTGCTTGTGATGATATTCCCCAAAAAAGTGAATTCCTTCTACTAGTACTCACAGTTGTTGTAATTGGCATAAAGCTTCTCCTTTCACAAAGTCTTTATCATAGTTCTTAGATGCACCTCATTCCCCTACTTAGTTTTATAGAATATTTTAATATCATCTATAAAGAATACAAAATTTTTTGATGTAATATCTAAAGACTCTATTCATCAATTCCATGAAGATTTATAGAGAATTAGTGAGTTTGAAAGGCATCACTATGAACTCATAGTTCCTATACCTCATATGAAAAGTGGTATTGGGGATATAATCCTTATTCACCCATAGCTGATAATATCCCAACTGAAGATCCACCTTGGAGAAGTATTGTGCTTAATCTAATAGATCGAACAATTCATCAATCTATGGACAAGGATACTTGTTCCTTTTCGTGATCATACTGAGCTCATAGTAATCATTGAAAAGGTGCATTGACCCATAATTCTTCTTGAAAAAAGAGGACTGGTGCACCCCATGGTGAATAAATTTTGTGAATGAACCCTTTATCCATATTCTCTTGTAGTTGTTTTTTCAGCTCCTCAAGTTCCACAACAGAGATTCTATTCAGAGTCTTGGATAAATGTAACGCCCCAGGTATAAAATTGATTAAAAATTGAACCTCTCTACTAGGAGGAAGACCAGACAATTCCTCAGGAAACACATTAGAGTATTCCCTCACAATAGGCATGTATTGGAGGATGGTTCTTTCCTTATACTCATCCATTTTATCTAGATATGCTTTCACATAGGGAAAATTATCCATGCTTGAGATGTTGGTTCTAAAGAATATAAATCATTTTCCTTGCACTTTTACATAATTGGGGGTCAATTTTAAATATTGGGAGTGATTTAATACTTTTAGAAATTTATATTGGATCTATATAGACAAATCCAATCTATTCCCAGAATGACATAAAATTACGCCAAAGGGTGTATGATATGGTTTGATGGAAAGTTAATCCCGCAAATTGTGATAGGAGAGGAGTTATATACTCAAGATAAAATAATTTCTCCATTTTACCTTTTCACTAATAACACTAGTTCCATGAATTGTGGGGGTGTTTAAATAATTCAATAAAACTTTCTTTATATGAAAGAATGCATAGAACTAGAATAAATAAGCATGTTCACTATCATTTAATGAATAACTAGCATACCTATCATTACTTCGTTATCGAGATCCACCTCATTGGTTGTGATGGAAAAAGATCATCCTTTATACCTTAGAGGTTGTTGGTTTTCTCCAAAAACCCTTGGATTAGTTCATTGGTTTGAAAAGTTCCTTGGTTCATATTAGTTGAAGAAATTAAAAATGAACTGAGGGTTGGCTGGAGAATTCCTTTCCTCTATTTCATTAGTGGATTTCTATTGTCAGTAATTGTTAACTAGGATCCCTTTCTTGCCACACCTAAAGAATGTCTTTTCCACCTTATGAAATTTTGGGGTTCTTCTTTTGGAACTGTTGACTAGTGTGATTCTAAAATTTCTTGGCCCCGTTAGATTTTTCCATCAGACTACTAGAATTAAACTCCAATTTCTACTTCTTAACCCTAGGATACCCTTTAGATTCTTTGATATCCATTTCGACTTTGAGTTCACATTAGACAATTTCCTCATAGATATCAAAGACTTGAATCACTAGGGATTTTCATAGACACAATTTTATCCTAAAAAATAAGCATTCAACCTTATAATCAGGGGTAAAAACAAATCTAGAGGCATATCATGGAAGTATTGTGATGTTTGTCTTGTAAGTCCCTATAGATTAATCATTTTTTTCATTAATGAATGGAAATACATTTCCATTTTATTTCAGAGAGTATAAGGGAAATATTTATCAAAAAACAATTTCCTAATTTTCTTCCACTCTATCACTTTGACCACTTATTTAACCTTTATATTCTTAATCAATTTCCACCAATAATAAAATTATCTCTCCATTCAATAAAAAAATAGTATAACATTTTCTTTCACAGAACATTTAAGGATGGTGAAGACCTTCTCAATGGAGTTGATCCATTGTTTTGTGATTTAGGTATCAGATGATCCATTGAAATTCAGAGGTCTTTTCACATAAATCTCTAAATAAGATCTTCTTCTATATTAGGTGGATTTGGATTCTCTTCTTGATCTAGGTTTCTTCACGAAACTTGAGTCAAATAAGAGAGTATCATGAAAAAAAAATTGGTTCTCTCTACCATCAAGTTGTCCATCTCATTGGGTCTGTCATCACATTACCCATCACATTGATTGTTTACCCACTTCCTCATATTTTTTTCCATTGGCTTGAATAAATGGAAAATTAAGGTTGATTATTTTAAACTATTAAACAAATAATGGGGAATAAAATGACATTAAAGGGATAACTTATAAATTATATTTATTTCTTTAACTAATTAATTTCTTGGATTCAATCTATGGTATCCAAGATCTATATCCTAATATATATTATGATGGAAATTTTTTTGTTCTCATAATAATGGTTCATAATGATCTTATTAATTTAACAATGTATATCCCCTAAGAGTGTCAAACAAGGTTTGTAGTAAGGCCCGTTTTCATGTACCGGGTTACCCTGAGTCAGGCCTGAGACATCTTGTTAGATTTTTTTCCACTAGGTACATCTATTCCAGAACCACACCCACTTATAGTATCTTGATAGGGCTGTATTTTTTTCATAAACCACTTACTCTATACTTACAAAAATTTAGGGATGTTTTCTTATAGTTAGTCTTATCCCTAAGTCTGTTTCTATAGTTTTCTAATCCTAATACCCAAAATAACTAAAATTTTCCTCTGATACCAACTATAATAGCCATGTTCTTTATTTCACATTAAAACATGATTTATTACATTAAAGTATACATAATAAAACCTGAAATATCAATAATTCTAGTGTATTTTTGAATTAGGTACATAGTATAATGTGTTAACCATTTGATACAATAACATAACTAAAAACATCCTTAACATGATTCTAATATTTGATGGGTTTTAAGACTATATGGGATAACCTAGGGACATACATATGAAATTAGTGAGCTATAAATCCCAATAAGGGATTAAAAATGGTGTAACTTGAATAAAATAGTACATGTTAGACAATAGGAAAGTCAATGGGGCAAAACAAGAGTAGGAATCAAAAAACAACAATGAGACATGGTATATCATGATAATCATGACATGGGAAATGTATAAAAAACTTAATATAAAACATCATAAACATAATTCAAGGATAAAATGACAAGAATTCATGGTGGAAAAGGTCTCATAAAGTTATTAGGTTCACTCTCTATCCAAACATGATGTATCATGACACTAAACATTACCTCATGCATTGGAGCACTATATATTTCTGGGTGCACTCGTCACATGCATTTCATTATCATGCTTAAGCATTCCACATAGATCATAAAACATGGATTCAATCATCATCATAATTTATTACATGATCAATGAGTGTGGAATAAATTTATGTAAATACCCAATAAAAAGTATATGTTCATACATGTTAACACCCTTGATAGGAAATGGGTATGGTATTCACTGCACAATTGTTTTGGCATGGAAAATCATGGTGAAATTTCTACAGAAAAACAACATCATTAATGATTCTTAAAAGTTGGTTAATTAGAGATAAGGGGGTATCTCATCACATAGAAATAAAATTGATAGTTATAGGGACATGAAAAAAAACCAACATTAGAAATTGAAAAAATAAGGCATAATTAAGTGAAAGAACCTGAATAAGGAAAATAATCCTAACTATATTTAGGCATGGTAATGGGTGAACATAAATGATAATGGCGAGATTAATTAGATTGAAAGGGGTGTCTCATTATTTAAACATTAAATTAAATGTAATGTGAATATAGAATAATATATCCCAATATAAAAAACTGGAATTTAAGTGACATACCATAAAAATAAGTGCTTGAAAGGAAATTAGAAGAGAGAAATCCCTTACAAAATTGTAACAAATGTACATAAAGGATCATAGAAGGATTAATTATAGTGAAAGGAAGCTATAATGATTTAAAATTAAAATGGAAAGTAATGTAAATATGTAAAAACATATCCCAACATAAGAAATAAATAAATTTAGAGACATAATAAAAATAAATGCTTGATAAAAGAGGAGATTGAAAGATCCCTTACTTGAGTGTCAGACTCCATATGCTTGGGAGGGTATTATTGAAAGATTGAAACAAACTTGGGGGGACTCTAGAGAGTTTAGTAAAGAGTATGGACGTGATCCAATGAGTTTTGTTGAAGTTAAATGGGATCTTGGGTGGGTGTATTTAGGAAATGAGGGGGATTTCTTTATTATTTATGTTTTGGATTCTACAAAATAAAATATCCAAAACCAAAAACCATCCCCTATTTTTATCCATTTTTTACTCTAAATGGGAGTGTTTTTTATTATTTTATAAGTAAAAGGGACGAAATTATTAAAATAATTTTCTTGCTTGTGTGGAGGTGAGTCACACACTTAATGAAATGATTTTAAAACCTAAAAATATATTAATGTTTTACGAGGGTTAAAAATGATTTATAAAATAAATATAAAGTCAAATTATTTTAAATTGAAAACATATATTTGTTAGTGGATCCCATTTATAGTAATTACTATATCACTTTTGGGTCATTATGATGCCATAATACACAAAGTATATTTATACGGTACATAATTTTTACCTGAAAATATATCTATCTCATAAAATTATGAACAATTCACTATTGGATAATTTCAACATTCTAATTTCAAAAAAATATCCATTTATAGAAATAATCTTATAAATATGTGAATTTTAATTTTTAAAATAAATTCTATATTTATTAATAATTACCAGGTTTTTTTATATTAACATTTTTCAGACCCTTATAAAAATTCTATTTCACTTAATTAAAAATATATGATCACTTATATTGGATAAAAATTAATTAATAATATTAAAAAATATATTATTTATTTCAAAAATCCATTGATTCAAAAATTTCTTAATTTAATTTGATTATTAACAAAAAAATAAATTTAGTTCTTTATTTTATCAAAATAAAAATCATTTAAAATGTAACAACAATAGGATAAAAATATATTCATTATTCTATAAAAAAATAATTTATATATTCATATTTCTAGGGACATGCTACATATTCCTTTAATACATCAGAAAACATTATAAGCGCAAAGTGCACGATGGTGGGACTTTCATGGGGTGGTTCGTTGAATATGGTTTGGGTCGTGATCTTGATGAGCTTGAACATCTCCCATAAATTGTTTCACTCAAGCTTAAGTTTTTGGATCTCAGCATTAGATTGGTCAAGGGAAAATCCCAAAGATGCTATCTCCATCAGAAGCTCTGATAAATGGGCTCAATAGGGTACAATCCTACTAGTAGAGGCCATCACTTCCTTTGTCTCTATCAATTGAATTTATTAAAATCTTATATTTATACTAATCATGTGATCATTGTTCAACGACTAATTTATCAATGGTAATAATTATGAATAGTAAATTAAATATGATAAGATATAATAAAACAAAAAAATGTCATGTGTTTTCAATAACCATATTATACAATAAGGCATTTAATTAAATCACAAGGGGAAATTTTATTTATAAAATTTTGTGTCTTTTCATGGGTTTAATGATTTCATGCATTTGATAAATTACCAAGAAGTTGAGAAATTGATTAGAGATTCAAATGAATGTTAAATAGCTCATATTATTCAAAATAAATAAATTGTTCAAATAAGTAATGTGGTAGTAGTAAATGAATATATATATATGTTTTTTTGGATGATTTTCTTGGTTTTATTCATGATCGGGAGGTTGAGATTACTATTGACATAGTACCTAAAGCTAAGCCTATTTCTAAACCCCCCTCATCGAATAGCTTAAGTGTAACTTCTAGAGTTGAAAAAAATGCAAGAGTTATTAGATAAAGGTTTCATCTGACCTGACGCTTCCCCATGGGGTTCTCCTATCTTGTTTGTTAAAAAGAAATATTGGTCAATGAGACTCTGTATTAATTATGGAGCCTTGAATAACAGCACTATTAATAACAAGTATTTTTTTTCCTCATATTGATGATTTGTTTGATCAGCTCTATGGAGAACAATATTTTTTAAATATTGAATTATGTTCGGGGTATCATCAATTGAAAGTGAAGGAAGATGACATTCTTAAGACTGTGTTTTGATCTAGATATGGCCATTATAAATTTTTAGTTATATCCTTTTGGTTATCAAATACAATTGTTATATTCAAGGATCTTATGAATATAATTTTTCTTGAGTTCATGGATATTCAAAAATTTAATAGGAGTATGAAAAGAATCTAAGGGTTATTTTTCAAACCATAAAATAAAATAAACTTTTTGATAAATTTAGAAAATTTGAATTTAGGTTGCAAAAAATTTCATTCCTTGGTGAAATTTTTTATAAAGATGGTATAATTGTTGATCCTACTAAAATAAATGTTGTTAAATAATGGAAAAGACCCACAAATATCATTGAGGTTTGTATTTTTCTTGGAGTAGTGGGTTACTACCTTCATTTTGTTGATAATTGTTTGCAGTTTTCTAGAACATTGACTAAGAAAACTCAAAAATTAGTTAAGTTCATCTAGACATAAGAATGTGATATTTTTTTTAGGAACTGAAAATAAGATTGGTGAATGATCCTGTTTTGGAATTTCCTTCTAGAAATGTTGAATTGGTCAAATATAGTGATGCTTCATTGAAAGGAATTGGTTTTGACTTAATTATTAATGGTTAGATAATTTCTTATGGTTCACATTAGTTAAAACCTCATGAGTTAAATTACCCTACTCATGATTTGGAACTAGCTGCTATTTTTTTCTTTAAAAATTTGGAGGCATCATTTGTATGGAGTAAAGTGTGAAATATATACTAATCACAAATGTTTGTAATAAATATTTAATTATAATTAATTGAACATGAGGCATATAATACTATTGGAACTAATTAAGGATTATGATTGCACCATTCATTATCATCCTCGAGAAAAAAACAAGGTAGATGATGCTTTGAGTAAAAAAAGTAATGATGCATTAACTATGTTACATTTAGACTATCACTGTTTCGTTAATGATTTGATTAATTTTTTCCAATAAGTTATTGATCCTAGGACATCATCTATTTTGTTTATGGTTTCAGTGCAATCCACTTTTTCATAAATAATTAATAGGGTTCATAAGGTGGATCAATATTTGCAAGAAAATGTATATTCCATTGAGAATGGTAAGTTTCATGATTTTAATATTGATGAAGAAGGTTTTTTATGATTTAAAAAAAGATTGTGTATGCCTTGCGATTCATAGTTGAAGAAAGAGTTATTGGTTGATGCTCATGGTTCTATGTTTTCCATTCTTCTAAGAAACACTAAGATGTACAGTCACCTTCAGGAGTATTACGAGTGGGATGGAATGAAATGACACATTGTTGAATTTATAGTTATGTGTTTGAATTGTCAAAAGGTTAAAGAAAAATGATAGTTATCAAAGGGGATGATTCAACCTTTCCCAGATCCAAAGTAGAAACGGGGGAATATATTAATGGATTTTGTGGTAGGAGTTTCAAAGACATCTCAAGGTAATAATTTTTTTGAGTTATTGTTTATCGATTAAGTAAATTTATACACTTTATTCCCATTATAAAAATTATGTATTTAAATAATATATCTAGAGTGTATCTAAAAGAGATTAGTATGTTACACGGAGTGCCTCTCTCCATTTTATTAGACTCTAATCCTAGGTTCACATACTATTTTTGGAAAGGACTTTAGAATTCATTGGGTACAAAATTAAATTTCAGTACACCTTTTCATCATCAATCTTATGGATATTCGGTTTGGATGATTCAAAACTTGTAAACTTTTCTCCATTCTTACTCAATGGATTACAAGGTAATTTGGGATCGATATCTTTATTTGGATGAGTTTTCTATTATAAATTTTTTCATTCTAGTATACAGATTGAACCATTTGAGGCATTATATGGAAAGAGGTGTCTATCACTAGTGTTTTGGGATGAGGTAGAAGAAAACAAGTTGATGAGACAAGAGTTGGTAGAGGAAATAGAAGAGATAGTTTGGGTGATTCAGTAACACATGAGGAAATTTTAGAGAAGAAATAAAATTTATGCTAATAACTAGAGTAAATAACTTCCATTCAAAGTAGGTGACCATATATTTCTCAATGTTTCTCTCTAGAACGTGTGATGTGTTTTGGTAATAATGGGAAGATGATTTCACGGTTCATTGAACCATATAAAATACTATAGAAATTTGGATCATTTTCCAACCAAGTGGATTTTCCTCCATGTTTATCTTAGTTACACAACATATTTAATGTTTCAATATTAAGTAAGTATGTACCAGATTCATCTCATGTTTTTGATCCTTGAAGTAGTTCAGTTAGAATAGAATCTTTATTATGAGATATAAACAGTTTAGGTTATTTACCATTGAGGGAAAGTGTTGTGGAAAAATATCATTCACTTAGTGAAGGTTTTATAGAGTAATCATATGGTTTAAAGGGTAACATGGTAATCTTAAAATGCTATGAAAAAAAATATACACACTTATTTAATAGGTGAAGAAAAATTTGAGGCTGAAATGTACAAAATGGAGAAGGATGTAACATACCGAGTATTGATAAAATAATTATTTTTCATATTTACTCATATTTATGAATTATATAATAATTTTTTATTAAATGAGATTCTATAATCGCATACCTCGCACGCAATATGTGTTCCCTTGAAATATTTCATTGCACGCAAGAATGAATGATATAAAACAATAATATTCTATTAATATTATTATTTTTAAAGTTAGTAATCATCTATAAATTTTATAAGAGTTTATGAATAGTACTAAGTATATTATTTTTACACATGTTCTTAAATTCAACAAATATATTTTTTAGTAATAATAAAATAATAAATCAGATTTTATGCTTAAAATCTCTATTCTTCTAAAACAAATTTTTATCACCATTTAATGGAAGAACTTTTCTAAAACTAAATTTTGAAACTTCTATAATTTTTATAGGAAAAAATAAAGATAATTTTCTAAATATAGATATAAAAACTTACTTTGGGTTTATTTTTTTATGAGAACATTCATATTTTGATGAATAGAAAGGAATACTAAATTTTAATTGAAAATTTATTTTCACCAAAAAAATTATATAGATAAATTATGTTTTTAATTAGTTTTAAACTATAATTATATAAAAATTATATATTTTAATAAAATTTAACTCTTTTTAATTAATTTCACATTGAAATTTGGCATTAAACTTAGATAAATTTTTTAGCATATTCACTTTAAAACCCCATTTTGTTGTCCTTCCAACAGGGTTAATTTTAAATTAAATTATGCCACTTCTGTTATTGGAATTTGAAAAAATGGATTCTATATTTGTAATAAGGATAATTTATAATGTTTAATTAGGAAAATATAGTTTTTTACCAAAAATATTAATGAAATAAATTAAAATTAAATATAGGGAATAAGGTAAAAATGTTCTTACTTTGTTGTTAAACTTTAATATTAAGTGTAAAAATGACCCAAAAACATTTTCAAAATCCATTGGATGGAAATAGTTAGACCATATACTTCCTTAGATAAAAAATGGATCATTATTTGAGTCACATAACATAACGGATATGTACAAATAGTGTTTAAATATTTTATATTTACAATAATTACACTCCTCCACTATGAAAAGGAACTCACCATCCTTGGTTGTTTACACCTCTCAAGCCCTTTGGATCATCCAACCACAATCTAAATAATATCCCAAAATACATCCACTCATCCTATAGGTATCTATTTGGGTATAAATTAATCCAAGATTTCCTTTGGTTCAAACCAAAATGTGTTTCCCAAAGAAGTGGAAGACAAATAGAAACATGACTAGTCAGACTCATGGTAAGGGACTTTATATCAATCTTCTTTCATTGAGGAATATCATGATGTTATGAAACTTTTTTCTTTGATAAGATGTATATAGATCCCCTTTGACATGTTATACCTTGAATTTTCAATATTATCATGATATTTAATGTTTTGTTTAATTTTATTCTTTAATGAATTTTATGATTCAAATTTTTCAATGTGGTATGGAACACATTGATTTAAAAATATATTTTAAAATTTTTAATATTTAATTTCAAAAACATTTACTCCCAGTAAACATTCTTGATATTATTTTTAATTTTTATGTATATAAAAGGATTATTAATTATATTTTATTTCTATTTTTAATTTCATTCAAATATTTTCAAAAGGGAGTATTTTTATATGTTTTATAAAGAACATTTGTTACAAATGACAAAAGGAATGTTCTATTCTTGATGTACATGACGAAAATATTTTTTCCACCACTATATGCATTATTTTTAATTTTGGATCCATTTAAATATTTTAGGTTTCCTTAAATGAAAAACCCTCTTTATAATTTTAGTTATTTTGGTATGGAAAATTATTTTTTAAAGGAAATGTAATTTTGTGTTAAAAACGGGCTTGTGAAAGATAATGGTATTTTATTATATGAATTTTTTTGCATATGATTTTAAAAGATATTTTCAAATGAGTAAATTATTTATTCATGTTATGGTTCTTGGATATTATAAGTGAAGGGTGCACCTAGATAGAACCAGGTGTTCCCGTTATAGATTAAATGATGGGTGTGCCTATATAGTGCTCCAATATATTCAGTAATGATAATATTACCTTGATAATTATATTGAATGTTGGATATATGGTTATTCCAATCTATAAGGGTTCTATAGTGGCTCAATTTGATTATGTCCCAAGGTACCTATATGAATTTTCTAAGTTTTATAATGAGTTTTCCTGGAAATAATTTTATTTCAAAAGTTAAATTAAATGATATTTTTTTACGAAATGATATTTCCTTTTTTAGGTAAAATGTTATGTTTTCAAGAATATAATTTTCCTAAGTTTTATTTTTTATAAATAAATTATTTTTTACCTTGTTTTTATATCCATTAATTATCTTTTTATGCTCATACCATTTTTTTAAATATTTTTTATAGGATTTAAGGATGAGTAATGGATTTGAATAGGTCAAGTGGAAATTCATAAATAGTTTCATAAAAGATATCACAATTTATTTTTATAAGTTTTATATGGTGTAAAATGGATATTGATTGGAAGTATCAACTTTTTATTTTATAGTTTTGTTATGTATGAGTTGTGACCTAATTCTCTAAAACTCTAAACCTGAAAATATCTTCAATGTAAAAGAAAATAATTTCATAACTAAAACTCAAGATTATATAATGTTAAGGTCATAGCCTTATAGGTTGAGCTAAATGTTTCTATTTATATTTCAATTTTTGGGGGGGTTTCAGGGCTTCTTACTAGTTATATATATACTCACCCATTAATAGGATACAATCACACATGTTTTTTATTATATAGATGATAAAAAAATAAATTATGATTTTAGAGGAGGATAGTAATACTTAGAGCTGTTAACTATGTTTAGTGGTCGGAATTAGAGATTATGAGCTGGCCTCTATAGTCTTTCATATTTTTGTATTGTTGTTTGTTTCAGACTTCAATTCTTGTTGGGTTTGTAGTTTTACAATTTATGCATTTTTTATTATGGTACTGTACTTTGATATATTCCCTACGTGTTATTTCCTGCAAGGTTTACACTCTTGATGATTCAATTTGTTCTTATATTTATACACTATTGAATGGAGGTTGTTGGGTGTGTGTGTGTAGATACATTAGACTAAGGAATCACATTTCAATTATATTCCAAATAAATACTTCTCACAATCCCATGACCTATTGGATGAATGAATGGGATGTCACACTCGACTTAATTCCATCTCTAGTGGGATCCTAGAAGGTAGGGGCATGAAAATGTGGTATCACATGTGGTATTTCCCTTAGTTCTATGTGTGGAGTTGGACCTTATTGTGGGAATAAGTTTGTGAACATTGGGTAACAATGTCAGCATGTCCTGAGTTCATCCCTGAGGTTAGGTAACCAAATTTTGGTGAGGTAGAACATGTATCCATAAAGAATAACTATGTCTATATTCATGTTAACTCTATATATAAATCCATTGGTTATAGGAAAAAAATTGTACATGTTCCATATATGATTGATTCTCTTGATTTTCATGCCCTTATTAACTTATCTCCCCATATATGTGCTCATATAACCACGATAATTCTTATTGAATTCAAGATACCTCCATGACTATAGCAACAAAGAACATTATTAGAAGTTCATGAGGATTATTGGTTGAGAAACGAGTCCTCGGTTTGGGACCTACTCACAGGGTGTTTCTTAAAAGTGGTCATAGAGCAGTACCACTTCCTATTGGGAAGTTTATAGTTCTAGAAATTTAGAATGATAATTAATTCATTATTAGTTTGTTACATGACTTCCATTGATAGATACCACTGAGGTTTTGTGGTTACGAACCCCCTTAGGTAGTGGAGAATTTCTTGATGTGGTGGTTCAAGTGTCCTGCTTTTATGGACCCTGTCCAATCAGATGGTTTTACATGCAGGAAAAATTATTCATAGAGTAGCATGGATTTGGTGGAGTATGATCACCTAGACTAATGATGAGGTAATTCTCACATAGAATAAATTCAATTAGCTATTCCATAATTTGTACCCTTTTGGATTATACTCTTTATGGATTTATGAGCTTCTAGAGTTGTAGTAAGGTGACATGTTAGTTTCAAAGTACACCATAACGTTTACTGACTTTATGTGTTACTCCATAGATATAGATAAAGATATATACTTTTGAATGTGGAAGTTTTAGAAGGTACTTTTCAGCAATATTCGCGGTAGGATGGACCCATTATTAATTCCTACTTTTCCTAGAGTTGTGGATTATGCTTTGTGTGTAGTTGGATTCCTTGGAGAGGGACCCTAAGTATAAAGAACTCATAGTGGGTATCATTAGGCTATGTACTCTATAGAATATAATAGGCACTATTCATCAGGGTCTTTGTGTAGGATAATACCTAGGCTCATAATTAGACATGTGGGTATACATTGGAGGGTTCACATAGAGGATCTAGTCATCCTAGAGAGAGGTGATTCCTGCTTGTGGCATGCATGGTCACATGAATCCTGATTTACTGACCAGATTTGATGAGGAAGGTAGGTAGGTAGTGGATGGACCACCACGACATAAGTAGCTTCATGCTCAGATATATCCCAAGGGTGTTCAGAGTTTCCCCAAGGGAGGCGGCACAGATATAGTAGTAGGTAGGGATCCAGATGGAGGAGCCAAAGTAGGAGGATGATTATATGATCTTTTTCCACCACCATAACCACCTACTAGCCCACATGTGGCTCATAGGGATAGCGGTCATTAGTGAGGGTAGGTGTAGGATATGGATGTATGTAACCGGGATGCTCAAGATATAATTTTAGGTATGATATAAGTCTTTTTTTACTCTTACTTTAGTACTTGAATACATGGGAATGATTCATTCCTTTATCTCCACATCACACATGCGAGATATGGATCTTCCATTGAGTCTTTATCCTGACAGATATTCCTAGTGGTTTTTTCGTGGAGTCATTATTCTATATCACACATATTATAATAATGTGATTTGTTTATTAGGGGAAAAAATTTCTCATGGGACCTCTTAGTCATTTTGATGAAACCTTATGATTGCATCATGGGTATAGACTAGTTATCTATAGTACATGCCCATATAGACTATTATCAATGTAGAGTTAGATGCCTTTGTATAGAGGGTATGTGACTCTCCATTATGGGTAAGTGAGATATTTTGGCTATGATTGTGGGGGTTGTGACCAGGAAGGTACAACTTATCAACCATAAGTTGGAAAGTTTATCTTTTGGTGTAGTAGGATCTTTAGACATCAAGCTACCAGCGGTAATGGAGGACTATATGGACATGTTTTCTAAATATATATTAGGAATACCATTGAGGATAGATATTTACTTATACATATACTTTAACCCTAATACCACGTGGATTTATTTTGTGGCGCGTCATATTTTCCAAACCAATCTCTAGAAGCTCAGGGTGTAGTTGAAAGACATTTGAGAGAATGGTTTTATCTGACCCTATGTGTTCCCCAAGCGGTTCTATGTTTCTTCATGAAAAGGAACACAAGTGTTTGAGTATTTTTATTTTCTATTATCTCTTGATCTAGGTAAAAATAAATAACAAATACCCTTTATTGAGGATTGATAACCTTTTCGACTATCTGAAAAGTGTGAGTTGGTTCTCAAAGATCGATCTCATTTCTTACTACCATCAGTTGAGGTTTCATAATGATGATATTAAAAATATGGAATTCCAATGATGAAAAATACACTCTTAGTTCCCATTTATTCCTTTCAACATAATTAATGTTCCCACTATTTTTATAGGTCTTATGAACCAGATCTTCCATCCATACTTAGATCTATTCCTAGTTTTCTTTATTTATTACATTCTCAAACACTCAGTGTTAGAGATGAAGCATGAATGAAATTTCAGGATGGGTATATACTTACTTAGGGAGAACCAGCATTATGGTAATCTCTCAAAGTTTTAGTTTTGGATTTTAAAGGATGCCATTATGGAGATTTTCTTCACTGATAATGGATTAGCTATGGATCTAGAAATGATAGATGCATTGCTTTCTAGGGACTCTCCCATGATCTTGTTATAGATGTGGAAGTTTTTTTGGTTCTATGGGGTACTACTAGAGGTTCATGGAACACTTTTCTAGTAGAGAAACCCATTTTACTACCTTGACATAGAAAGAAAAAGAATTTACCAAGATTGAGTAGTGTTAGAGAACCTTCAAGGAGCTAAGACAAAGGTTAACATATGATCCTATGTTGAGACTACCAGAGAAGGGTGTTGAGTATGTGGGGATTTACAATGTCTATAGAGATGTGATCTATTTCATGTTGATTTATAAAAATTAAATGATTTCATATAGGTCAAAGAAGTAAATATTTCATGAGAAAAATTACACAACCCATGAATTAGAGTTGTGAGTGGTAGTCTTCTCCTTAGTGATGTTGAGGAATAAACTTCTGCGTGCATGTTTCATTATTTACTCAGACCACCAGAGTCTCATATGCATATTTAATTAGAGAGATATTAACCTAATGTTGAGGAATTTTTGGATGTTATTCTAGGACTATGAATTTAAGATAGTCTCTACTCTTGGCAATAGAATTTTTGGGGTAGATTCCCATACATGGAAGTCTCATTCTCGCTTAGGGGTGGATTCATCTGAGCAGTTGGCTTTATTGTATCTAGGACCCTAGTGGATGAGAAGGGAAAACTTATATATAGTTTATGGTAGTGAATATACTACTTATTCACCGTGTGATAGAAGATCATTTGGGATATATCAACTGTGAGGTTCTACATGATCAAATATTCTCAAGAGATGCACTAGATGGATTCTCTAAAGGATGGAGGGACCCCATCCTTTTCCAGTGATGGATGGTGGTTATAATTATATTAAATGATTAAGTGTTGATTTAGTTTCATTATTCACCTTGGATATATATCTTAGTGTGTAAAATATGTAAAAGGACATTCAACAATAGTTTTGGGGGATGACATGAGGTAGAGCGTTGCCTTATTTCTCGCTTAGTGACTCAAATGTCAGCATGTAAAGGTGGAACATTAGGTCCCAATAGGTTTTACTCAACCTATTGAGATCCTAGAATGGATATGGGATGGAATATTGACATATAATTTTATGGGGATTCAATATATATGGAAATGTTATTATTAACTGACATACTAAGTCAAGACACATTATTTTTATCAAAGAGTGTAGTTTGGTTGAGAGTTCGGGGTAGTTGTATGTATGTGAGATTATATGAATTCATAGGGTTACCATGATTATCATATATAACCATTATTCTTGGTTCAAATTTTAGTTATGGAGGGGATAGTAATAGGGTTTCATGACCTAGTTAAGGATGAGTATACCTATTCACTTCTAGGTAGAGGGCTAGCTTGATCAGACCAACTAGGTTTTCAGGGATATGATTAGAGGCAATGAGTTGGACTTCATTTAGATCTTTGAGTATCACATTCAATTTTTGAATCTCTCTTATAATAACACATATCATTCTACTATTTATATTACACCTTACGAGGCCCTGTACATGAGACCATGTATGTCACCCATGTGCTGGACTGAGATTAGAGACATATATCTTATTGGGATATATCTAGTTTAAGAAATGAAAAAAAAATCAGGTGCTCCATGAGAATATAAGTACTTCCCAGAGTGTACATAAATCTTATGTGCACCAACATCATAGGCCTTTAGTGTTTGGTTAGGGAGAACATGTTATCTTAAAAGTCACCCCACAATGTGGACAGTCCTAATTTGGATAGGGAAGGAAGTTATCCCCTTGGTTCATTGAGTTTTTCGAGATCCTACAAAGGTTTTGTGAGTTTTCATACCACATGGCCTCACCCCCACTGTCAGAATGAGTGAATGATGTGTTCCATGTATTTTATCTGATGATATACGTGAATAACCTAACAATTGTTATTTAAAGTGTAAAGTTTCACATCAAGGATAGACCCACATCTGTGGAGTACCTAGTTGTGATTGAGGAATGGTTAGGAGAAAAAAAACTCTTAGATAGATAATCCCTTTAGTTTTATTTCTTTGGATGCATGGGAGAATCCGTAGAGCTCCTGGGAGCATGAGATCTAGATGTGGGTACCCCCATGTTTTTTATAGGATCAATTTTTAGGGTGAAAATTCATGATTTAGAGGATAATTTAATGACTCCGGTTATATTAATTTAGTCCTTTGAATATTTATATATATATATAGTAATTTTTACTTGTATAGTCATTGTTTTATGGAGTCTCAAGACCCCATAAGTAATATATTTAAAATATTAATATATATTAAATCACACAAATGCATATTTTAAGAATAAATGGATTTACCATTACTTCAGACCTCAGATAAGAAATAAAATATCATGGTTACTATCAAAATGTGGGGTATACCCTATGAGAGACATAAATTTGGTCAGTATTAAGCACTCAGTTGATGAATACTGTTGGCGGGTGTGTTAAGTAATTTAATTATTTATTTAATCAATTTACATAAATGATCAAAAAAACCTAAAAACATTCAATATAAGCCTCATTAAGGAAAATCACTATGGATATATATATAACAATATGAGATTTAGGAGGATCTAAGGGGGTCAATCCTTAATGAACAACTATAGATTGTGGAATAATTATTGTCTCTTAAAGGGATTTTCATTCCAAGGAAATTCCAGGATCACACCAATGAAAATGGAATAGACCAATTTTTCATTAGAAATAATTTCAAATTTGATGTAGGGAATTATACTTAATAAATTTTTTCCATTTATTTATTTTACAAAAATGGATAGAAATGTGTTTTTGTTTCCTAGTTATTGTTGTTCTTCATATGAGCCCATATAATTATTTTAACTATTTCACCCCTAATTTCACCCTATTTTCCACACTATGAAATCATTGGATTGGATAATACCAAAAAATCATGTTTTTTCACTTCATTCATATTCTATTCTCGTAATAATCTTCACATTCTTCACTTTTGGGCTAGAGGTTCATGATTTGACATTGTTGGGATAGATTCAAGTGTAATCATACCATTGGATTCTTGTATGATGTGTGAATGAGTTAGGGATTTGTATTTTGGGAATATATTGTGGTGAAATATAGGATGAAGGATTCGGATACATATATCATAGGAAGAATCATAGGTATTCATAAAAGGGAGAGGCAAAAAAGCACCACAGTGCGATGGGTATAATTAGTACATGGTTTGGTGGTTAGAATCATTTCACTAGTGGTGGATCGAGCATAGTTTTCCCTAGATCTGAGTTACTTGGTGGAATTCAAGGAGGAAATAGTTGTGATAAAGTAATGGGATATATATGGGAAAATTTCATTGGTTTCTTGAAAATCCTAACATATACAACATGTAGTCCAAGAACATATTTCGTGTAGTCCCCTAGCTATAAAATATAGGGTTTCAGGTAGATTTCAATATCACATTCCATGTATGAACCATACTGATCATGTGACCTAGTGATGGATGCTTGAAGTGTACCCCTGGAGTACATGGGAAAAGACATGGATTGGAATAGGATCACAACTAGAGTACACAGGCATGACAAAGTGCTCTGATATAGCCATGGTACCCATACATGGATAGCTACATAGGCATAGGCTAAAGTACATGGGAATGGTCCATGAGACAGATTCATAACCATGGTAGATAATACATGATGTGTATACCCTATACACATAGTTTTCTTTCCTATGTGACTTACACCTTTGGTATCTCCTTCTTTGGGAATCAAATTTGGGCATGATAGTAGCCTATCCTAAGTATTATTCCACATTGAACAAGATGGTGGCCTTTATTTTGAGAATAGAGATATGAAATAAGGTATTATAGGAATGAAACTTCCTTCAGCGATGTTTGGATGATGGAAGTGATTGGGTTGGACCATAAAAATATTCATAGGTCAGTACTCCCCTCTCTCATTAAGTAACATATACCCATACTCTTTTCATTGGAAAAGTTTGTACTCCTGCATAAAATAGTAATGAATAGGTCCACTCTCTATGGATTGTAACTCCACTATATTTGAGGTCTTGTAGTGATTGGGTCCTATGTGGGATTTAGTTCTCCCTAAACTGTGGAGCATAGTAGCTAGGAGAAGGCCCCTCTACATAGATTCTAGTGAGATTTCCCTGTATTATGGGAATTAGAGATGGACCTTTGGGATCTGTAGGTTGACTCATTGCTTTTATCTTTCTATAGAGATATAGATCCCATTTCTCTCTCTCTCTCTTGGGTTTATTTGAAGAATATTTTTTGGGTTTATCTTTACCCTATTACTTTTTGGGTGGAGTTGAAAGTTTCTATTTCTGTTGATCCTTTTTTGGTCTTCATGGAATCTTATTGTGTGTATATATACTCATCACTACATGGGAATTTCTTGAACTTGTTGTTTCCTATGTATATATATATATATATATATATGTTTCTAGAAAACATGTGGATGGTTCCCCAGGTATGATTCCCAATGCTTATAATAATTTAGTTATTCCTTTATTAGATGATTTCACATTAGGTTAATCACTTTTCTTTCCTTCGAATGTTTCTTGGGGCCCGATGTCTTATTGTGGTGTGTTTAATGTGTTTCACAATACCTCATGTTATTTTTACTAATGTTAAATCTTCTATAGAAACTCCCAATGGTTCCATGATTCAAAAATATGTACATACCTTCTTTCCAAAGAAAGGTGGTCATTCAAGTTTTCATGCTTGACGAAACTTATGAACTCACATAGTTTGATAGAATGTAAGGTTTGGATCATCACACCCATTTGGGGGGAATTATTAAATACTATGGGACTCTCTTATTGATTTAAAATATTTTCAATACTCTCTTTCTAATCTTTATACATAACTATATACCCTAAAAATAAAGCATGGTTTTAATCCGTTTATCTATATGGGGGGTTTTATTACCAAGTCCATTTATATGTATCAAAGGCTCTTCAATAATTTCCCATTATTTATTAGCAATGGGTGTTATTGTATATTTTAATTACACATTACTATTCATTATAGAGTTTTATACCATCTAGGGATACGATTAATGTTTTGAGGATGGCATTGAGTTTTTTGATATATCGTACATATCCTAATTATGATAGGAATCTAAACCCATGAAGTTTATTTTACCCACGAAGTCTAACATAATGTAGAAAGGAAATATATTGGGGCACTTAGGCAGCAGGTATTGAGACTGTGCCTTATGAATGTGTCCTATGTATCCTACGTAAGATTGGAATCGAAGTCAGCATAGATCAATGTACCATCGGGAATCACCCTAAAGGGGAAGCCCTTATGTAGGGGAAATTATATTATGCCACTAAATGGGGTTAAATATATGAGGTTTCCTTGGATGGTGGAATTTTTTTATGCGAATGATATGATAATTGAAAATCCTTAATCCCATGTGAGCCTTGCTCAATTTGAGAAACAAGGGATATAAAGTGATTAGTATCACTGCATATGGATGTGGGACTTATGAAATGAGGAATCCCTCTTAGAGTGTTTGGTAGGAATCTCGAGCCAAGGAAGGTATCCTAAATATCATGGTTATTAAATTAATCAATGTCTTCATAGTTCATTTGGATCCTCAATCCACTAATGGGTGAGGAATAATGATAAACCCATGTGAGATATTGGGTACCAAGGGTTATAATGTTTGAGATATGAGGGGGGAATATACAGAGGTGGATTCCCATTTGACCTTAGGCCTTAGGAAGGTGTCCTACATATCCTATTTGGACAGTAATCAGATTTTCCATAGTTCAGTTTGGGGGTATACCCAAATATGTCCACCGATAAAGGTTATCAAGCACCAAGGCGTCTTTATGACAAGTCTAAAGATGTCTGTACATGTACTAGTTTCATAACAGATTTTTCCAAATAAAATTGAATTATCTAGTTGACTTGTTCAAAGTAAAATACATCATATGGAAGGAAAATTTGGAATAAATTGCATGATCAAGGCTGACATGTCTGGTGGAAATCACATGATATGACTAGAAAGTTTGAGGACTTCTTATGATCTGGATGACATATCTAGGAGACTACCACCTGATCAATAAAGACATGTCTTGGTGCTTCTACATGGCTAGGTTGCAATTTTCTTGCACTGCTGCATCACTCACTTAATATATTTGGAGGACTTCATAAGACTTTATTAACATGTTTGGAGTTCATCATGAGACTTGGATGGTATGTCCGAGTACCGTCACATGAACTACATGACATGTCTGAGGGTCATCACATGACTTGGTTGACATGCTCAGAGGGAACCAAGAGAATCAACTAACATGGCCAGAGGGCACCATGAGACATGGATGATATTTCTGAGTACAATCACATGAACTGGATGACATGTCTGGGGGTCATCGTGTGACTTTGCTGAAATTATAGGAGGGCACCATGAGACTTGGATGACATTCTCAAAGGGAACCGTAGGACTTGGTTGGCATGAATTGAGGTCTTTGTGAGACATAGGATACATTTATCAATGCCATCACATGACTTTATTGATATTTATAGAGGGCATTGTGGGACTTGGATGCCATGTCATGAGGGCATCAGATGATTTGGATGACATGTTGAAGTGTCACCACATGATTTGGGGGAAATTTATGAGGGGAGTCACATGACTCGCCCAATGTGTCCAAAGGGAATCGCAAGACCCATATGACATGGATGAGGGGCGTCACATGATCTTCTTGACTTTACAATAGGGAATTACAAGACCTGGCTGAGTTCTCCAGAGGAAATCAAAAGACCTTGATGACTAATCCTGATGCTTCTACATGACATGGATGAAATATCTTGGTTTTGTATCATGATCTGGTTGGAAATCCTAGAGGGATTTACAAGACCTAGATTACATGTATTGATGGCTTCACAACACATGTGTGACACATCTTGGAATTGTTACATGATCTAAATAGATCATAAAAAGTGTATGATGACCTCATATGATAAATATTATATCTATCTGTACATAATTCCTCCTCCCTTTTCAATCTTTATAGCATATTTTTTCCATATATTTTCAATGATTAGTCTATATTTTTGGTTCACATGTCTGAGTATACTTGTGGGAACTCAAGCTCATAATATATCTACCATGAAATAAGTCCTTCGAGTGGTATATAGTATGATTTTACAATGAAAATATTCATGTTTCATAATCCCTTTGGCTATTATCCCAGTCCTACCTGATGGAAGGACATGTGATTGTGTGAAATTATACTCTGAAAAGTTTTTTCATATACTCATGTACAGTAGTTTCTATCAGATGTGTTAGTTAGATCAATTACATTTTTTTCTGAGGGTGGGGGATTTATAGGCCTCACTTCGATGATTACATACTACCTTGTGTGGTGAATGTCTCTTAAATCTGAGTGGGATTTGGTGGAGGTATTTTTTCATCACATGATTTTCATTATCCTTCAATGGTTCATCCATGGTGTCACGTGATATTCTATGACCACAAGAATGTCCCACCATATCTATTTTTATTCTACCCTACCTTTCAAATTTTGTTTCACAAAACCATGTTTACATATCAAAGAGGCTTCACCGGTTTAGTATTATACCTCTAGGAGTGTTTTTACATTAGTACACTCATGGAAAGGATTTCACATAATCAAAGATGAATTTTCTAGGTTCCTATGTGAGACAAGGTCAGATTTTTAGAGGCCTCTCATGAGATAGATACATCTTATAAAAGTTACACAATGAGACCATACTATTTTGGAAAGGGGAATTCATGGGATTAGTGGTGATCACATGAGGCGTGTAACCCCTTTTGCATAAATATCAATGTATTTTACCATCGTGTGGATCTTTCTCCTTTAATAATTTTATTTTCATCATCATTTTACAAGGAAAGGGGATCTTGTGGTATCATGTGAGAATTTTCATGGACAATAACTCTACTTTTTTATGATTCATCAAATGATCAATGATGTGTTTCACAGTGATGTTCTAGCATTTTCATGGAAAATCCATGTGCCTGTGTGGGGTGAATCGTATGATAGATGTTGGGTATTTTGATGATGTGTGAATATTATCACAAAAAAACCCATCCATTATTCTCAAAAACTGAATAGATATCTCATAATACAATATACATGCCTGAGGTCCTTCGTATGAATATAGTGACATGCTGATTTTCTCTTATGCCACAAAGTGGTCATGTTTCTAGGGATCCATGGGGTCTTTAGTGCTTGTATCAGATAATTAACAAGAGATAGAGGTTTTTTCAGTGGGTCCTCACATGGTCAATAGATTATTATGTGCAGTTCTGGAAAAAATCATAAAACCTTCATAAGTTTATGCAATCACGTGTCCTTCTAAAGGTATTGAGATCATCGTGATTTGGACACCCTCCATCACTTTGTTATATGGAGAAAATAACACCTATGAATTAGGTATTTATTCAAATCTATAATTGTTGATTAAAATTTTTGGTCATTAAAGCATCCCCCCCCTCTAAAGAGTAGTTCCCACTGGGGAAAGGACTCAATTATAAGGAGAGTAAATTCCCTCTTTATATGTTGGACTTTTAGGTAATCGGTGTCTTGGGTGACATTTGGCATCCTAAGTGTCCTTCAGAATTCCTCATAGAACCCTATGAATAGAGGATTATGGAGTGTCTCATTTCAATGATTAAAATAAATATAAAAAGGTCTCAAAATTACTTCAATCAAATGATCACTTCACAAGACCCAATCGAATGATCTATTTCACAAGACCTCTCTGGGATAACTGTTCACAAAAACTGACAAAAAGACTTCTTTATGATATTAATTTGTGAGACCCAATCATTCTCTCTATTTTTCCTTAGCACTTTCATAGATGAACCTATGAATCAACTCTCGATAATTTATTGATCCTTGACCCATATCCTTATCCTCATAACTGTCTTGAAATTCACTATATGAATTACTTATTTTATTGTGTGATCAATTTATCATCATGCATATTGAGTGATCCTATTAGTGTCACATAATCATGATCCTTATGAATGGTTGTGCAGTGGAGAGATTCCACATAGGTCATGAGCATCACAAGACCTTCGTGGGCTATGTGATTCGAAATATATCCATGGGTCATGCAGTTTTTGAGACCTATATCTGATCATGATGCCATAACTTTTTTCATTTTTTAGGAAATTCCCATGATATTTTTGGATTCATTAACCTATTTTTATAATATTACTCAATTATATGACATGTATTCCTTTGTTTTGTATAGATGGATTTAAGTTCTCAGGTAGCTTCCAACACTGTCAGCCAAAGGGATAAAATTGATAGGAACCATAACACTAATCATCTGGATCATGTGTCTTCTGATAATGAGGATTTTATGGGGATTATTTCATATAGATTTCAGGGATATCTTTTATCACACCAGATTTATCTGTATCGATTCAACCTTCGAGATGACTTTTTCATTCCCTCGCATAATAATAATCTTCCATCTCACTGGTTATCATATTCCTCGGTTTATGTTCAAATGATGTTTTATGAAGTCATTTAATTGGTCAAGGAAAAATTATAGTGGATTTTCCATATATTCGAGGCATCCCCTCTAGGTCCAGACAACTACGAGTTTACTCACCAGCCCATCAATCAAAGTTATTTGATAATTTTTTCTCTTAGTCGAATGATCTTAGAAGAGGTTGTATCTTGAAATGGTACCTCCAACCTGGTGTATATTTTGTTGAAGAATTGACATGACCATTTTAGTTAGATAGATATTCTCATAATCTTCCATTTCTCTATATTTTATTCAACTTTACGAGTTAGTATATATTTCTCAGTTCATCATCTATCATCAGTCATATCATCTTAAAGAACTGATTCTCCATTGGTTCACTATAAAAACTTCATTCCATTTATCCCATGGTAAAGTATGAATCAACCTTCGGGATATCTACCTACTTGGAAGAATATATCCCCTTATAGAGATGTATGACATGTTCTTTCCTAACATGGATGTCTGGGATGACTCCACATAGACTCCAGTATTGGCAAGGGGAATGTGTAGCATTGTGAAAGAGAAGTTAATAAAGGATCTCAATATATTCTCACACTTTTCCTTTAAGTATTAGATTATAATAATTATCTTCCATATCAATGCA
This sequence comes from Viscum album, assembly GCA_963277665.1. NCBI lineage: Eukaryota > Viridiplantae > Streptophyta > Magnoliopsida > Santalales > Viscaceae > Viscum > Viscum album. The sequence goes on from OY728126.1 coordinate 5,804,422, forward strand.
TGGTCGATCTCTGTACACCCACACAGTTTCCCTCCACACCAAGTTTGTGATAGGAGGGATCCTATTGGGAAATCCCTGAGGTCGTGGAATATTCCACATGGTTATTGGGTGGGACTTGAAATATTATTGGTCCTTAAGCTGTTGTGTTTATAAGATATTTTTTGGAATGACTATATTTTTCTAGATATGGATGCACTGTCAAGAATCTAAGTTTTCATGTTGGTGATGGAAGATCGATTAGTAAAAGGGAATCCGCTTAATATAGTCTCAACGACTCTTTCTTGCCTCTACCCACTCCTAGGCCATATTCACCAATGAATCATCCCTTATAGTATTGGAATCCCTTTCTAGTTCTTATTAATCTAGATCAGAGAATATTTTTCCATTTAAAAATGGTGTAACACTACCATTATTCCTAATGCCTCATTAAATCCTAGGCTTCTAAGCATTTTTGGGGTTTAGGAAATGTCACTAGGTCCCGATGAGTTTAATGACATACTGAGTCAGCCTAATCATTTCATCTTCATACCCTATCCCACACCATAAGAGAAAATTTTTAATAATGGTAGTGGCTATCTAAATGATCAGTCATATATAATCTCTCTTTAAGATTAGATTCTTGTGGCATGTTTGGAAGAGATGATTATTTTCAAAACATAAAATCCTTATTGGTTTTATTTCCAAGTTATTTTCTTCCAAAGGTTTCTATTATCCCTTTAACTGTTGTTTGGGTTGAACAACATCCTGGGATTATCCTCCAATTTGTTATTACACTGGTACATGAATATAGAAATTTTTATATTATACTTTTTCTTGTTGGTACCTTTGTATTCCAATATTTTTATTATGCGCAAGCTTGGGTGGAACTCTAACCAAGAGGTATACTTAATAGATTGGTTCGTTTGGTGGATTGACCCTATACCTTCCAAACCCTTTATTTTTAGAATCAATAGAACTGATTCAAGACTTGGGTGAGCCTTCAAGGAAGCATCCATGTCTTAGTGATGACTATGTTATTAGTGGGGTATAATTTTTTGAGGAAGATAGTCCTTCAATACAAACAACAGATGGTGCATCATCTAAGAGAAGGGAACATGAGACATCCTCACATATTTCTTCATCAGATCAACCAATATTTCCCCCTTATAACATACATAACCCAATAGTTGTAGAGGACCAATCATTAAATGGTCTATTCAAGTATAAGATTCACACCTTTTTCACAAAGACTCCCTTGGAAACATTTCATGACCAAGTGGAACACCTTCAACCTCTCTTTCATGATTTGGGAGAATACAACTTTAAATGCCATCGATTATATGATATCTTTCTAAAAATCATCCCAACTCAATAATAACTATTTGATGGTGATAATGGACTATAAAATTTTGATGATGAGACTCCCCTATTCAAACAAATATGGGAAGCATCATAGGCATTAGAATAGAGTCATTATATAATCTCCTAGCTACACACCCAGATGTATACCTTGACAACGTAGATAATGAGACATGAAAAAATCATAGCTCCATAAAAGTCTAATCCTTCAGCTACATCATCCTCATCAATGAATCCTCAAAAAATTGCAGAGGTGTTATCTTCATTAATTGTAACTCTTCATCATTTTTTAGTGGTAAAGGAATTGGGACAGGGGGAACTTCGGTGCTCAATCGATGCTTATAATTAAACTCTAGATGACTAGGAAAATGTTGGTGATCAAATTCTATTGTATACCTATAAAAATGTTTTAATTTTTGATGGAATCCTCATAGAGGCTCCAGAATGTGGAGATTTATTATTTTTGTGCACCATATAAATGAATTAATTTTCTCAACATTACACATTATTGTATATAATTATTTCATTCATAATGTACATGACTTTTCATTGAATGGATGTTTCCTAGACAATTAAAAATACCCATTCTTTTAATTATATTAAGTAAACCTCAATTTTTGGATATGAATATTTAAATCCAAATATATTTTCATTGAGAAACTCTCTTGAATTCCCACTGACATGATATTTCTCAATGATGTATCTACTCAAGTTGTATTGAGATCACCTATTTCAAAGGTATAATTTCGGTAACATATGAATGTCTTGAAGGTAGTGTTTCCTAATTTATTCTGAATTCATTGGACATAGCAGTCATAGATTTATTTTTTTCCAAGGTCATATGGTGGGTCTCAAATGATTTTATCTCTTTGTCTATACTGCCCAAACATTTTCCTAAGCTTTATATAGGGTAAGGCTTAGTGGGAATGGAATTGGATTTTACTAAAGATTCCCTCTTATAGGTGTTTGACATTACAAGTTTTATACCTCTTCCATTTAAGAGTGTCCATTATTTATTGGATCACACAAAGTGAATGTCCAATGAGTAGAGACTCAACTTTTTACCAGGATTACCTTATCAAGTTTTCATCATGGTGAGAATTGTGTCTATTTTGATAGGCTGTTAATATACCATCTACAAAGTAGTGTAGTCTCTGTATTTTAATGTCGTTTGGTAAGGAAATCTACTATGAAACTTTAATGTTTGGTGTTAAGGACATCTTCCATGTAGTTTAACATCATGTGATAAAGATGTAAATGCTTTGTAGTTTAAAATATTCCTTCTAGAACATGAAATTCTATTCTATTTAAAGTCTTTATTCTGGGATATTAATTCTATGAAGTTAAATTCCTACATTTGGACATGATTTAAGAATATAAAATGGGGTAGATGTACCAGGGATGACCCAAAACACTATAAGGAACTATGTTTTCCACGGAGTTTCCAAGGCTCATGAGTATTGGAGTTCCTTTACTAGAAGGAGAAGATTACTCTATTTAGTAGGTCAAATCCGTAATGTTTCATTTACATGGAAAAAAATAGGATCCTATATCTTTTCTAAGGTGTGTAAATTATTTATGATGATAATATTGGTTGTGGGTAAAATATTTTGGAAGATGAGTCACTGTATATAGTTATAATATGGGTGTTGTACTTCATAACCCATAAGTTCAAATCAATGAATATGGAATGGGTTAGACATACTGGGGATGACTCATAACAACCTTAATTACTAAGCTCCATTACATTGTTATCGGGTCTCATGAGGATTGGAGTTCCTTTCATAAAAGGATGAGATTAATCTAGTTGGTAGTTCTAAGACCTTATGCATAATCCCATAGGTATTACATGTATGATCAAGTAAAGGGGATCCCAACTCGTTTCCAAGGGTGATGAGAGAATTATGAGGACTCAAATTACTAGGTGATGAAGTTGGGTATAGATCAGAAACTATCTAGGAAGTGTTCTGGCACTCTAAAAAAGTTTAACCTTTTATGTGGGAAGTTGGATCCCTACACCATGTGGTTTCATGTCATGTGTAATGGGCCATCAAAAGGTTTTTTAATTTAGTTTTGAATTCTTAACTTGATAAAGGTCACAAAACATTGCTATGTAACATCAAGGATGTCAAATATTCTTGAAAATTCAAGTTCTGGGGATATTAAATCATATTTTAATGCTCTTAGGTCTTGAGTGGTGACATGGTACAATCATTCTGAGGGTGAACCAAATAAATCTAAGGTGATTAGTTCCAACATGGTGATTTCATGGATCAAAAGGATCATTAATCCATTTTTTAGGTTATGAAGTATTTGGTTGATGATCATAGGTTCATATGTAGGAACTAGAGGAAGGAAGCATAGAAAAAAAAGGGTCCCTTGAGTATTTTTATCCCTTTCGAAGGTCCATAGAAGGTTTGGGAGAGGCGGAATTGTACTTGTAGATTGTTGTAGTTGGACCTAGGGTTAAATATCATGGTTCCAATAGGTATACTACAATGGTAGGAATCAATCCACATGTAGTTCTTGAATGGAGGTGTAGTAAAAGTCCAACACCAAATACAGTGGTCCTATCAGGTGAGGGAAAAAACAATGCACTATTTTATGTCATGAAGGAGTAATCAACCATGCAGTTTAATGTCATGTGGTAAAGATTTATGGTGCATTGTTTAATTTATTTAATCCAATACATTTCTAACCATATCATGAAATGATAATCCTTTACCATGTAGGGAATCCTTTACAAAAATTACTAAGACCACATGATCTATGATTGGTGTGAGAAACAAGGAATGGAAACAATTTCCTTCACAACATAGAGGTGATTAAAAGGATAAAAGAATTTCTTTCATGTGGTGTATAGACTAAGATATAGGGTCTAGGTGTCCCAACATGTATCATTGTAATTAGAATCAATCCATGTGTAGTTCTAAAAAATAGTATAGTTTAGTTTTATGAGGTGAGTAAAAAACCCATATATTTTAAAAACATGTGGTAATGAAATCAGCCATGCATTATGATTTCATACGGTAAGGATGAAAGTGGCCCGATGTGACAGAGAAGAAATGTTGCAGCAAAACCCATGCCTAGAGATTTTGGCATCAACACATATCCTATAATAGAAGAAATCAATCCACATATAGTTTTTTAAAAATAATGCAGTTTAACATAGTTTAGTATGGATGTTAGCCATGTAGTTTATTGTTATGCAGTTAAGAAGAAGCTTACATGACGTGAAAAAAGGCTTGAACATTGTCAAACAGTCTAATGTATTATAATAAGGATGGATATATTATGGATCGACCCGAGATTTTGGATTGAGGTGTCACTAAATATCCCATGATGGTAGGAATAAATCCACATATAGTTCTTGGATTGGGATATACCCTATTTGGATCTGACTCTCACACAGGTATGAGGGAACATAATTTCTATTTTTCATAGATCTAGCTCATGTGTTGTAAATCATTTATGAGATGATATTTATCATGAAATTTAATGTCATACTGTGTGGTCATTTTCTGTATAGTTTAATTTCATGTTGTTAGGATGTATTTTGTATAGTTTAACATCATGTGATTAGGACATGAGGAACAGTGCAGTCTAACATCTTTTTTTAAGGAACACTTTTGTACAGTAAAATGGAATGTGGTGAGGACGTACTTTTCAGTTTAAATTTGTGTGACATGGATGTTTTACTTATATTTTAACATCATCTGGTTAGTATGTAGGCATATTTGATGATGGATATACAATGTATTTCATGGGAAACCTCTCATTGGTGGGGGTTTTGAAATGTTCCTCATCCATCGTGGCCAATGAGTAAGCTCCATTATGATATACCTATTATATAATATAAGTTCATTCCCATTTGGGTTCCAATGTTGGATGTTTCTTTCCCAGTATCATCGGGGCTTTGAGATCCAATACCAGTTCTCCATCAAAGAACAAATGGAGGAAAACCTTTTTATTGAATTCTTGTGTGATACAATTATGATGGACATAATGATTATTCAATATACACAACCCTTTCTCATAGATACATTCCATCTCATCTAACCAATTTTGTGATTGGTCATCATTTGAGAGTTTTCAGCAGATATAAATTCAAAGTGTATTTTATGGGAAATAATGACTTGGTTATCTTTACCAGTGAATACTAAGTTGCTTGTGTAGTAGTGTGTGTGGTGGTATGGTAGGACCATAAAACTTGGATGAGATTTTGTAGCTAGTACTTATTGTCTTTTTATACCTTCTTATGGATTTTGTTTGATAGATTATTATTGAAGGCCTCAATCATCCCATTTTTTCCTTGTGATAGCGGGATCAGTGTTTGGACTCAATTTTGTACTCCTTGTACAATTTATTCAACTCAGTATTACAGAAGTTAGTTCCATTTTCCATTAATATCATGTGATGGAATCGAAAAAAATGATTATGTTTTAATTCATAAAGTTAATGAAAATATTCTTCCCATATTGTTTGAGGTTCATTACTTTAATCCACTTAGAAAATAATTCAATAGTTATTAGGATGTTCTTGAACTACATAGTTGTGGTGGGGGGATATGGTACCAGAACATCTATTCTCCATACAAAAAATGAAATGGAATTTATAGTCATATAAAGAAATTTATGGAGTTTATGGTTGAATTTTTCATGAATTTATCATGCATGGAATTTCTTGGAGAATCCCACATAGTTATATATAATTTTTTCTAGTTGTAACCAAGCCTCCTAATTTGATGGGATATCCTAGTCCCAGATTGATGAGTTACATAAGAGGGTTCATATAGTTCCTCCATGACGGTGGGAATATCTCATTATACTATGAATTTATGTATGTTTCCATAGAAGCCTCATTTTTAGAGGTATTGTTTTCTCATTTAGCCTATATTGAAGGGTAATGTTCACTAATTAGTGTCAATTTTGTTCCCTCCCTACTCAGTATGTCAAGAGGGTCCAATTTTAGATATAATAATTTATGATCTCCAAACATCTATGGGTGGATATTGATTCATCATTATAATGCCTTGGATTTTTCCATGTATTATTTTTAAATATTATATGGAATTATTACGAGACCAGTCTTTGTGGCAGCGTGGGATTCTGAGGCCCTGGGTGTCTGGAATAAATGTTTGAAATATTTTAAACCTTTAAATATCACATGAGAGTGGTTTTCTTGAAGAAGTGGAATAAATTCTAAAAGGTTTTCTGAATCACAAATAGGAGCGTGTCATTGCATTCAGAGCAGTGACTTTACGATAGGCAGGGCCTAACGTTGACCGATGCGGGTTGACTCCAAAATTTAGTTTTGGACGTTTTAAAGGAAATGAAATAAATTAATAATTTCTTTTATTTTAAACCTTTCAAAGACTCAATTACATAATTTGTCTCTATAAATATATACTTATGGAAAATCCACAGGGTTAGCCGCATAACCCTACGAATTCACGATTTCCATTGGAGCTTTGGAGTAGAACCCATTAGCGGATGATGAGGGAGTGATCGATCGATGCATCTCAGATTCAATGAACCTCTCCGATGAATGTGATGTATCAATAATTATTTAACCAAATCAATATAGGGGTTTTTTAATTTTGATTTGTTTTTTCCATTCTTTGATTAAACGACGAACACAAATCATCCCACGAAGAGATTTATCCACGAATCATGCGTTCTTGTGGGAGGGTGTTTATTTTCATTTCCTTTAGGGATATTTATTCAACGAATTAATTCATAAAAATTAGAATAGTTTCTTTTGATTTCCCCTGTTAAAGATAATAACGGGAGTAGATCAACGCATTGAAGAATGATGACAGAGGTTCATTCCTCAATTTGTTTATTGAATTGTTTTCCCCTTTGCCCTGCGTTCTTCACGTTATTCATGGGGCGACGAACAACAGATCGTTGAGATTTAGTTTCACAAAACAATGATCCCATACCAGATATCAAACATCATGATGACCTAGAGGAGGTTCAATGGTGATAGCAGATGACAAATCAACTTGGATCAAGAGGATCTTTCTTCAAGCATTCTTCGTACAGGTGGATAAAGACTCATTTTTTGGGCCAATCGGAGGCCTGAAACTAACGGAAAATGATATGGGAATCAGGATAACCTCAAACATTGAGTATAGTGATGATGAGATGGCCATTTATAAGATTGGAGGAGCACTCGAGGTGTGGCGACGAAGAACAATGATTCTATAAAATCGCAATACACATGGCATGTATCCCGAAGACCATGGCATGTGGGGCCAGCTCAGTGGTAGCTAGGGTTTCATGATATATGAAGCATAGAAACTATGTGTAACCATTTCCACATGATGTTTGGGTCCTTACATGGACTCGGTAGATACATGTACACTGGGTGGAGTACACAATATGTACTCCACCACACGGCCAGACCTGTCTGGATATGCGGACCACCCCGTGTACCGGTACACGATCTGGGACACGTGGGTTGAAGCCGTGTATAGGCACATAACCAGAATACATAGAGTCTTTCCCAGATAATGTAACATGTTGTGTCACTCTCTTACACATCGTGTATACCTCCTTGTACATGACATGCCTTCCAAATGGGTCGTTGTACACTGGTAGTACTCGGGGTTTTAGGACACATAATGTGACCTTTCTACACACATTGTACCTTTCTATACATGGATTTATTTACTTTTCCACCATTCCTTGGACAAGTTCTGTTTGGTTTAGTGACCCATTTTCTCATTCCCTTGAATTTCAGGTATCGTTTCCAATCATAGGAGTATGATCCCTTCAGCAGGACTTTCTGGATAGAGTAAGAATCCCTCTGAGAGGCCCGGAGCGAGATCCTCTACCCATTTGTGACCCTAGGTAGAATCAGGTATCGATCTGACCACTCCTATAATACACTGATCCTCTACATAACAGGTGAAAATGGATGAGTTGTGGTATCCTCCAAGGCCCTAGTAGTAATCCTCATCTGTGTATTGTGATCTTTTCCCACTCACGAGTGTGTCCTCCCAAAATGATTGTATCTATTATATCATCATATCTATTAGTGTGTCTATCCCTCTCATGGATTTTCCCAATGAATAGTACTTCTCAAATGGGCTTCATCAGAGCTATCAGACTCGTGGAGTAAGTTCTCTTGTACAAGTGCTTTGTGGAATCTTTGAACTGAATCCCAAGTGTGGATATATAGTTGTTGTGACTTACCTCTAGACTATGGGTCTGGGTTTTGAGTATATCTGGATGTGTTTCTCTTATTATATGTTCTGTAGACATATAATATGTTGAGATGATGGTTCCTTTACTTTGTATATTACTTTGTGGTTTTTGGATTCCTCTACATAGTATTGTTATTCTCACCCCTAAAAGGGATTTTCATGCACATGTTTTTCCTTATGTAGATGAGTGGCCTTTTGACGGAGGCTAGGGAAAACCAATACCGGACTGAGATTTTTGAGTTTCCTTCTAGACAAGGTGTTCCTACGGCTACAAGTAGCAGTCATAGTATCTACATTCTTACTTATAGTTTAGACATTGTAGTTTTCAGGATCTTTATTTTTGTGGGTTTGTATTCTGGCCCAATTTACTTTTCATACTTTACTTTCCAGTGTACTCTGTATGTTGGTTTTAGTTGTATGCATGCATTTTATTCCTTAGTGGTTTTTATTTTTTAGCAACTAAGGGCTTGGATATGTGTGTGTTTGTATAGGTACTTAGGAAAGTCCTCCCATGTTAGTGATATTCCTTCTTAGTGCTAGTCACGAGCCCCTAGCCTATTGGAGGTGGGATTGGGGTGTCGCGACACGGGCCCCACTGGGATGGGTCTTGACATATTGGTATAAAAGTTTGTCAGTTCCACATTAGGGACAAGTTTCTATGAGATTCATGTGGAGAAATAGTGTTATGTGTTCCAATTTTGGATTTCAGGCTATGGACCTTAGTGTTGGTGCGAGCGGTCGACGTATCTATACAATGGGACTCTGATAATCTTCTTTTTGACTTGGTGCAAGAAAACACTTGTTACATGGAAACAATAGAGTTGTACTTTCATTATATAGGAATTGATTATGCTTCCTTTTCCTTTTGTGTTAGCTATAGAAATATACTCTTGACCAGGGTACATCTTGTTTCTTTATAAGATGCCTCTGTGATGCGTACCCACTTGGATTCAGCAGCTCGATCACAAGGATAACCTTCTCAAGGAAGAGGCTTCGATTCCGGGACAAGTTCCCTAGGAGTTACCTCCAAGTGGTGCACCTGCTATACCGCTACCCGTGGAGCATCACGTGGTACCTGGAGTGCTAATAGATGAGGAGCACAAGCTGGGTGCACAACATGAGTTTCAGAGAGAGAGAGACCCCTCAGGATCTGAGGTGATCCCAACCCTCAGGCAGCTGAGGACTGGCTTGAGGCGGTGAGCGGAAATTTTCATCTAGTGAGGACACCATTATACAAGATGGTGATCCTAATAGACAGTCTTCTTTAGGGTTTTGTAGGATTATTGTAGAGTTTGACCACTCAGACTCACAATGAGGAGACCTTTTCATTGACAGTGTTTGAGTGACTCTTTAGGGAGAAGTTCTCTCTCGTTACACTAGGAGCAGTGGGCATCCAGGAGCTCCTTCAACTCTAGCAGGGCAGTTTAGTGGTGAATAAATATTCATTGTGGTTCACCAACCTCTCTGGGTACTTGATGGATATGATCAAAGATCAGTACTTTAGAGCTCAGAACATTGAATGAAGTTTATTATGGGACATCAAGGATAGTTCCAGGACTCTTTATTTAGACATATGCAGGAGTGATCGAGTGAGCTTTGGTGCTCAAGAGATTCTTTGTTGAGAAGAGGTGGCCACTGGTAGCCAAAAACAGAAATACAGGTGTAGAGACCTCGGTAGTAGGGAGCCGACATCATGCACAGTGTTCAAGATGTGGGAGACATCACAGGAGGTCCCAGGATAGGGGATCGATAGTCCAAGGCTCTCGGGCTGGATCCAGTCAGCCTAGATAGAATAAATGATACTCATAGGATGACAGAGGACATCTTGCTAGAGACTGTACAACCTATCGAGATGCTAAAATAGACATGATGGATGGACCACAAAGGTACAGTTAGAGAGTGGAGCATGCGGAACATTCAGGTGAAAGATGTGGCAGAGGTGCGGGGAGAGCTACAGGAGGTGGTAGACACTTTGATCTACTTCCTCCACCACCCCCAAGAAGTCCTCACTAGGCTCAGGAATCTTGGGACAAGGGTGGAGTCAGCTACATGTGGTCAAGGATTACAACCCAGGGACTCTAGGGATTATCTAAGGTGTGATCTTCATCTTTTCTACCTTATATTTTGTACTCATAGACACAGGTTCCATTCATTCTTTCCTCACCACATGTCTTGTGTAAATCCTTGAGATTCCATTAGAGTCGTTGAATCTATCCTTATTCTTGGAGACACCTACAGGAGGTGATTTTATGATCATACATATTTTCTGATAGTGTGATATTTACCGTGGAGGTGAGATTTTTTGTTGGAACCTCTTTGTGGAAGCATTGAGGCCTTATGAAGTTATTCTCGGTATGGATTGGTTATCTTCGGTCCATGCCCAGATTGACTGCTTTAGGTTATGAGTGTGGTGTGTCCAGAGCGATGGAATGAGGTTTTCCATTGTTCGTGAAAAGGAAACCCAGGAATCATAGAATGGGCTCATGCATAGGAGGGTGTAGCCAATCAATCATGATTTGGCTATCCTTACCCTCGGAGAAGCATATGTTGTGAGCTTTTAGTTCCCAGTAGTAGTGGAAAAGTACGAGGATGTCTTTCTAGAAGATATTCTAGGATTAGCTCCCCCTTAACAGATAGACTTCTACATCGACCTGCACCCCAGGATAGCACAAATATCCTAATCAGTGTATCATATGGCACTCATAGACCTTCATGAGATGAGGGTGCAGTTGGAGTATCTTCTTAGTAAGGGCTTCGTAAGACCTAGTGTTTCACCCTGGGTGTCCATAGTTCTATTTTCCAAGAAGGCAGATGGGACTTTGAGGTTGTGTAAGGATTACCAGCATCTAAACTAGGTAACAGTGAAGAAAAAGTATCTATTTTTGAGGATGGATGAACTCTTAGATCAGATAATAGTGAAGAAATGGTTCTCGAAGGTTGACCTTCGATCGGTTTACCATTAGTTATGAGTATGGGATGAGGATATACCGAAGACAGATTTTAGATGTTTCTACGGTCACTAAGAGTACTTGGTGATGCCTTTCTGTGTGACTAACTCCCCTGAAGGGTTCATGGGACTTATGAACTGGGTCTTCTAACCATACTGAGATAGGTTCATGGTGGTTTTCATTGATGAAATCCTCATGTACTCATCGTTAGAGGAGGAGCATGTAAGACACCTACATTTGGTTCTAGACGTACTCTGAGATAACAAAATTTATGGGAATCTCTCGAAGTGCTAGTTCTGGATATAGGAGGTCCACTTTCTGGGACATGATATCTCAAAAGATGGAGTAGATGTGGACCCAACCAAGGTTGAGGTTGTGTTAGCATGGGGGCCACCCCAGAGTGTGACAAAGGTGCAGAGCTTCCATGGGCTGGCAGGATACTACTAGAGATTTATCCCTAATTTCTCCCGGATATCAACACCGATGATAGCCTTGAACTAGAAGGGGCATCCATTTGTAAGGATAGAGAGGTTTCAACAAGCTTTCCAATAGTTGAGGTAGAGTTTGAAGAGCACACAGATCATGAGTTTCTAGAAGAGGGTGTTGAGTATATAGTTTTTTGCGACGCATAAGGGACCAGGCTTGGTTGTGTCCTGATGTAGAGGATGGTAGTGATTTCTTGTGGATCATTCCACCTTAGGCCACATGAGTAGAACTATATGACCCATGATCTTGAATTGGAAGTGGTAGTCTTCATATTAAAGATGTGGTGACACTACCTGATGAGCGAATGGTTTATTGTCTACTCTGACCACAAGAGCCCCAAGTAAATCATCTCACAAATGGATCTAAATCTGATAAAGAGTTTATAGCTAGATTTCCTCTAAGATTGTGACTTCAAGATCATCTATAATCCTAGGAAAGGGAATGTTGTGGCAGATTCTCTCTGCAAGAGATCGAGTTCGTAGCTACTGAGCAAGGCGTCAGACCAGTTGCCTTCACTGTAGATATCCTTTGTGGATGGAGATAATGCATCGTATCACCATTATATGGTTATCATCCCTCCACTCTTAAGGTTAGTTTAGGAGGCTCAACTAGGGGATATCTACTGTGAAACTTTACATGCTCAATTATCCAAAGTACATGCTCCTAATGAATATTTGCAAGGTAGGGAGCATGTAGACCTTTTCTGAGGGTGCACAGTTGTGCCAGTGTCATTGTAGGAGGGGGTTTTGAGGGAGTTTCATACACCCCCTTGTTAGTACATCCTAGAGTGGAAAAATGTATCAAGACCTCTGGAATCTATTCTGGTGGATCGGTATGAAGAAGGTAGTAGAAGAATTCGTTTTTTTATGTCTTACATGCCAACATGTGAAGAATGAGAACCATGATCCAATAGGGTTTGCTCACCCCTGGAAGTGCTGGAGTGTAAGTGGGATGGAATATCAATGGACTTCATGATGGGATTACCACAGACGTCCTGGGGACACAATTCCATTTGATTAATCATTGACTGATTCACCATGTCGGCCCACATCCTAGCTATTAGGGAGCAGAGTTCTGTAGAGAGCTTGGGACACCTCTATATGCAGGAGATAGTTTGGCTTCATGTTATCCCTTCAATGATAGTATCATATCGTGATGCTTATTTTACATCATGATTGTGGAAGTGATTGCAGAAGACATTTGGGGATCAGCTATGCTTGAGCAAAGCGTTCCATCACCAAATAGATGGTCAAGCAGAGAGAACCATTTAGGTTCTCGAGGATATGTTGCAGGCATGTATCTTATACTTTTCTCATAGTTGGGGGGACCACCTACCACTGGTGGAGTTTGCGTACAACAAAAGATACCACTCCACCATCAATATGGCACCGTTTGAGGCTTTATATGGGTGACCCATCTATTCACAACTTTTATGGACTGACCCCAAAGATTCATCACTCATGGGTCCATAATTTGTGTGAGTTACCACCGAGAAGGTCTAGATCATCCAGTATTTAATGAAGACTGCGCAGAGCTGAAATAATTCTTATGATGACAGGCGATAGAGACCTCTAGAGTTTGAGGAGGGGGACCATGTCTTCCTTCAGGTATCACCTGGATGAGGGTTGTGTAGATTTGGTTAGGGAACATGTTTTCTTTGAGGTTCATCAATCCCTTTAATATACTATGCAGAGTTGGTGAGGTAGAGTACCACATGGCTCTACCACCGCAGTGGAACTGGTTACATGATGTCTTCCACATGTAGTAGTTGAGTAGGTACGTGCATGACATATTGCAGGTCATCGACTGGGGTGATCTAGACATCAAGGATAGAGAAACCTTCATAGAGTACTCAATGGAGATCGAGGATCAATAGAAGAGGATATTTCATGGGAAAGAAATTCCCTTGGTGCGTGTTTGGTCGCAACACGAGAATATTCAAAAGAACACGTGGGAGTGGGAGGCTCAGATTCGTTCATAGTACCCACATCTATTTGAGTAGCCATTTTGTTTTGGCTTTTTGGGGATGTAAAATCCCTAAGGTGGGGGTAATTTAAAGTATCATATTTTTCTTTTTATTATTTTTAAATATTATTTGGAATTATTACAAGACCAGGCTTTGTAACGGAATGTTATTTTGAGATCCGAGGTACCTGGAATAAATGTTTGATATATTTTAACCCTTTAAAAAGTTCACGAGGGAGGATTTCTTGAAAAATTGGAATAACTTCTAAACGGGTGCTTAGATCAAAAATCTCAAGGCACCGTTGCATTCAGAGCAGCAACTTTACCTTAGCTTGGTCCTAATGTCGACTGGCAGAGGATGAATCCAAAATCTACTTTTGAACATTTTATAGGAAATGAAATAAATTAATAATTTATTTTATTTTAAACCTTTTAACGATGAAACGACCTAATTTTTCTCTATAAATATATGATTATGGAAAATATACAGGGTTAGCTGCATAACCCTGCAAATTGACAATTTCTAATGGGGCTTTGGAGTAGAACATGTTGAAGGACACCAACGGAGTAATCGATCACCGCATCTTGGATTCGAAGAACTTTGCAAACAAAAGTGATGTGGTGATCATTCTTCAACCAAATCGAGTTAGGGGTTTTTTAATTTTTATTTTTTCCCCCATTAATTGATTAAAAAACAAAGGAAGATCAATCCAAAAACAGGTTGTTCTGCGGATTGTGCATTCTTTCAGGAGGGTGTTTATTTTGTTTCTTTTGGGGAATTTGATTATGAGAATTAATTAATGATGATTAGAATAGTTTCTGTGGATTCAAACTGTTAAACATACTAATGGGAAAGGATTGATTCTATGAAGAACTATGGTGGAGGTTTTTTCCTCAATTTTTTTATTGAATATCTTCCCCCTTTACCATACATTCTTCTGGTTCTTCACTAGGTGATGAACAATGGATAATTACGAGTTAGTTTCACAATTAAACAATCCCAAACCCGAGATCAAACATCGCGACAACCTAAAATAGGTGCGATGACAATAGTGAATGAACAATAATCTCAGATTGAGGGGGATTTTTCTTCGAGCATTCTTCATGCGGGTGGATTAGGACTCATTTTTGGGGTCGATCAGAGGCCTGAATCCAACAAAAATGGCTATGGGATGTTAGGATGACCCCAAAACTGGATTATTGTGATGATTGGACGTCCAAATCAAAGATCGGAGGAGCACCTGAGGCACGACGATGAAGAACATCAATTCTGGAAAATCACGATACACATGGCATGTATCCTAAATAACACAATGTGTGGGGAAAGCTTAGTGGTGGATAGGGTTTCACGATGCAGGAAGTGTAGGCATGTTGTGTGACCATTTTCACATGGCATGTGGGTCCTTACGTGGACTCAGCGTGTATCTTGGGAGATACATGGAGATGGGGTGGAGTATATGGTATGTACTCCATGACATGGCCAGACCTGGCCGGGTATGCGAACAACCCTTTATATAGGTACACAGTTTGGGACACATGGGTTGAAGCCGTGTATTGGAACATGACCAGCATACACAGAGTATTCCCTAGATAATGGAACACTTTGTGTCACTCTCTTACATTCCATGTAAACCTCCTTCTATAATAAATTCCATCAACACAGACTATTGTACACAGGTAGTACCCAGGGTCGTAGGACATAGTGTGTGACATTTCTACATGTCGTGTACCTTTCTGTACATGTCTTGATTTACAGGTCCACCATTACTTGGACAAGTTCCATTTGGATTAGTGCACCCCTTGATCGTTCCCCTAAAGTTCGAGTATCATTTTCAACCACAGGAGTATGATCCCTTTAGAAGGAATTTCTGGATAGATTCGAAATCCCTCTGAGAGGCCTGGAGTGAGATAATCTACCCATTATTAACCCTAGGTAGATTCAGTTATCGACATGACCACTCCTACAGGACATTAATAATCTACTTAGTAGGTAAATATGGAGGAGTCTTGGTATCCTCCAAGGCCCTAGAAGTGATCCTCATTCGTTTATTTTGATCTTTTCCCACTCAAGAGTGTGTCCTCCTGGAATGAGTGTATCAATTATCTCTTCAGATCTATCAGTGAATTTATCCCTCTCATGGATTTTCCTGAAGAACATCACTTCTCTAACAGACATCATCGGAGATATGAGACTCGTGGAGTGAGTTCTCCTGAATGAGTGCTTTTTGGAATCTTCAAAAATGAATCCCTAGCATGGGTATGCATTCATTGTGACTTACCTCTAGACTATGAGTCTGGGTTTCCAGTATATCTGGATGTTTTTGTCTTGTTATATGTTTTGTAGACATATACTATGTAGAGTTGACGGTACCTTTACTTTGTATATTTCATTGTGGTTTCTAGGGTCCTCTATTAAGTATTGTTATACTCACCCCTGCACAAGATTTTCCCCCAAATGTTGTGTCTTGGGAAGATGAGCGGCCTTTTGACAAAGTCTAGGATTGACCGAGACCAGACCGAGCTTTGTGAGTTTCTGTTAGGCCGATGTGTTTCTATTGATATGGTCAGTAGTCCCAGTACCTACTTTCTTGCTTACAGGTTAGATTTTTTAGTTTGTATTCTCTTTCATTTTATGGGATTGTATTATATCCCATTTTACCATATGCACATTACTTTTTGTTGTACTCTTTTGGTTGGTTTTGGTTGTATGCATGTATTTTTTTCCTTAGTGGTTTTTACTTTTCATCAATTGTGGACTTGGATATGTGTTCATGTGTACAGGTACATAGGTAATTCCTCCCATGTTAGTGATATATCTACTCGGTACTAGTCAGTAGCCCTTGGCCTATTAGAGGTGGTCTTAGGGGGTCGTGGTATGGTCCCCATTGGGACAAGTCACGCCAATCATGATCTGGAGTAGTATTGATCTGATTGATCTCCTCTAGGTCACATATGATGAATGATGAGACCATTCTCTTGTGATTAATGTAGAAGACCACCTCATCGTAATCAGGTTTAGTCAGAATTGTGATTGCAATATCAAGTGAATTAGCATGATCATTTTGTGATTGAGGGACATGATGAATTGGGGAATCAAAAACTAACTCTATTATCTATCCTCTGACATAACCAATGAGGTGATAAAATTATTCATTCTTGATGTTATATTAATTATTGATTTTCTTTTATCACTTTATCCAAATACACTTTAGTGTTTAGGTTTTCTATATGTAGCTTTAGGGTTAGTTCCATTCTAGAAATGTGGGCTTGGTTTTCTACCCCATTATTTTTTCATCACTTAGATAGTGATAAAGAGTATGGAAAATTTTCATTGTTTGGAGAAACAAATAAAATCCCTATAATAACCCAATTAAGCTTTGGGTCTTCAAACCTCTTGATGATAAGACTATGGGAGGCACAATCAAAATAAATCTCTCATGTTTGGATATTTTCATGTTCATAGAAAATCTCCTCATGTAGAAGTTTTGTGTCCACTGGTGTGATTTTTAAGGAGGGATGTGTTGTGATGAAATCATCTGGGGCCTTCCCTCTCACTAACTTCTACAATGTGAACTTGATGTCATACTATTGCAGAATAACTAACGATCAACCAAAATTTCAAGTCAACCTAGGGCGAACAAGGATACACATCAGTGTTTCAATACCAGAGACTAATTGGACTTTGTGGTCCAAAAATTAATGCCTCATATTTTTTAAAACAATGTTTTATTCCATGAAGTTCTTCTTGGCATCAGAATACTACCTCTCATTACCCATCATCATTAGACTAAGGTAGTAGAAATTATTAACCATCCCAAAACCATTTTTCTATCTAAGGGGATAACCAATTGATTATTCCATGGTGGCCACATACAATATGAGTGGATTTACTTCCACCAATGACATCAAGACTGGTGGGTGCATCAAGTTTTATTTAAGACTATCAAATTATTTTTATAATTACTCATCCCATTGGTAGGAGACTCTCGTATTCATTAACTTAGTGATGGGGAGATACTTTCTAACAATATTAGCTATGAAATTATGAATGTAAGTGAGTTGTACCTAGAACCAATTTAGTTCTTTGAGATTATAAAAATTGATAAATACATTATTTTGCTAGAATTATTTGGGTCAACCTCAATGATGTGGTGTCATACCAAGAATCCAATGAATTTCCCTGATGTTAGCCTAAAAGTGAATTTTAGTGCATTTATCTTCAGGCTATGCTACTGCAACCTCTCTAAGATTATTTGATTATCCGTGAAATGATAACATCATTTTTGATATTAGATAACTAGGTCATCAGTATAACATTATTCTATTTATCCAAATCTATTATTAAATATATGATACATGAAGAATTGATAAGTAAATAAATCATTATTTAATCCAAAGGGAATGAACTGAGAGAAAAAGATCCCTTGAGGTTCTTTGAAGGCTGTGTATTTCTCATCCGGAGGAGCCATCTTTATTTTATTGTGCCTTGAATCTCCATCCATAAAGGAAATGGCTTAGAATATAGTAGTCTCATTGATCAGGAGTTATATTATTGAAAATGGTAAATCATTCATCAAGATGTGTTGATTAAGGGCGTTAAAATTGATGTAGATCCTAATCTTCCATTTCTTTTTCTTGGATGAGAAAATGTTGGTGATCCATCTTGGATATTGTACTTCCTATAAAAATTTGTCATTTTTTAATTTGTCAACTTATGAATCTAAAATAGTAATAGGATATGGGTTCATTCTCTTGGATTCCTTCTTAAAACCTCTATGGTCATTAGGTCAGATGTGATGTTGTGTGGCCACATTGAGATTCAGTGTGGGAATTTCTATATAATTCCATGAGAACACATATCGTTGTTGATTTATAGATTAAATTTGCATCACTTTATCTTTGAGAGGCATGGAGACATTAATCAATATAGGACATAAGAATTATTTTATTCCCATATTCACCTTACTGATCTCATCAATGGTGGTTGATACACTTTCCTCAAATTCTAGAGGAGCATTCCAAATATCATCCTCTTTTTCTTCCACCTCGAAGTCCATGGAGGAATTTTTAGGCATGGTAAGTAATCTGGGGGAGTCTCCATCACATTCATGGTGATAGAGTCCATTAGAAGAAACATTGCATCCCTATACTACCAGAGTAATTTTATAGAGATTTCAAAGTTGATTCATTTATTATACACTGTGGCTAAGGACAGGAGGATCTTGGATATAAGGGATTAAGTCTACTGCCTCAGTCAGATTTATGGGTATCACATAATCACCATCGGGTATACTCTAGGTATTTGAAAGGGTGACCATCAAGACATTGGGGTATGTAACCTAAATATCATCATCCATTATTGGTTGTTTTCCTTTCCTTTTATTGAATCTTGGATCAGCATACATGGCTTGACAAGAATTAAAGGTGGCGCTTTCACTATATAGTATGACAAAATTTCCTTTGATGGGGTATTTCAAACATTGATGAAAAGTTGAAGGTAAAACCAAATGGTTTTTAAGCCAATGTCTTTTTGGTATGACATTATATGAAGTTTATTTCTAGATAAACGTGGACTCATTATTAGAGAATAGATCTCTAAACTGGTATTGGATCTTGATCTTATCAAGTGGTTTTTTATCACTCTAATAATACCCTAGGATGGTAAGATTTATAAGATATAAATCTCCCTTTCCATATCCAAAATTTCAATGGGACTGTACTGAGATGCATTTGATACTAGAAACATTATCAATCAGAGCCCTTTAGATGTGAACATCATCATGTTTTCCAAAAACATATATGGGTATGATGTTCACTGGATAACGTCCTCCTAATATTGACCTGTGAATGAGATGGTGACTTGGAATTCTAATGGAATAGTCTCTACTCGATAAACCTTGGGTGTATATAATTATTTTTCAAACTCATATGGCTTCTAAAGGCCCTTGATGCGAGCTTTAATGAGTTCTATTGAAGGGAGAGAATCCAATATTGGGTGTTTCATTTGAAAATATTCCATCTATTTCAAAATTTAATTATTTTGTGCTAGAGGATGGTTCTCCCTAATGTGGGAATTCTCTATATTATTTGGCTTAGGATATGAGTTATTTTTGGTGGATGGGTCTGGTTCGTAGGTAGAGGTCGAGGGAGAATCTGCTACCAGTGACATAGGCCATGCTAGCCTTCCCCTTTGTCTAGGTTGTTCTGAAAACCTCACTCCTTCCAGTATTTCATATATGATATCAAGGATATGATTACCATTGCAGGGTTCTAAGGCACCTCTATGTTTCTATTATGGTTGTTGGAGTTCTTTCCCTTGGGTATCAGCTACGTACATGTCCTATGAGGGGATGTGACTGAGATATTAGTTCCAACAATTCCCATGATGTACACTATATCCTCGACTCCCACGCCTTCAACATCCATCTCCCTAGTCAGATATGAGGAACTCATGTTTGTAAAAATATTTATCTTCTAATAAGAGGTATTCCAAGTGTATTACATTTTCCAAACCAAATATGAGATCATTTTCTAATGATGTTTTCCTTTGGTGGGGTAGTGATCATTCTCTAAATGTTGTAGGAAATCAATTTTCAATAGTTATAACTTTCGTAGGAAATGAATATTAATCTTCACCTTCTATATCTTTATATGTTCAATTATTACATCCACCACTGGGAGGAGTTTTTGATTTCACCACCCAAAGTGATGAGATCATTATGGGTTTATGAAACTGTTCTCTTAGGGTGGCATGAGCTCTGTCAACTATCTTTCATGTCATCCAGTTATTGTACCTCTATTCATGCCTATCTAGAAGATATTTTTAATAAAACTCTTCCTATGATTGGGAAACAATTACACAAGTCATCTATGTGGGTGAATATTCAAACATCGCCAATATGGAATTCACCATGATTTAGAGGAAGACTTGTAAGATGAAGTAATCATGGATTTTAGGACCTAACATCCTATGGAAATGGAATTAGCTAAGATGATTTGAGAGGATGAATTCATTGGGTTTCAAGGGATGTAGTAGCTTGAGCAGGTTATTTTTCATGGATACAAGGAAATAATAGAGGACCTACTAATCTTTTAAAGAGTATTCTCGATTCATACATTCCTCAAATGCTAGGTGACCATGATCCCTTTTATATTTAATCCATGAGTAAATTTGTTGTTTTTTCTGTTCAATATGATTCCCTCAGTGATTCAGTGTCTCATTGGGTTTTAGAAATGGCATTGATTCTTGTTTGAGAGTAACAATAGTTATCCCTTCTCTACCAATATTTTTCCCATGTATTGAAGGAATGATCCTAGATTTATCTTGGGTATTCTGAATTGTGTCTCCTAGGAGTTGTTCAATTTATTAAAACTCAGAAAATATTAATGGATAATTCATTGGGATCCAAGGTGTTTTTATATCATCAAAGATATTTTCAGCATAGAGTTCCAGTAATTTCTCTTCTAAGATAGGGATGTTGAGTGAATATGTTAACCCTTTCCATATATCATTAAAATCAAGACACCCTCTCATTTTTGTGTTGTTTTTAGTTCACATGGTCGAAGATTGTTGTTTTCGTTAGTATGGAGTTAAAATGATAGTGGAATTGATGATGAAGGTATTCTTATCCTATAATGGATTCTAATGGAAGGATATTGTACCAAACAAGGCTGGCCCTAATAGAGTCTGTATAAAATGGCTTATCTTGTTCACCTACTAATAATATTTAGAACCCATCATCAAGAAATATCAGGACACAAAATGAATGTGATGCTGTTTTGGCAATCCCATTCTATAAAAAGTTGAGAAAAACATGTTTCTGAATCTATGTGGGGGAAAAGTGTCATGAACCCATTCAATATATGGATTTTTCAAGGGATTTATAGGTGCACATATCTCTTCCATGGATACTATTCATGCATACAGGGACTCAAGGACGTTGAGTATCTTCATAGATACTGATGTTAGGTCCACCTCCCATCTATAGGGAACAATTGGGGATTGATGTGAGGGAGATGTTTTTATATACCGCTAATTTTAGATCTGTGATAAAACTAAATGATCACAATGGAGGGGGAGAGGATATCATTATAATAGAGGTAAAATGTGATCATATTTGACTTCATCATTTATATATTCTGGGTTCCTAGATCTGAACAAAACATGATGCTCAGGAGAAACTCTTTTAGGATGGTCGTCTCTTTACTGATATGTGGGAGGAGGAATATTAATCTCTTTCTGAATATGATACCTAGTAGGAATGTTTCCCCTATGTATCTCATAATTGATTTGTCTAAGATTTTGAATCTCATTCTCATTTTGGCCTATCTATTCCACTATAGAAGGAATTTCGGCTCTTCTAGGAGGTCATTGGGATGTATCCACACCTTTCCATTCAAATTTGGAAGTATTATACCATATAGGTTCCATCTCATTATTCATAAATACTAGGTTTATGGACATCCTCTAATTCCATGTACATTGAACCTTAGTTTGTGCATCCATATCAACCTATAATCAAGGTATGTTTTCTATATTGCATCCCTCTACATTTTTTACTTTAACCACTTTATTGTTTGTGTTGATGGTTATTATATTCACTATATTCTATCGAGTGATGGTAGTAATCCCATTACTCTCGATGCAACAGGGTGACTCTGTACTTCTCCCATCCAGGTCATTTCTATAACCCTTGTCTATATTGGACCATATTATATTATCCCCCAATAGGGTTTGATTTAATTTTTTGTATGTTCCCACTATCTTGGTATGTAATAAATGAACTTGAGGGAGTTTCCATTAATGTTTTCCAAATGGTTCCCTAATAGAAATGGTTTGTCTGGTAGTGGTAGGAACAGATGGTATGAAGACCATCAATATTTACCACCAAAATTAGAGAAGGATAATTCCCTCTATGGTGACAATGACGATGATAATGTTCTCAACCTCGTTGTATAAGGACTATTCATGGCTTCTATTGGCATTTTTTTTGATCCTGTTGTTGATGATTTGATGATTCTGTTCAATGATTTGATGAAACCTATGGTGGGAATTGAGATATAAATTCCCCCATACCAGTTGATTGGGGTTGATCTAGAATCATTTTTAATTTCTATAGGACCCCCTTGAGGTGAAATGAAATTTGTAATAGTGATTACAATAAAAATTCTCCTAGCCAATTGGATTGGGGTTGATTTTTCATCAGCTGTTGATATGTCATTAATCCTCTTAGGGGTTGATGACTAGAGGGGTGGATGTGGTGGTAAATATTCTCCTAGACTAGTGGGTTGAGTTTGTTCTGGGCCAAATATTATGGTATCTTCTACTGTGACCCATTTGATTTTTCACAACTATGATTATGTACAATCTGTGTGTAATGGAATTCCATGATGGGAGTCATTTCCTACAATAACTTATTGGGTTGGCTATAACATCATCTTCTATGTCTAAAATTTTTCCTCATTTCTTTTAGGGGACCATATCAAAGATCTTCTTGTAGTCTTATTCCTCTTTTCAAGATGTCTTAGCATCATTAATGAGGAGTAATTTCATTGTAGTGACCAATTGGATCATGCGTTACAGGGTCCCATGATCTTGTTAGATGCTATGAAATCACTAAAAACTATATCTAGGGAGTTCTTCTATTCTACTGGTGTGGTGAGGTGTAACACTCAACACATTGACCATCCTCTAATACAGATACATGACATGGATTTAACAATTAGTTTCCAAGGAGTTTTGTTTCAATGGTGGAAAACATATTGTAGATTTGTGCTACACTTTTCCAATTTTAGTTCCTAGTCCATAGAGATAGTACCTGGATCTAGATAAAAACAATGTATATTGATGGTCTAAAGGTGACCCCGGTATCCTAGATAAGGGAGTTTTCTATCCTTTAATTTCTTATGTGTTTCTAATATATTTTGGTTTAGGTAAGGAATAAACTTATTCTCTAGATCATTTGGGGTCTCATAGTCAGATGTGGTGAGGGGAAAGAACATGGTTGATAGGTTTTTTCAAGATAACTCTCTCAATATATCAATGTCAGATTCTTCTTCATCATATATACACTCCACCTTGTTAGATCATTGAGGTCACTTCCCAAGGTTTCCTATTGATTGTGACAAAGTGTTGCTGGTAGTTTATGGGGATCAATATATGTTTGACCCCCATGCTTATTGAACCTCTCTATATGAAGGTTTTTGAGTTTCTGAGCACCTCTCTATATGGAGATTTCTTGGGAATGGGAGGATTTCATTGTCCAAGGGAGATATCACTGGGGGAGCATGACCACGGTGAATGTTAGGAGTAGATTCCCTATGATCCATCTACACACTACAAAAATGAGGACTATTGAAGTAATGATTGTAGGTTCTAGGAACAATGGAAGAGTGTGATGGGCAGTGACCAATATTGTTTTTTCCATGATTAATGATCAATCCATGATCTATATGACGCTTATTTTCTATGGTCAATGGAATTGAATCCAAGATAGGCAATATTAATCATGCCAGAACTCAGAGAGAAGAAATCAACACATATATTTTATAATTAATTTAATTATATAAAAAATTACCTTTAAGAAATTCTTTCTTCATTGATGAATCTAACGATAGATCTATGGTGAACCATCATTGATTTGTAGAAACCAATCATAGATTTCCTATAGTAGTGATTCATATGTGCTCCAAGAATCTCTAGATGTCATCGAATGAGTCTTCGGGTGCTAGCAATGAAGATCCTTATGCTTGCATCATCAACCTTGATCGCCTTGATAACTAATTCCAAAGCGTTCTTCTTGATCTAGTGGAGGATTATTTCTCACCATTCCTGGGAGTGTTCTTCGATAAGGGAGCTCTCTAGGCTTGAGAGGATTCTCCAAGATTGTTGTGCATAATCTAATAGGCTAATGAGAAAATAACATAATTGTGTATTTTTATTTCTAGGAATAAAATAAAATAATTTCAAAAGTTCCATTATTATTTATTTAATACTTAA
Organism: Viscum album; assembly: GCA_963277665.1. Classification (NCBI taxonomy): domain Eukaryota; kingdom Viridiplantae; phylum Streptophyta; class Magnoliopsida; order Santalales; family Viscaceae; genus Viscum; species Viscum album. The sequence continues at coordinate 5,829,371 of OY728126.1, forward strand.
AAAACCCCATGTCAAATAATAATTTTAATAATATTATTTCGCGACATGTACTGAACTTTTGAATTATAATTAAATATTAAATATTATTCATTATTTCTCACCAGACCATTAAACTCGGTCTGCCATTCCTCCAAAATATTTTTCAAGCCTTGAAAAAATTCTATTTATTTATTAAATAAATATCACATCATTATTCACCAATAGATAAATAAATATTATATTCATTAAATAGAAAATAAATATTTATTAAATATTTTGTTCACAATATATTATCTCAAATAAATAGTGGCGAAATAAATGCGATCAAGCATACATGAATAACTATTTTACCACATATGGTAATAATATTTATCCAACCTATTAAATAATAAATAATAATATATTATTTAACTGAGTTTCTTGACACACTTAGTGTGTGAACCTCTAGGACTCTTTCTCAGTGGAATTAGGTGAAGCATCCTAAATTCCAAGGTTAGCATCTAGAAACACACCAAGGCACCCATAGAGAATGAAGTTAATGCCTCAATGACATGTCACCTCATACGAATGCTTGTACTATAATATAACCCATTTATCACAATATCTCTAATTGATCAACTTTCATTCCAGTATCATCAACATATGTGCTTGATATCTCTTTCTTTGACTCTCTGAAAATAGAACTTTCCTATAGAACACTATGGACATGGATTTATTTAGGATATATCATTTCTATCAAAGGTCCTGAGATATTAACTTCCGTTAAGGAACATAATGGATAAATCCTTTCTCGTATTATTCATTAATTGAATATTACTCATAACGCACCCAATATATCTTAATTTTTCATGAACATCTGTCATCACAGTTTTTTTCAATCAATATAAGTGTGCCTATCATAATTTTAATTAATAATAAACTTAAAGTCTAAGGACCAATACACACATCCACATATAGAAACATATAATGACACATAGAAAAGTGGATTTCCTACTGGCTGGTATCATTCTCATAATATATGTACTGAATATTACCAAGGTTGTACACCATGATATGGTGCCTCAAAGCCCAATGAGTCTACACCCCTGATATCTTGTATCATTTGTGTCCCTCAAATGATATCATCTTGCTATAGAACATATATTCAACAATACTGTCATGGCACTTCCAGGTTCTCATCATAGTGGGGAACTGCTATGACCTTTTAGTGTGACAACTACTCTTATGACATTATCACATACTATGTTATGTAGAAGAAAAATCATAATGTGATAATGATTTTATTAATATTAAAAACCATTAATACAATTTTATCATAAATTAAAATGAAGTTGGTTCTAGAGAACCAACTCCAATAGACTCCCACTCACACTAGATCCAACAGAAAACAACCTTATATCCTCTATCTCTCACATGATACACATGATTATATAGAGATTGGACTTTAGTCAAGTTTTCTACCTTGTTCTCTTCCATGGTTGATATTCTCAATACAACTTTACCCATCTGATACAAATCGCTCAAGATGTTATACTTCTAAGGTATATGCTTTGCATGTTGGTGTGACCTTTTCTCTTTTGAAAGATCCACTATTGTAGAATTATCATTCTACAATGCGATAGGGTATTTACAACTAGGTACCACATCAAGCTCCTAGAAAATTTTCATAATCCGTAAATATTCCTTAGGTGCATCAAAAGCCATTACATACATTGAATCCACTATAGAATTAGTTACAACTAGATTCTATGAAATCTTCCAACTCATAGATCCTTCGTTGAGAAAGAAAACATATCTTGAATATGAGTTCAGATCATTTTGATATTTCTAAAAATGAGCATTAGTATAACCCCTGATGACCAGCTCCTCATCTCCTCCATACAATCAAAACATGTCCTTATTTCTTATCAAACACATGATCATAGCCTTAATAGAACTCCAATGTTTTTCTCCTAGATCTACATTATATCTTCCTAACATGATCATTTCATAGGAAACATAAAGAATAGTACAAAAAAATTCATACATGATTGATCTTATCACTAAAGATTATGGGATCTTACTCATTCTCTCTTTCTCATGTTCTGTATGGGACACATTTTATTATAAATATGTAAACCATGTGACTCTAAACTAATCCCGTCTTGGATTATTCTATACTAAATCTCTTTAGTATCTACTTAATATATTTACTTTGACTTAGTCCAAGAAGCCTCTTGGATCTATCAAGAATGGTCTTGATCCATAGAATTTAGGATGCTTTTCCAAAGTCCTTCATGGAGAAACACTTGTTCTACCAGCCTTAACATATTTTAAGACTTGTATTCCCTTTTCCATAAGTAATATTTCATCAAAAAATACTATTAGGATAACGACTGAATTCACATTAAACCTCTTTTAAACACATGGCTCAAATTCATTCTTAATGAAACCAAATTATTTAATTTCTTCCCTAAATCAAATTTTTCATGACATGGATTCTTACTTCAATCCAAAAATGGATATCTGAAACATGAAAAATATTATTGGAATTACCTAGAGACACAAACACTTATGGTTGTGTCATATAGAAATCTTCCTGAAGGTTCTTGTTAAGGAATGTAGTTTTGAGATCTATATTCCAAATATCATAGTCATGGTAAGCTATTATATAAAAATGATTCTGATGGATTTAAAAATGTAAATTGGTGAAAATTTTTCATAATAGTCAATTGCTTGTGCTATTTAAACCTTGTATCCACTTGCCTTACTTTATAGGTACTTAATTTACTTTATATGACCAATTTCCTCTTGAATACATATTTTCATCCAATAGGATATACATCAACTAACATGTCAAACAGAACCCAAAAATGGTTTTGATACAAGGAATCCATTTCATTATTCATAGATTATATCCATCTTGAGGCTTCTGAGATCTCTATTGAATCCTTATAGGAGAGAGGTTTATCATTGTCAATCAATAATGTGTCACCATCCTTGGTTACTAGAAAGCCCTATATCTTTGGTTCTCTTACCTCTCTTTTTCTTCTATGCAATACTTGTGTTTTAGGAACTACTTCTTCCATTTGGACCTATGGAATATATTCTTGTACAAAATCTTGTGTATCTTGAGCATCAACTTCCTCTAAGTCAATATTGATCCCACTATCCTTTTCAAGGATATGATCCCTCTCCAGAAATACAACTTGTTTGGCAATAATCACTTTTTTATATGAGGGGTTGTATAGGTATTATCCCTTTGTTTCTTTGGGATACCCTATAAAGATACACTTCATGCCTCAGGGTTCTAGTTTGTTTCCTGAGAAGGCCTTAACAAATGTATCTCAACCCCATACATGTGTATGCGATGAAATGGGTTTCTTTACACTCTATAACTCGAAGGAAATTCCATTTTATGTTTTAGTTGGTACTGAGATTAATGTGTATGCCATAGTTTTTAATGCATATACTCAAATAGATAGTGGAAGATCTGCATGAGTCATCATCGACCTTAACATGTCTAATAAGGTACGGTTTGTCCTTTCACTAACACCATTCCTCTATAATGTATAAAGTGGAGTGAGTTGAGATAGAATCCCAAACTCCCATATAATTTTGATGAACTCTTTATTATGATATTCACCACCTTGATCTAATCGAAGCTTCTTTATATTCTTACCAAGATGATTCTATACTTCATACTGGAATTCCTTGAATTTCTCAAAGGAATAGGACTTATACCTCATCAATTAGATATAGAAATATCTATTCAAGTCATCAATAAAAGATATAAAGTAATAATATCCACCTCTATCTTCTACTAGAAATGGTCCACATACTTCAGTGTGTACCAATCCTTGAAGTTTTTTGTCCCTTTAACCCTGGTCACTGAATGGTGGTTTGGTGATTTTCCTTGTAAACAAGCATGACATATATTAAGTGGATTTAGCTCAGAAGAGTCTAAATGACCGTCTTGGTATAGATTTTTCAAACACTTCTCATTCACATGACCAAGATGGTGATTCCACAGATGGGTGTTATATGATTCATGTGAACATGATTTGTTATCGATTTCTAACTCTTGGTTTTTTAATTTAATACATAAAGACCATTATTTAAATGAACCATACTATAAAATATGTTTTCCTTTAAAAATAAACAAATTTTATTTCAATATTTGAAAATAAACCCATATGTATCTAAACATGACACAAAAATTATGTTAGTGGTAACTTTAAGTACATAATAATAATATCTTAAAACCAAAAATCATTCATATTAGAAATGAAAGGTGGTAGTATGAAATGTCCACAGTAGCCAGCCTCACACCATTGGTAGCTCGTAGATCCACCTCTCCTTTGGAAATATTCTAGAATCTACTTGGTTCCTACATTTGGATATAGATGTGAGCACCACAAGTTGTATCTAGAAACCAATGTGTATAAATGGAAAAATTTCACTCGATAATGAACACACATTTAGCATACCCTTACTTTTGGGTGTAATTCCTCTTCCAGTGTCCTAGCTTGCCACATGAAAAACAATCTTCCTCATTTTCATTTCCCTTTCTCAGAATATTATTCTCCTTGGAAGGATAGTGCCGAGGAGATTTATACTATTTATAAGTCATGGTCCCCTTTTCCTTTTTCTTCCTTCTCTTGTTCACTATAAGGACCATGGGATTATTACACCCTGTGTCCTTATCCATTTGGTGATTCAATGTTAGAATTTTTGAAAGTCTCCTCTCCTTATTTCTTATATTGTAATTGAAAATAAAATAGGAGAAGGTATTAAGAAGTTATTATAGTATGAGATATATATGAAAATCATCTAGGAATTTAATCTCTAAGATGACCAGGAGTTCAATGTAGTCGATAAGATTAACTACATGAGGCCCAGTTGGCACAGAATATCAAAGCTTAATTGTGATCAAAGCATTGGAGATCTCATACCTCTCTTGTCTTTCCTTATCTTGATAGAGATCCAGAAGGTGAGACATCATGCTATAGGAATCAATATACTCATGTTTCATTGAAATATCATTAGACATGGATGATATCATGAATAAATGAAACTTTGTAGCATCATTAAGATGTTTCTCATAGAAGTATATTTCCTCATCACTTGCCACATTTCTAGTGGAAACCGGTAAAGGTTCTTCCAATACATAAAATTTCCTTTCATGGTGAAGGATAACCCATAGTCACCTTTTCCACTCATGGTAATTAGTTTCGGAGAGAAGGTTTTCCTTCTCAAATATGGATCACAATGATATGTTTGATTTCATTTAATTGTTGTTTCTACAAAATAATATGAGAATAATTTTATTAGTTTATCTGATAAATTTATACAAATAAATAAATATTATATTAATTAGTCTCCCAATATTTTATTGAAACCCAATATCCCTCACCATTATCTTAGAAATATCATATTTCTTAGATATTCTAGTGTAAAGGATCCATATTCCCCTTCTCATTACCCCATCTTTGGTTGGTCAAGAAACTAAAATGATTTTAGGTAAACATTACAAATGACAACTGCATTAACTCGTAGTGATTTGTTCCATTTAATGGACTCCCCTGTCCTAAATTCATTAATTTAGATTTCCTCAACTTTTACCTTTCAGTTAGACAAAGTCCTTCTTTAGAAATCAACTATTGATGTGAACCAAGTTAAGTGAACCTAAAACCCCATCTTAGAATTCCCTGATAATTGAAAGCACCCAAAAATTGGTTGGTCAAGCGCTTAGAACAATGGTTTGATTCTAACCGAAGTAATGGAAGGATAAACCAAATTAATATTTTATTGAGGTATTTTATACTTTTATGCATAAATTCACAATTATTATCTTTATCGCATTCTTGTTAATATTAAGTGGGATTACTTAAGTTATTAACCATGTCTTAGATAATATTTATGCATAAGCCGGTTTATTTTAGTTCTATATTGAATGCTTGTTAATTCATTAATTATATTATTGTGACAATACATCCATAATAAAATAACCATGCAATTGATAGAAGTAAAATAAATGGTATGATTATGAGATTATACTAATGGTTAGTTTATCTAGAGGTTGATAAACTAACTGTTGACCTAGGGGTGAAACACCTTGAACCAATTGTGGTTCATGTTTATAACTTTCCACATGTCCACCTTTGTATCTCCTTGGATTGGGTTATCCTCGCCTTTGAACTTGAACCACCTCCACTAGTATGGGAGTTGCATCCATTACATTTGCCTTTTACTCACATTCAAGTGAGGCAAAAAATAGTTTTACATAAAAGAAACCATGTACTTGCAGCCTCTACATAATAATCAATAGAGAAGGCACACATTCCAACAATTTAATTTAATAATAAATTAAATGAAACCAATAACATACAAAAATTCTCATCCAAGTCATGATTATCCACAAGCATGAAATAAATTATGCATTTAATAAAAATAGAATTAAATTCATTAATGATAATTATTTAAGATAAATCGCACTCAAATATATTAATTATTATCTTTAATTAATCAATATTTTTATCTTAATTATTATTTAAATTTCCTTGAGATTCTCATCCCTTATAATTTTAAACAAATTAAATAAATTCATTTAAAATTAATTGTGTGCATAACTTGTACCTTGGAGGTAACACAGTGAATACCGATGTGATTCTACCTAACATGTATTATACTCATATAATATTCTACTCTTGTGAAATATAGCATACATGACTTATCACGTAATTTAAGGAAGTTTACATCATGCATGATTACCTGAATTACATGATTTTTCGGTCACGTGTTTTACTTAAATGTACGTAGAGTAATAACTTATAATAAAACTCATATATGAAATGTAGATCTAAACATTAGGAAGATATTAATTAAACATTTAAATATCAATGTAATTTAAAAACTATCACATTGTGTGTCCTATCATTACAACCACCTTAAAGTACATGTCTCAAGGTTTGTATATTAAAATAAATAAATTTTAAATCTGTGTAACTTGGAATAAGTAAACGACATATAGATCCAATATATATGGTCTATACACCTCTCACTATCAATTTGGGAGACATTACTATGAGATTATTTTATAGTCTATGCCCCAAAAAAATTTGAGTACATGGGATGTCCAATGGGCCACACACTATGTTCACTTCATGTTACATGGTCACTGGTTGGGTAGGCCATGTATGGAATACATGGTGTATTTTTGACCCAAAGGGACTTAACTTTGTGCCCCATGGGCCCCACGGCGTGTATTCTAGCTGACCATGCACCATTCTATCCTAGTAAACACACGGTATAAGATTTAACTACATTGTGTTTCATCAATGCACATGGTTTGTGTAATTTCTAAATTAACTCCTAGTTCATTGACCAAAACTACAAATCATGTTACTTAAGTTAAATGGCATGTACTATTCTGTTATCCAGGAAGAGTCCTTCACACCTATAGATGAGTTCCTCAATTTTATTTTAATAATAAAATTAAACATCTTGATTAGATCTATGAGAAAATAAAGAGGAAGAAATAGATCTTGAAATTTAGAGTAAAATAACGATTTAACTTGAATTGAAAAACTAAATTAAAATTCATAAACCACCAATGATATTTAAATAATTATAAACCATTATGTGCCCCCTTGGATACCACTTGTAGGTTCTTGGCATAGCAGAATCAAGCGATGGGTGGTGCCCAATGTTTCTTTTTCCATGATCAATGATCAATCCCAGATCTATATGATGTTTAATCGACATGATCAATGGAATTGAATCAAAGATAGAAAAAATTAATCACATCAGAACTGATAGAGAAGAGATTATAACATATTGTTTACAATTAATTTAATTAGATAATGAACTACCTTTAAGGAATTATTTCTTCGTTGATGAATCTGATGACAGATCTACGATGCATTATCATTGCATTGTAGAAACCAAGCATAGATTTCCTCTAGAAGTGATCCACACATGTTCCATGAGTCTCTAGATATTGCTAAATGTGTCTTCGGGTGTTGGCGTGAAAGATTATTTCACTTACTCCATCCACCTTGATCACCTCAATAATTGATTCCAAAGCATTCTCCTTGATCCTATGAAGGATTGTTGCTAACCTTTCTTGGGAGAATTCTTGGAGAGGGGAGATCTCTAGGCTAGGGAGGATTCTCAAAGATTTTTGTGCACAATTGAATAAGAAAATGAGAAAATAACATAATTGGGTATTTTTATTGCATGGGTTAAAATAAAATAATTGCACAAGTTCCCTTATTATTTATTTAATTCTAGAAAAACCCCATGTCAAATAATAATAGTAATATTATTATTTCTTGACATGAGATGAAGTTGCGAAGTATAATTAAATATTATTTAATTAAATAATATTAAATATTTTTATTTCTCATTGGGCCATTAAACTTTTTCCGCCATTCCTCCACATTATTTACTGGGCCTTGAATAATGTATATTTAACTATTAAATAAATATCATTGCATTATTCACCAATAAATAAATAAATATTATATTCACTAAATAGAAAATAAATATTTATCAAATATCTTGACCACAATATATTCTCTAAAATAACTAGTGACGAAATAAATGTGCTCAAGCATACATGAACAATTATCAAACCACATATAGGAAGAATATTTATTCAGCCTATGAAATAATAAATAATAATATATTATTTAACTGAGATTTTGGGCACACTTAGTGTGTAACTCTCTAGGCCTCATTCTTAGTGGCATTAGGCGAAGTAGCCTACATTCCAAGGTTAGAGTCTAGAAATACACTAAGGCACCCATAGAGAAAGAAAATAATGTTCCAATGACATATCACCTCATAATAATGCTTACTATGTAATATAATCTCTTTGTAAAAATTTCTCTAATCGAGTAGGTTGCATGCTAGTGCCATTAACCTATGTGCTTGATATCTCTTTCTTTGACTTTCCAGAAATAGAACTTTCCTATAGAGCACCATGGCTATGGATTTATTTAATATATATCATTTCCATCAAAGATCCTAAGATATTTACTTCTATTAATGAAAATAAGGTATAAATCATTTCTCATAGTATTCATTAATACAATATTACTCATGACACACCCAACATATCCTACTTCATCATGGACATATGTCATCAAAGTTTTCATCAATACATTTAAGTGTGCGACTTATAATACTCATTAATAATAATCTTAAATTATATGGACCAATACACACATCCATATATAGTAACATCCAATAACCCATATAAATGTGTATTACCTACTGGAAGTTCTCATTATCATAATATCCATACTGGATATTACTAAGGGCGTACACCATGATAAGGGGCCTCAAAGTCCTATAAGTCTCCACCCCTGATAGCATGTATCATTTGTGTCCCTCAAATGGTATCACCCATCTATAGAAAATATATTCAATAATAGTTTCATAACACTATCGGGTTCTCATTATAGTAGGGAACAACTATGACCTTTTAGTGCGACATCTAATCTTAGGACATTATCACATACTAAACTACAAAGAAAAAACTCAAGATAAGGATTTTATTAATATTAAAAACCATGAATTCAAGCTTATCATACAGTACAAAGAATTTGGTTCCTGGGCACTGAATCCAATTATTATCACCTTCTTATTTGGTTTAAGTGATGATAGAAAATTGAGGTTTTTCATATATGCATCAAACAACCTCAAGGAAGCTGACATTGAGAAGGTCATGGATATGAGCCTCTTTAGGTGTTGTAGCCAGAATATGATGAAGAAAAGGTTACACGGCGTGTAGTATGGTTACATGCCGTGTTCCTTGACCCCGGGTACTGCCCGTGTAAACGGCACGTGTCCTTCATTCAAGTCGTGCAAAACCTAACTACACGGTATGTAGAAAAGTACATGTTGTGTTCCTTGACCTCGGGTACTGCCCGTGTAAACGGCCCGTGTCCTTTGGCTTGTCAGATAGAAAAAAACTACACGGCGTGTAGAAGAAATCACATGTCGTGTTCGAGCACCTGGGCTCGCTCCGTGTACGCTGGCCATGTGCCCGTACACGGTCTATGCCCGTATCTGTGCCGCCTGCCCGTGTACCAGTACATGGGGTATCCCGTGTATCTGGCTAGGTCTGGATGGGGAGGGGTATACACGGCGTGTCCTTGGCCGTGTACCCTTCCCGTGTCCGTGTACTCTCGGATTACACGCCGGGTAACCCTACCGATGAACACACACCGTGTAGCCCATACTACATGGCTTGTAGTGGGGAAATTTCTAGAATATCTGTCTTCCTCCACGTGCCTCGGCTGATCCTCCCGACTTTAATTCAGTTATTCGTTTGACGCGAAACTCAAGGTGCTAGGTCGCCTCGTCCTCATGAAGCCGAATCTATGGGTTTCGGGCCTCCGATCGGCTCCGAAATCCCATTTCGTTCACCCGAGCAGAAATCATTCAAAGAACGTCATCTTCCGATCCGCTTCGATCCATCTGCCAAAACCGTCATCGCACCTTCGCAAGATCACTGCGGTGCCAATTATTCAATTTGGGATCGTTTCATCACAGAACAGATGTGCAACGATCCATTGTTCATCACCCCGCGAAGAACGCGAAAAACGCTCACGAAGAATGTGAGAATTGGGGAAGAAGAACACAAAACAAATCTAGAGGGACGAACCTCGATCGTTGTTCATGTCGATATTGGTCCATCACCATTAGAAGGTTGAATGAAACCAAAATAATATCAAGAATCACATCCCCAAGATCCCCGCAAAATCCCATCCCGCAAATACGATCGATCCGTAGGCTAATCTGTTCATGGATTAGTCCGCGTTCGTCATAGGAAATCAAGAACGGGGAATAGAAAATCAAAATCAACATCCTACCTAGATCTGCGGCGTTCTTTGGCAATGATCTGGTCGCCACGTCGTCGAAATCCGTCAAGAACGTCACCGCCGCGTTGGGGGTTTCCTCCAGAGCTTTCCCAGAGCCTCCAGAGAAATTCAGGGTTATGGGGATTGTAACCCTATTTCCCCTACGAAATATCTATTTAAAAGATAAGAGATATTTGACGTAACAATATTTAATAAAAAAATTTAATTAAATATTTTATTATGGTTACGTCCCAAAAACCATATTTCACCACCGACCTGCGCCGGCCAAAGTTAGGCCTCGCCTAAGGTATAATCGTTGTTCCAAACGCAACGGTGCCCTCGTATTTCTGATTCGAGCACCCGTTTGGGAGTTATTCCACTTTTTCGGGAAAACCACATACGTGCGTAATTTAATTATTAAATTAAATTCAATCATTTGTTCCGGGATCACTGGGTCTCAGAACTGCACGCCGTCTCAGAGTCTGGTCTCAAAATAATTCCCATATAATATTAAAATAATACTTGGAATCCAGGACATTACATCACACCCACCTTAGGGCTTTTACGTCCCCAAAAATCCAAAACAAGGGCTACTCAAAAAGGTGTGGGTACTGCACGCGAATTTGAGCCTCCCGCTCCCACGTGCTCTCCTGGAGATTCCTATGATACCACCAGACACACACCAAGGGAATAGTTCATCCATGAAGGATCTTATCCTATCAATCCTCGATCTCCACTAGGTACTCAGTAAAGGTCGCTCCATCGTCGATGTCTAGCTTTCCCCAGTCGATGACGTGCGATGGATCATGCACGTACCTCTGTAGCTACAACACATGGAAGACATTGTATACCCGGTCCACCTGAGGAGGTAGAGCTAAGCGATATTCCACCTCTCCAACTCTACTCAGAATCTGAAAAGGGCCAACGAACATCGGAGATAGCTTGTCGCCTCAGCCAAATCTCTGCAATCCCCATCGAGTTGAGACCCTAAGGAACACATGGTCTCCTTACTCGAACTCCAAGGGCCTCCGTCTCCAGTCGGCATAAGACTTCTGCCGACTTTGTGTAGTCTTCATCTACTCCTGGATGACCTGCACCTTCTCTGTAGTATCTATCACCATCTCTGGGCCCATGAGTACTGACTCTCCTGGGTCAATCCAGCAAAGTGGTGACCTGCAAGGTCGCCCAAATAGAGCCTCAAATAGTGCCATACCAATAGTGGAATGATAACTGTTTTTATAAGAAAATTCCACCAGTGGTAGGTGATCCTCCCAACTATGACCGAAGTCAAATATGCAAGCTCATAGCATATCCTCCAGGACCTGGATGGTCCACTCTGTCTGACCATCAATCTGGGGATTAAACGTTGTGCTCAAGCATAACTAAGTCTCAAAATCTTCCTACAATCCCTTCCACAACCGGGATGTGAAACGAGCAACACGATCTGAGACGATCGTGGATGGTACTCCATGAAATCGAACTATCTCCTACACGTAGAGAAATCCCAAGCTATCTACTAAACTCTGCTCCCGTATGGCTAAGAAGTGGGCCGACTTGTTGATTCGATCAACGATCACCCATATGGCATCGTGTCCCCTGGACGTATGTGGTAAACCCATCACAAATTCCATAGATATTCCATCCCACTTCCACTCTGGCACCTCAAGGGGCTGAGCCAAACCTGCTAGAACCTGGTGCTCAACCTTTACTTGCTGACAAGTAAGGCACCGAAAAACAAACTCTGTCACACTCTTCTTCATTCCTGGACACCAGAACTGACATCAAAGGTCCCGGTACATCTTTTCCATGCCTGGATGCACCGCCAAAGGGGATTTATGTAACTCCCTCAGAAACTCCTCCCATAACGTCGTTGGTACTACTGTGTGCCCCCTAAAAAAGACAATGTGCTCTTCACCTTCTGAATATCCATCAGCAGCATCACCTGTGGATATCTGAGCACGTAGAGTCTCACAGCTAGCATCCTCACATTGTGCTTACCTGACTCGCTGTAAGAGTGGAGGGGTAACAACCATCGACTGAAGGTAATCTCCCTTATCTCCATCTACGAAGGAAAACTGCAAAGAGCCCAACTGCCTTCTCACCTCATCCAGAAACTGAAAACTGGATTTCCTACTAAGAGCATCTGCCACCACGTTCCCCTTCCCAGGAGTATAAACGATCTCAAAGTCGTAATCCTGGAGGAACTCAAGCCATCACCTCTATCTCAAATTCAGATCCTTCTGAGAAAAGATATATTTGAGACTCTTGTGATCAGAGTAGACAGTAAACCTATCTCCTATCAGGTAGTTCCGGCACATCTTCAACACGAAGACTACCACTGCCAACTCAAGATCATGGGTCACGTAGTTCTGCTCGTGTGGTCTCAACTGACGCGAGCCATAGGAAATCACCGCTTGCCTCTATATCAGGACACAACCAAGCCTGGTTCCTGATGCGTCTCAGAACACTACATACTCGACACCCTCCTTCGGTAATATCAAGATCGGGGCGCTCGTCAGACTCTATCTCAACTGTTGGAAAGCCTACTGGAATCTCTCGGTCCACATGAAAGGTTGTCCCTTTTGAGTCAAGGCTGTCATGGGTGCTGAAATCCTGGAGAAATCATGGATGAATCTCCGATAGTAGCCTGCAAACCCAAGGAAACTCCACACCTCCATCATGCTCCAGGGTGGCTCCCATGCTAGCACTGCCTCCACCTTTGCCGGGTCCACTACTACACCATCCGCTGAGATAACATGCCCTAGAAAGTGGACCTCATGTAACCAGAACTGACACTTCGAGAGTTTCCCATACAACTGGTGCCCTCGGAGTGTGTCCAGAACTATCCTTCGGTGTCTCGCGTGCTCCTCCTCGGACGCAGATTACACAAGGATATCATCGATGAAGACCACTACAAACTGGTCTAGATAGGGCTGAAAGATCCGGTTCATGAGTCCCATGAACACTACCGTGGCTTTCGTCACGCCTAAGGGCATCACCAAGTACTCATAGTGACCGTAGCGACATCTGAAAGCCGTCTTCGGTATATCCTCCTCCCGTACTTGCAACTGGTGATAGCCAGATCGTAGATCAACCTTCGAGAACCATCGAGCCCCTATCAACTGGTCGAAGAGGTCATAGATCCTCGGTATTAGATACCGGCCCTTCACGGTCACCTGATTTAAGCACAGGTAATCCACACACAGCCTTAAGCTCCCGTCCTCCTTCTTGGAAAACAGCACTGGGGCTACCCAGGGTGAAACATAGGGTCTCACAAAGCCCTTATTTTGTAAGTCATCCAAATGCATCCTCATCTCATGAAGCTCTGCAGGAGCCATACGACAAGTAGATTCTGATATCGGGGTCATCCCGGGTTGCAACTCAATGCAGAAATCTATCTCCCGACGGGGAGGTAGCCCAGGGACATCCTCAGGAAAGACATCCTCGTACTCAGCCACTACTGCTGGAAACTGGAAACTCGTAACATCTGTCGCGCCAAGGGATAGGCTAGCCAACTGATGTGAAATCAGTTGTGCCCTCCTATGCACGAGTCTATCCTGCGCTGCCTGGGTCTCTCTTAAACCGATAAAAGAGAACCTCATCCCATCACTGCAGACACACCGCACCCTTCTCCTAAAACAATAAATTTGGGCATGAACTGTGGATAGACAATCCATACCAAGAATGAAATTGTAAGGCCTTGACGCTACCACCAAGAGGTTACAACCGAAACTCTCGCCTCCAAGGGTCAGTTCACACTGCCTGCAAAGGTCTGTGATCTCTCAATATTCTCCAGTCGGTGTTTCTAAGTGTAAGGGTCAAGTCAACGGCTCAACTGGAATCTCAAGGTCTCGAACAAGATAAGCAGCCAGAAAGGAATGACTAGCACCTGTGTTTATCAACACGTCAGACAAAGTAGAAAATACACAGATAGTACCTCTAATCATTCCGGGAGTACCTGGGTCATAAGCCTCTGCCGCCTGCAGTTGCCCCAGCCTCTGTCCACCAGCTCCCTGAGCCTGGGGTGGACCTCCTGGGTGTGGTCGTGGTAAAGGGTCGAAACGCCAACCACCTCCAGCTGCTCTCCCAGCTCCTCTGCCACGTCCACCGCCTCGCGGATCTGCCTTCTCCACACGTTTCCTCTACCTCGGTGGTCCATCCACTACTCCCGTGTCAGTATTACGATGGGTCGGACAATCTCGAGCGAGATGTCCCCTACCATCACATGAGTAACATGGCCTCTCTCGAGGCAGGCTGGATGCGCCCTGTGAACCCTGTACGGCTGATCCCCTATTCTAGGATCTCCTATGGAAATGTCTCCCAGGCCTGGGTCCCTGACGTCGGCTCCCTGCCATTGAGGTCTCTGCTCTAGCTCGTCCACTACTGACAGTTGTCGGCTGTCCCTGCTCCGCCAGGAAGCTCTCGACCACCAAAGCCCGCTCGAGCACCCCAGTATAAGTAGGAATGCTCATAGGGATGATGCTAGCTCGGATATCTCTGCACAAGCCCCGCTCGAATGTATGAGCTCTGAAGTACTGATCTTGAACCATATCCATCGAGTACCGTGAGAGGTCGGTAAACCTCGATGAATAGTCAACCACCGACATGGTTCCCTACTGGAGCTGAATAAGCTCCTATATGCGCACTTCTCTCAGGGTAGCCAGTGAAAACTCCTCTCTGAAGAGATGCTCAAACTCCGACCATGCAAGAGTCGCCTCGTCGTGAGTCTGGATGGCCAAACTCCACCATCGCCCTGTCAAGCCCTGCAGAAGGCTCGCTGCTAGGATCACCATCTGGTCTGCTGGTGTCCTGACCAAACGGAAGACTCTGGCCTCCTCCTCAAGCTAGACCTTTTCTACCTGAGGTTCAGGATCACCTTGAAACCTGAGGGGTATCTATCTCTGAAACTCGTGGAGTGTGCTCAGCCTGCGCTCCTCCTCCACTGGTACAGCGGGCACTAAACACTTCCCCACAGGCGGCAGGAAAACTGGCACACCACCTGGTGGTAGAACTGGGTGATCTGGTCCCTGTATCGAAGCTTCATCACTAATGGGGTCATCCTCGTGATCGAGCTTCTAGATCCTAGTGGGTGCACGTCGCAGAGGCATCCTGTTTAAGAAACAAATGTATCAAAGTCAGTGAGTATATCTAGAGAGCTGACTCAAGAAGGACATGGAATCCACAACCAATTCCTATATGATTCATGTACCATTATTTTCCCCCATGCAACTAGTGTTTTCATGTTCCGAGTCGAAAAGAAAGTCATCAGAGTCCGGTTGTATGGATACGTCGGCCGCCGCACCAACATTGGGGTCCCTGGCCTGAGAGCCGAACTCGAGACACTTAACACTATTTCCCCAAACCAACTCACAGACTCTCGATCCTAATGTAGAACCGACCAGCTCTGATACCACTCTTTCATGACCCCGTCCCGGTGGGGCCCGAGCCGCAACTCCCCAAGCCCGCCTCCAACAGGCTAGGGGCTGGTGACTAGCACCAAGTAGGCATGCTACTAACATGGGAGGCATTGCCTATAAACCTGTACACCCGCACACACATCTCCAAGCCCACAAAGCTGAAAAAGTAAAAACTAGTAAAGATGGAAAAAATAATGCATACACTAAAAAGCCAACCAACAGAGTACAACAGGGAAATAAAGTATAGTAAAGTAAAACCGAGGGCTAAAAGAACAAGACCACCAAAAGAAAGTCTACAACAAGTCCAACCTATAGAAAAAGGTACTGGGACTGCAAACTGTCATCGAAGGAACACACCTTGGCCTGTCTGGTCTCACTGAGCACTACCCGGTCCTAGTCCGGCTGGAATCCTATCAAAGACTCACTCGTCTTCACAAGACATGACACGTGCGGGCAAAGCTTGTGCAAGGGTGAGTATAACAATACCCAGTAGGACACCCCGAAAACCACAAAGGAAATGCAACATAGGAAAAATACCACAATGAAAGGTACAGTCAGCTCTACATAGTATATGTCTATGGAAAATATAACAAGAATATCCAGATATACTCATACACAAACGACCTTCACGATACCGCCACTAGGATCCAGCTCGAAGATTCCACTAAGTATACCATCGGGAGAACACACTCCTAGGTCTGGAGAGAGAGAGACACGAAGTACTCATTCCAAGAGAACACACTCCACAAGTAACTTGGGAACATTATGCTCATCTGAGGATCACAACCAAGTCATGTGGTGATTCTGACAACTCAGTCTCAGCTAATCCGCTAAGCAGAGGATCGATGCCCGGGTAAAGTTGGTCACGTCGATATCAAGAACTCTACCTAGGGTTCCAGGAATGAATAGAGGATCCAGTACTAAGTCTCACACAGGGGATTCCAACAACTCTATCCAGGGAGTTCTGGTGAAGGGATCATACTCCTGTGTAAAGGAAATGATACCAGAACCTTCAGGGAAAAGACCAAGGGTACGAACCCTAAGAAGGCTAGTTCATGTCACAGAAGACAAGTGTCTCAAGTCATGAAGAAAAGGTTACATGGCGTGTAGTATGGTTACACGCCGTGTTCCTTGACCCCAGGTATTTTCCGTGTAAACGGCCTGTGTCCTTCGTTCAATCCGTGCAAAACCAAACTACACGGTGTGTAGAAAAGTACATGTCGTGTTCCTTGACCCCGGGTACTTCCCGTATAAACGGTCCGTGTCCTTCGGTTTGTCAGATAAAAAACAACTACACTACGTGTAGAAAAAATAACCCGCCGTGTTCGAGCACCTGGGCTCACTCTGTTTACGCTGGTCATGTGCTCGTACACAATCTTTGCCCATGTCCATGTCGCCTGCCCGTGTACCAGTACACGGGGTATCCCATGTATCTGGACGGGTCTGGCCGGGGAGGGGTATACACGGCGTGTCCTTGTCCGTGTACCCTTCCCATGTCCATGTACTCTCGGAGTACACACCAGGTAACCCTACCGACGAACACACGCCGTGTAGCCCATACTACACAATGTGTAGTCGGGAAATTTCCAAAATTGATGTCATCCTCCGTGTGCCTCAGCTGATCCTCCGGACTTTGATTCAGCCATCCATTTTCCGCGAAACTCTAGGTGATGGGTCGCCTTTTCCTCGTGAAGCCGAATCCATGGGTTTCGGGCCTCCGATCAGCTCCGAAATCCAATTCTGGTCACCCGGGCGGAAATCGTTCGAATAACGTTATCTTCCGATCTGCTTCGATCTGTCCGCTGAAACTGTCGTCGCACCTCCGCAAGATCACTTTGGTGTCAATTCTTCAATTTGGGATCATTGTGTCGCAGAACGGATGCACAACGATCTGTTGTTCATCGCCCCGCGAAGAACACGAAGAGCGTGAGAATTGGGGAAGAAGAACATAACAAAATCGAGAGGGACGAACCTTGATCGATGTTCGTGTAGATCTTGGTCCGTCACCGTTATAAGGTTGAACGAAACCAAAATATTATCAAGAATCACATCCCCAAGATCCCCACAAAATCCCATCCCACAAATACGATCGATCTACAGGCTAATCTGTTCGTGGATTAGTCTGCGTTCATCATAGGAAATCAAGAACGGGGAATGGAAAATCAAAATCAACATCCTACCTGGATCTGCGGCGTTCTTTGGCGAAGATCCGGTCGCCACGTCGTCGTCGCCATCGAAATCCGTCAAGAACATCGTCGGCGCGTTGGGGGTTTCCTCCAGAGCTTTCCCAGAGCCTCCAGAAAAATTTAGGGTTATGGGGATTGTAACCCTATTTCCCCTACGAAATATCTATTTAAAAGATAAGAGATATTTGACGTAAAAATATTTAATAAAACATTTTAATTAAATATTTTATTACGGTTACATTCCAAAAACCAGATTTCACCACTAACCTGCGCCGGCCAAAGTTAGGCCTCGCCTAAGGTTAAATCGTTGTTCCAAATGCAATGTTGCCCTCAGATTTCTGATCTGAGCACCCGTTTGGGAGTTATTTTACTTTTTCAGGAAAACCGCATGCGCGCGTAATTTAATTATTAAATTAAATTCAAAAATTTGTTCCGGGCTCACTGGGCCTCAGAACTGCATGCCGTCTTAGAGCCTGGTCTCGAAATAATTCCCATATAATATTAAAATAATACATGGAAAAATCTGGTACATTACAGTTCTTTTATTTGTAGGCTTTTAGAGTGCAACACTTAGGAGGTTAACTCAATGTTGCACTACGAATAAATCAGGTTGTACCTCTCCTTCACAATTTCTTGATGTTGTGATTCATTTTAAAATTGTCTTAAATGTTAAATAAACTTGAATGCATTGAGGACACTGCATCATTTAAATGTGGGGGAGGTAACCTTTGTATTTTTGGATTTTCATTTTGTGTTTCTTCTTCTTTAAAAAAAATTGCATGTTTTCAAATTTTTTTGTTTTTGGTGTGTTTTTGAAACTTTTGAGCTGAAATGATTGTCATTACCATTTTTGAAACCCATTTCAATGAGTGAACTAATCTATTTCATGAAACTGAGCTTAAATGAATGCTGAAATGACTTTGGTTTCAAGTTCAAATATTTTGGAAATTCCTGAAAAGTACACTGATTTTTGAATCCCATGCCATATTTCACTGTTTATATGATTGAAATCACTTTCTTGTGAGGCTTCTAAACCATTTTTGTCAAATTATTTTCATTCACCTAATTTCTTGAGAGAACCATACCATGCTTGCTTTAACCATAATTTGATTTATTCGTTTCAAAACTTGAGGGTTTCGGGTACGTGTGTTTTAAATGATTGAGGCATTTATTTTGTTTGAATCCCCCTTTTCAAAATAATCCTTTTCATTATGGACCACCTTTACATTTATCCTTTATAATCCCTTAGATTCCATGAATATTCAGTTAGGTTAGCCACATTACAAGCCAATTTTCCCTATCCTACCTGCTCTTGAAGTGAAATTTCATGATCTAGTTGAACTTAAGTGTGGTGGAAGACGTCTTGTGATGTACTACCTCATTTGGTGATACTTTTGGTGGAATATAAAATGTTGAAGAGATGATGTTCCTACTGAATATTTAATTTTTTTAAAAGTTGTGCCTTTCTGGAGCATTCATGATAAGAGAATTTGTGCCTTTCTGGAGCTTCCAATGTAAAAAAAAGAAAGTTGTGCCTATCTGGAGCTTTCAAGAAAAATCATGTTTGAAAAGATTGAAAATTTTTCTGCTGAAATACTAAGCTGGTTGAATTATGATGGATCTGAGTTTCTACAAAGGTGAAGATAAGGAGACCATACTTGAGTGAAAATTAGAATCTTGCAATTTTGCTTCAAAAAGAGCCAAGCCCTCCTTTTTCGGCCTCATAATTTTT
This sequence comes from Viscum album, assembly GCA_963277665.1. Taxonomy (NCBI): domain Eukaryota; kingdom Viridiplantae; phylum Streptophyta; class Magnoliopsida; order Santalales; family Viscaceae; genus Viscum; species Viscum album. The sequence continues at coordinate 5,849,538 of OY728126.1, forward strand.
AACATCTAAATCCTACCAACCGAAATTCAAATAACAACCCTTAAAATTCCTCATGAGAAACACATGTCCTTGACTCACATTAGGAGGAGAAGTAGGAATTTATCAAGCCTATGGTGACTCTTGTGTGAGTTTGGATGAGAAAAGCCTTCTTTAGCATTTACATTTGTGAGATGAGAGAAAATTAATGTGAGGTAGGTGTTTTGTGTGCATGGGATAATAAATGAAGTGGAAATATATTAAAATCTTAAATGGAGAAATTTAAATAATTTTTTTTGATGAGGAATGATATCTTTTTGTTTCTTGGAATTGATTTGATAGATCTCATTAATATGTGTTTTGGATTTGATTTGATTTGATTTTTACTTGTCCAGGAGTCCAAGTGCTAAGTGTGGGGGGATTGATAGAGAAAATATTTTCAATTAATTTATATTGAATATAATTTTTTTAAACCCACAAAATTTTTCCTCTAAGATGAATTGTTTCATTTTTATGATATTGGTGTTATTTTGAGCTGAATAGTAAAAATTGGTCATTTTGGATTTTTAACAGTTTTAAATTATTTATGTAGTTTGGCCATAACATTATCTACAGTGATCCAAATTGCAAAAAACAAATTCAAGATTCTACACATCCAGGGTGTCATTTACTATTTTTGGACTAAAAGCTGAATCGGCCATATGGAAGCTCAAAAGAAGCTCACAATTTGGAGAAAGAAAACTATTTTCAGTTCTGCCTAGTTTTGGTGTGGGCTTCATAACTCATTATTTGTGGGCCCACATGTTGTGAAATTCGGTGGGTGGACACGAAAGGAGTTTTGGAGCATCTTTTATGAAGGAATGACCACGTGAATTGGCTGATTATGGGGTCCTTAAATCACACTAATCCGGAGGATTGCGTTTTGAAGAGTCTGACTGGACAGAATAAATGCTCAGAGTAAAACGGCCATAAATCTCGGAATACATGTCCCACTCTGCTGATATTTTTAGGGGAAACAGACAAGGGAATTATGAACAGCATTCAAGAAGGTCTCAATGCGTGAAGATGTCATTTAATAGGGATAAAATGCGTCAACATCCGGGGGACAAATTCTGTCTATAAAAGGAGGAGAGCTCCACCCTCTCAAACTATCCCATTCTCCATCAATTCCTTCAAGGCACCAAGGAGGAGATCTCCACCGAGGGAGGCCGGCCAAAAATCTTCCCATTTCACTTTTTATTTATTTATTTCTTTTCTTTATTTTTGTTTTAGTTTTCATTTTTAATTTAGATTTTAACTAAATTCATACATTGTTTTTATTATTGTGTCCATCCATCCACCATCATTTCTTTCTCTCTTCTTACCATCGTGAACTATAATACTCATGATCATTAGTAACTAATACTAGGAATATCCCTAGGGAGTAATTAGGTTCTTGAACCCAAGGCCATTTTTTTAATATTCTTCGAGTTAATTCTAAGGATAATTTATAGTGGGTGTAATCCTCATTGTGGTTGTATAAAGTTTAACTTCTTAATCTACAACCATTTTCCCTCGATTGAGGAGGTGGACAGAGGGTGTTCTTGGTGATCGCTAAGTAGACTTTTCATTCATAACCAGGGTAGACTAAGGTGTGTACACATACGATGGAGTGTGTTCACTAAGAATATTTGAAGCTGGCCAATGAAGGTGCTCCCTCAAAGTTCTCTCAGTAGAACTTCTTTTCTTCTCTAATTACATTCTGTTTAGAATTGTATGGTAATTTAGAATTAAATTTTAGTTTATTATGATTTATGAATTTCATTTATTTTATTAAATTCCATTTATTTCATAAAATATAAAACAAAAAAAATAATTAGATTAGGTGAACTAGAATAAGTGATTGACCACGACAGCTCCTCAAGAGATCGACCTAGGTCAGCCACTGTGATGCACTTAGTATAAATATTTTTTTGAGAGCGTGCACGACAAATCTTCGTCAATTATCCAGATCTTCTAGGTAAACCTCGAACCCTGGTCAAATTCAATAGAATGTGGTACTCCACAAAACCATTCAAATTACTTGTTTTATATCTTAGGAATTTGATAAAGAGATAAATATTATCTTATGGGAATGAAATTTTTTCATTTACTAATGTGATCAACTACAAATAAAATAGTATTATTCTATTTAAATGTTTTGGGGAGTCTAATGAAGAAATACTTGTTAATGTTATCCCATTTCAATTATAATATGGGTAGTTGAACAACCCCTTAAAAATTTAACTCTTATCCTTAACTTATTGATATACTAGACATTGAGATCAATACTCTCCAATATCCTTTCTTATGTTTTCCCACCAAAAATACAATTTTATATCATAATATATCTTTATAATTCTAGTATGACAAGATAATTATGAACTATGAGACTCATCCATCTATTCCTTTTTCATGTATGGTATTGAAAATTAAAAAAATATGTCTTAAACCATGTAATTATTTTACAATAATGGTTGAACTCTAGAACGTTTATACCCATATTCTGTAGTTCTACACCCTCTTTCTTCACCTCATTAATCCCCACATGGATGGATGGTTGATCATTAATTTGAGAAAGATGTGATATATCCCCTTTCCTCAATATTTCAAGGCCCATATTTTGAAAATCCATAAATATTAAATCTATTTCAATCATCATCATAAACAAACTATCATGGTCAATCTAACATAGAGCATCGACCACCTCATTTTCCTTCCTAGGGTGGTAGTATATTTAAAAGTGATATTATTTAATCAATTAAAACCACATATTTTGGAATATATTCATCTATTTTTTTGGTAAATATATACTTAAATATTTAAGGATAAATATATATATCACATCTTTCACCATAAAGTTAATGACTCTAGATTTTTAATTAAAAAATACCACTTCCAACTACTGGTCATGATTCAGATAGATTTTATCATGAATTTTTTGTTGGTGCGAGTCATAGGATATAACCATATCATTCTTCATGAGGTCACATCCTAGTCCTTTATTTGATGCATCACCATTTATAAAAAAACCCCTATACTATGTAGGGTAGTGTAAGTGTAGGTGTGCTGACCAACCTTCTTTTCATCTCCTTAATATTTTGCACACATTCATTCTTTTCAAATTAACTTTGTTCCCTTCAAAGTAAACATAGTTATAGGGTTAGATAATCACGATAAAGCATTCAAAAAGTTCCAGTATTAACCTACCAATCGAAGAAAACTATGAATCTTGGTTTCCCTGGTTGGTGTAGGCCATTGATCAGTAACATAAATCTTTGAAATATCCACCAATATACCATTGTTTTAGATTTTTGGACCCAATAATGAAACTTTTTGTAACCAAAATTCACACTAGAAGAATTTGGAATATGACTTATATTTAATTAAGGTATTCAACAAAATATTCAAAAGATCATCATGATCTTCCTTTATATTTTAATATACAATAATATCATCTATAAAAACTACTAAAAACTAATGAATGAAATCTCTAAAGACTCTATTCATTTAATAAATAAAGATACAAGTGCCTTTGTTAAGTCTTAATGGCATCACTATAAATTCATAATGACCATACCTTTAATGTAAGGATGTATTGGATATATCCTCCTTGGCCCTCAATTGATGATATCCAAAATTAAGGTTAATCTTGTAAAAGTATTGACCTCCCTAAAGTTGATCAAACAGATCATCAATATGGGTTAGAGGATGACTCTTATATACAGTTACCTTGTTATGTTATCGATAATTAATGAAAAGATTAATTGACCCATCTTTCTTGATAAAAAAATAATAAGTGAAACTCATGGCGGTGCACTAGGGGGTATGAATCCCTTATCATGATTCTTCTTGAGTTTCTTCTTCAATTATTTCTACATAATCGGGCCACTCAAAATGGAGTCATTGAAATAAGTGTAGCCTTTTATATGAGTTATATTGAAAATTAAACTTCAATATTTTGTGGAAGACTGGGAATGTCTTCAGAAAATATATTAAAATTATCATGGAAAATAGGTATATAATTGATATTTATTTTATACCTAATATTTTGTGATTAATATCCCACATGAATAGGAAATGAGACCCATACAATGGATGTAAATCCCACTGGATGTTCATATTCTTCCTTACACTAAAATAATATCATACATTAATTCAAAATATTATATGAGACTTACCTTGCATAGAAGTTATTATGGATTCTATATAGAGAGAGTGGATCCATGACAAAATTCACATAAAATTCAAATTGAATGAGAATCTCTATATTTAAAGGAAGTGAATTCCCACAATAATGTATTGGAGAGGAGGTATAAACTTGAGACGTGATAATTATACCATTATAATTTTTTAATAAAAACTCAATATCTAATCATTAATATGGTGACATGAAACCCTTATAAAATTACTCACATATAATGTAGTGGGTATATCTATAATAAAATATAGCATTTTCAGTTATATAGTGGATTGTTTTTGTATCATTCACCATTTCATTCCCATGACCCACTTCATTAGTTCTGATTTCATGAGAATTCCCTTTGTCTCTTGGCTTAAGTGGTTGCTAATGATTATATTTATTCATAAGCTTAGATTTATAAACTAATTGGAATAATTCCTACACATCTTAAAATTATATCATTTGAGTGTTAGTGGAACATTATATTGACATTTTTCACCATTTCATTCATTGAATGGCCTCCTAACATCACTTTGGAAGTCTTTTACTTGATGGACTTATTTTTAACCCTTAAAAAATTTACAATACTCCATAATAAAATTTACTCAAGGATACCTTCTGCACTTATGACATTAAGTAATGTTAATTTTCTTCCACACTTGGCTTTTGTTATTATAATTTTCTCAAAATTCCATCCTTCTATTTTTTCCAAAAACACATGAGAACTCTAAGGGTTTCTAGTTTCCATTTTAATAATTAGAGTACATCGACCTATTTCATAATATTTAACAAAGTATCTTATAAAAAAATTATTTTAGGAACTCGGTCTAAATACACTAAAGAACCAGTCAATGGATCTTTCAGGAATGATGATAAAATAAGAATCATACATTTTCAACATTGTTAAATATACCTCATAGGTACTAATGGATTAATCATATTTATAATATTGTTCCATCAATTCCATTTCAACTTTCATGTGAATAATTTTGGTAAAATACTTATTGAAAAATACCTTCTTAAACTCTTCCCTTGATTTGTAGTCAATTTATTCCTAATTACTCATATTATTGATACGAGTCTACAATTGGTCAGCTTTACCATCCAAACAATACATGACAAAAATAAAATTCTCAAGGTTTGAGCATTTTATATTAGAGAATATATTTTCTATGTCACTGATCCAATTTAATGCATTAGTGGATCAGAAAAACCAATGAAGGAAGGTTCACATTACCACACAAAAAAACATAATATTGAGATGTCCATTCCTTTTTATATTTTGAAAGTTAGTATGATTCATGTTACCATTAATATATTGATCAATTTTTGTGAGTATAACAACAATATTTCACCTCTCGAATCCCATTTAATTTAGTTTCTCAAGAGTTTGGTTGTTTTATATCTCATCCTATACAATATTTACACAATTACTATGAGTGAAAACCCTTGACTTTAACTAAATAAGAACAGTTTGAGAAATAATAATCATAATGAGTAATCATGTAATCATGAAAAATAATTCAAAAGATGTCTAAATCATGATTCCTTATTTTAAATCTATGAAATTTTATGTTTATCCTAGGACATTCGTGGTCATCATATATTAAAATACTGTATATTTTATCATAAATAAAATATGAATTAACCTAATCATATCCCCATGGTGTGTTTATCCATGTGTGCAGTCATAGGCACACTCATCATGCACCAAATATGATTAAGTTATTATACATTCCAACCATTTTATAGTTTTTACCCTGAGGTGTATCTATGATATAGTCTCATCCACTATATAGTATCTAGATAGAGATTTACTTTCTTAGAGAACCCCAAAAACTATAATTTAACAAATATTTAGGATGTTATGCTATACTTCATCTTACCACTAGTGTTTTCAACAATGTTCTCTAACACTATTCTCCAAAAACCTAAACTATTCTCTAATACCAACTGAGGCTACATGATAATAACATATCTAAATATTACAATATTTTATATGAATATCCAATACATTTTTCAATATTACATATTTTTGGACTTTAATGGTTTACTATATTTGGATACTAGATACATAATCAACATATTTCCTAAATTATATTCAGCATCTATCACAAGGTTCTTCTCTCATAGTACCATTCAAAGAAATTTCCTACTTAATAAAGGGTTAGATAAAATGATCAATAACGGTTAGATCAACTATGTAGGAAATATAAGAAATATAATACGATTTTTTAGGGTAAAAATATGATATTTTAATTAATGATCATAAGTGAGCATAATGATAAGGGTATGAGAAAATTATCATAACATTAAAAAATCATACCCAATCATTCAGATTATATTCCATCATTTCATTTATCAAGGTTCACTCTCAAGACTATATCATAGGATAGAGTCCCTTACTTTACTGGTTTCACTCATAATTCTAGTCCTTGGTATCTGATGTGATACCCAAGTTTACACAATGCGTTAGATAGATATATAATTTTGGGCCCTCTTGACTCATAATAAAAACCAAAAAAAATTGTTATATACTGATATAATATATTTATAATGTAATCATATAATAACCCATGGAAATGAAATGGGATTCATTAAAATTACATGATTTCATCATAACATAACCCATAGAAACTAAATAGTTTTCAAAAAGGTTTCATCATTACTTAATTAACCCATTGGAAATAAACGGGTTCCATAGAATCATACTTTAATTCTTATCAGCATAACCCATACAAAGAAAAAATTTGTATGATATCATAAGATCATTTCTCTAATTAATAATAACAATCCATAAAGTATTTTTACAATGACCTAAATACATTTAAAACTTAATTAACAACTTTCTTTGAAAATATGAGGAAAATATACTTTTATTATGATTACATTTTAACTAAAAAAATACACAATATTAGGAAAATTATATTCATTTAAAATAACCATGGATACTTTTGAAGGATTATTCAAATTAAATAAAATCAATTATTTTGTTAAAATCCATTCATACCATACACATTAAAATGGAAAATTCTTTTCACACTTTTGTAAAGTAAAAAATGGCTTGTTTATAAAATGTTTTACTAAAAAAAATCCTTCTAAAAAATTGTAAATAGTGTAACTTATAATGATATTTACTTTTTAGAAGCATTTCAAATATAGGTATAAACTTCCATAAATTTTATTCAAATAGCATGAATATGGAAGACAAATTTTAATGGCCAATAATAAAATAAAGTTAACATTTCTTTAAAATCATTTTATCAATAATTTAAAGTAAAAAAGAGAGAAAAATGTACTAATGAAATTTTTTTAAAAATAAATAGAGTGGAAGGAAAAATATTGGGTTTTAAAGATAATAACTATATAATATTTCTTAATGGAATTTTATCTTAGACAATCGCAAAAGGAAATTATATTATAACATAAATCCTTACCTCAAGTCCCATCTTGCTTCATACACAATAAAATATCCAATGTAATAAATATATATTTAATATACATATATTATAGAACTATATTCACATATTAATTACTATGTATAATTCCTTTATAACTTCAAATTTTTTATTTATTATCAATTTCTTCATTAAAATGATCATTTAGGTGAAAACTGTTTTTTTTCATGAATGTTTCAATTCGATGGATCTGGTACATTCACTATAGTAATAGTTAAATCATATAAATAATCATAATCATGACATATATCTAATATTTATCAATCATATAAACTTTTAAAATTATTTATATAAAATGGTGACATAAAATAAATCACATCACTTCCTGGTGGTGGTTGTGCACATGTACACATGAGAGATGTTATTGTTTTCCAATGGATGGATAGGTAAGAATGTATATAGGATATTATAATAAAATAATTATAATTATTTCAAAAATATATTATTTAAAAATTAAATCAATCATAATAAATGATCATGAATGACAGTGATGGGAAACAAATAGTATCACTATATTGAGGTAGTAGTTTACACGTATCTAGGAGTGATACTTTCATTTTCCATTTGATGGAAATGAGGTAAAAACAGTTGTAACAAAATCATAATAACATCTCAATATATTTTTTATTTTTTATTCATCATGTTATGATGGATAAATTATATTTTGGTAATTATAAGAAGAAGAAAGAAATTTGAAAAAGATCGGTAAGAACATACACCTCTTCTTCGAGAGACCCTATTTCAATATCTTCTAAAGGACACTTGTATAGGTGTTTCAAGAAGATAATAACTTATAGTAAATGTATAGTGATATATATATGATATTTGTGTATTTTGTTCTTGAGATAATGGGATTTTTTAGTGTAAATAAGAGTTGAAAGGGGGTTTCTTTTTACTAGTGAGGGGTGTGGCACACTTGTAATTATAAGTAATTTTAAAATATAAAAAGTCACTATCATGGTAAAGTAAATCTAAATTTTCTAAAGTTAGGATATATTATGATATATAATAAAAATATTTTCAACCAATATGATTTATACTAGTATTATGTCATTTAACTCCTATCTTCTTTGTTTAACCCCTCGTTATCCTATTTTAACATTTACTGTAGTAATGAATTTTTCCTCAGTTACTATTCACAATGAATGAAAATAAAGTTGAAAATATTATATAATATTAATTATTATTATTGTTATTATAAATATAGAACCCATTTATCTAATTTAATTTTCTATAATTTTTATTAATTTATTTTGAAATAAGTGCACAAAATGAAATAAAACCATTTTAAAAAAAGTTATTTTTAGCATAAAACCGACTTTTCCTTAATTACATACAATGTAAAAACAATTAGATGAATGATAAAATATTTTATTGAATATATTATCTAAAAATTTATTGTAAATAATTCATAAATATATATATATATATATTAAATTTATTAAGATAAAAATACATTATTCTCATAAAAATAGTTTTTTAGGAAAACATCACTTTTTTCATCAAAATGATTTTATTTAAATTTACATCCAATTGAAAAAATAATTATTTTTTTATACATATGTAAATAATATTTTTTCATAATTTAGATGGACATGTTCATACCCACTAATCCAACATATATATGATAATTATCATGTTCAATTATAATAATTCAATAGTAAATCCCAATCCATTTAAACTTAGTGTTTCATATAAAGTAAGATATCAAATAAATAAAATTTATTTAAAGATAAATGTATCAAAAAATCATAGGATTTTATAGTGACTCTCTACTATATAAATATAGAAATATACCTTATGAGGAGTATGCAAACCATGTCAAGGTGATGAGTGCTATGTCGCAAAGTTGACATAGCATCATTTTCAGTGGCATGAAACCATACAGTGGATAAGTAGTATGATTACCTCCAATATGAATGATTTAATAGTATTATTAAACTATAGAAAATAATATTTACTACCCCTAATTATTTACACATCAGAGGGTGGGGTGAATATGAAGCATTGTACTTTACCCCAGTCAAGGACAACTAGAGTCTAGTAATAAAAGAATGGTTCAATGGCATCGACTCGACCCAGGTTTTTGGATAGGGATATATATATTCTAGATAGTATGACATTTTGGATATTTATATATGTAAATACTAGACATGTAATGATTAGGGGGAGAAATACATTAATAGGATCTTACATGAAATTACTAACAAGGACAAACAGTCCTCCGTTATGAGGAAAAAACATACAATAATTGGGAAACCCTTGATGTTAAACAACTCTTTCTATAAAGAGACAAAATCCATATCATGAATAGTTAGAGAATTATAATGTTAATAAGGGGGAGGGGCTCTTGCATCGGTGCTCGACACTCTAGAAGGATTCCTTAGGTGGTGATGGTCGCAATTCTGGTCCCTCCCCTACCAAAGGGGGAGGGACACCTTCCGTCCGCATCTTCCTGGACTTCCTTTTACCATTTTTCTAACCCGGACTACTTTTCTACCTTCCCATCCATTGATATTTTCCCTAATTTTCCGAAACATCATGGATGATTTTCTAATCTCTCTCTATCTACTTTGGAATTCAACGCAGCTTTGGCATGCTTTCAACTGACCTCGGTGGCTCGTTTCAAGCATCGTCGTCCTTCGGTAAATGACTTCGATAGGTTCGTTTTCTCTACCTGAGGTTTAAAATATAGAGCGTTCATATATATTCTTGAAAAGTGTCACATTATGGTTCTTTTTTTGTCGGATTGAGACTTAATTCCTGCAAGGTCCATAGATCCTCGTGTTTTCAACAGATCTCTCTTCTATATTTCCCGTTGTTCCTATGACTTCTACATGAATCGTGATGCTCCGTGGATAGCTATCTGGGTTAGTTCTACCAAACTCCCCCTTCCCTTCCAAAATCCTGAAATCATTCGTATGCTTGGAAACATGGTTGGACACTACTTTTTTTCGGATAGCAGAACCAAGTTAGTCTGTCATCCCATCTCTCCATGCATATGTGTTGAGGTTGATGTTTTTAAACGTCCAATCGAATTCCTTTGGATCACAGTTGGGGAGGATTTCTGGTGCAAAAAACTTATGATTTTCAAATCCTGGACTGACTTCTTCTCTTCATGTCACCATTTGGGGCACTGATCCACTGTATATCGATGTGGTTGTTGCTTCACTCGGGGACATCGAAGGATGTTCCTCAGTATGGGAATTTATCTTCAGTGGATATCGCTATTGAAACCTTAGGTGTCATGGACCCAGTGATGGTCCGTCATCCCCCAACAGCAAAGGTATATGACAACTTGGAGGTCCTAGAAATTCTTGATTTATTGAACCGTGACTTGGGTGTCAACTAACAAGATAGACAGGTTCTGGAAGAGGATCATCATATTCTTCCTCAGTTTTCTCCTATGTTAATTCTGGAAGGTAGTTCACAGGAAGACTCTTTCTCTTTAAGAGTGGACTGACTCTTGCATGGTCCTACTACAGTGACTCCTAGTGTAGTAAATAGATCTATGCCTAAGGACTCAGGGCCGAGGGTCATGGATGTCTTATCACACTTGAGAAATGATTTGGGTATCACCCCTTGCAGCAAGGAAGGTTGGGGGAGGCAGTGTAGGAGGGTGGAGTGGAAAGGTAGGCTTCCTTATATATGGATGTGATGATTCATCTTGTTTCCGCGAGATCTATCGACAAAGATGCAATGCACCTGCATGTCTGTGATGACCAAGTTCCTGATGTCCCTCAAGGTCGGGGATGGAAAGACACTAAAAAGAAACCTAAATTCATCGGTCATGGATACGAGTAGCCCACAGGTCCATAAATTTTAGTACAAGTCTCGCAAGCATGACCTTCCTATGCTGACATGGTTAAGTCAGGAGGCAAGGTTATTCATTCTCAAAATCAGTTTTTAGTGCTGGGAGTTGAAGAAGGACACTGGTATGAGTAAGGGAATGATGTGGTGGCTTCCCATGATATAAACCCCACCAAGAGTTTGGAGGCTCCCAATGAGGATAGGGATTCTGATTCAGACTTGCCTGCTGAGTCCAATGAGGTGGACATTCCAGAGGAATATATCAGAGCCTCTTCAAGGAAGGGGAAAAACACCCTAATTTATCTAGAAGGATTTATCCAGAACTCTCAGAGGCCTTGTAGGAAGAAGGATTACTTTTTATTTCCAATACCCCTATTACTTGATCATCAAGCAAAGTAAAGCTACCTATGAAGGTTTCCAAGAAGCCGCATGATGCTAAAGAGGTTTCTGAATCTAATTCCCCCCAGTTAGGTAAGGAATTGATTGAATTTGATTGGTGAGAAAGTATCATCAATAGTAATGAAGATTTTTATGACAAGGGCCTTCAAGTCATCACTACACAATAAAAATTTTACAAGTTGGTAGGGAAGAGTATTCAGGTTAGTCTCTCCAAGGAGCAAGGTGACTGGATCCAAAAACATCTTGGCATACTAGCATGTAGATTCTACTAAAAGAATATTTCTATGGAAGATCTCATCTAGAATTGGGACAAGATAGCATACAAAATTGAGATCTTTCTCAATGCTGATCTGGACGATAAGGCTTCACATATGCAATGGAGTCTCCTCAGAGGTAATCTTTCTAAAAGGCTTAAATTACAATTCAGTGATTCTGTTATTTCTTATCAGGTTGGGTGATGTCCTTTTATATCTTGACTGGTTCCCCACTTTTACTTAAAAGTGTTTTCTTCACAATAAAAATAGAAGTTCATATAATAAGGGTAAAATATTAATTAACTCAATATTATTATTGGAGTGACCCCATCCCATAGGGTTATGAGAATTTCTACCACCACCACCACTCCTTGGATGATCAATGCTATAATGGATCCATGATGTGGTGGCGGTAGAACATTTGCAACCCAATCCCAAATGGTATGTATAATTATTACCGCCTCATCTTCCAAGGAAATAAGTTTTATCCATATTAGGGTTTTGTATTCAAGAATCACCCTTATAGTTCCTCCCACTACATGATTGATCTCCCTCATTAGGAACATTCATAGTAAAAACCATTGGAGACTCTCTTCCAGTCACCATCTATTGAGGTGGGAAATGAGATCTTCACCGCATCCATAAACAAAAACAATTTTCCAAGAAGTGAGATATTAAGGAGGTTTCTAGTACATCCCTTAGAATATATTCGAAAGGAAATAAGTTTCTATACTACTCCAATGCTGATGAGGGTATGATCCTTAATGCTTCCTTCAAGTCATTATATTTCCTTGGAATAAACATTATAGATTACCCTAAACATGACCCTAGTTAATTATAATGTATTTAAGAGACAAACAATCAATATATATGACACCAAAATAGTTTATTAGGTTGTGAATACATGATATCAGAGGAGGAATCATAATCTGATAGATGTTTATAATATAGAACCACTACTTTCTCAGTGAGCCTCATCTAAATAAAAATGGAAAGGCCTGGAAATATCTCACCCACCACCCAATGAATATATGAATCTCTCTATGGAAGAGAATTTGGTGAAATTTGAAATATATATAGATGAATTAAAGAGACCCATAAATAAATTACACAAATAAAATATTCCCACAGGGTAAGTATTCTAAAAAGAGTCCCATGTCTCTCCTCTAATGTATATCTAATATAAAAAGAGTTATTGGGATAATAAGAGTGATGTCCAAATATCTAACTGACTCCGGGTCTTGAAAACCAGTTCATATAAACCTAGTAACTAGAGATTATAAATACTTTCCTCTGTAGTGTAGAAAACTCCTCTATTTTAGGAAATCCACCACTATAAAACTCTAACTATATATTTACTACAAATATAGGAAATCCAAATATATTAAGCATATCCCATTACTTCTACTCGAGAATCTACCTAGACAGTAGAACTACTAAAACTACTTGACTCTATCTAATCCCTTGCTACTCATATGGAATCTATGGATGGGTGAAATACACCAATATAACAAAAGGGAAAGATATATGTTGAATGTGACTCCACCACTACCCATATTTGGGAATACTGTATTTCAAAACTTTACTGACACATCAGACTAAAAAAAATTACGTACATTCAGTTCGGATGTGATCCCATCATAGGAACACTCTAACAAGAATAACTATTAAAGCTCAAATTCTTTGTACAGACAATAAAGGGGATAAAATTTTTCTTGTACGAAAACAAACCAAATGGGTATTCTATAATCTAGGAATTCCTCTCTATTTTTTTATATCAATTAAGTTATATGTTGATAATGGCGAAAATCCTTGAACAGTCTAATTTTATGTAGGACCAAAATAGAGGGTATTATATTTCATCACTATATGTAAGGGATTTACGTACTCCCTGAACATGTAACTTCCTAAAGAGAAGCTATATGAGATCTATATATAAAATCACTGAAATGAGGTACAAAAATTGTTAGTTATAATAAAATATCCTCATTGTTTCTATGTTTTAATGAAAACTACATTTCATCAAGATGATGTTATTTTAATCTCTGTGTCCATGCCCCGATTGATATCGGTATCTCAAGGTAATAATCCTTGTATAGTTGAGGCTATAACTATCATGATCAAGATATATCCAACAAAAATTCCATATCATATTACCGCTCAATATTAACTAGTTTGAACTCCTAAATGATAATAAAAATTTAAGTATCCTCATTAATATGGGAAGTTGGATTAAACTCTGATAAAGTTCAAGGACCTAAGTAATAAAAGATCATATTTTCAAAGATAGCGGGTTTTGAATTATTTCATTAACTAAAAGGAAAAAAACCTACTCAAATTTATGGAGGCTAGAAAACACATTGAATTCGGTCTAAAATATAAAAAAATTAGAATTTATTTGTCTTCTAGTACATAATCTAGAAGACAGATGAATTTGGATAGGTCATCTTTGGTAAACCCTGGGAACATGTTACTCAAATTTTAACCACTCCACCAAGAGAATAAGGGAAATTATACAAAGTTCCTAGATAGGGTCTGTACTATTTTGATGAATGGTTTATTGTAAAATTAGTAATCCATGCATGTGTCATAACCAGGGATCAACTAAACCAATCAATTTGGATCCTCTCTCTCTCTATGAAGTATGATTTAAAATATTAATTTTCATCGTATTCATAATGCCAACATAGTCATCGTCAATTAAATAGATAACATGATAAATAATCATTATTAGTACCCATTCCAGTCCCAAAATATTTATAATTTCTACACCCATTATTAATGATAGTAAATTTTCACATCAAACAAGTCTATTATAATAACCCCAATTACTTGGATTCTCATCAATTTAGGAGTTAGAATATGGATTGATCCTTATCATCCACTTTTAATACCCACTCACTAACAAAGATGGGGAATTTTACAATCCTAAATTCTCAATAAATAACCATAGATCTGGTCATAGACTTCAAGGGAATAAATAAATATAATTTTAAATAAACCCTGAAATTATCATACAATTTATGGTAGAGGATGTATATGAAAAAAAAATATTACAGAATGAAAATTAACAAGCTCAGCGTGAGCATCAATTTTATCATGAATCCTATAATTTATAGTTGCAAGTAGTTATACTAGAATGATGAAAAATTGGAATTTTTTTATCTGGTCAACATAGAAATGTGAGTAGTCATGTTAAACCTAGTCCACATATCATATAAAACACCCCGAATTATAGTTAAGGGAAGGATCTAGTTTTACAAACAGTGATGAACTCTAAGCCTCGATTCAAGGAGTAGCACCTAGACAAGAATCACATACCCTTGACCCATAAATATGACATCTTAAAGTAGCTCACCATTGTTTCATCCATGCTATAATTCCTAGACACCCTATATCTCTCCCCAAAACGGAAGGGATCCCGCATGAAGGCCCTCTTAAAACCTCAATATTTCAAAGATGGATTCACTACATCTAAGACAAATCACATATATACAAGATCTTCCAAATTTTATATAATTATTTATTTCATGAAAATAGACCTAAAAGCTTCAGTACATGGACATATTATATAGTTTTATATTTCATGAATTCATGAAAACATTTACATACATCATTACGTAGATAAAAATGTCTATATGAAAATACTCATACCAATCTGGTCCTTCCATCGCTTGGGTTATAGTATATCCAACATGACTACTTATAATAACACCATACAAGGGTATGAAAAGTATATTATTGTAAGAGTACATAGATTAGTAAAATTGGGAGGGGAAAATTTTAGATTAAAAAACTAAAACTAAAAAATACTTACAAACTTATTTATTATAAAATATTAGAAAATCACATCATATTATTCTTGAATTTTTTATATCAGTCAGATATTTCATATGATTTTTCAACGTTTTGAAAAGTTTATAGTAAGTAAAAATTTTTATATAGGTTTCACAGTGGAAATGAAATTATATAAAAACAAGTAATGTGAAACATTATAAAACAACTAATAAGTACTAACATAAGATTTATAAAAATGATCCGCATTTTAAACTTTAGCATTAATGAATTCTTTAACCTTTAATTTAGGTATTTATAGTTTTAACCAAACTATAAATGTCTGGAATCCTTAAGTAAGGAATCCCTTGATACTCTAATTCGAAGAACACTATTTTCCATATATATAGGAACCCTTGACCAACATGATTAGATAAAATTCCTCCTTTTTATCCCCAAAATACCTCTATCAATCCTGATCAGATACAATGATTAAAAATAAAAAATGTTTTATGGTATTTAAAATCCTCATATGGATACCTTAAAAAAGAGAACTCTTCAAATATTACAAAAAAAAATAGTAACATTTTTTACAAAATAATATAGTAAAATTCATATATATTGATTTGTAAAATAATTTGTATATTCCTCCATAAATTCTCCTTTATTTATATGAAAAATCCCAATGATCATATTCTATGATTCTCATAGTTGGATGAAATTGTTTCCGATGAACTATCCAATCACATGGAATTTTCTGTACATACATCATCTGATGATTGTATTGGTAGAATCATCACAATGCTTGTAAAATGTGATGTCTAGTATAATGGTCATATTTTTTCCAATAGGATATAATTTTCTTGTCTAGTAAAATCAAAATCATCATCCAATAGTTTTAAAAAAGGTTTTCTCATAGATTATTTCAACCTTCATCTGGTAAATGTATATCTAGTTAATACAATAAAACTTCATTCGGTGAGACTTAGTTATAATTTGTTAGATAGAAATAATAAAATAATTTATTTCATGCAATAAGAAATCATCTTCTAATGTATAAAGTACATGTCTATCCAATTAAAAAGTGCATTTATATCCATTTATAATGTTCCATCCAAAATGGTTCATTTAGTGAAATGTTTGCAATGTTTCATATGATGAATAAGGTTTTTTATAGTTTGTAAAAGATATGTTTTCTACATAAATATTCTAAAAACATGGGATGTGTAATGTCAGTAAAAAATATTTTTCTAAGAAAGTGATTTTTTGATTTTCAAAATAATGGTTAGAAAGTATTGAATATAGAGCCTTCAACTCAAATATATCCACCTTTTTGAAAAGCACAAAAAAAACCCTTAAACAGAAAATAAAATTTTATAAATAAATTAAAAAAATACATTTAATATTACATACACATTTAAGAACTTATTTTTTATTTTACCCTCTTTAAAACATTTCTCCCCTTATATTTCTTTTCTCCCATTATCTTTAATTATCCCCCTTTATTTAACAGTGTTTTTCTGAAAGATTTGTTAGAAAACTGGGTTTTTCTAACTTTACTAAGGAAGTTAATTTTCTCTAGTAAATTAATTTACTTACCTATTGTGTTAAAAACGAGGTAGAAACTACACCAGGAATGTTAGAGAGAAATAATTATATGAATTAATTTATTATAAATGAACATTTATTCAAAATAATATAAAGAAAATTCATCTAAAAATTGGTAAAAGTTCATTCAAAATAATTTGGATAAACATTCTATATAATATTCACTCTAAATTAGTTTGATTAAAAGAATTCTTGAGGTCAAGAAAAAATTAAAATCATTATATCTTTTATAATTTCTTCAGGATAACATTCAACTTCTTGAAATCATCTTGGAACTTCTCTTACTCTATGATGGAAGACTCTATCTATTAAATCATATCTTCACTCAATTGGATATTTCTACTCTCTTGAATTGGTTTTAGAACTTATTTTTCAAGAAATATAACATTTATATCTCAGATATAAACTTCAACACTCCTTCTTCCATAGATAGAGTTGTCCTCTTCTTCTCTAGGGTTTATTCTTCTTGAATCATTGAAATATTATTTTTACTATCTATAACACTTTTATTTTCTTTGAAATAAAAATAATTGCCTATAAAATTCATAATTAAAATTAAAGTGGAATTATTAATCCTTCTTATTTATTATCATAAAACAAGATGCCTCCATGCTTCTATTTTATCCATCTGATGACTTGTTTTAGTATTCTAATTTTGACCAATGAACTATTAATGAAATATTTAAAACTATCTTCATTCTGAACAACTATCTTTTCAATTTTATTGAAGGAATTATAATTTTGCAAAGAATAAATTCTTTATTGACTATATTTAAAATTATTTTCAATATTCAAAATGTATTAAAGTTCATCTTGGATGTTAGATAGAACCTAATTGAAATATGTACCCTAATTTTTAACCTTTCATAAAAATAAGAAAGGGTCTAACGTGTAGAATCTGATGAAAAATCAGTAATGACCAAATTCGAGGTCCATGATGTTTTAGCCTTTTATTTTATTTTATCTTTTTCATAATTAGAAACTTAGAAAATATCAACTTTTTCATCAAAATCATGTTTTTATAAATCCTATATATGAAAACATTGATATTATTCTTTTTATTTCAAACATTTTTCTCTCTCTAATTCATGAAAAATTCATCATTCTAATATTTAGAAGTTTAATTAGTAAAGGATTCGGGAAAAATTTATTCTTCTTCATCCACCATTCATCTATATATCTAGATAGTTTTTAATCACTTTTCAATGGTGATTTTCCAGACTTTTTTCAGAACATTCATAAGTTATTATTCTTAAACATGTTTTGAAAAAGATTTTTCTACTATAACTTATTTTTAAGTGTATTTTTTAATAGATGGAGGAACTATAGAACTTCAAAATAGTTTTTGTTCTAGAGTAATTGATTAAGGTGCTATTGAATGAACAATATAAAATGGAGAAAATGATAAATGAGGTTATTCTTGGGTTGTTATTTGAACATTTTCAAAATCATGTTCCACTCCTATTATAAAACTTTTTTCAAACATTTGTTTTTTATACCTTTTTTTCAATCTCTTTTTTTTCTCCTATTCTCTTATATTTTTTGGAGATTGTCCTTTTAAGGCTAAATCATCTTCCTTATCATTTTAAAAATAAGGATCTCATAGTTATTTCTATTCCCTTAACTTAATATGTTATTTTAATACCTCACATGAAATTATTTTCACATTATTTTCCATATTTAGAGGAGAAGTTATAACTTTACTCTTTTCTGTAAAATTTTGTACTATAACTATGGATAGAAATTTGTTATATTTATCTAGAAACTTCTCCAACTCAGGATCATACACAAGATTAATCATACTTATTTTTTATTCTCCAATAAAATTTTCTTTCTTTATCATAGTTGTTTCATTATTCTTAGTATTTTTAACATTTATATTGTCCACCAATATTTTTTTATAAATCAATGAATAAAATATTCTACAACTTATTTGTTCACTTTATCACAAATTATACTAATAGAAACACAAAAATCACTAGATTGAACTTTCTCATATTGAATATATAATCTAAAACATAGATCTCTTGTACCTTCTATGTATCTTTATCCCTATTCCAAGTGATAAGACAGACATGTATCCATAATAAAACTACCATTTTTTAGGAAAGATGATAAAAATTTCAAAATTTATCATATGAGGAAAAAAGTGAAGTTTTTAACTTCAAAATCTCAAAATATTATAATATCTCTAGAAGCTTAGGAGTTATGATATTTGATTCACCTTCTCAAGGAACATAAATAATATCTTATACTCACTAAATAATAATCTTATAATAATGTTTAAATATATAGAAATTTATCATTTTTATGACCTTTTATCTACTAAACAATATAGAAGAATAAAAATCACTTACTAAAGTTGGATAATGAAGATTAGATATTCCTTTTGTATTATAATATATTCCCAACCTTGGAAGATAAAAAAATAATTTAAGATAATATGTATTAAAAACCAAGACTTTTATATAAAACTTTATTTCAAAAATTCTATACTCAAAAAATCTTTAAAGTTTCGGTATTTGTTAAATTAAATGAGAATTATGAATAGAAAAATGTCACACTATTGAATGGAGGATAATTTGGTTGGAGAGAACTAGTTTAAGAATAAATAAGTGAAGAGGATGTTGTGACAAACACTCCAATCACTACTAGGAAGTTGGGTTTTCCCAACGCTTATTTGCCAACGATTCTGTTGAACCATTTGTATAGGGGTATAAAACTAGTATTTCCCAACGGTTTGAAGAAACCATTGGGAAATCTAAAAAATTTTCTCCCTTTACCAACAGTTTTACAAAACCGTTGGTAAAGACCATGACTTAGGAAGGCTTTCCCAATAGTTTTAACAAACTGTTGGGAATGTTTTCCCCTAAAATCCCAGCAAACCTAAGATCCCATCCACGCGATTGAACTACTAAAGTTGAGACCTAAGATCTCTCTCGCTTGGAAAATCATTCCACCAGATCCATACTCAATCACAAAGTTGTTTTGTTCTACACTTAAAATATGTAAGTAGTACGTTATGTTTAATGTTTTGCATCTAATTTTTTTCTTTTCTATTTTGATTTGGCTTAAACCTAAGGTTCGTGCAGTACGGTATACCCAAATATTTCAATTTGATTTGTTATTTGTTTTCTGTTTTTGTTCCGGTGTCATGTGTGAATCAATTTTTTTGTTCTGTTTTTGTTTTTTATTTTTGTTCTTGTGGGAGGTGCTGGGGGTGTAGTAGGTGGGGGGAGGGGGTGTGATGGTGGGGTGTTTAGGTGGGGGGAGGGGGTGTGCTGGTGGGGTGTTGAGGTGGGGGGTTGTACAGGTGGGGGTGGGGGTGGGTTGTGCAGGCGGGGGTGGAGGGAGGGGTGGGTTGTGCAGGTGGGGTTGCAAGTGGAGGGGGGTTGTTGTGCAAGTGGGTGGGGGGAGGGGAGTGTGCATGTTGGGGGGTGGGCTGGGCAGGTCAGAGTCTTGGGGGGTGAGGTTGGGGTTGTACAGGTGTGGGTGGGGGTGGGTTGTGAAGGTGGGGGTGGGGGAGGGGGGGTTGTTCAAGTGGGGGTGAAAGTGGAGGGGGTTGATGTGCAAGTAGGTGGTGGGAGGGGAGTGTGCGGGTTGGGGGGTGGGCTAGGCAGGTGGGAGTCTGTTGGGGGTGATGTGGGGGTGGGGTGTACAGGTGGTGGGGGGGGGCTGTGCAGATGGGGGTGGGGGGAGGGGAGTGTGTAGGTTGGGTGTGGGCTGGGTAGGTGGGAGTATGTTGGGGGTGAGGTGGGGGTGTACAGGTGAGGGTGGGGGTGGGGTGGGGGGAGGGGGTTGTGCAGGTGGGGGGTGCAGGTGGGGGGTGCAGTGGGTGGATGGGAGGGGGTTGTGCACGTGGGGGGTGGGGGAGGGGGGTTGTGCAAGTGGGGGTGCAGGTGGGGGGGGGGGGGGTTGTGCAGTCGGTGGATGGTAGGGGGTTGTGCAGGGGGAGTCTGTTGGGGGTGAGGTGGGGAGGGGGGGGGTTTGTGCAGGTGGGAAGTCATCACTTCCATAGTTCACCAATAAGCACGGGGAATTCATCACTTCTAGAGATTTGGATAGTTTTGAGGCCTCTTTGGTTTTGGTTCTTGTCTAGTCATCTTGACGAGTAAGGTATCACATGATCTAAAAGTGACATCAACTATATAGGATGAATTCCTTCTCCCACAACACATTTTTCTAGAAATAATATATCCTTAAAAGGTTGTGGGAGACTTTTAGAATCCAATGCGCCAACATTTTCTCAATTTCCAACTTGATACCATCATGTTATCAGGTCACTAATCCTACCAAATTGTATTTTCACTAAAAAATTCTCTTCTAATCCTTAACACCCATCTTTTGTTTTTCATAACATGAATTAAAACCCAATTAAATCTCATAGCTCTTAGTCACACCCCTGTGGATAGCTCGCTCTCCCCCTTGGACACCCCCTACCCCTGGACAGCCCTACCACCCTCGTGGATAGTCCGCCCACCCCTTGGACACCTTGTACCCCCTGGACAACCCCGCCACCCCCGTGGAAAGCCTTCCCACCCCCTGGACACCCCCTAATCCCTGGACAGCCCCCCAACCCCGTGGATAGCCCACCCACCCCCTGGACACCCCGCCCCCTGGACAACCCCAACCCCTGGACACCTTGTAACCCCTGGAAAGACCCCCCCCCCCCCACCCCTACCCCTGTGGATAGCCCGCCCACCCCCTGGACACCCCCTCCCCCCTAGACAGCCCTGCCACCCTCGTGGACAGCCCGCCCACCCCCTGGACAACCTTTACCCCCTGTACAACCCTACCGCCCCCGTGGATAGCCTTCCCCCGATTACACAGAAGCAAATAACTCTGCATTTCCCCTGATTTCCAGAAGCCCCCACGCAGGTGAACCCTAACCTGAGGTATTCCATCTGATTGGCTGCAACTCCCCCATCCAGGTTAGACTCCTTCAACCTCTTCCCAAATACAGACATAGAATCCCTCATTTAGGTAATTGACATGGTTGGGGTAGTGGGGTAGGTGGTTTTCCTTTTTTTAGTGGGGATATATGGTACTTTCTGTGGAATTTAGTTTGGGTGTTATGAAATGTACTAACTTTTCAAAATATTTCCATTTTTTAGAATCAATAACTTATTTAAAAAAACTCTCTTTACACATTCTCCATATTTCCTGAAAAGCCTTCACTTTTTAATATCTTGAACAATGTTTTATCAGGTCTATGGTGTCCTCTTCGTATGTGATAAATGAAAAAATTACAAAACACATCTCACCTCAAGTCTAGGCACACATAACTGAATTAATTAGTATATCTTAACATTGTTTTAAGAGTTCACTAAATCAACTAGAAACTCCTTCCTTTATCATTTACTTAAATATATTTTCTATTAAAGTTCAATCCTATTGAAATGTTTATGAAAAAATGTGTTGGGAAAAAATCCCTCAAGGTAACATTGCAGTATTTTTGGGTTGATTGTGTTTGTGACAAAGCAAGTTTCCATGGAGAATTGTCGAGTTCCCGAGAAGTTGTTGACAATCCATGTTGACAAAGAACGATGACAAAGGAATGGACGATCTGGAGGCGGTACAAAAGAGCAGTACAAGGTGACGCCGTTTCCCAGTGTTTGCCAAATTTTTGGGGTCCAAAATTTGGAGTTTGGTGAGCATCGCGAAAATAGGATTTCCATAAAGATCATATTTTTATATGGAAAAGGCATGAGTTTAGAGAAGATGGGAAAAGGCATGAGTTTAGAGAAGATGGGATGCATGGATTGGATTTCGCGAAGACCAGAAAAATGGAGGTAGTGATGCTTCGCGATTACGTCAAAGCTTCGCGAACGGCAGAGTTGAAGCGCATTGCGGCGATGAAGGGCTTCACAAGGGAGCTTCGCGGCGAAGGCACGAAGTAATGTTGATGGTAATGCTCCGCGATTACGACGAGCTCCGCGATGGGAAAATTGTCGCGGTGCTTCGCGATTTAGACATAATTCCAGTGGAAACTTCGGAGCTTCACGATTTGAGATGACGTGGCGTTGACTTCGTGCGGAAAGTTTGAGGGTCGGTGGAATCACCTATAAATAGAGGCTGACCCCCTCGAGAGAAGTAGAGAGAATTTTCAGAGAAAATCATTTGCTCTCGGTTCGTGAAGGTAGTTCGCGTAGCATGCGTGCTTCGCGAAAGAAGAGATTCGCGGCGGCTATTGTAGATCCGCGAATGTTCCGAGCTCTGCGTTGGATCAGTGAGCTTCGCAAGGGAAGTTTCTCTACAACGACTTGAGCTTCGTGGTATTACTTCACAGTTGTGCTTCGCGGTTGTGCTTCGCGAAAAGGAAGGAGCTTTGTGAAGGATTATTTGAGCTTCGTGAAATTGGGAGCCTCGCAAAGTAGGGTGCTTTGCGAAGGTGTTTCCAAAGTGAATTGCCCAGTGGTTAAGAGGCAAAGAGGTATTCATCAGTGGATGAAAGTTGGACTTTAATAGATCATCCATTAACAGTTAAGGATGCATGTATTCATGCAAATGAAGAGACCTACAGGTCTATAAACTATGAGTGGATCCTTTCCGAAGCAGTGAGAAAAGTAAGAGGAAGAAGGTGATCCTCTCCACCGGCAGTGAGCCATAGAGAGAGAAACAAGGAGTGACCCTTGGGAAAGCAGTGATATGACCCTAAACATTGTAAAGGCAGTGATCCTGGGCATAGAAGTTATCTAGCCCGAACTTTGTATCAACATCTTGTGAAGATTAGTGGAATTTGGTACAACCGGAAACTTGTCAGCGTATGCTCCTTGGATGTAGCCCAGTGAGGGTGAACCAAGTAAAAATCTCTGCATCTGCCTACTTATTTGCCTGCATTTCATTTAAAGCATCATCATCAGATAAAGAATAAAGTAAGTGATCATAATATACACACAAGTTCAAACAAAGTGACCCTTGTAACAAAGAGGTCAAGATCCAGTGGGGCAGGAATAATTTTGAAAAATAATATCCATACCCTAATTCACCCCCCTCTCAGGGTATATAGGCCCCTATTGGTCCTAACAATTGGTATCAGAGGGCTGGTTGCTTTTATCAGATTTTTTTTCTCCGACTTGGTGTAGTCGATCTGTGTGTTTTAAGAATCAGTCTCCTCTTATCTTGGTGAGCCATGGAAAAGGGAAAAACATCAAATAAGAATCAGAAGTCAGGTGGTATTTCTCAGTGTGGAAGTGTGTATGTAAAAGGTGTGATTTAGTTAAAAGAATCAAACAGCTTACTGAAAGACGGCCTGGATGAATCTGACAGGGAAAAGATTGATTCACTCAATCATGATGTAATAATGAGTGAAGTACTCAAACATCAAAGTGATACTGAAACAACTGATGATGAAGAAGTTTCAAGAAGGGGGCCAGTAGTAGATGTTGTCAACGTGACAAAGATATTGGACCGAAAGTTGGATGAAAAATTCAAATATAAATATATTTGGATCAAAGTATTGCAGATTGAGGTCAATAAGCTAAGAGGCTTAAATAAAAGGATTATTGATGTGGTTATTGACCTATAGAAGAAGAATGATTCTCAAGGTGATAAACCACAAGAAATGGCTAGAATGAAAGGAAAAAAAAGGCTGGTGGTTGTGAAGAAAATCAAAATTCTAATGAAGTTCAAAATATGAATGCCAGAATTGATGATCTAGCTACACAGCTGTCTGAGCTAGTTCAGAAGAATCAAATGCTACAACAAGAGAATGTATGTTGTTCAGATTATTTTGAAGAAGAAAAATTGAAAGTGAAGGAGAAATGTGACATGGTGGAAAATCTCACACAGGAACTAGAAGATGAGATGAATAGAGGAAAGAATATCAGAAGAGAACTCAATGCCCAAATTGAATCAAGGGATATGAAGATTCAAAAGTTGGAAGAAGAGCTAGAATCAGTGAAGAAGGAAGTGGAGAAATCCAATTCTAAAGGAAATCCCAAAATTAAGGATGCCTTACACTTGATATTTGATTATCCTTCGACAGGTGATGACGAAATGAAAAGAAAATTTGTTATTTCTGAAAAGAGGCACGAACAAATTTTCTCAGCTCAAAGACCATACAGTCTGGGAACAACTGGTATTGGATTTGATGAATCCCCTCCCGTGCAAGATAGAAAGAGAGCTGTGAACAATTCCAGATGTGAAAGAAATCCTATAGGTGCTGTATATAGGCCTAAGAGGACAGTTACAAAAAGTAGTGATGACATGTGCTATTTCTGCGGGATTCACGACCACAAATCAAGCTTCTGTTTAGAGGCTCATGAATACATATCAGGCTATGAAAATAGAAAGTTTTTTGAATATGAGAATAAGAAGAAGCGTCCTGAGAAATCAGAGAGTAGAATCTCTCAAAGGAAAGCATTCATAAAATGATATTACTGTGGAAGAATGGGACACACCATGAATATGTGTTAGGAAGATCAGAAGATGAATGTAAGAGTAATAACTGTAGCTACATCAACATCTCAACATAGAAATGATGAAATGAGGTATGTCTTTTATGGAAGATGTTTTATATGTTCTGATCATGGGCATTTTTTCAGACAGTGTAGCAAGAAGAAAGCAGGGAAGGAAAAGGAACCTAGGAAGATACTTTCGAATCCAGTGATGCATAATGAAAAATTATACACTGGAAGACAAAGTGGTAAGGTGAAGAATAGGCTTAGAGTCTCAAGGGAATCACATGGAGATGAATGAAAGGTGTATCTGTCACCTCCTCTGTCACACTCACAACCGCCCTCTAAGAAAGAACATGAACATATATCGAATAAAAAGGGAGGAAACACAATAATTGTGAGTAAGGAGAATGTACGTTCAGTGGAGGACCCACCACCAATGAAAAATAGGGTTGTGACTCATAAATCTGATAAAATTCAGATAAATAAATAATTCGTTGAAAAATTCACAAGTCATGTGCCACGGAGAGGACTGGAAGAAAAAGGAAAATCCCTGCAATGGTGGAAGAAGCAAGGAAAGATGACATGCAAGGAGATTCCTGCTTAGAGAAATAATCTAGGAAAATGGAATTTTGGAAGAACCTAAAAGAACGAAATGTGTACTAGTGGGTCTATACCCCAAGTGATGAGAAAGTTCGGGCCTATAGAATCTACATATCATAAAAAGGCTCAGCATGTGGGTAATGAATACTTAGTCATATGGCCAGAGCAGTTGAAGTTGTCCAGGAAGCTGGAGGAAGCAAGAAATGAGTGTGATGCACTCCAAGAAAGAATTAAAGGGTTGACCCATCAGGATCAACCAATACCCTCGTCTTGAGGATTCAAGAAACTCCCCTCTCCCTATGTATATAAATGCTATTAACTGATGATTCATGTGTTTCAGGTTTTAGGGAGATACGATCCAAGGGGAAGTGGAATCTAAAGATGCAAAGTAGAGATGTGATATGCTTCAGTGTTTTGATTGACTCAAATCAGGTATCAAAGTTGATGATGAAAGGGCGCAACAGAGCACAACAGGAAGTGATTGTGTTATTGACTTTGTCTCTTGTTTCCTACACCGAGTGCCAACTCAGTGGGCTTAGAGATTTTGTTAATGGCTCAATTCCAATTAGAATATGAGAATAAATGATGCATGAGGAAAAGAATGGTTATGGGTGTATACAGTTGGACCTAATAGATGGAAGAGTTTCACAGCATAGGGGGAGCATTCTATATCCTAATCAGAAGCAAGATCACAATGCGATATGAAGGATGAATGTTTATTTTCATGAAGAATTATTGGGGGAAAAGCAGTAACACAAAGGATTTCATGATTATCTACTCTGATCTAACAATGTGGTATCAGCTGATTGCTTTCAGGATACCACAATGCTGCAAGAGATAATCAAAGGCATGTCAATAGAAATATGAGATAAGAAGTTCAAAGAAAAGAAATCATTGAACAATGACCCAGTGAGAAGTTTTCTGTTAAGAGAGATGAAGTGGTAAGAGACTCAGGGAGAGCAGAAGTGGCTGAAGTTGATTCAGAAGAAGATACTGATGGTGAGAATGAGGAAGTAAAATCCTTATCTTTACAAAATCCAAAGAGTTGAGCTGAAATTGACAGGCATAATATCATCAGTGATTAGTCACCTCTAGATCAAACAAGGAAAATTAAATCACTACAGTAGGCATCTTTTCTATATTAGGTTGAGCCAAAATGATTTTCTGATACAGATTAAGATGAAAACTAGCTTTATGCTATGAATGAAGAGCTAGATCAGATTGAGAAGAATCAGATGTGGGAGATTGTTTTGAGGCCAGCAGACAAGAATGTCATCAGGACTAAATGGGTTTATCGCAACAATATGAATGAAGATGGCATGGTGATTCAGAACAAAGCACGTCTAGTGTAAAAGGGATACTCCCAGATAGAGGGAATAGATGTTGATGAGACATTTGCACCGGTTGCATGGCTGGAGACAATCAGATTATTTTTTCCATAGCAGTGCAAAGAAAGTTCAAAGTGTTCTAGATGGATGTCAAATCTGCATTCTTGAATGGTGTTCTGGAAGAGGAGGTGTATATTGAGCAGCCAGATGTTTTTCTCATTCATGAAGATGAGAACAAAGTTTGCAGGATGAAGACGGCGTTGTATGGGCTGAAACAAGCACCAAGGGAATGGTACTCAAGGCTTGATCAGTACTTGAAAAAGCTTGGTTTCCAGCGTGGAGGAGTTGATTACAATCTTTATTTTAGAAATTACAGTAATCAAAGGATGATGGTGTTGGTGTATGTCGATGACATAATTTTTGGCAGATCAGATGAAGCTCAGTGCAGACAGTTTTCCGAATTCATGAAAAATGAGTTTGAAATGTCAATGATTGGAGAGATAATGTTTTTCCTTGGTCTATAGGTGACACAAGGAAGGAATGGAACATTCATTTCTCAATCTAAATATTCCAAGGAGGTTCTGAGAAGGTTTAGAATGGATAATTACAAGGATATGAAGACTCTGGTTCCTACCCGGATGAAATTATCAAAAGATGAGGATGGAAAGGCAGTTAATATCACAGAATATAGGAAAATAATTGGAAGTTTGTTGTACTTGACTGAAATAAGGCCTAATATTGTTTTCGCCACATGCCAAGCAGCGAGATATCAGAGTAATCCCAAGGAAATCCATAAGCTTGCAGTGGAAAGAATACTACGTTATATCCAGGGCACAGTGGATTTCGGCTTGACATATACTGAAAAATCTCAGACAAAGTTATTGCGATATACTGATGCAGACTAGGCCGGTTCAGCGGATGATAGAAAATCAACGTCAGGTGGTGCATTCTATCTTGGTGGATTGTGTATCTCTTGGATAATAAAGAATTAGGATTGTATTTCATTGAGCACCGCGGAAGATGAATATATTGCAGCCACTCAAGCATGCACACAGTTATTGTGGATGAAGCAGCAGCTTGAAGATATGGAAGTTGAAGTGAAGTCTCCGATCGGAATCTAGTGTGATAGCTCAATTGCTATCAATCTTAGAAAAAATCTCGTCCATCACTCAAGGACAAAGCACATTGAGATAAAGTATCATTTTTTCAAGGAGAAGGTTGAGCAGGGAATCGTGAAGTTGGAGTATGTGCCTACAGAGTTACAGGTTTCAGACATTCTGACAGATGCCTTAGCCAAGGAAGCTTTTGAGAGGCATCGACTGGCTCTGGGAGTTCAGTCGATTCCCCTCACTTAAAAGCGTGTGGATGTGGAACCTCCCTCCCCCCCCCCTCTCCCCGAGGTATGATGTGTTTTCCCCTAATGTGCTGATATGTGTTCTCTACTCTGTTACAGACTGCAAAGGAGTGACCTTTGGGTTCGTTGACAAAGGGGAAGAAAATGGTGATTGTTCAAGGGGGATACATTGTGGAAATTTGATACATAATGGTTGATACGGGGAGAAGCTGACAAGTGAAGCAGCCAGATAGGGGGAGTTGAAGCTAGTTGAATGTGTTTAGCCAGAGCTTAGCTTGAACAACACAGGAAATAGGGCTAAAGAGGTGTTGATGCTGTAAGCAGAAAGGGGGAGCGTATTAAATCTGATGATTCTAGAAGTGATCGATCAAAGCATAGAAATCACGACAGCTGAGGATCGTGATAAAAGCAGAACAGTGGTGTTGGAATGGTGT
This sequence comes from Viscum album, assembly GCA_963277665.1. NCBI lineage: Eukaryota > Viridiplantae > Streptophyta > Magnoliopsida > Santalales > Viscaceae > Viscum > Viscum album. The sequence goes on from OY728126.1 coordinate 5,879,136, forward strand.
GAGAAGGTGTCCAACTATCACCAATTGGTATCAGTGTGGTTCAACAATTGGTATCAATTTAAGAATTGGTATCAGGTTGGAATCGAAAATTGGTGTTTGACATGAATTGATTAATTGATGAACTTTTCATACTACTCTTGTGTCTCACTCCGAGCATTGCTCATGTGGGCTTAGAGTACGTGTTAAGTGATTCCTTGAATGCTATCATAATCGCAAGAGGAAAATGGTGGTAGTGGAAGGAAGAAGACTCAGTGAGGTATCAAAGTGCAGAAAATCATTCTGAGCAAAGTTGTGAAGAATTGTCAACAAACCCAAAGGGGGAGATTGTTGTGAAAAAATCCCTCAAGGTAACATTGCAGTATTTTTGGGTTGATTGTGTTTGTTGACAAAGCAGGTTTCCATGGATAATTGTTGAGTTCCCGAGAAGTTGTTGACAATCCATGTTGACAAAGAACGATGACAAAGGAATGGACGATCTTGAGGCGGTTCAAAAGAGCAGTACAAGGTGGCGTCGTTTCCCAGTGTTTGCCAAATTTTTGGGGTCCAAAATTTGGAGTTTAGTGAGCATTGCGAAAATAGGATTTCCATGAAGATCAAATTTTTATATGGAAAAGGCATGAGTTTCGCAATGATGGGATGCATGGATTGGATTTCACGAAGACCAGAAAAATGGAGGTGGTGATGCTTCGCGATTACGTCAAAGTTTCATGAACGGCAGAGTAGAAGCGCATCGCGGTGATGAAGGGATTCGCGAGGGAGCTTTGCGGCGAAGGCACGAAGGAATGTTGACGGTAATGCTCCGCGATTACAACGATCTCTGCGATCGGAAAATTGTCGTGGTACTTCACGATTTAGACAGAATTCCGGCGGAAACTTCGGAGCTTCGCGATTTGAGATGACGTGGCGTAGACTTCGCACAGAAAGTTCGAGGGTTAGTGGAATCGCCTATAAATAGAGGCTGACCCCCTCATGATAATTTTCAGAGAAAATCATTTGCTCTCGATTCGCGAAGGTAGTTTGTGTAGCCTGTGTTCTTTGAGAAAGAAGTGCTTCGCGACGGCTATTGTAGCTCCGCGAAAGTTGCGAGCTCCGCGTTGGCTCAGTGAGCTTCGCGAGGGAAGTTTCTCTGCAACGACTTGAGCTTCACGGTAGTACTTCTCGGTTGTGATTCGCGGTTGTGCTTCGTGAAAAGTCAGGAGCTTCACGAAGGATTGTTTGATCTTCGTGAAATTGGGAGCCTCGCGAAGTAGGGTGCTTTGCAAAGGTGTTTCCAAAGTGAATTGCCCAATGGTTAAGAGGAAAAGAGGTATTCATCAGTGGATGAAAGTTGGACTTTAACAGAGCATCCATCAACAGTTAAGGATGCATGTATTCATGAAAATGAATAGACCTACAAGTCTATAAACTGTGAGTGGATCCTTTCTGAAGCAGTGAGCAAAGGAAGAGGAAGAAGGTGATCCTCTCCACTGGCAGTGAGCCATAGAGAGAGAAACAGGGAGTGACCCTTGGGAAATTAGTGAGCTGGACCTAAACATTGTAAAGGCAGTGAGCCTGGGCATAGAAGTTATTTAGCCCGAACTTTGTATCCATATCTAGTGAATATTAGTAGAATTTGGTACGACCGGCAACTTGTCAGCGTATGCTCCTTGGACGTAGCCCAGTGAGGGTGAACCAAGTAAAAATCTCTGCGTCTGCCTGCTTATTTGCCTGCATTGCATTTAAAGCATCATCATCAGATAAAGAATAAATTAAGTGATCATAATATGCACACAAGTGAAAACAAAGTGACCCTTGTAACAAAGAGGTCAAGATCTAGTGGGGCAGGAAGAATTTTGAAAAATAATATCCATTCCCTGATTCACCCCCCCTCTCAGGGTATATAGGCCCATATTGGTCCTAACAAAATGACTTATTTAAATTCTTTTTACAGAATGGACATAAGTTGGATGTATGAAACTGATTGGATCTCAAGAGATTTTCAAAACAATTTGGAGAGCTTTATAGATTTTTCATTTCACAATGCTTCAGATAGTGGTCGCATACACTACCCATGTTCCAATTGTGTTGGTAGACCTTGGTTGAGCCGTGAAGAAGTCATCTACCACATAACCAAAAATGGTTTTCAAGCAAACTACTTTGTGTGGTATCACAATGGGGAGAAAATGAAATCTCAAATTGGTGATGATCGAAATGAAAGGACTGGAATGGAGAATTTGTTAGATGATTGGTTTCTATTTATTCTTCATCATGAAAAAGAAAGGATTTTGACTCAAGAAGACTTCGATATGAAGACAACTGATGCATCTAGTGAAAATGATGATATTGATAGGGTGAAAAAATTGAATGATGTTGCCATGACTCCAGTATATCAACAATGCGATAAAATGAAAAAGCTGCAATTTTTAATCCGATTATTTCATGGGAAAACTATGTATGGGATTTCTAATACAGCAATCAATTAAATTCTTACACTCTTGAAGGATTTACTTCTAGATGATGCAGATATTCCCTCAAACCACTATATGGAATGGAAGTTAGTTGAGGAACTTGGATTTTTAAGAAACAAAATTCATGCTTGCCCGAAAGATTGCAGTTTATTCTGGGAGGAAACCGCTGAATGAAATGATTTTATAAAATGTGGCACATCTCGCTGGAAGTCAAAATCTGATGGAACACCACCCCACGTTCCACAAAAAGTAATTTGGCACTTTCCATTGATCCCCAGACTCCAGAATCTTTTTATGTATGATGACATATCAATAAAAATGTGATGGCATGATACCGAGATAAAGAAGACTAATGATGAGTTGGTTCATCCTGTAGATGGATTTGCATGGAAAAGATTTGATGCTCGACATCCTGATTTTGCAGCTGACGTGCGTAATGTGAGGCTGGGTCTTTCATGTGACGGTTTTAATCTGTTTGGGCAGATGCTTACTTCGCACAGGACATGGCCAGTTTTTATACACATTTATAATCTTCCCCCATGGTTGTGTATAAGAAATCGTTTCACTTTCATGAGTATACTCATATCTGGTCCTTTTGATCCCGGAATTGATATTGATGTATACATGAAACCTTCAATAAAATAGTTGAAACTTATTTGGGATGTGGGTGTGCGCACATACGATGCATGTTCGAAAGTCATATTTTAGATGCGTGTTGGGCTTATGTGGATGATGAATATTTTTCTGGATTATGCAATGATGTATGGATGGAGCACGAAGGGAAAACTATCATCTCCAGTTTATATGAAGAATACACAATCCAGAAGACTGAAACATCATTGTAGTTTCAGTTTTATGGGACATCGAAGATTCTTGCCAAAGGATCATCCATATAGAATGAATCGTCGAAGATTTGATAATACCATAGAGACCGATGATCCATCTCAGCGTATGTCTGGAACTGACATGCTTAATGAATTGAAAGATTTCAGTTTTTCATTCAGGAAGGGTCAAATGAAATCGGGAAAGAGAAAGAATGTTTCCACTGAAACCTATTACAATTGGAGGAAGAGGAGTATATTTTTTGATTTGCCTTATTGGTCAACCAATTTGTTACTTCATTTATTAGATGTAATTAATATTGATAAGAATATATGAAAAATGTTTCTTTAGGTTCTTCTAAATGTCAAGGGGAAGACAAAATATGATTGACGATCTCGGTGTGACTTGGTGGATTGGGGCATCAGACCAGAATTGCATCCTGTGCGTATCAGTGAAAATAAATGGCAACTTCCATGTGCTTCTTATGTTATGACACCTACGAAAAAAACAATTTCTGAAAGTATTAGAGACTATTAGAGTTCCTGATGGTTATTCAAGAAACATATCTAAACAGGTCAACAGAAGAGAGTTGAAGCTAAAATATTTGAAGACTCGTGATTATCACGTTCTACTATATGAGTTGCTTCCAATATCAATCCGTCATCTTTTTTCCAATAATTTAAGGGTGGATTTCATTTGGTTGTGCCATTTGTTTAGAGATCTTTTTGCTAAGAAGTTGTCCAAGTCTTTCTTGCAAAAAATGTTGACAGATGCCCCATTAATTTTGTGTGAGTTGGAGAAAATATTTCCTCCATCATTTTTCACATGCATGCTGCATCTGACTATCCATATTCCCACTGAAATACTTCTCAGAGGACCTGTTTCTTTTCATTGGATGTATCCAACTGAAAGAAATATGTTCACATTAATGTTTTATGTCTGAAACAGAAATCATCCTGAAGGTTCTATCATGAACGGTTACTTGGATCAAGAATGTATGGATTTCTGCTCGATGTATTTGTCTGATCTTACTACAAGATTGAACAGACCAATGAGAAATGAAGAAGAACAGTATGATAAAATTGAACCCATTTTTCCATCACTTCTTCAAACAGGGGGAATTCCTGGATCATATACATTGAAGACATTAAGCCATGAAGAGCAGGAGATGGCACATCGCACAGTTTTGTTCAACTGTGATTTGTTCGATGACTATATCAGGTAACTAAATTGATTATATATATCTTACATATATATCTGTTAAACTATTCATATTTTTTATCTACAGGGAACATAAAACAATGATAAATATGAAGCATCTTTATTTATCTTTGAGAAGGAGAGAGACTTTGCATAACAAATAGTTTTCTGCTAAGTTAAAATTTAAGGTATAAAAAAATTAATGTTTAAAATAATTATATCAATATTTAATTAAGTTTAATATTCATTTATATTGCAGGTATTGAGTTTTTCTTTTGACTCTGTCTCTGAGGAAATAAGAGCTTTGGCTTTTGGTCCTAATACCGTGGTTCGTGACTGTAAATCAATTGTTATCAATGGGTACAAATTTATTGTCACTGAAAGAGCAAAGAACATGAGAACACAACATGATGGTGTTATGGTTACTACCACAACAGATTGTTATGCTAGTTCATCAGATAGTATACCCTGATTTAAAAATGTGGGTTATAATGGAGTTGTTGAGAAAATAATAATATTGGATTATTACTCTCATGGACGAGTCACAATGATGAAATGCCATTGGTTTGATTCGATGACGAGACATGGAACATTTATTGATGATTGTGGATTTTGAGTAATTAATATGACTCGCACTCTTTCTATCGAAGAACCGTATGTGTTGGCATCAATGGCTAAACAGGTTTTTTATGTCAAAGACCAACTTTGACCTGAATTTGGTGTCATATTTGAAGTAATTCCAAGACATATTTTTGATAATGGTGATGATGGAATTGACACTGTCCCTAGTTCCATTGTAACCAATCCATTTATTTCTTTTGATGACTCAAATAGCTCAATTTTCAGAGTTGATTGTGAACATGAAGTTGTGGTTGAAAATATATAGAATCATTCATCCATGTTCTCAATTCTTTTGGTTTACCTCGAGTTGAGTTGTTAAGGTTGGTAATATTCAAATTGATTTAGAACAACGATCCATGGGTCATATGTGACGTGTACGAGTCAACCCCGCCTCAATCCGAGGTGCGGTGTGGTCGCCACCACTCCAAGTGTCTATCTTTTGTTTCAAAAGGACGTCATTTGAAGTGAAAAACATCAACTGGCATACGGAAAACTGACCAAACGAATTAATATTATGTAGATACTTTAGCACAACAATCCATGGGTCATATGTGACGTGTATGAGTAAACCCCACCTTAATCTGAGGCACGGTGTGGCAGTAATCACTCTAAGTGGAACTCTTTTGCTTAAAATGGACAACAATTTAAGTACATACGGAAAATCGACCAAACGCATTCGGTTTCCGTTGAAACATTAGGAGAACGATTAATGGGTCATATGTGACGTGTACGAATCAACCCCGCATCAATCTGAGACGCGGTGTGGCTGGCACCACTCAAATTATTTGCCTTTTGTTTCAAAAGGACGCCATTTTAATTGAAAAACATCAACTAGCATATGGAAAACTGACCAAACACATTCGTATTGTGTCGATACATTAGAAAAAATATCCATGGGTCATATGTGACGTGTACGAGTCAACCCCGCCTCAATCCGAGGTGCGGTGTGGCTGCCACCACTCAAAGTGTCTGTCTTTTGTTTCAAAAGGACGTCATTTGAAGTGAAAAACATCAACTGGCATACGGAAAACCGACCAAACGCATTTGGATTGTGTCTCTACTTTAGCACAACAATCCATGGGTCATATGTGATGTGTACGAGTCAACCCAGCCTTAATCTGAGGCACAGTGTGGCCAGAATCACTCTAAGTGGCTCTCTTCTACTTAAAATGGACAACATTTTAAGTACATACGGAAAACCGACCAAACGCATTCGGATTGTGTCGATACATTATCACAATGATTCATGGGTCATATGTGATGTGTACGAGTCAACCCCGCCTCAATCCGAGGTGTGGTGTGGCCGCCACCACTCAAAGTTTCTGTCTTTTGTTTCAAAAGGACATCATTTTAATTGAAAAACATCAACTGGCATACGGAAAACTGACAAACACATTCAGATTGTGTCGATACTTTAGCACAATGATCCATGGGTCATATGTGACGTGTATGATTCAACCTCACCTTAATCTGAGGCATGGTTTGGACAGAATCACTCTAAGTGGCTCTCTTTTGTTTAAAATGGACAACATTTTAAGTACATACGGAAAACCGAACAAACGCATTCGGTTTCCATTAAAACTTTAGAATAACAATCCATGGGTCATATGTGATGTGTACGAGTCAACCCCGCTTCAATCCAAGGTGTGGTGTGGCCAGAACCACTCAAAGTGTCTGCCTTTTGTTTCAAAAGGACATCATTTTAATTGAAAAACATTAACTGGCATACGGAAAACCGACCAAACGCATTCAGATTGTGTCGATACTTTAGCACAATGATTCATGGGTCATATGTGACGTGTATGAGTAAACCCTACCTCAATCCAAGGTGCGGTGTGGCCGGAACCACTCAATGTTTCTGCCTTTTGTTTCAAAAGACATCATTTTAATTGAAAATCATCAACTGGCATACGGAAAAGCGACCAAATGAATTCGGACTGTGTTGATACATTAGCACAACGATCCATGGGTCATATGTGACGTGTATGAGTCAACCTCACCTAAATCCGAGGCGTGGTGTGGCCACCACCACTCAAAGTGTCTGTCTTTTGTTTCAAAAGGACATCATTTGAAGTGAAAAACATCAACTGGCATACGGAAAACCGACCAAACGCATTCGGATTGTGTCGATACTTTAGAAAAAAGATTCATGGGTCATATGTGACATGTACAAGTCAACCCCGCCTTAATATGAGGCACGGTGTGGCTGGAATCACTCTAAGTGGCTCTCTTTTGCTTAAAATGGACAAAAATTTAAGTACATACGGAAATCCGACCAAACGCATTCGGTTTCCATTGAAACTTTAGGAGAAAGATCCATGGTTCATATGTGATGTGTACGAGTCAACCTCGCCTCAATTAGAGCCGCATTGTGGCCGACACCACTCAAAGTGTCTGCCTTTTGTTTCAACAGGGCGTCATTTTAATTGAAAAATATCAACTAGCATACGGAAAACCGACCAAATGCATTCAGATTGTGTCGATACATTAGAACAATGATACATGGGTCATATGTGACGTGTAAGAGTCAACCCCGCCTCAATTAGAGGCGTGGTGTGGTTGCCACCACTCAAAGTGTCTGCCTTTTGTTTCAAAAGGACGTCATTTTAATTGAAAAACATCAACTGGAATACGGAAAACTGACAAACGCAGTCGGATTATGTCGATACTTTAGCACAATGATCCATGGGTCATATGTGACGTGTAAGAGTCAACCCCGCCTCATTCCGAGGCACGGTGTGGCTGGTACCACTCAAAGTTTCTATCTTTTGTTTCAAAAGGATGTCATTTTAAGTGAAAAATATCAACTGGCATACATAAAAGAGACCAAACACATTCGGATTGTGTCGATACTTTAGCACAACGATCCATGTGTCATATGTGACATGTATGAGTCAACCCCGCCTTAATATGAGGCATGGTGTAGCCGAAATCACTCTAAGTGGCTCTCTTTTGTTTAAAATGGACAACATTTTAAGTACATACGGAAAACTGACCAAACGCATTCGGTTTCCATTGAAACTTTAGGATAATCATCCATGGGTCATATGTGATGTGTACGAGTCAACTCTGCCTCAATCTAAGGCATGGTGTGGCTAGCACCACTCAAAGTGTCTGCCTTTTGTTTCAAAAGGTCGTCATTTTAATTGAAAAACATCAATTGGCATACGGAAAACCGACCAAATGCATTAGGATTGTGTCGATACATTAGCACAACGATCCATGGATCATATGTGACATGTACGAGTCAACCCCGCCTCAATCCGAGGCATGGTGTGGCCGCCACCACTCAAAGTGTCTGCCTTTTGTTTCAAAAGGACGTCATTTTAATAGAAAAACATCAACTGGCATATGGAAAACCGACCAAACTCATTAGGATTGTATCGATACTTTAGCAAAACGATCCATGGGTCATATGTGACATGTACGAGTCAACCCCGCCTCAATACAAGGCGCGGTGTGGCTTCCACCACTCAAAGTGTCTGTCTTTTGTTTCAAAAGGACGTCATTTGAAGTGAAAAACATCAACTGGCATATGGAAAACTGACCAAATACATTCGGATTATGTCGATACTTTAACACAACTATCCATGGGTCATATGTGACGTGTACGAGTCAACCTTGCCTTAATCTGAGGTACGATGTGGCCGAAATCACTCTAAGTGTCTCTATTTTTCTTAAAATGGACAACATTTTAAGTACATATGAAAAACCAACCAAACGTATTCGGATTGTGTCGATATATTAGCACAACAATCCATGGGTCATATGTGATGTGTATGAGTCAACCCCACCTCAATAAAAGGCGCGGTGTGTCTGCCACCACTCAAAGTGTCTGTCTTTTGTTTCAAAAGGACGTCATTTTAATTGAAAGACATCAACTAGCATACGGAAAACTGAAAAATGCATTCGGATTGTTTCAATACTTGAGCACAATGATCCATGAGTCATATGTGATGTGTACAAGTCAACCCCGCCTCAATCCAAGGTGCGGTGTGGCCGCCACCACTCAAAGTTTCTATCTTTCGTTTCAAAAGGACGTCATTTTAATTGAAAAACATCAACTAGCATATGGAAAACCGACAAATGCATTCGGATTATGTCGATACTTTAGCACAACGATCCATCGGTCATATGTGACGTTTACGAGTCAACCCCGCCTCAATCCGAGGTGCGGTATGGCTGACACCACTCAAAGTGTCTGTCTTTTGTTTCAAAAAGACGTCATTTTAAGTGAAAAACATCCACTGGCATATGGAAAACTGACCAAACGCATTTAGATTGTGTCGATACTTTAGAACAATGATCTATGGTTCATATGTGATGTGTACAAGTCAAACATGCCTTAATTGGAGGCACGGTGTGACTAGAATTACTCTAAGTGTCTCTCTTTTGTTTAAAATGGACAACATTTTAAGTACATATAGAAAACTGACCAAACGCATTCGGTTTCCATTAAAACTTTAGGAGAATGATCCATGGGTCATATGTGACGTGTAAGAATCAACCCCGCCTCAATCTGAGACATGGTGTGGCTGGCACCACTCAAAGTGTCTGCCTTTTGTTTTAAAAAGACGTCATTTTAATTGAAAAACATCGACTGGCATACGGAAAACCGACCAAACGAATTCAGATTGTGTTGATACTTTAGTACAGCGATCCATGGGTCATATGTGACGTGTACGAGTCAACCCCGCCTCAATCCGAGGTGCGTTGTGGCCGGTATCACTCCAGGTTTATGTATTTTTTTTAAATGGACATCATTTCAGGTAAAAATATATGGTATACAAAAAACCGATCAAATTTTGAATTGACTTCCAGATTCCACATATAATTGTCATCTAAATTTTAAATTGAATTCGAAATTAATTATGTATGTTTATAATTATGTTATGAATTCTAATTTAATTATGGATGTGTATAGTTCCAGCATTATATGTTAAATGTGTATGAATTTGTTCTCTATATATAAGTGTTAATTGGTTATTGCAGGTACAATAATTGTATATGTATGTGTTAGTTTATTGAAGGTACAATAATTGGATTGAAAATGAGAGGGAACCCCCAAAATGAGACATGGTGGGAAAATTGGAGAGCTGGTGGGCAAATTGGAGAGCTACTGGGCAAATTGCAGAGCTGCTGTGCAATTTTCCCCAGCATAGGCTATGCCAATGGTTTGAAACCATTGGCATAGCATGTCTGGGTTTTGTTTTACCAACGGTTCTATGAACCGTTGGTAAAACACTTTTCCCAACGGTTTATAAACCGTTGGGAAAGAGGAAATCTTGGGTTTTTTCCAACGGTTTGGCCAAACTGTTGGGAAAAACATGGTAATTTTCAGCACTCTATCCCAACGGTTGTAAACCGTTGAAAAAAAAAGATTTCCCAACGGTTTTCCAGAACCATTGGGAGGGGGTAATTTTTCTCCACCCTATCCCAACGGTTCACTGTAAACCATTGGGAAAATCTTTTCTCAACGGCTTACTTCCCTACGGTTTGCAGAACCGTCAGTATAACATATACCAACGGTTCTGCATCCTTTCCCAACAGTTCTAAACCGTTGGGAAATCCTGCATTTCCAGTAGTGAATATATTAGTCTTAGAGGGTTGAATATTTATATTATATTTATCCAATGTCTTGTGATGAATATATCTTTATTCCTGATAGTTAATAATTTTCTTTTGAATATTTAATATACATTTCTAAACTCTTAATGTTTTTTAGGAAGTAAAAAATTATCTGATGGAGTTTTTTCAAGAAAAAAAAGTGTAAAACTTCGTGAAAATATAAAATCTAAAATATTTAAAATAAAATAAAATAAAATTCAATAAAATTTATTAAATAATAAACATTAAAAAATTATCGCTTGGAGTAAAATTTAAACTTTATGTAGGAAAAATTTTCAATTATATGTTCTTATTGTTTTTCTAAAATAAAAAAATTTATTTTTTTTTATATTTGATAAACTTTTATAAAATATTATTTGATGAATTTTTTACAAATATTTTTCCATTATAATTTTTAAAAATGTTTATCATATTTATATAAATTTAATTTAAAAAATATATATATTTTTAGAAAGATAATGATTTTTAAAAAATAAAAATAATATGTATTCCACTTTCTAAAGGAGAGAATTTCTATAAAGAGATGGTTAAAATATTAATTAGATATTAATGATCATTTAATATTAATCATTACTTGATCAATTTTAATGAAATAAAATCTATTGTAATTTAGATGTTTTTTAAATATCTTCATGTTGTTCTTATGTTTCGATGAATTATAAAATGATATCTCATTTCTTTGTGTGATCCCAAAGGAAATTTTGTCTTTTTTCAATGTTCTTTACTCATGATTGATGTTCTATGTTTTTAATTATGGATATGGAAGTTATGTTGTCACAAAAAATTAATGATTTACTAATGCTTAATCACAAAAATAGTGAGTGTGTGTTTCATCAACAACATTTGACCACAACATCTTCATGATACCATATATTATGCTTCAGTAGTATAAAGTGATAAAAAATGTTGTTTCTTAAAATACCGTGAAACTAAAGCTTCTCCTAGGAGATGAAAAGTTCCAAATGTAATTTTTTTATCTATTTTACATCCATCTAATTCTACATCTAAAAAATTATGTTTAAAATTATTTCTTGGAGAATAAGATAAACCAATATACATAGTTCTTTTAAGGTAATGAAAAAAATAATTTATGTCTTTTATATGGGAGTATTTTTTTCATGGTATCTTACATGTAATAATATTGAAAACAATATTCCTAAATGACTAGAAGTTATGTATAGTAAACTACCAATCATTTATCTAGAAGTATTTTTGATCAAATGGTTTCCTAGATTGATAAATATCAATTGTTTTTAATGTTTTTATAGGAGTAATTATACATTTATCATTTTCATATCCAAAATTTTTAATAATATCTTTTATACACATATGTTGATATATCAAATTTCCTTTTAGTTTTTTGGAAATTTTAAAACCAAGGAAGAACATTTGTTTTCCCATCATGCTCATTTCAAACAAAGATTTCATAGAATCTATAAAGGAATCAGTAAAAGATTTATGATTTGATATAGATATAATTTAATCATTATAAATTTGAAAAATTATGATATCCTTAAATATATCATTAATAAAAAATTTTGGATCTGTATCTCTATTAAATATTTTTCTATAAAAAATAGGTTAATCTATCACACAAAACATGAGGGGATTTTTTATATCCATATAGGGCCTTATTATGTCTACAAAAATGATCTATAGATTTTTTGTTTTTAAAACTAAATGGTTTTTATACATAAAATTCCTCCTATACATATCCATTAAGGAAAGAACACTTCCAAACCATTTTAATAAGTGTGAAATTAAGAAATTTTTCATATGCTATAAGTATACGAATAGCTTAAGTATTTCTAATGGAGCATAAGTTTCTTCATATTTTATTCCCTATTATTGATTATAATCCTTTTTTGGAATTCTAGCTTTATTTCTCACTATGACTCTATTTTGATTAGATTTATTACAAAAAACCAATTTTACACCAGTTATAGGAGAATTTTAAAGTTTTTCAACCAAATCCCAAACATGATTTTTCTCAAATTCATTGAGTTCATATTGTACAGCTTTTATAAAATCTTCATCATGTAATGCCTCAATCTACCCTCATGCTGCATGAGAGTTTCGATTAGATTATCTAAGACCATATTTTTAATTTTCATATTATCATGAATAGTTATTATTTTAGATTCCAATTATCAAAGAGTAATACCAATAATAATTTCAAAAAAAACATAAAAAATATATTTATCACTCAAATATTGTCATCTATTCACAATCTTTATAATTTTTTTATCTTTATAAAATATTCTCCAGGTTTAAAATTGAAAGACTAATAATTATCTCTAATCATAGCTCTCCCAATATCAATAAACTTATTTTTCCTAAAGTGAGTAACTTCCAAATTTTTCTATATGTTTTTTATAGATTCACAAATTAAAATCTAACTCTAAATATTTATGATTATTGAACATAAAAATGTGTTTCTAAATCTATAATTTAATTGATTATATAACTTTTCCTAATTTTTAAATATAGAAAAATATTTTCCCAGAATTAAATACATTTCAGTGAGAATGATATAATTATAAACCCATGTATCGATAAAAAAGTCTTAATTATATCTCTGCATTACTCATAGTCACCACCATCTAAAATTAGTGGTCGTATAGGATTCATATTTTCTAATGTTATAACATTAAATCCTTCCATATTTATAAAAAATATACTCTTTCTATAAAACATGATAATCTAAAGAGTTTAAAAAAATATAAACATGAAATAACAATAGACATACCTTTAATACCAAATATAGGATTGAAAGAGTTTGTAAAATACTATGGGGGTGAATTGTAGTTCAAAAACCAAAAAATAAAAAAAATCAAAACCTATTTATTATCAAATATCAAAAAAACACTTTATCATATTCTCAGAGTTTTCATATTAAGTATAATGATCATCTTATTATTAGATTTTATAACTGTTTAGAGTAAGTAATTATTTTCAGCGAATATTTCACAATGAAAATAGAAAATTGTAAAAAATAGTAATATGAAACTTTATAAAACAAGTATGAAATGATTATATAAGTTTTATAATAAGGATATAGAGTTTATCCTTAAATGTTAATGAGGTATTTAACCTAGAATTTATGTATCCACTATTTTATCCAAACAGTAATGGTCAGTATTCCTTAGGAAAGGAAGATCTAGGTACTAAGATTGAAAGAACTCTATTTCCATATCCATGGGAATCCTCATTCATAAAAATCATAAAAGCTCTATATTCAAATCCCTTCAAGACCTCAATCAAACTAGATAAGACATATCTATTAAAAATTCAAAGTGTTTTAATGTATTAAAAATCCTCATACATATATATTTAAATAGAAAATTACTAATGACTATAGAGTGAAAAATTGTAACAATATGATTCAAATAAACACAGTAAACTTTAGATCAGTTGAGTTGTAAAATATTTCACATACATATCCTTTAATGAACCTATATCTATAGGAAAATATCCAATGGAAATATTCTATGATTTTGGAGTTGTTTGCAATGTCTTTAAATGAACTCTTCCTTCAATTGGAAATTTGGGTATATAGTTTTTTTATGGTTGTTTTAGTAGAATCATCAAAATTTATGTAAAATTTTCTATCTATTAGAGTAAACATTGTTCATAAAATAAGATAATATTTATTCTCTAGGTAGACAAAAATCATCATTTGGTATTTTCTAAAAATATTCATCTATAGATTATGTCTACAACCATCTGGTAAATATATATTTGGTTTAAAAAGTATAAATTTGTCGAGTGAGACATAATTAAACATAAAAATTTAGACAATATAAAAATCATCATTGGATGAAATATGAATTATTTTGTCTGATGTACAAATTACATGTCTGTATGATTATAAATTTCATGTATGTCTATTTATAAAGATTTATCCAAAATGGTTCATCTGGTGACCTTTTTCAAAGTTTCCTCAGATGAACAATGTTTTCTATGTCCATTAATAAATATTTCATATAAAAACATTTTAAAAACTTGTGAAGTGTAATTTTAGTAAATATAATGTTTTTAAACATGTGTGTTGTGATTTTCAAAACAAAGGTTCATAAGGGTTGAAAACAGAACTTTCCAATCAATAATAAGAGTGAACAAAAAACTCTTAGAAGGATAAATATCACAACCAAACATAATAATATATTATTTATATCTAAATTCATGGTATTTAACTTAGATAAAACTATCAATGCTTTTTTTGGTAGGTTCATGTATCTACATGCATCTAGTGGTACCTTCATCATATTATCAGTGACTCGGGTTATCTTTTAATGGAACTATTGTGGTATTATATACTGAAAATTCCCCATTTGAGTTCTATTAAAATTAGTATATTGATGTGGGGTTATATAAAAGGGATGGTAAGTGAATTTTTTTATACAATTATATCTAGATAAATTCCCCCAATGTCCTATAAATAGGCCCAGTCAAACCATAGAGTAAAATTAGCAAATCTTTTGTATTTATAATTTACAAAATTGAGGGTAAAACTTGTGAGTTTAGAAGTAATATATTCACATGAGTTTTATTAAAAAATAATCTAAATAATAAAATCTAATTCCTTTAATATTTCAAATGGGAAAATGTCCCCATTGAATAACTTCAGAAAGGGAAAATAAATATAGTCGGGAAACCCATGGGAATTAATCTAGCCCCTTTCTTACATTTACCACAGCACAGGACTCAGTGATCTTTTGTCTTAATCAACAAAGATGTGAATTTTTATATAATGGAATTTAAATCCCAAAATTAGAAAAAGGAATGGGGTTTGAAAATTTTTCCTTATTCTCACGGTTCAAGTTTCATCAAATAAATATGATCATTAAAAAAGGGATGCTAACCCAATAAAGGATGTTAATTCACTTGTATCGTGTTCATAATCTCAAAATAAACAAAATTATCTAAAATATCTCATAATTCCTATAAAAATTCCATTTTTAATGATGTTGAGGTATAATAAGAGGTATAATATAATCTTAGATATTCCCCTCCCATATTTGAGGAAGGAAACTCCACCATCATCAATGAAATCAAACAAGTTAATCTGGGTACAAAGTAAGTTTTATAGACTATATTGATAGGTTCCACCATTCCCCCTAAAAATAGGATATATATAAGTTCTTTATAAAATGGTATAAGAATATATTGAACTTGAACTAGACAAAAATTACTAGTTTAGATCTGGATGTGTCTTGAGATCATTTGGGTATGACTAATGACCATAGTGGTTGTAATAATGTTAGAAGGATGATGCATCTGAGCCATGTTAACAATGTAGAAGCTGGAGTTAATATTATTATATAAGACAACTTCAACCAGGAAGTACAATACCTGAAATATATCACCAATATTGTCCCCATCAAGAAGAAGAATTGGAAGATTAGTGTTAACATCATCTTCATAGATCTCAACTAAAACTGCACGAATGATTATTTCCTTATCATGATCACAAATTGTTTTATCAATATAATAATTGTCTTCAAAAACCTATACTTCATGGATTTCTATTCCATATACCACAATATTTTAATGTCTCCTTATGAAAAGGATTTCATTTCATTTAGGGAACCCCATGGGGTATATTTCTCATAAGTGTTTCTCATTGGTCTAAAGAATGTTGGTTCCACTTATCAATGCATCATGAAATGTATTTTAATCCTATTCTAGGGAATATAATAAAATAATTTGTTTATGATTTAGTGGATAAGTATCAATGATGTAGTGATCATCTTTCTAATCTTGAGAATGTTATAAAAAAACTACGACAACCCAACCTAAAGATAAACTCCATGAAAGGTGATTTTATGTTTTCATCAAGAAATTTTCATATATTTTTGGTACACCATCATGTTACCACAATCAACCTCAAGAATCCAAGATAAATCTTTTAAAATAATCCACCTTGAAGTCTTATGGAATACATGGATATTCTAGAGAATTTTTCCTATATTATGTGCTTAATAACCAACCTCATGGTTAAATGATTACCCTTTACAAAATTAATGAATAATGGAGTTATCAATAAATGGGATGATTAATATCAAAGATCGGTTGATGATATCAAGTAGTATATTCTATATAAACTAGTATTTATGCCTCTAGTAGATATAAATCCTCCTGCCCTTTATGTTATAACCCTAGAGTGATCTCTTTTCACCCTCATTAAAGAATAAAAATGAATGAATGGATAAATACCACTTTTATATTAGTATAATGATTCAATATACTGAGACTAGAAACCCTAATATCTAAAATAATTGCATTGAATTATTATCAATAGTAATGAGTCTAAGGCACATCCTATATCACCATGAGGATAGTATATTCTCTAATGTTGACTTTATCAAGTATATCCTTAGTTATATGATGAAAACTAGGCATCTATCATGAGGATTGGTCATTCTGAAATAGTTTCAAATATATTTTATTTCTTAGAAATTATTTAATTGGTAGGACTTGAATGATTTCTCATAGGAAACCTATTAAAAAAATCAACATTGAATGTGGAACTCATTAAAGGAGAGGTCGTCTCTATCTATGAAACTCCACACAATATGGGAGATATACTTTGAAGGAAATTCTAGAATCTTTTATGGATAAAGGAGAGGAAACCCAATGGAAAATAGTTTTTCTTGGGTATTGTCTTCATTGCTGCAAAAAAATAGTCCTTTAACATTCCTTAATACCATTAGAGGGGTGTAATAGTAATTACGTGGAATATCAATCCTTCATTACCAGAATAGAATTGGATCTACATATACCATTTCCTTCCTAATTATCAAAAGTTACTCAATGTTTTTAATAATGTAGATCATTTTTGAATTTTCTATTTAGAAGAAATAATTATTCCCCTTTCTTGATTATTTACAGTGGTTGATCACTGAATTTCTATATGATACAATGCTATCTCACATCCTACATTTAAAAAATGACCAATATAATGCAATGATGGATGAAAATTCAACCCTAATCGATCTATACCAATATGAGATGTTCATTCACATCTCACATCACATGGTGGTATCTCTATTCATCAACAAAGTCATGGAAGAGATAGTCAAGGTTAATGATACCCCTAATAAAGGAGGTACCATATTTTCACTAAAAAATTCCAAAATTTTACTAATTTATTCCATAGTAGTATACCCCTAAATATTAATTC
The DNA here is from genome assembly GCA_963277665.1 of Viscum album. Classification (NCBI taxonomy): domain Eukaryota; kingdom Viridiplantae; phylum Streptophyta; class Magnoliopsida; order Santalales; family Viscaceae; genus Viscum; species Viscum album. The sequence continues at coordinate 5,897,040 of OY728126.1, forward strand.
GATTACTAAATTAATCTAAGAAGGAATAGATCTAGTTATGAGAAGTATACTTCATCCTTTATGATGGCTCAAATTCCAGAACATTTCTCTACAAGAGAGGATTTAATAGTATTTCTTCGAGCTCATTGAATGATTAGAGACCCTTGATATTATATATAAGGTATAAAATAGTTCTTATGGAACACATTAGTATTAATCCCATATCTTCCAGCAACTAAACATACATGTGTAACATCCCATATTTTCAATAAGGTATGAATTCCATAAATTTTTTATAAACCCTTGTTATGTTTATCTTTTGGATTGAGACTGGGTAACCATACCTTTAGGCCAGTCCATTTCCTTTTGGAAGGAATGGTTTCAGGGGGTGGATCTTGGATGTAGGTCAAATATAGGGTTTGTATTTAAATACAGAACATGTATTAAATAAAAGACATTTATTGGTCAGGTCGGACCATTTTCATGATGTGTACTGGTTTTTTAATGGTGGAAAAAACCAGAGTATTACACGGTGTGTAAATTTTACACATTGTGTAAATCACCCGGTTCTTATTTTTAAAAAATATTTGGTAGCCTCTTATTTTTTTAAACTCACCTATTCCTACATTGGAGTATAGATATGGGAGAGATCCTCCCTTTCCTAACCTAGGTTCCTCTGTTTTCTCTTTGACCAAGCTTCATTTCCTTCCCTTTCGATCACATTAGATCCATAATGGTAAGATCATTATTCATATTACTTCCTTTATCAGTTTATCTCATCATATATTTCACTATTTTGGTGTGATATAATATTCCCTATTTTTAGGGTATTTATCGATTCTTCTAATTTTCCCATTCCTGCTTGATTCAAGGGACGATGCTGGATGAGGAGAGTTCTACATGCATAAGGTAGGTGGTCTGTTCCTCTTCCCTAAAATTCATGTTGTATTTTATTATGCATCATTGTTCCATATGCCAAATTTCTCTAGATATGAATCCAAAATGTTTATTAAAAAAATTAAATTAAATGTTTCTCTCATGTGTAACAGAACCCCAACTACCTGTGAATCAACATCATGTGGTGTTCCCCCCCCCCCCCACGATCCACCCTAATGGGTGTTCCTTCTTTAATGGATTAAGAGTCTAATTAAATTGATTTATGTATGGGTGTGTGAATAACCTTGTGATATATATATATATATGGTTGTGTTTGAGATAAATGATATGATATGATATGTTTTTAGGACCTTGTTCTTTAATCCATAGCTCACTTAATTTGAATTAAATGGATTTACCTACATTATTAATGTGTAATGATTCAAATTAATTGTTAAATTTTATGATCCCTTGATATTTAAACAATACTATCATGTAAAAATGAGGTATTTTCAAGGGGCTTGACTTAAGGATTCCTTGAATGTGCTCACTTTTCTTTATAATTATAATTTAAAATAAATATTAGTATGCTGAGAGAGAGACATGGGTTTCTTGAGTAGAATACCTTGGACGGTATCATCAGGAAGATGGATTACCTACCCATGAGTGATACTTGTTCCCTATGGGAATTACCTTATAAAGGATCAGTGGGATTTATGGTTATACCATGCCACAAGAAATACTTGGTCCCCTATGTGGTATATCTGGGATGGGCTTTGAGGGTTATGCTTAGAACATGCCGAGAATGATACATGGGATTGTTTTTACGGATCAACTTAGAAAAAAACTTTTGGTGATGGGTATTTTTAATGATCCATGAGTGATAATCAGTTTCCTATTCACAAATCTCCCTAGAGAGGCTCAATATTCCATGCATTAATTCTTTAATTATTCCATTTATATCAAAAACTTAAAATGAAAAACTATTAACCTAGGGGCGCATTCATCAATCCAAATAACATGATTGGTTTCATTACATTCTTGATACATGATCGTTGATGACTCGTTCATGAACCTATAATATATATATATATATATATGTACAAGTTGGCCTTAATTTAGAAATATCCATCTTGGAAAAACCAGGTAGTGTCAGTCAGGTTTCTCCTTGAGGAACCCGATCCAAAGTAATTTATTTTTTTATTTTTTTATTCTCTAATATTATTATCTATACTCTAATCATTTCATATACATGGACTATATTATTATAGAAATAATTTTCGGTGTCCTGCTGAGTATATCTCACATCCTATTCGGGCCGCTTATGGTATCCAAGCAGACGTCCTGAATTCAAGGATAGAGAAAGGGAAGATCCAAACTTCTAATGTTTGATTTTATATATTACAAAATAGTATGGTATAAGGGGAATGATATATTGATCTTGATGCTAGTGGAAGCATATTTTGGTCTTTTTCCCTTTTTTGGAATATTGAATATGAATGTACACCTATTTCCCATGTACTTACCATTTTTATAGCATCATGGCGTGATAATAATTTGTTAGATGATATTGATTCATCTTCTTCCTGTTGGTTATATTAGATGATTTATTATTATTCCACTATTTATTTTCTATTATTGTATCCACTACATATCATTTATTATTACCACTATGTATCACTCTGATTGTGATGGTATATTCTCTGCATGGTAACATCACATACCCTCGCTACTAGTTGGCAGCCTCTAGCATATAGAGAGTCACACTTGAGGCCATGTGAACAAATAGCTTGGGCAACCACTTAGTGGATTCTAGTTCTAGATTATATAAATTGGTGTTAGATCTAGGTTGTTCCATTCTTCATATAGTTTGGGTATTATAAAGGTGACTAGGATGTATTAGAATTCAGTAATGAGCCTTTATCTGGAAGTATCTAACCCACGTATAGGGGAAACCCAAATTACGTGGGATTGGTTATTTCTATTTTGGTTTCTGACTATTATAGTTTTACTTGTTTCATGGTTGAGTGACCCACATGTTTTGTGATGTTATTATTGTTGATATTATTATTATGGAATTTTTTTTCATTAGGTTGATAAATAAATGAGGTATCATCTCCTATATCATATTTGGAAACAAAGTATTCAAATGTCATACATTATAAAATTCCATATTTATATTATTGTGTGTTTTGACTGTATTTCCATTGATTGTGGTGAGAGACATGGTTATTATGTACGGAAATGTTCTAACGTTTCTTTTAGTGATAAAATAATTGGATTAATTAAAGTATATAGTGTTTTCTAGTATGGATTAATGATTAAACCATAATTAACCAATTATAATATGTTAGATCCATGAACTACTGGTTCTAAGGACTAAAAATTAGTGGGTTTGATTTCTTGAATGAAAATTTTAATTTATGAAGAATTTAGTTCTATAAATTGGGAATGGTAATTAATTCAATCAAATAATTAAATAAGAACTATTATATCCTGATGTCAGATGTAATGGTTAGATCACATTTAGATTTTGTATCAATTAAAATTTATAATGAGTGTGGGCCTCTATAAATTTGGAATAGTGGAACATCTAACTGGAATGAGATACATATATATACATAAATTAGTATGAACATAAATAAATATAAAAATTTAATTAAAATGGATAACATTAAATGGGGATTACAATTGAAAAGTAAATTATGTTTTATGATATACCTTGTAGTTGAAATTCCAAATACTGAAACCAATTATTTGTTATATGAGTCTTGAACCCTTACCTGACATTAGTAGTGTGCAGTAGGTGGAGTCTTTTATGACTTCTATGACCATTATTCTCACTTAAAAATGGATTTATGAGAAGGAATAGAGATGTGAATTGTTTATTATAAGGAATAATACCTATCCTTTTTATTCATTGTTGATCTTTTATGCTATTAAATCTTATTCTAATCATGCATTATTTAGATTTTAGTTCTATACCACCATGACATCCTCGAGTCATGCAACGGGAGGGTAGAAAAGACTACGATCTGGAGGTTGTGAGCCTTAATCCAATAATATTACTTTTAGTATTTACACGATGGGTACCTAATGATCCTCCACCATTGGTCATCAATGCTCAGTTTTTAGATACCTTCTTACACTTCATGTAGATCGTACAAGGAGAACTAAAACCTTCCCCTACTATGGTAGAGTTGACATGATAATTACAAAAGTATCATCCTCACACTTTTTGGGGGAGGGTGGTTATTAGGGTTTAGAAACATGGATAGAGGCCTTTTATTGATATTATAGAATTTAGAGATGCCTTCAAATTGGAGGGTCAATATATCCTCTTATATGCTTCATGACTCCTCCAATCGTTGGTGAAATGTCATCTATCAGGATGGTAATCATTAAGATTTGGTTTGGGAGTCTTTCTGATAGTCTCCTAGGACCAATTCATTCTAAAAATGTTGAGATAATACTATTCTATATAGTTTATGCACATAAAAATTGTGCTATTTTAGTGAGGAAGTATTCAAATCATTTCACTAAGATTCAGCATTTTGCGTTGACACTGACTGATGACGATTTAAAGACTGTAAGAAAATTTGAAGTTGGGATATTATATTCCATATGATCATAGTTTAATTTTTTTCAATTGACCAATGTTTCATAGATAGTCAAATAGGACCTCATCAGATAATTGAACTTAAGGGAAGTTGTAAATGGTAGTTAGGGTGCTTCGATATCAAGATAAGGAGACAGTTCATCTACCAGCATGAACGCCATTTTGAGTTTTCTCACAAGGTCATCACATATTAGTTTATGATAATTAACAACTATGTGGTGTGTCATGAGTGTGGTGGGATGGGCCATAAGAATCATTAGTATATGAGGAACCCAATAGAGTGCCGATCTAATGGAAATATGGGTTACATTCAGCATTTCTACTGAACTTTCCCTCTAGTTCCTAGTGAGAAGGGAGTTGTACTGACACTGAATTTAGGTATAGGATTATTTTCTCGATTCTAGGAAAAATATATAGTAATAATAATCGATCAGGATTAGGAAGTGGTTATGGTTGAGGCAGATAGACCATAGTGGTTCAGCGCCAATAGAGTAAACATGCTCATGTCAGTCGGGATGCAACTTAGGACTATGGATCAGGCCATATCTATGCAGAAAGGCCTACTCCTGAGGAGTAGAGTCTAGAGACTTATATAGTTCTAGGTAATATTCTATTAGGATCTAAATTATATTCTTCATTTTTCGATATTGGTTCTTAACACTCTTTTATATATGCGACAATTATGGAAAGTATGGGCTTAGAGATAAAATAAATTTGTGGACAGATGACTCTAGAAATGCATTTAGGGGTTCGATTCGAGAGTATACTCCAATTAAATTAATTTCCTCTAGAGGTGGGTGGATATATCCTCCTATGGAATGTTTTTTCCTTAATATGGTAGGTTTTGACATCATTTTTGGAATGGACTAGATAGTTCTACACCACGCCCATGTTGATTTCTATTTCCAGAGGGTTTCTTTTACATCACCCAAGGGAAGTATGTATATTCATAATAGAGAATGGGATATCCAGGAAAGTTAATCAAGTCACAAGCATCATCATATGGATGGAGTGATAGAACAGATGGATAGTCTCTTTATGCATGATTAGGGAACATGTTTTATGGAATTCCATCCTATGTTGGATTGTTTTAGGGATTTATTCCCTATTGATTTCTCTAGATTACCTCCTATGAGTTATGAAAATTTCCCCATTGATCTAGTTCTAGGTGCGGAACCATTGTCCATTCCTCAATATAGGATAACAAAAAAAAGCTCCTGAAACTCAATAAGAATATGGAATAATTTGAATCAAATGGTTTTCTATGACCTATTACTTCCCTATGGGGTTCACAAGTCCTTTTCAAAAAGAAAAAAGATGGTACCCTAAGGTTTTATGTGGATTCCGGTTGATTGATCCATCTTATAGAAAAGAATTGGTATCCACTACCATGTATAAAATACCTATTTTTCAATCTCTAAGGAGTGATAGTTTTCTCCATGATTGAATTGTCTTCAGGCTACCATCATGTATGCGATATACTATAATAAATACCACATAGAATTTTTTAGAGTTTATACAACTTTTACGAGTATCTCATTGTTCTATTCAACCATTCTAATTCACCAGAAGTTTTCATGGCTTTAATGAATTGTAGATTCCACCGGTATCTATATTTGTATATGTTAGTATTTTCTAATTTATCTTGGTGTATTTTCATACATAAGAAAACCATGGAAAACTTCTTGAGATCATTTTGAATACACTGAGATAGAACTGTATATTTGATAATCTAACTAAATTCAACTTCTGGAATTATATGTTTCACTTCTTAGGTATTTCCATTTTAGAGGTAAGTTTATCTATTGACCTAGAGAGGGTGAGAACCATAGTTTACTAAGATTATCCCAACAATCTCTTTTACATACATAGTTTCTAGGAGTTAGCTAGCTATTACAAACATTTTATTTAGTACTTATCATTCACGAAAGTTCCTCTCATGAGATTTACTTTAAAGGGTGTTAATTTATCATAGTCTAAAGCTTACAAGGTAGAATCTCAGGAGTTGAAAGTGAGACTAACTACAACATAGATCCTAGTTCTATAAGAGTTGGGATAAAGATATATAGTTTACTGTGATGCTTTAGAAATCTGGTTGGGAGAAGTTCTAATATAGGGAGATTATTTTGTATCATACAAGTCCTTCTAGTTGAGACCTAATGAGCATAATTACCCTATGCATGAAAATAATTTAGAATCCATGGTTTATGATATACACCGATGGATAAATTATATACATGGAGAAAACATTGTTTTTTATAAAAACCATAAAAGTATCAAATAAATTTCCACATAGTTTGATTTGAATCTCAGGAAGCTCATTTTGTTAGAATACATGTAGACATTTGACTTTGTTCTTTCTTATACACCTGAGAAAAGGAAATGTTTTGGATAACTACCTAAGCTGAAATATTTAAACATAGGCCATCTAGGAGGCAAGTTGTGAATGAAAGTTTATGTCCTTGTTTTTTAAGATTCAGCCTATAGGTTCCAGAATATCATGGGAAGCCAGTTTTGGAAACTTTGATAGTGACATACTCCCTTATGGAGAAGGTAAGGATGAGATAGATTTTTGATTTTGAAGATTTATTCCTAAGGGAGAGTGTCAGAGTTAAGGTTCCACATATTGATTAGGATGTTGATGAGGATTAGATCCTACAGTTTCATAGAGGTTGTTGGGTCCCTACAGAAATATGAGAGGAGTTGATATGGGAATCTCATGCCACTATTTGGGAAGTTCACCCTTGGATTAGAAAGATGTACCATGACATACATAGTCAGTATTAGTGGTCGGATATGGACATACATATTTATGGTTTCATCGTGAGTTGTTCCACCTATTTTCATGTGAAGGAGGCACACCAAATAATTTCTATACTTTTATATCCTATATCCATTTCTTAGTGGATATGGGATTATGTCACCATGGATTTCATAACCGTCTTGCTGAGATTCCCTTGAGGTTGAGATACGGTATGGGTGATCAACGATAGGTTGAGCATGGTTACACACTTCTTACTTATCTAAGATTAATTCTTAATTTATGGGATTGGAAGTCATTATATGTGGGAGTTTATACACCTTCATGGTGTTTCCCAATTTATCCCATCGGATCGAGATTCTCGATTTACATCACTGTTCTGGATGAGGTTTCTGAAAGAACTGGTTTTTTTGGTACTCTTGAGTATGGAATATCGCCACCAAACTAATGGGTAGTTTTAGCAGACGATACATGTGCCAAAGGACATGGTCCAAAAATGTGTCCTTAATTTTGGATTTTTATTAGTGAAACATCTACCTATCTTTGAGTTTTCCTATAATAAAAATTTTCAGTTAATGAATCAGACTGCTTATTATGAGGTATTTTAAGGTAGGATATTCCCATCACCCCTATGTTGGTTAGAGGTAGGTGTGGTTTCATTACTCAATCCTCATCTAGTTAAATAGACTTTTGAGTAGGTAAAACTAATTCAAAAGTGTGTGGTTAAAGCTTAGTGAATGAATAATCCTTATAAATATCATTCTAATCAAAATATGGAGTTTATGTTGGGACATTATTTCTTTATACGAGTCTCTCTTAGATTGGGGCATAGATAGAATCTATGATAGGGAAACTATTTCTTTTTTACATAAGGTCTTTCGAGATCTTGGAGAGATTTGGGCTGGTAGCCTATCAGTTTCTATTACTTTAGTGGTACCATTCCATGCATGGCATCTTCCATGTGTCATATATTATTTATTAATATTTTGAACTATCGCATTCGTTGGGTCCTAAGAATTTTGATATTGATGTAGATGAGTCCTTTGAGAGCTATTATATATGTATCATTGATATGAGAACAAATTATCTCTGAGGAAGGTCAGTTCCTCTAGTATGGGTGCTATGGTAGAAAGGTTGTGTATAGGATGAGAACTAGGAGATAGAGAGGTCAATATACATTCCTAATGGTCGAAACATTTCTAAGATGGTGTTTTACCAACCATGGAAGGGATACTTGTTGATTCAAAAGTTCTCCTTTGACTTCTATATCATGTTTTGGAAATCACAATTGTCTTTTATCTTGCTAGTCGTACTGATTATGTCAATTGTATCGTACTGACTCTGTCAATCGTATCGTACTGACTCTGTCAATCGTATCGTACTAACTCTGTCAATCGTATCATACTGACTCTGTCAATCGTATTGTACTGACTCTGTCAATCGTATTGTACTGACTCTGTCAATCGTACTCACTTTTGTGTATCTTACTTTGTATCATATCAATACATTACATTTAGTAATAATTATAATACTCATACTTTCATTACTTTCTTATTTTGGAACTTAGTCAAAAAACACATGTTTCATATTAATCATACTCTTGTTTATCATCTTCATATATCTTTTTTTAACCAATACGATGTCATTGAGTTAGTTACAAACTAATAAAAATGATGTCGTGATTTTTGTTTCAATATGACCGTTATAATTCCAGGTGTCCAAGTCCCTCCGAGTTTTTCGTAGAAATATAACCGTTGGAGGAAATGTGACCGTTGAAACCTAAGGCCTATAAATAGGAGGTCATTTGAATCCGAGATAGAACAACTGTGATACTTTTCTACTATCAAGTTCTGGAGAGAGACGTTGTGACTTCTCTCATGATTTGTGCTTTGTGTGACCGATCTTCATATTGAGGGCTTTCAAGTGATTGAAAGACAGAGGTGCCTATTACCTACAAAATTGAGGGCTACCGGGGATAGGCAGACAGACGAACTGATCATCGTATCGAGGGATGTCGGGGATAGGCAGACAGACGTTCCGATCATCATATCGAGGGCTATCAGGGATAGGCAGACAGATGTTCTGATCATCGTACAGAGGGCTTACCAAGGTGGTGGTAAGACAGACCTCTTATACTAGGTGAAAGGATAACCCTTCTCTTTAGGTCAAAAGAATTGTAATACTTTTACATTTCCACTGCTGTTTGTATTAGAAATGAATTTGTATTGTTTCTTTTCTTCTTTACACTTTCAATTGTAATTGTTTCAATTACAATTATTCTATTACATATTATATTAATAGATTCTATAAGCTTTATGAAAGAATCCCTCACAAATGTATTACTCATATTATTGTATTCATCTTGAGTACAATTACTTTACTTTTCTAATAGTATTACATTACATCATACCTTTATATTCAATACAATTTTGGTTGTTTGAATTATATTATTTTAAGATCTTTTAAACTAATCTCTTAAGTTTTTAAACCTACAATTCACCCCCCCCCCTCTTGTATTGTTCCATTCCATCTAATATACATATACATCTACATATTCGATCCAACAATTGGTATCAGAGGAGGTTTCCACTAATTTATACTACTAGCTCTTATTTGAGTTTTATTACTATTTCAATTACTTTCTACACTAACATGTGGAGTGGAAAAGATTTTGTTTCGTTGGATGGCAGTAATGAATATTGGATCAATTGAAAATATAAATCCTTCTAGACCACCTATCTTTGATGGGAATGATTATGAGTACTGGATAGATCAAATGAAGACATTTTTTATCAATATTGGTGTAGACAATTTTATTATGCTCACTGGAGGTTACAAAATTCCTGACAAAGAAGTCAGTACTTTCACTAATAAAGAGAATCAAGAATATCAACTGAATTACAAGGTATACAATACTTTATTATGTTCTATGACCAGGAATATATACAGCCAGATATCTTCTTGTGAAGCATCCAACTGTATTTGGAAGATGTTGGAAGTCACACATTTTGGTACATCCAAGGTTATAGAAACAAGAAGGGAAATGCTTCGAGCAGAGTATCATGGATTTGTTTTTCCATATAGAGAGCCAGTATGTAAAGTGCAACAAAGGTTTATGAAAATTGTCAACAGCATACAATCTATGGGAGAAAAAGGTCTTGATGATGAAGCTCTTGTTGACAAGATTATTGATATAATTCCAAATGAATGGGAGTCAAAAAGGACAGTTATTGATGAAAACAGAAAAGTTTCCCAGATTACTCTAGATGAACTCTTTGGAACTCTTCTACAGCATGGGACAAGAATGAAAAGAGATGCTGATTTCAACAAGAAGAAAAATGGGAATGGAAGTGTAGCCTTTACATCTAAAGCTAAAACACCTGAAAGGATAACAATATCCAAAACCAAGAAATTTATTATATCAGAATCAAGTGATAGTGATCACTCAGAAAATGAGTTATCCAATATTTCTCGAAGGATGAACAAATTTTGGGAAAGAAATACTTCCAATACAGATTCAAAAATAGGAAGGATAAGAAAGATTCAGTGGTAACTTGTTATGAATGTAAGAAAGTGGGTCATATAAGGCCTGATTGTCCTTTACTGAAGAGAAAATAAAGAAAGGAGAAACAATCTGAAAGAAATAAGAAAAGGTATTATAAGACAAAGACAAAGAAAGTCTTGAAGGCAAATGATACTTGGAGTGCAAGTGGTAGTGATTCTTCAGATAATTCTTCAGAATATGAGTCCTCAGGACAGAGAAATATTGGACTTATATTTAGATTACCAATTAAAGATCATTGTCTTATAGCCAAGGTACACAATGCTGAAGCTATTACAAATGTCTCTTTAAATGAAAATTATACTGATAATACATATTATGAATCTTCAAATGATGATTCTTCATCATCAGAATATGATACGTTACCTTCTTTTTAAGAAGTATCTATATTTTCTAAGTTACTTGAAAATGATAATTCTAAACTTAAGAAAAATCTTGATTAAGAAAATTGTAGAATTTCAATTTTAACTAAAGAAGTATCAGATCTTTCTAATGATCTTGATAAAAAAAACTTCTGATTCTGAAAGTATTTTAAAAACCCTTGAGAAAGGAAAATATGATAAGGATAAACGTTCTAAGGATCTTGAAAACGTAATTTTTATGAAAAATGTTTTAGAGACTAACCCTAGTTCAAAATCAAATGTTTTGAAGGATAAAAATTTAGTTTTAAAAATAAATTCAGAAATCTTTTCTTTGAAAAAATGTTTGTCAAACTTTACTTATGGAAAGGAAAACTTTGACCAAATGTATTCCCAAATCCGGCCTTTGAGAAATCATTCTGAACTTGGTTATACTCATTCCAAACCTGTTTTTAGTAAAAACTATTTTGTTCCACAAAATAACCCTTTTTGTTCTAAGTGTTAATGTGGTGGACACTGGAAAAGAGAGTTTTCTCTTAATAGAACAAAGTCTTTAGGATTTCATAAAGCTCATTTTTCAAAACAAATGTGGATTCCTAAAATTCTGTTATCTAACCATTCTGGATCCAAACAAGTTTGGATTCCGAAAAACTAATCATTTCTTTTTCAGGAAAATGAGAAGTGTACCAACAAGAATATTTGGTACATGGATAGTGGTTATTCTCGACACATGACCGGAAACAAAGATTTCTTTGAAAAGATTATCAAAAGAAAAAGAGGAAAGGTTACCTTCAGAGATAATGCTCAAGGAAAGATTGTTGGTATAGGTAATATTGTTTTTCTTGGAAAAGTTCTTATCTCAAATGTTTTGTTTATTAAAGGTCTTAGGCACAATCTCATCAGCATAAGCCAATTATGTGATGAAGGTTACCTTGTGAATTTTGGAAATGATAAGTGTCTATTTCACAATTCCAAGGATGAGTTCATTCTATCTGCCCATAGGCAAGAGAATGTATACACTATTAACATAGAATACCTTAGGAGCCAAAACATACCCTACTTAAGTGAAATATAAGACCAATCATGGCTATGGCATAGAAGATTAGGACACTGCAACCTAAGAAACCTTTGTAAACTCTCAAAGAAAAGACTTTTAAAGGGACTACCGGGTCTTATATATGATTCTTAAAAAGTCTGTGATCCTTGTCAATTTGGAAAGCAACATAAAACTAGCTTTAAATCAATTAATGAAGTTTCAACTTCTAATGCATTACAGCTAGTGCATATAGAACTTTTTGGTCCTTCACAAACTAGAAGCATTGGAGGCAAATACTATGTATTTTTCTTAGTTGATAACTTTACTAGATTCACATGGGTCTATTTTCTATCAAATAAATCTGAAGCCTTTTCCTTTTTCAAAACATTTAGATCCCAAGTTAAAAATGAGAAAAACCTACCATTGATAACTATTCATAGTGATCATGGTGGTGAATTTCAAAATTCTGAATTTGAAACTTTTTGTAGTAAGAAAGGTATTAATCACAATTTCTCAACTCCAAGAACTCCTCAGAAAAATGGTGTTGTTGAAAGAAGAATTCGTATTCTTCAGGAAATGACTAGAACCATGTTGAGTGAATACTCAATTGCTAAGCACTTCTGGGCTGAATCTGTTAGTACTGCTTGTTATACTATAAATCGTGTTTTAACCAGATCTTTTCTTAATAAAACAGCTTATGAGTTATGGACTGGCCAAAAACCTAAAGTTTCATACTTCAATGTTTTTGGGTGCAAAGTATTCATTCTGAATACAAAAGATAATCTACACAAGTTCGCACCAAAATATGATGAAGGAATATTTCTAGGTTACTCCACAACTTCTAAGGCTTATAGAGTTTTCAATAAAAACACATGTATTGTTGAGGAAACAGTATATGTAAAATTTGATGAATCTGATCCTTTTGTTTTTAAATCATCCCAACCTACATCCTCAGATGTGTTTTCGAAAATTGATTATCAACCTTTGTTAGAATATCCTTCTAATAAGAAAAATGTTCAAGAAGATACTTCTGAAACATTTACCACAGAATAATTTCTACCATATGTTGATGAACAGGTTTTACAAAACCCAAATCAATTGTTTCTTATGAATCATCCTATTTATAATATCAATGGTGATGTAAATCAACCTGTAAGGGCCAGAAATTCCTTAAAAATGAAATAGAACATCTTACTTTTCTTTCCCAATTTGAACCTAAAAGTCCAAGTGAATACTTAGGTGATGAATATTGGATCAAAGCAATACAAGATGAACTAAATGAATTTCAGAGGAATCAAGTCTGGACTTTAGTTGAAAGACCTAAAGAAACAACTGTAATTAGAGTAAAATGGGTTTTTAGAAACAAATGTAATGAAAATGGAATCATTGTAAGAAATAAAGAAAGACTTGTTGCTAAGGGATATAATCAACAAGAGGGAATAGACTATGAAGAAACATATGCTCCGGTATCTAGACTTGAATCTATTAGAATTCTATTAGCCTTTGCAGCATACTTTAACTTCAAACTATTTCAAATGGATGTTAAATGTTCTTTTCTAAATGGTTTTGTTCAAGAAGAAGTTTTTGTCGAACAACCTCCTGGATTTCTAGACCCAAAACATCATAATCATGTTTTTAAACTTACCAAAGCCCTATATGGTCTTAAACAAGCCCCTAGATCATGGTATGATAGACTTACATGATTTCATTTACAAAACAATTATACAAAAGGTACAGGAGATCCAACCCTTTTTATAAAAATGGAAAACAAAAATGTTTTTATTGTTCAAATTTATGTTGATGACATCATATTTGGTTCAACTCAGCAATCTTTAACTGATGCTTTTTCAAATTTAATGAAGTCTGAGTTTGAAATGTGTATGATGGGTGAGTTAACCTTCCTTTTAGGTTTTCAAATTTCTCAAAAACCAGAAGAAACATATATATCCCAACATAATTATATCAAAGACATGCTCAAAAATTTTGGTTAGGACAATACTAAAAGTATTATCACTCTAATAGGCACCTCAAATACACTTGATCTTGATGAAACTGGGAAACCAGTAGATCAAACAATTTTTAGAGGTATGATAGGAAGTTTTCTATACTTGACAGCTAGTCGACCAGACTTAATGTTGTCTGTATGCTTATGTACAAGATACCAATCTAATCCAAAAGAGTCTCATTTAAAAGTCGTAAAGATAATATTTCGGTATTTAAAAGGAACTATGGATTTAGGACTTTTTTAATCTTTTGGAAATGATTTTGTTTTAAAAAAATATTCAGATGCTGACTTTGGTGGTTGTAGAATGGATAGAAAAAGTACATATGGAACATGTCATTTATTAAGAGATTCTCTGGTTTCTTGGTCCTGAAATAAACAACACTCAGTAGCACTTTCCACTACTGAAGCTGAATATGTAGCAGCTGGAAGTTGTTGTGCTCAAGTGTTGTGGATGCAACACACACTCACTAACTATGGATTGAGTTTTTCCAAAACCCAAATTCTATGTGATAATACAAGTTCCATAGCTCTTAGTAAGAACCCAGCACATCACTCTCGTGCAAAACACATAGATGTTAGGCATCACTTTCTTAGGGATCACACACAAAAAAGAGATATTTTTTTACAATTCATCGGAATGCAAGAACAACTTGCTGACATTTTCACAAAACCATTACCTTCCAATATATTTGAGTTTATAAAACAGAATCTAGGAATGATTACATGAAAATAATAATTCATATCTACTTCTTGTTTTTACATTTCTCCTTACATTAAACAAGCTCCTCTTAGAAAGGGGGAGAACATTTCTTACTGTGTTTCTTACTGTTTTCATTTTTATCTTGAGATCTTTAATTATTTATTCTCCTGGTATGTGTTTTTGCCTATCTGTTTATCGTATTGAAATTTTTATCATATTATTTATCTTTCTGTTTATCATATTGACAGTTTTATAGTATCATTTACTTTTTTGTTTATCGTATTGACAGTTTTATTGTATCATTTACTTTTTTGTTTATCGTATTGACAGTTTTATTATATTATTTACCTGTCTGTCTATCAGCTTGTCTGATCATGGTAATGAATTTATTTTACATCTGCACGTCCATTCATGGTTATGAATTTCTTTTCCATCAGCACGTCCGTTCATGGTAATGAATTTCTTTTCCATCGGTACGTCCGTTCATGGTAATGAATTTCTTTTCCATCAGCACGTCCGTTCATGGTAATGAATTTATTTTCCATCGGCACGTCCGTTCATGGTAATGAATTTCTTTTCCATCAGTTCATCCATTCATGGTAATTAATTTCTTTTCCATCGGTTCGTTCGTTCATGGTAATGAATATCTTTTCCATTGGTTTGTCAGTTCATAGTAACAAGTTTTTTTTCATCGGCTTGTCAGTTCATGGTAACAAGATTGTTTTCCATCGGCTCGTTAGTTAGTGGTAACGACTTTGTTTTCCATCGGTATGACTATTTATAGTATTCTTTTACTTCGTACGCCTATGTTTTTTTTCTTTCAATACTATCTAATCCAACAATTACCTTACGATCTCGGGCAGGTACATACTTTTCATTTTTTTTAAAAAAATTTCTCTTTAATTCTATCTGTTGATTTATTTTCTTCTAATCTCAACCATATAAGATCAACGGTCACCCTTTTTCATCCTATAAATAGACCCCCCCTCTCCAATCCCACACCAATTTTTCACTATTTTAGGCGAAGCTCTACTCCACCGATTTAAGTCACCGTACGATCTTTCAAGCGGCTTCACCTATATGTCTCAGTCCTCTGCTAATACTCCCGCCAAAATGCCTTCAAAGACTTCTATAGGGAAATACTTTTTCAGAGAAAGGTTAGTTTCTTGGGACTTTTTTGATTCGTATGATTCTACAATCAAAAGAATCATTTTTTTCAAGGCTGGGAACATTTATGTGTTGAAAAACCAGTATCTCAAGATCCGGTTATTTTTTATGAAGTCACTTAGTTTTATAAAACCGTATCGTTTGATAAAAATATGACTATCAACTTTTCTATGTATGATAGAATGATTTCTATGTATGTGAGTCAAGAATCTCATTTTCTGAATGTTCCGATAGAAGGTGACTCTTTCTGTCCATCTCATAAACTACCAGAGGAAGTTGGTACGTTTAACAAAGAGAATGCTGAAAAGTATCTGTTTATAATAAATGAAGAAAAGAGTAAAGTAGCTCATCTTTCTCCAGAAAATAGATTTGTGACTCTTTGGATGCAAGGTTTTCTTATCCCAATGAAAGGAGATAGAGAAACTCTAAAAGTTTCTGATGTTTTTATGCTTGACTATCTTGTAAATATGAGAAAAGTAAATCTCATGGGATATGTTTTTGAAACTATCAAGAATGTTAAGTCAGGAGGAATTAAGTCCCAAATGATTATGTATACATCTATTCTTACAAAATTCATTCTTGAGAGTATGAAGTTTTGTAATATTCCTTTGAAAGGAAATATGATAGATTTGAAGCCCTCCTGGATTAGTAAAAGTACTTTGAAGAAGTTGAATGTTTGTTTTGACCCAAATTCAAAACTTTTTGTAAAAGATTTAGAAGCAGAATCGACTCAGAATCAATCAGCACCTATACCAATCAAAGATAATCCATCTGTCGGTGCTCCTCAAAAGTCAAATCCGCAAACCAGTTCCAAGCCAAAGAAGAAACCAAAGTACAGTAAGGAGGTTGTGGCCAAGTTGAGAAAAGATAAGGAATAGAGAAAGGAAGGTGAACCAAAGTTTGGACTTGATCCAGCTGAAGCCTTTGCTGAGAGAATAAGGGTAGAGGAAACCCTTCAAGCTGAAAAGAAAAGGAAGTCTGTTTTGAAAATAAAGGCTCAAGACTTTGATATCTCTAAAGTACTCAAAATGGTTGAGGATTCTAGTGCTCAACTAATGGAAGAAATACATCAAGAACCAATCATACAGAGTCTTCCAGAGAAATAAAAAGGAAAACAGATGTTGGAAGAAATAGAATAAGTTGAAGAAGAGGAAGGAGATTTTCTTTTAGAATTCCTTTAAAGTTCAAAAAAGAGTAGAGAATAATCTTACTAAAAGCAGAGTGAAGGTATTCAACAAGTTACTCATGGCAATCAATCACTGGTTGAATCTTTTGAAACTCGGGATAAAACACCCTCTCAAGCAAACCAAGGTGCTTAATCTTCTCATACAGAAAAAGTTATTGTCATCAGTGATAAAGTGGAGTAATAAAGAAAATATAAAGAAAAAGCAAAAGGAAAACAGCTAGTTGTAGACTCAAGCCGATCAAATGAACTGCTTTCGTACGATGAAGATACTGATTGAGAACAAACAATTTCTCTCAAGAGAAGTGATTACATTGTTCATGTTTTAAGAAAGGTTGAAAATACTATTCCATACTTTCCCAGTCTTGAGGGAAAAATTGATTTCATTACTAACAATCAGAAAAAGAAATTTGGTTCTGTAAGAGAATTGAGAAAGAAAGTTTTTTCAGTTGAAGCTGATTTGAAAGTTTTATCTGAAACATTAGCTGCTCATAAGAAGGCATGTAACAGGATGACCAAGTGGTCATATAAAATAGAAAGCTCAATGGATGACCATGATATAGAAATTGAAGATATAAGGAGGTTTTCAAATTATCTTGCTATTTATTTTAACAATCTTGGCAAAGAAACTATTGAAAGACTAAATCAGGTAACTCATGGAGCCGATATCCCTTCGGTGAAAGAGTTGCAAGAATGAATTAATGCTTTTTAGTCCAAATTTTAGAAGGTTTAATCTTTCAAAGATGAAATGGTTTTGTTGAAGAAACAAAATTATGTTTTATCCAAAGATAACAAGAATTTTCAAGATAGAATTGATATCCTTGAGGAAGTAATCAGAGTCCAGGAGGAGACTATCAAGAATCAAGATCAGCTTTTTGCCGACCAACAAGAGCTTCTCAGATCTCAGGGTGATTCAATTACTAAAGACAAGAAATAAATACAAAAGATTAAAGTTGTTCTTCATGATCTGATAAAGAAGGAAAAGTAAAGGGAAGACAAATGAATGTTGTATTTGTTTTTCTTTTCTTATGGAACTTGTCTGTTTTTGTAATGACATTTATGTTACTCTTTCTTTTGTCCTGTATTTATTTTCTCTAACTCTTTTAGGCATCTCAAGGTTTTCCCATTATTTTTGTAAATCAAAAAGGGTGAGAATGTTTTATAAAGTGGGAGAATGTTTTACAAAGGGAGAATGTTTTAATCAAATACTTCGAAACCAAGGAAAATCTTTGAATACAATCCTTAGGAAAGTATACACCTAAGGGGGAGTTAGTTGCATTCAAATTCATATTCAGAAGACTTTCCAATAACTCAGGGGGAGATAAGTATTTCTTGTAGTCTTTACTTTGTGTTTTGTGCTTTCAAAAAAGGGGGAGATTGTTGAGTAAAAAGTTTTCCTTTGACTTCTATATCATGTTTTGGAAATCAAAAATGTCTTTTATCTTGCTAATCGTACTGACTCTGTCAATCGTATCATACTGACTCTGTCAATTGTATTGTACTGACTCTGTAAATCGTATCGTACAGACACTGTCAATCGTATCATACTAACTCTTTCAATCGTATCGTACTGACTTTGTCAATCGTATCGTACTGACTCTATCAATCGTATCGTACAAACTCTGCCAATCGTATCGTACTGACTCTGTCAATCGTATCATACTGACTCTGTCAATCGTACTCACTTTTGTGTATCTTACTTTGTATCATATCAATACATTACATTTAGTAATACTTATAATACTCATACTTTCATTACTTTCTTGTTTTGGTACTTAGTCAAAAAAACACATGTTTCATATTAATCGTACTCTTGCTTATCATCTTCATATATCTTTTGTTTTAACCAATACGATGTCATTGAGTTAGTTACAAACTAATCAAAACGATGTCGTGCTTTCTGTTTCAATATGACTGTTATAATGCCAGGTGTCCAAGTCCCTCCTAGTTTTTTGGAGAAATATAACCGTTGGAGGAAATGTGACCATTGGAAACTGAGGCCTATAAATAGGAGGTCATTGGAAGCCGAGATAGAACAATTGTGATACTTTTCTACTATCAAGTTCTAGAGAGAGACGTTGTGACTTATCTCATGCTTTGTGCTTTGTGCGACCGATCTTCGTATCGAGGGATTTCAAGTGATTGAAAGACATAGGTGCCGATTACCTACAAAATTGAGGGATGTCGGGGATAGGCAGACAGACGAACCGATCATCGTATCGAGGGCTACCGGGGATAGGCAGATAGATGTTCCGATCATCATATCGAGGTCTGTCAGGGATAGGCAGATAGACGTTCCGATCATCATACCGAGGGCTTACCAAGGTGGTGGTAAGACAAACCTCTTATCCTAGGTGAAAGGATAACCCTTCTCTTTGGGTCAAAATAATTGTAATACTTTTACATTTTCGCATCTGTTTGTATTATAAAGGAATTTGTATTGTTTCCTTTCTTCTTTACACTTTCAATTGTATTTGTTTCAATTACAATTATTCTATTACATATTGTATTAATAGATTCTATACGCTTTATGGTAGAATCCCTCACACTTGTATTACTCTGATTATTGTATTCATCTTGAATACAATTACTTTACTTTTCTAATAGTATTACATTACATCATACCATTATATTCAATACAATTTTGGTTGTTTGAATTATATTATTTTAAGATCTTTTAAACTAAGCTCTTAAGTTTTTAAACCTACAATTAAACCCCCCTCTTGTATTGTTCCATCTAATATACATATACATCTATATATTCAATCCAAAAAAACTTAGGGATGAGATATTTTTAAGAGGGTGGGTTCTAACTTATCGAATTTTCAGTATGGTATAAATTGTTTTAATTTTTGATAAACCATTGTTTTGTTTCCCTTTTGGATTGAGACTGGGTAATTTTTCCTTTAGGAAGTTCCATTAACTTTTATAATGAAAGGTTGTAGGGGGGAAGATCCTATACACATGCTAAATACATTATACATATTTGAATACAGGGATTGTATTAAATACATGACGTGTATTGATCTAGCCAGACCCTTTTCAAGACTTGTATTTTTTTCTCTGGAGAGAAAACATGATCATTAGAAGATGTGTAAAGTTTACACACCATGTAAATTCTGTGGTTCTATTTTTTAAAAAGGATTAAGGGCCTCTTATCTTTAATAGAGCCCCTCTCTTCTCATATATGAGCAGCAATGCATGAGAGATCCTCCCATGCCTAACATAGGTTCCTCCGGTTCATCTTCGTCAGAGCTCTGTTTCCTTCATCATCAGTTATTTCAGATCCTCAAAGGTAATATACTCATTCCAATTCCTTCATTTCTTAGTTTATCTCATTGTATATTATGCTATTTTTGTGTGATCTCATATTCACTATTTTGGGGGTATTTGTTGATTATTCCAATTTCTCTTATTCTAACCTGATTCAAGGGTCGATAATAGATGAGGAGAGTGCTATGGGAATAAGGTAATTTTTCTATTACTTTTTCCTAAATGTATTATTGTATTTTATTGTACCTAATTGTACCTCATGCAAGACATCTCCATTGATTCCTCCAAAATTTTTAACAAATTAAATTAAATGTTTCTCTCATGTGTAATGGAAGCCTAACTACCCACAAACCAAGACTATGGGGTATTTACCATGACATGAGCCACCCCTATGGTTGTACCTTACTTAAATAATTATGATCCAAATAAAACTTATTAATTTCTAGATCTTTTAATTTTGTTGTGATATATATATATATATATATATATGTATATATATGTATGGTTGGGTTTGAGCTAAAGGAGATGATAGTCCATGTTTTTAAGTCCTTGTGCATTATTCCATAGCTTTATTAATTTTAATTAAATAGATTTACCAACTTTATAAATGTTTAATGAATTAAATTCCTTGTTAAATATTATGATTCCTTGATATTTAAAACATTCCTTCATGTCAATCCAAGGGTGATACAAGGGTCTTGACTTATGGACACATTGGATGGGCTCACCCTAATTTATAATTAGAATTGAAAATAAATCTCAATACATTGATGAAGATACATGGTTTCCTTTAGTATAATACCTTGGATGGGCTCCCCAGTCAGATGAATTACCTACCCATGAGTGATACCATTTCCCATTGGAAATTACATTGGATGGGATCAGAGGGAAATTTGGTTATACCATACCATGAGCATTACTTGGTCCCCTATGTGGTATACCTACGATGGGCTCCGAGGGTCATGATTACATGATGATGAGATTGATACTTGGCATTCCATGTATAGGTCATCTTGGACTAACTCTTATAGTGATAGGTATTTATAGTGATCCTAGAGTGATACTCAGGTTGCTCTTTAAGGATCTCCTTAGAAATAATCAGGATGCCATGCATTAATTTCTAAGGATGCTTTTTATATCAAAAACTAAAAATGAAAAAATATTAACCTTGGCATGCATTAACCAAGCCAAATAACATTCTTTGGTTCAGTCCATTCTTAATAATATATCTTTAAAGACTCATTCATGCACCCATAAAATATCTTTATAGGTTGACCTTCATTTAGATATATCTGGATTGTGCCAAATCATGTAGTTTTGGTTAGGTTTCTCCTTGAGGAACCCGATCCAAAGTAATTTATTTATTTATTTATTTATTCACTTATAATATTAACTACACACTACTAATTTTATTTAATATACTGGATTTTTATAGACACTATTATTAGTGGCATACTATGTATATCTCACACACTATTTGGGCACTTATAGTACCCAAACACACTTCATGACTGCATGGATAGAGAAAGGGAATCACCCAGATTCCAATGTTTGATTTTCTATAATAGGATGGTGTATGAGAGAAGAGAACTAGGCCTATCCTCATGATTCTAGTGTTGGTATATTTTCATCATTTATCCTTTTTGTTTGGTATGTTGTATATTCTGGTACCCCTATATCCCATTTACTTCCCTTTTGTATTACACCATTTCATGACCATATTTTTTGTAAAGTATATTGATTTAACTTCTACTTATCGGTTATATTGGGTGATTTATTATTATTCCTCTATTTCTTATTTTCTATTGTATACACCTCTTACCATTTATTATTACGACTATTATATACTCTGATCATGAGGGTATAGTATCCCCACTATACAATCATATACCCTCGATGCTAGTTGGTTGCATCAAGCATACAAGGAAGACTTATTGAGGTCATGTCAACAACTTTATCAGGGAACCACTTAGTGGATTTTAGGTCGGGATTCTACAACATGGATACATTAAACCATCGATAAAATAATACTATATGAAATTCAAAAAAAATCATGCTTGATAGATAAATTCTATCTTCATTCATTAACCCCCAAAATTACTTCATATCTTTGAATACTCTTATTTATATATCGTGTGGTGAATAAGATTATTGAGAATCTATCCCCCAAATACAGTTAGCCAGATTATATACAACCTTATTTCTAGAGACTTTATCCAAGTAGGATTAGGTTATATCCTTCAAGGATGTCAGAAAAAAGGATACCATTAATTGTTTGGTGACCAATATCATTATAATATTTGGTGTGCCTCACACTATATTTATATACAAAAGAACACTTTTTATGCTTATAAGTTGAAAATGATGTACCATTAATACAATATGATTTATAATCACTCATCCCATTATCATGTTGTAGCAAACAAATAAATAGTTTCATTCAAAAAAAACTCTATATAATATCCTTCAGGAGATAGTAAACAAGGAAAATATGAATTTTCCTAAAACAATTATGTATTACGAGTGGGATGATCACACCATAACATATAATTCAATTGAATTTACCAAATATTTACCTTTATTTAGGATATAAAAAGTCCTAACTACTGAGGTTCATCTTCCCTCTATCAAAATTTCTATTTTCAGTCAGTTTTCTAAAGATGATAAGTCACATATCCAACTGGATGAGATGGAGTGACATAATGAGAAAAGTATATAGACACTATATAACCTACAAGTTCATCAGAACCAAGTCAAGAAAATAATTCAATATAATGGTTCCCCTAATATCATTTATCTAATGAGAATTAGTATTATCTACAAGAACTATTGTGATAAAAAAGGAGACTCTGAAACCAGAGTTGAAATGTGAAGTACATAACATCATACAAAAGTTATAAATTGATCAGTTTTATTCCCTGGTCAAATTTGATGGAGATAATATTACATTGAACATCGATTCAAGGTTTCTGAAGAACTTATTTTCATAATATCAAATAAGGAATTTATATCCTTGTCTCATGACATTAAACTATACAACACTTCATTATTACTATATGAAATTAATATTCAAGGTAAATGTTGATTCCATATGAATTAAAACTAATTTAATAAGGTCATAATAACATGAACTTAACCTACGTTACAACTAATTAATTATTTCATGATATTAAAAAACATGACATATTTTTCACCTTGTATAAACTAAATATATTAGAGAGTTCTATTTCATGAGAACAAGATTCCTTAGGTATGAGCTTGATATATATAAGAATACCATTAGTATGTGGTTCTATTTCCATAAACAAATTCTGTAATAAAATTTCCCCAATTTTGTATCCTTATACCTAGGTCCTCTCATCAATATTGGATCTCTTAATGGACCTTCATTTAGATGTAACAATATTCAAGTCCTAGAAACACTATTGTAAACTATAAAGAACATGAGTTCTCAATGTGCGGAATTAAACTGAATGATATATATTCCATTACACACTACATTAATCTTTCTACATTGGTATATCCTACATGACCCTAAAATTCTTGGAATAGAAATTTTTATATGACCTAGAACAAAAGTGACCCGCACTTATATAGGATTCCAATCTATATAGGGGGTCCTTTCTCATAAGCATTTGATGGTTATGACTATAAAAGTTCGCGCTAATGTCATGGATCACCAAAACTATGAATAAAAACTAGTCCTCATTATAAAAAGAGTGTCTTGGTTCTTTTTATCATGAAATACTTATTGATTCTTGGATTTAATATGCTAGGCATAATTGTTAATTTTAACCATAAATAACACTTTTTATTGGTGTATTAAAATTAATTCATTCTCTTTTTTCTAAAACAATGTTATCATACTTTAAACATAATCCAAATATAGAAAACATATCCAATATAGATATCCTCATTCTATGACCCAAAGTTGTATGGTATTGTTCCTTAATCACATGAAATTAAATTTCACAACATACATTCCAATCCACATGAATTTAAACTTTATATAGTGGTCTATACTATGAGACATTACATAACTTGGAGATTTCTATCCTATATAGACCCTAGCTATTAGATCCCCCCTTACATATGGTCTTGATCTATATAATTGATAATTCTCCTAGGTGTAAGAGATTTCCCCATTTGGGGGATCTTTTTCCTTCGAAATTTGTACATGATTAAAGTTTTCTACCTTTATTACATGGTTTACCTAGACTATATCTAGAATAATGAAATAAAAAATGTCAAAACTATGTGTTTCATGATTCCTTCTAACTCATGATACATAGTGATTCCAATGTTATCCATAAAAGGGCCATCAAAATGTCTCATAATTTATAATACTATTCATCCAATTATGGGGCTCTCAATATATGTATGGTTTTGTCTAGTAAATACTACACTAGGACTTTAAATTAAATATGTGTCATGTGATTATTATTATCACAAGATACATAGTGATTTCTGGATCTCCTATTTAGGGTGTATCCATATATTCCAATGATAACACTTTTTTTATCCTAGTTGTTTGGTTTTCTCCCTCACGTAGGTTTTATCTCCAATATGGATACATTTAATTTTTTTACATGATCCGAATCAATGAGAAACAATATACAAAAAATTCTTTATACCTAAGTCCACTCCAGATTAATATAATGTTCTTGGAAGAGGTCTTATTTGTATGAACCTAAACTCTATGGCATTTGAGTCCATGTCACATGATATTAAACTACACGATATATGTGTCACCCTACATGACCTGAAGATACATAGAGTGGTATTTCCTATAGGAATTTACTTTCCTATATGAGATCTATATCTATATAAGGGAATATGGAATGAAGTTAAAATACAAAATCCCATTCTAGTATAATATTCCCTTATTCATGTGGGAAGCTCATATCTCTTATATGGGGTGTAATATAGGGACCTTCACCTAGTTCTAATATTATGCTAAATTAAAATTCTCTTTTCCATAATATGAGTAAGATCTATATAGAGACCAGATAATGATAACTGAAATTGGATTTATTCTTTTCATTTTATAATATATAGTGAAATATGAATAATATACTTTTGACCCAGATACAAATTTAATCATGATAAAATACCTCCTAGTATATGATCTCCTAATTAAAATATATTCTTTCTATATCAGGAACTATACTGGCATAGAATGTATTTTATAAGAACAATGTGTGTCTTGATTCCCATTAAAAGAATTAAATATATTTTCTCATAATCCCTTTTATAAGACGTATTAATAGTATTTAAATTCATAATCAGTTCCAGTATTCCATCCTTAAAATGATTTCAAAAATTTATAGAAACAAAAAATAAGTTTCCACACACCATTGAACACATGATCTATTGAAAAATGATAAAATCATCCAGATAATAAGTATTTCATCAAAGTGTATCTCTAAAATTATTTATTCAAATTCAATAAAATTCATCATGTTAGACATGAAAAAACACTTCTTATCTTCATTATTTTTTCTTATGATGAACAACTTGAGTACATAAGGAGTAAGAATTTGAATTTCATGAATTATTTTAAAATATATACACTTTAATTCTGCTTGTAAAACCATAAATATCATGTCTCCAATATCTCTAATACCATGTTACTTATCATAAAACTATTTAGAGAGAATATATAAAATATAATGGAATTAACTCATTACAAAATGATCTATAATACACTCCATGATGATAAAAATCCATATAACCATTGAGATTTGTCTTAAATATTCAATAATCTGAAATCTGGTTAGACTTGGTCAATAATTCATAAAATATAATTATTTTCTATAATAATTAATCACATATTATTTATCCCAAAAATAAACAATGAATAAAACCCCTAAAAAAATATTAAAATAAAAAATAATTCAAATGAGTAACTCATTTAGAAAAGTTCATCTCACTTTATAAGGTTCATAAAAAACATATGGTTCATCTAAAATTATAAGTATCATCTCAAATCATAACATTCATCTGAAATCATAAGTTTCATATCAAAGTTTAAGGATAAACTCAACAAATAAAGTTTATATTAAGTTATAAGTTTCAATCCAGCCTTTATAATGTTCAATCTAGAAATTGTAAGGTTAATTATATATTTTTTAATGCTTAATATATATTTTTTAGGTTTAATAAAAACATTATAAGTTTCAATAAAAGTGTTATAAGGTTGATTTTAATCTTTTTATAGTTTTTAATATTTAAATATTTCAGGACTTGGAAAATTTTTGAACTTTTAAAATTCAATATGAACCTTCATAAGGTATATTCCAATCATTGTTAGGTTAAGTGAATAGGATATTCGATTAATCATATTATAACTAACTTGTAATAATGACTCATAATAAGAAAAAATAACATTATTAAACACTCTATAGTAACCTGATAATGACTTATAGTAAACTAATTAGTAAGATAAACATGGATTTTAGGTCCATAAAATTTTATGATATATTTGGATATATTAGCATAGCATTAAATTTTCCACCAATTTTACCCTTTATATGATCAAAAAACAAATAAAATTTAAAATTTTTTATATATTTAAAAACTATAAAAAAATATTATAACAGGAATAATAATAATCAACAATCATTTGGGAGTAAAAAAAAATTTTTCCCAAATTTTCTCCCCTTTTTTTGTGATGTCAAAATGAAACATAAATTATTAAATAAAACAAATTAATATAGTAAATTGAAATGGTGACCTATTATAATATATCATTGAAATGAATAATAATTTTTGATTTTTTTTATATTAAACTACTAAATTCATTAATATATATAAATAGTCTAAGTAAAGAGAATAATCATGAAAAGAAATTGAAAAGGATAAATCATAAGGATTTGGTTTTGGTTAAGTAGGTCTTATGATAAATAATATAGGTTGAGGTAAATATGTGATGGGATTAGCAACTAAAGCACCATGATTAATGATTTATCAAGTATTATTTCACTTAATTAACATGATTTATTCTTGTAATTTATTATCTTTTTTTTTGTTATACTTAAAAGTAGTAAAAGATTTTATATTTGGAGTATGTGTAGTTGATACGGGGGAACTTCTCTTCTTACAACATTAATATATTTCATTTTGTATTCATGATAATATCTATGAGACCCAAAATATTTCTTAATATATCCTTTTTAATAAGATATCTAGCTATATAATTTGTTTTATGGTCTCTATGGTATTTCATTTCATAAAATACTTCACCACATAACCATTTATCAATATAATTCTTATAAAAATATATAAATAATTGATTATATAAAAATTATGTAATGACCATAATTTTGTTCGATTTTAGTTATTTTATATTTATTTATATTGATAAAACCCAAATTTTTTAAAATCTTTAACTAATATTCATTAAAAGTAGGCATATAAGCTGAATCACGTTGAGAAATATAACCTTTATACACCAAAACATATATTTTTTTGTAAAAAAATTTCTATTAAATTTATGTACATCATGATCAAATTCCTTATAATTAATGTGAGACAATGAATAAAATAATTCATTTTGTGTCTCAAAAATTTACTTTTTTCTCACATCCAAAATTTTGAAATTATTATTTAGAGGAAATTCCCAATCCTATAACAATATAAAAACATTTTTATATTAATTATTATTTTGTGGTATAATCTACACTAGAAAAGTAAAACTATACTGAAGAATTTGTAAATACTCTAACAAAAATATCTCAATCACATTTGTATCTTGTTTTTCATTTTCCTTGAAACTTTTTATCATAATAATTAAATATTTCTTCAATTCTTGAAAATTATCTAATGATTTCATATCATAGTAGAATGAATTAAATATTTTATTTATAAAAATTAACTTCTTCAATATATTTCAAAACTAAATATAAAACATCTATTTTTAAGGATGAAATTTTTTAGAATGTTAATGTGAGATTTTATAATGTCCTTTATTTCATCAAAAATCAATTTTACAACTCATATAAGATTTAATTTCCTTAAAATAATATTTTGAAATTAAATTTCATGTAAATTCTTTCAAATCCTACTTTAAATATTTATGTTTATGCTTCAACCCATTAAAATCCTTCTTAATATTGAACATAGAGAACACGTGTATAATTTTGTTTGAAATTTTTCATCAAAACATTAGATTCCATCCCTTTCATCATATAAATCACAAACTGGAAATGACTATAGAAACCCAAGGTTTTTACACATATTATTACATTTTTTTTAACATAAACATACATTAATTACAACCTTATGATTGTGAGGAATGGTGTCTATGTAAGACTAGGTATATAAAATATTAAATGAAATAAAAACTTAACATCTCTATTTTTATTCAAATTAGTGATCTCTTAAAAATGCATAGGATAACCTAGAGAATACATAAAAAGAAAGGGTTGAGTTAAAAATACCATTAAGGGAATAAAAATTTTAAGGAAACAAAACTTTTGTGTCAAAGGTATAACATGATATCATAAATAAGAAGACTCGTGAGTAATCACATAGAAGCATAACATAAATAATATGGTGTAATAAGAACATATAATCATATGAAAATAGGATATAACATATGACATGACATTAACATGATCCAAGGATAAATTCCTAGACATTATCACATGGTGGAAAATGTCCCATAATGTATTAGGTTTTCTATCTAATCTCATACATAATATCTCAGGAGATAAAACATTACCCAGTGCAATTGAGCACTATATAGGTGAACACATCATAATATATACATGATTATGTGTGGAAAAAATAACAAATCAATCATAAAAAATTAATATAATAATCACACTAGGAAATAAAATGGGTTTCATAATCTTTTACACCGTATCATAATCAAAGGAAATTTCATAATGAAGTGATTTGAGAAATGATCATAAGGTATGTAATAACACATCAAAGGAAGGGATAAAAAGATAGGTATATATGTGTGAGATATATATAAATAATAATAATAATAATAATAATAATAATAATAATAAAATATTAATCATCCCAAAAAAAATTGATGAGAATGTATTTAAAAGATCACCTGGAATATTTCTGGAGGAAAATAGGCCTTTCACTTTGAAATCACATCTTTAAAATCTAAAAAATTCACAAATATTTTAGAAAACAATTTCACTAAAAATAACCATGGAAACATGTAAATGAATATTAAAATCATTTATAATTCATGATTGTGTGATATTCCATCTATGATACATATTCTAAAATAAAACATTCTGTTTACACTTTTTTTTAAAGTCAAAAAGTGCCGTTTTTGGAAAGTTATAGAAAGAGTCCTTTTAAAACATTCTGAAAAAAGTAACAAATGGATAATAGTGTCTTTAAAAATCATTGTATAATATTGAAAATAATCTTAAAAATATTTAAATGAAAATATAGATATGGAAGAGAAATATTCCATATTTAAAAGAAGACAGAAGATCAGTATTATTTATATTAAATTTTATTGATGATTATTTATTCAATAAGGGAGGAAACATAAAAACATGAAAACACACTCATGAAAAGAGGATAATAAAATATATTTGTTTAATGAAATAATTTTATCTTATTTCCTCCAAAGGAACCTTGAACATAAACAACCATGACAAGAAATGGAGATTCTAATGTAAAGCCTTTACTATTTTGGTTACTTTCCAATCAAATCCCATTTGATGATGTAAAATGAAATTAAACATAAAAAACTATCAAGTATGAATTATTCAGGTTATAATATGTAAAATGGGAATCATATAATCCATATAAAACAAATTAGGCATATAATATTAGAATAATCCTAATTTAAGGGAATTGGGACAAAATCCCTTATAAAGATCGTATCATTGAAGTGAGAATAAATCAATGAAGTTATTATGTGTGGAAAATTTAAATACATATAGAAAAATTAAATTAAAAATTAATTAATCAATTTTCATCACACAAATAATCATTTCATATCAAAGTCAATGAAGAATTAATTTAACCCAATGAAAAGAAATTGGGTTTTAAAATCCTTTACCTAGGTTTTACTAGTTACACACATAATTTATATTCCATAATAATAAAAATTTGTAAATTATTTAATTTCTTAACATACTTTCTCATTCTTATTATTCCTTTTATTTATTTTTTACCATGTTTTATTTATTTACTTAATCAATTAAGTTCACATTAGATGTCTTGATGATATTTAGTTCATATGTAGTAAATAACATTGATAATTTAAAATATGGTAAAATAGATAATTTTTTCATCATAACTAGAATAATAATCTTGATATAAATATAACTTTTATACATTAATTATACTTTTAAAACTTATCATGAAGTATGATTATGAAAAATGAACGATGTTACAATTGTGGAGACAACAGAACATACGTACTCATGACTAATGTTTTCATTTTTTGATGATCATTATGAAAATAATGTAAGTATTTATTATCTTTAAATAATGATAATATTATCATAAATACCACATTATTTTATTAAATATACTTATATATATCATCCATGTTATGTGGTGATGAAAAAATATTCACAACACTACATGGAGGTTGTAGTCGACATGTACTCACGAACGACATTCGAATTTTTCAATAAATTGAATCATAAGAAATTAAATGATATATTATCTTTTAAGAATTATAAATATTCATGAAAATAATATATATACAATAAATCCATCATCACTACCAGTATTAGTATGTGGTGATGAAAAATGAGTTATATCGGTTCACGTGGAGGTACTCCGATGTACACATGAATGATGATTTCATTACCCGTTTAATGGAAGAGAAGATATATATGGGCTATTAAATTAATATTTAAAAAAATTAATATATTTAATATATTGGTGTTATTATTTTATCATTTTTTTATATTATTTTAAGGGGGTATAGTAAGAAATTAAGTGAAGATGAATGGTTATGAACTATATGACTTTAGAGAACCTTTTTAGGTTTCCACCAAAATATTACCTTGGAATGTTTTATGATCAAACCAAGTATTACAGGAAATTTTATGTTAATTAATTAAGGTATTTGGGAATTTATTTTCCAATATAAAAGTCTCTTGATGTATGGATATCCCAGTAGAGGGTGTGTATTTTTATAAATGAGGAGTGACATTTTTTAAATACACCAAACTATTCCATAATGGAAAGTCACACTTAGTAAAAGTGCCTCCAAAATTGATAAATAATATATTTTAGGTAATTTTAGTTCAATACACACCTACAAGTCTAATATTAAACATATTTTAAACATTTTATTCCCTTACCCTCTAAGGTTACTCACTTTTACAATTTTAGTTTTTACCATGGTAACTAGTTATTTAACTTGGTAATTTATCCTCGAAGAAAAAAACTAAAATGAGCCTAATTAGATAATTTTTACCCAATTATTCTAAATAATAAATCAAAATTATCAAAAAAAATACTATGTGTTTGAAAATTTAATTTTAACACAGGCGCATGTAACGCACAGAATCTCATTTAAATCTCAACTATGGTAATTAATTTTTACTAATCATTAGAAGAAAAAATATATTTTCCTTAATAAATAATATTAATTATTATTATTCAAAATATATAACATATTTTACCAAATTAAATTCATATAATTGAAAATATTTTATTTAAAACTAAACCTACCAAAATTTTCAACAAAAGGTTTGTCAATAAATGCATTTTTCAAGCATAAAATGAGCTTACACAAACTGTATGACTAGTACTAATCACTATATGAAATTAAAATAATATATATATATATAATATAAATTTCATTCAAATATTTTTTTATTAGTTAATATTTTAATTAATTAAAATTTTAAAACATTATTCACCTAAAATTGTTTTGCAGAAAACCACATTTTTAAGCATAAAAATAAATTTAAACAAAAATCATGAAAATTTATAATTTATATGAAATTAATTATATTATTGTAAATAAAATGGTTTATAATTAATTTTAATAAAAAAATTAAAATATAAGGATACTTTTAAATTAATTAATTTAATGAAAATAAATCTATGTATTTGAAAAATCAGTAATGTTCACTATTCACTAAATAATTAATCATTTTAGGAAAATCCAAAAATTTCACCAAAATCCCATTTCAATATATTGATTTCAAAAAGTATGTTAATTTCATAAAATAAAATTTATAAATTTTGATGAAATTAATTTTAATATTTTTTATCAAAAAGTAATATAAATCATTTTGTAAGAAAACATTTTTTTAAGAATAAAATGCCATCATTAAAAATTGTGTTCTTATCAATATGAATTATTCAGTACATTTACATATATTATGGAAATTATATGTATTTCATAAATTAGTAAATACTATTCATACCTGGTAATTTAACATTTAGGGTACAACATTCATAAATAACCACAGTTCGTTTAGGTTCGGTGTTGTATGTCGCATACAATATGAAACATAGTTTTCCTTTTAAAAAACTCAGGGTGATATATTTTTCCCCCTTTAATAAATTTCCTCCTCCAAATTTTAACGTGATCTCGAAGATAAAATATTTTCATTTTGAAAACACCTTTTTTAAAATTCCAAATCATAAAAATGGTATATAAACATCCTCTTGAAAACTATGAAAGAGATATAAGAAGTTCATCTAGAATAAATCATAACTAGGTTTCGAGATAGAAAAATATTATCAAGGATTGACAGTATAGATATGGATCAAAATAATAATCTTTGAATAATTATGGAGTGTGATAGAGATAATTTATCATAATAATGTGAATGGTCAAGAGAAAGTTAACAAAGACAAACTAATAAACATAGAAGTTGTAAAAAAGACCACCAATTAAAAAAATAAGATTAATGGGAAAACATTTTCTAGTTGTAAGATATTTTTCACTAATTTGAAGAATTATTTTACCATCTAGACTATGAAAATAAAGAAATACAATTAATTTATAAGTATAATTTTACCCTACAATCAATTACACAACAATCACACCATTTTATTCCATTGATCAGTATCCAAGATGATATTTTTATGAGCAAAGAACTAAAATAAGATTCAAGCGGATCGAAAAATTCCACAAAAGAAAAAAAATTATTCCTCTAATCATTCGAAATTAATAAAAACCAAAATGGTTATCACAAAGTTGAATGATTCCCAAAATGAATATACCTTTATACTATAAAATAAAAAAATTAAATCCAAAGACCCAAAAATAACACCTAATGTTCAACTTAGATCACTTGATAAATAACTAACATTAAAATTCTTCAATATATTCCTGACTACGTTTGAAACCCAATTATTTGATTGATTTGATCACACATTCATCTATGATAAGTTAAACATTTATCTATGAACAAAATCAATCACTCTTATAGTATCATACCAAACTGTATACTCTCTAATAATATATGAAAATCATTTTTATAAATAACCTGAATCACCCTTAAAACATAGTAAAATCATATTTTCTTCCAAAAATTAACAAAATCCTGAGACGTTTCATGATTCTTATAACCGAAACACCTTTGATAAACCTTATATAATATAATTATCAAATACACATATTTAAATACTTTCCCATAAATGATTTGTATAACATAGGTCATTCATTGTGTCATGACCCACCCCTCAGGGCCCGTGCTGTGACTACCCCAAACCTGATTTCCATAGGCCAGGAGCTGGTGACTAGCACAGAAAAGGAATATCCCGAAAACTGGGAAGGCATTTCCTTTTAACCTATAAACTCACACAATGAAAGCACACAATAAGATACAAGCACAAAGTAAACTATATAGTAAATATAGTGAGTACAGTAAGTAAAGGGGCCGAAATACAAGCCCAACTGGAAAGTACAATTAAAACTGAAAACAGCTGCTGTGAAGACCCACCAAGGATCCTACCTAAAGGGTAGGTACAGCTCTCGAACGGTCATCTCTACAGTACGACTCATCTAAGGTCCACTTCTGAGAATCCTCCAGTCCTGGTACCCTCGACATCGATCATTTTTTCCATTGTCTGCACAAGACATAGTAAGGTTCAGGCATAGCCCGTGCAGGGGTGAGTATAAAAACACTCAGTAGGGACCCTGAGACCCCTTAAGGTCTCTCATAATCCACAAAGGATAAACCACAAAGAAATACCATAATCGCAGAGCATGAAACAAAAGTCAGCCCTACTAAGGTATATGCCCATACATATACCTAAGTTATCAAGTAACCCAACTCATTCAAGAGGAACCCATAACCCAACACTTTTTCCACAAGCACAACTGTTCGGAAATGGAAAGAATATCGTAGAGTTAAGTACCAAAAAGTTAACGCCACATAGAATAATACCATGAAGGTTTCACCACACAGAAGTGTACCACAAAGGTAAGGACTTGGCTCACACTAGGTATAAATTAAGTACAGAAGTATAGATGATTAGTTGTATTCCTATATCTTCTTACTTAGTAGAGAAGCTCTGATGTTGACCCACGCAGGATCGGAAGATACTGAACCACACCGGATCTATAGATTACCCACATACGATCTATAGATGACCCATACAGGATCGGTAGATTCTGACCCACACCGGATCTGAAGATGACCGACACAGGATCTGAAGATTCTTCAAGTATAGCCTGCCACAAGGTTCATGCACTAAGAACCCTTGATTCCAGGAGGATCTTCTCCTAAATCCACCAGTCGATACTTCAACTACCACAAAGTCCCATGAATAAGAAACAAAAATTTCTGTCATGTCATAAGGGACCCAACGTGATAGATGGCGCATCAATCGAACGCTCGGTCTGTAAGTTATTAGCCTTTTAGTCCCGAGGACCCGGTTGGATTCAGGTTCAATACAACACTGTTGTACACCAACTTTATCCAAAACTCAAGTAGAGTATACCAAAAGTTCCATCTCGATCCAAGGATTCTGGCGCCACAAACAGTTTATCAAACAAATGCTCATTTCTCAAGACATGGCCAAAAAGGCGTATCTGGGTCCATAGGGGCCCGGGTCCGGTCCGACCCGAACCGATTCGGGTCGACTCGACCTAGATGGCCAGGACCAAGGTGGTTCTGGCCTACTGGGCATGGCCTGCTTGGTTTGGCCAGCTGGTCGCGGCCAGCTCAGCGTGGCCCACTCGGCTGGGTGCAGTCCACCGTGGCGGGGTGCACCCTAGCCGCCACCCGGGGGAGGCACCCCCCAAGATTTCCGAATGGTCCAGTTGGACCTTTTGGATTTGTCGAACCTGGTGGCGCAATGTGGTGATACTTTCAGGCACATGGGAACCACTGGAGTCGGTCCTGCTCAACGTGATGTGGTCGGCTAGAATTCTGGATGGCACCCCTTCTAGCGGCGCGACGGTGCCGTTACTCCTCCCGCGGTCGGCCAGCTGTCGGTCGCCCTGGTGCGCCGCCGCGGCTCGACAGCTGCGGCCTCCTCCTCTATTGGCGGTGCGGACATGTTCCGCCCTGCTTCTACGCAGCCATCCGGTATGTCGACTGCCACCCTCCTCCTCCACCACGGCCAATGGGCCGCGACCTCCTTCGATGGCACGGTTGCGCCGCCGCCGCCATCCGGGCCAACCGGTGTTCCGACCACCTCCTTGTACACTGCAGGCACCGGTCGCTGGCACCAGTTGCCGGCGGACTTCCACAGGTCACTGGGTGAGCTCCAGTGGCCTGTTCTTCAATTTGAAGGGATCAAAGTTCATCTCTGGATGTCACCTTTGCATCTATCCCAACACGGTCGGGTTCCGCTCAACCCGACGATCCACCTACGAAGAACACATCTATCCATGAGGTAGCAGAGTGATTGGGCAACGGTTTTTTTGCTCACACCCTCGGCGTTAGTTTGATAACAAGTGGCTCTAAAAGATTGAATCAATGTAAAAATAAAGTTAGGAAGAACAATCAAGAGCAACCCTACCTCGTTTGTTCGTTGGATGTGGCGTGAGGAAGAATATGATGCGTCAACACTTCTCGAACATTGGTTCCCCATTCCTCATTCGGAGGACGTTCTTCATTGGAGGATGTTCTTTCTTCAAGAGTTCCCTAACAAAAGTTTTCTTGACCAGCAAGGTTTTCCAACCCAAGAGGAAGAAAAAAAAAAGGGGGGAGCCAACATAATTTAGTTTAAGTTAATTAATTGATCAATTAATTTTGTCTCTTTAATTGGGGGTGGGGTTCCAAGATTTACATCACATTAAAATAGGGGTTTAAGGTCAGGTTCTCCCCACCACCAAGATTCAAAAAGTGGTGGACAGGTTTTAAATAAAAATAAAACAATTGTTTTATTTTATTCCTCCACAAAATGCGAAAATTAAACTTCCACCATCGACCTACTATGATTGAAATGAAGGACTCCTTAAGATAATATCAGCGCTGCGAGTTCAACGGTGTCCTCGGATTTCCATTCCGATTACCAGTTCAAAAGTTAAAAATTCCCACTCACATGTTAACTAGACATACCTTAAAGAAAGTTCATAAATTCATTCCAGGAACTCCAGTCCTCGGAATCACGTGCCATCAATTTTTGAAGACTCTAAATATTTCCATATAATTAAAAAAAATTCATGGAAAATACCAGGTCTTTACACATGGTCACAGAGTTAACCTTTAGAAGAGGGAATTGACTTGGATAATTCCTAGGTTCCCTACATATAAGACAATGAACTATAAATGGATCTCTTAGGATGAAATTTAATTTACTTAATTGAACCCCTCATTTTCTCCAATAATTCATTTCTCTATGAACTTATTTTCCAAAAATAAAAAATATCCTATTTTTTTAAGACATTCTAATTGGATTATCTTCTCGTGTATATAACAAGAAGTAAATTGAGGCCTCCTTCCTCCATAGTCTCCTCCCCTATGTAATTTAATGGACTCCATATTTCTTTTCTTTGGTAATTTCAATAATTTGTTAAGGTATATATTTTTAATCATATATTGTGAAAATTGATTAGGTATAATCACAATATCTTTTCCTTCAGTCATAATCCCATTTGGTTTGGTAAAATTTCCATAATTTCTATCACAACCACCTTTAACATCATTACTTCTGGTTTTATCCATTAATTAAAACAAAAAATCATGGTGTGAGAAACAATAATCATAATAATGAGAAATATTTTAGTTTTTTTAAATAATTAAACGTTATTTTAAATTTATGAAAACATATGTCTAACCTAGTATAGACATCATTATCATTTATTTAAATCATTCATGATGGTTCATAAAGATTTTTTTTTTAATTTCTAAAATGTATCCCCAAGAGTTTCAAACCTGGCATGCATCGAGGCACATTTTCATGTACCATGTGATGAATATGTAAAATAGAAATAAAATATTTCCATATTTAATACCCCTATGTATCACTGTGAAAGGGCCACACCCACTTGTAATATCCAGTAAAGGATATAATTTCCTGGAAACCACTTTCTCTATCCTTAACCAAAACTCCATGATATTTTCTTATACCTAGAATTATCCACAGGGTTATCAATAAATTATTCTAGTCCTAATCACAAATAATAAATAGACCTTTCTCTTTTACCATCTATAGATACCCATTCCTTTAATACATATTATTATATATTTTTTAATATAAACATACATTAATTAAAATACCGCATTTGTGTGTCTTGGTGTATTTGGAATATTGGGTATATAAAAAAAATAAACTAGAACATAATATATTTTCTTTAGTCTCCTTAGTGAGATCCTAATATAGCATAATATAACTTGCGGACTACATAAAATAATGGGGTGACCTAAAAATCCCAGTTGAAGATTGTAACAAAATTTTTAATGATACTTGGAATTCGATCATATCCAATGATACCATTTCTTATATTATAAAACTAAAACTTATAAATAAAAAGTTAAAAATACGGTGAAAAAATAGAACTCAAAAAAATTAACTTCATGTAAAATTCCCTTAATCAAATTCAATGTGATTCAACCCACAATGATTTTACTATATACCCAAAATAGGAAATTGGCATGAGTATTAAAATCAATTCTCTACTCACCTTAATATAAAATCTTAGGAAAAAAACCTCATAATCAACTGTCTTAAGGATGGAGATAGAAACACGAAATTCTTCAATGCCTTACGAAGAATTATAAAGGTAAGTATACCTCTTTCTTTACTTAAATATGGGGAAAATATCATCGATGGTGAGGAGAGGATAGTAAATCATTTTACCTCCTACTTTAGTAACATTTTAATGGTCCTTCTCTAAATAAAGATATCAAAGCTAACATCATTCCTTGCCTAGTTTGGGACAATAATAATAACCTCTTGAATAGTATTCCAATTGATCATGAAATTGAGGAAGTGGTTTGTATTTTAAAATCGGATAGTGCTTCTTGTCTTTATAGCTTTCCCAACGATTTTTTCCAGCATCATTAGGACATTGTTGGCAACGATGTTTGTCGTCCTGTAAAATCCTTCTTCACAAATGGCTACCTTCCCTATGGTATCAATTCTCAATTTATTACCCAAATTCCTAAAGTGGATAATACTTTATAAATTCACCTTTTTAGGCCTATTGCTCTTATCAAAAATATTTATAAAATTATTTCCAAGCAATTAGCTTTGATATTGGCACCTATCGCCAAAAAAATTATCTCTTGGAACCAATTTGTCTTCCTGAAAGGGAGGAATATCCAAGACTTCATTTTCCTTGCCTCTTAAAGTAAAAAATGTACTTAAAAAGAACCACAGAGGGGGGAGCGTTTTCATCATGGTTGAAATTAGGAAATCTCTTTATACCACTGACTTTAATTTCATTTTCAACATCTTTATAGCTTTGGTTTTAATAAAAAATTGGTAAGCAAAGTAAAAAAAGAGTTTTTTAACTCTGCTTACATCTCTATTCTGATCAATGGATCTCCAAAGGGTTATTTCACATGTACTAAGGGTGTTAGATAAGGAGACCCCCTTTTTCCATCCTTTTTGTTATTGCTAAAGATTACCTAAGAAGACTTATCACTGATTCGATTAATTGGGGTGAAATTAAGCCCATATTTGCCTCTACAGATTTGATTGTTCACTCACATATTTTATATGTGTATAATATAATTCCTTTACTAAAAGGGGATAAGAAAAATATAAAAAAGCTTAAAGATGTCCTCTATCATTATAAAGATGCATATGGTCAATCCATAAAATGGAGTAAATCTTCCATCTTTTTTGGTAAACATTTCGTTGTCAACAGAAAGGCTAATATTATGAATTAACTGGGGATTAAGGAGGGATCCTTCCAGTTTTTGTATCTTGGGGTCCCCATATTTTGGAGAAAACCCAAAACAATATATTTTTCAAACATTTTTCATCATATCAATAGTCAAATATCCTCTTGGAAAGTCAAAACTTTATTAATGGAAGGGAGGGTTTGTCTAGTAAAATACACCATTGTATCAAAAAATGGTCTAATCTATGATGGTATATAAATGGAATTATGAAATTATCAAAAAGATAAATAGAAGAATAAAAAATTTGTTTGGAGTGGAAGAACTCTTGAGAGAAAACTTGTTACTATCCTATGGAAAAATTATTGCACCCCCATTGAAAATGGCAGTCTTGTTATTAAGAATATAAATTGTTTTAATGAGACCATCCAAGAGAAACTTACTTGGAATATTGTGAACAATAACTCACAGGATTATGATTTATTATGTGGTAGATTTAACAATAACCTTAGGAAAGGAAAACAATTATATATGGAATCCCCAATATGGCCTTCCATCAAACACACCTTTTCAAAAATCCTATCTCGCTCTCGATGGATAGTTAACAGAGACACATCGCTGAATTTTTTGTTACACAACTGGAATGAAATCCCACTTTGTAACATTATTGATCCCATGAAATTATCCACAAATACAAACATATCCATTAAGGATTTTTTGAACTCCCTGATGTTAATTTACCTGCTGAAATTTCTACTATTATTAAAAAATACACTTTTGTGAGCATCGATGATTTTTTAGTTTGGGAGCCTTCTTATAATGGTGTTCTAAACTCCAAAATCTATTATAATTATAATGTCAATAATAACAACAATGATTTCACCTGGATAAAGAACATAAATAAAAGTTGGTTTTGACCCTCCCGATTCACCCTAGTGTGGAGAATTGCTTATAATAGAATTCCCATGGATTGTAATCTACATGTATGTGGTATTCAGCTTTATTCTAAATTTCGTATGTGCAACTAGCACAGAGAGGATTCTGATCATGTATTTCTAACTTGTTATACTGCCTCTGCTTTATGGAATTATATATTTGATATTTTTGATATTATATGGACAGGTTTGATCTATATTAGATTATAGATTCAGAGATGTACTACTATAGATACTTATCCTCAAATTAATCAGCTTTTCATTACCACTATGGAAGAGCTGATACATATTATCTGGTATGAAAAAAAACTTTATTATGCACAAAAATAACACTTTCAGTTTCCATGTAGCTCAAATTAAGATATACACTACAATCAAGGAAGATGGAATCATTCAAACAGGGACCTATCACAACTCAGTTAATGATTTCACTATACTGCGATAGATTGGGATCAAAGGAAAATTCATCCCACCGAGGGGTTTTCTAGAAGTATTGTGAAAACTAATAGGTTGTTATGGAGTGTGATATTCTCCTATAACACCAACTATAGGATCAAAATGATGATGTAGATGCTCAATATACAAGAGGGGGTGAATTGTATTCTTTTAAAAATTCATTTGGAACTTTTAAAGATGGTAATGTTTAAAAAAGTTAAACAAGGTAATTCAAAAAACCTATAGTTCTACAAACTTTCTTGATTCCGGAAATATGATTCAGAGAATGTAATTTCAGAAAAGTGGTTCCAGAAATGAAACTTAACAAAAGTTTACAATTAATAAGATTCTATCTTAAATCATATAGAATCTCACTAAATCAGAGTATACAAGTATAAGAAAGTATAAGATAGTTATACTTTCCTCAAAAACAAAAATGCAGTGGAAAACTTGAAATAAAACAAGTAACAAGTAGTAAATCTTTTAACCCAAAGAGAAGGGTATCTAACAACCTTAGATAAAGGTCCCTTGATTTTTACTTTCAATAAAGTTTGTCTTACCCACACCAGGGTAAGCCCTTGATACGAATATCGAAGTCTGTCTTTCTATCCCCGCAAGCCCTCAACTTCAAGGTAGTCGGCACCTCTGTCTTCCTCAATAAGTAAGTCCTCGAACTTTAAGGTAGTCGGAACCTCTCTCTTCCTATCCCCAGAAGCCCTCAAATGTACTCAGTAACATTTGGAGTCGCACGAAGCAATTCTGAACAAGAATTTCAGTACGCACTAAGCATGTGAGTCTCTCTCTAGAAATCACTTCAACATCATGTAATCTCTAGAGTCGTAGAACTTCATTCCATATATTGAGCTCGTTTAAATGAGCTCCTATTTATAGGCACAACTCCAACGGTCAGGTCCCTCCTCCAACGGTCATATTTTTTCTTGAATTTCAGAGGGACCTATACAAGTTTCACTCAATCAACAGTTAGTTAGTAACTGAAATCATGACAACGTTTTATAACCAAAACAAGTGTACGAAAAAATATTGTTTCTTAACTAAAACCATTTTTCAGAATGTAAGAAAAATAAAAGTTCGGAGTCTAACCAAAAACTATTCATTATATATAATAAATAAATATTCGGATTCTGTTTTCCAAGGAATTCTTAACCTAAATTCTATATAATTCTAGAGTCTGAATTTCAAGGAAATCCGGAC
Source organism: Viscum album (assembly GCA_963277665.1). Classification (NCBI taxonomy): domain Eukaryota; kingdom Viridiplantae; phylum Streptophyta; class Magnoliopsida; order Santalales; family Viscaceae; genus Viscum; species Viscum album. The sequence goes on from OY728126.1 coordinate 5,939,353, forward strand.
TCTGAATTCAGTAGAATTCGGAGTCTGAATTCAAAGAATTTGTAGTCTAAAATCAGAAAGTTTGGAATCTGAATTCATAGAATTCAGAGTCTAAACTCATAAGAGTTTGGAGTCTAAATTCTTATTATTCGGAACCTGAATCCAGATCCTGAAAACATAATACTCTATATCTAAGTATTTATAAGATTCCAAAGTTTTAGATACGAAACTGAATTTTACTCTTAGAAAATGAAATGAGTTAGGTACAGAGAAAACAATGATATGAACAATGAAAAACATGGTAAGGAAAAATTTTCTTGGGGAAGGAAAATATTCTTTATAAAGATAAAACATAGGGTAAATGAATTTTTTTTTAAGATAAGGTGTTTTTTATTTTCAAAACAAGAAGGAATGGGAAAGTCATATGGAAACCTTATTGACTCAACAGAAACCTCTTATTCTTGGATGGATCAAGATTAATGTGTATGGTACCTCAAAAGGAAACCCAGGACCTGAAGGCTATGGTATTATTTATAGAAATCAAAATGGTGACATACTTGGATGCTGCTTTGGTTCGTGTGGTCATGCCTCCTCATTGGAAGCAGATATGTACAATGTCATAAATGCAATTTATTGGATATGAAAAAAAAGGATGGAACAACATCTGGATTGAAAGTGATTCAACTACTATTGTCCATGGAACGATTCACCTTGTGTGGACTCTCAATGATAAATGGATTTCCTGCCTTCGACACATTTCAGAACTCAATATCACTCATGATTATAGAGAGGTGAACAAGGTGGCAGATGGCCTTGCTAATAAGGGTGTCTACAGCAATAACACATGCCTGGAAAATCTTCCATCTGATTTCACCCTCTGCATTAAAATTATTGTAATGAATTTACCTACTTTAGACTATTGTAATCTTTTTATCTTAATATATTTCAGTTCTTTGGTCCTTTGACCAAGGCATCATCTTTTTAAAAAAAAATATGAAACGTGGCAGTAACATACACCATGACATAAACATGAGTCAATGATAACCACCTCGACAATATCACATGTTGTACAAAGTCCCATAATGGATTAGTTTTACTCACCAATCCCATATAGAATACCTGATGATATAAAAATATTACCCAATACATTAAAGTACAATCTGGGTGTAACCATTATATCATGTAAATTATTATGTGTGTCACAAAAATGAAATAAATCATAACTAATAACCATAATAATTACCCATGGAAATAAATTGGGTTTTATAATCTTACCTCATATCATAATTAAATGAAATTTTGTAGTGAAAGAATTCAAGAAATGGAAATAAAGAATGTATTACCCCATCAAAGGAATGGAAAATAAGATAGGTAAATATGGAAGAGATATATATGAAAAATTTGGAACCAATATGTAACATAAAAGGTTTTTTTTCATTGATAAAAATATCTTTAAAAGATCACATGTAACATTTTATGAGAAAAATACATTTTTCACCTTTAAATCGCTACTTTAAAGTATTAATATTTCCAAAATATTATATAAAATTATTTTTTTGAAAATAAATATGGGAACATGTAAACAAATGTTCAAATAATTTATGAGTCATGATGGTGGGAAATTTCATTCATGTCGTATGGGTTAAAATAAAACATTCCTTTTACACTTTTGCAAAAAAAATCAAAAATATCCTTATTTGGAAAGTTATAGATATATTTATTTTAAATCATATAGTAAAAAAAGCCAAACAGGGATAAAAAATTCTTTAATAATTCATTTTATAATATTAAAAACATTATTTAAAATATTTTAAGGAATATATTGACATAGAAAAGAAAGGTTTCAGATATAAAATAAGATATTGGATCAGTATTACTTGAATAAAAAATTCTTGATGCTTCTTTAATTAATCAGGGAAGAAATGGAAAAAAAAATTTAAGAAAAATAATTACTTGAATAGAAAAAAATGGATACATTTAAATAAAATTATAGCATATTATTCCCCTAAAGGAACCTTTAAAAGAAAAAATCTTGAAAAGAAAAACAGATTGCAACATAAAGCCTTCATCGCTTTGTTCACTTTTGAATCAAATCTTTTAGATGATGTAAAATGAAATATAACTTAAAATAAAGTGATTTATGAAGTATTAATGAAATAATATGTAATATATGTATCATATAAACCATATAAAATCAATTAAGAGCATAACATTAAAATATTACTCAATGAAGGGAACCAAAGATGAAATCCGTTACAAAGGGCGTATCTTTAAAGTGAGAATAAATCAACAAATTTGTAATGTGTTTCAAATTTTAATATTCATAAAACAAGTGGAAATAAAATATAAAATAATAAAAGGTCATTAAACACATAATCTTTTCATATACACAATAATGAATAAATAATTTAACCCACAGAAAAGAAATTGAGTTATAAAAACACTTACCATGAGTTCGACTCATCGTATACATACCTTAGATTATTGAATTATAAAATTATGATAATTATTTAAATTATTAAGAACATTTATTGACATTATTATTCCTTTAATTTTATTTATTAACATTTTTTATTTATTTACCTAAACAATTAAATTCACATCAAATGTTTTGATGATATTCAATTCATATTTTCAAAATCACTTCAGTAATTTTGAATATGGTAAATGTGGCCATTTATCCACAATATAGAAAATAATAATAATGAAATAAATATAATTTAATATATAAATTAAAAATATAAAAAAAATAATGAAATATTTTTATGAATAATGAAGTACATTACAATCATGGAGGCAGTAGGTCATATATACGCATGAGTAACATTTTCATCTTTCAATGATAATTATGGAAAGAATGTAAGTATTATATTATATTTACTTAATGACAATAATATAAAAAATACCATATTATTTCATTAAATATACATATATATAATACATTTTATGTGGTGATGAATGACGAATCGCATCGCTTCATAGAGATGGTTTTCTGCACGTACACATGAACAACAGTACCATTTTTCAATGAATGGAATGGTAAGAAAGTAAATGATATATTATATTTATATAATGATAAATACGAAATTAATATCATATATATACATTAAATCCATTACTATAACCATATTTAATAGGAGATGATGGAAAACGAATCACATTGGTTCGTGTGGCGGTATTCCTCCATACTGATGAACAATGGTTTTGTTTCTGATTTGATGGAAGAGGAGATGGGATATAGGTTATTAAATTAACATAATAATATATCATTGTATTTTAGATACTAATGTTGTTATTTTAGCAAATTTATAAAATATTTTAATGGGGTATAGGAAGAAATAAAATGAATACACATGGTTAAGAATTATTCCTCTTCTTCAAAGAACCTCTTTAGGTTTTATCTTAATGCTTCCAAAGGTTGGTTTTATATTCAAACCAGGGAATCTGATGCATGGAAAGATGTGTAAGTAAGGGTTTTGTCCTGGTATTGGATGATCCAAAAATATCTTTAAGTGTCAATAGGATAGGATATGAGGTTTCATTTTATAAGTGAGAAGGAGTTGAATTTTTGAAAATACCCAAAATAGTTCAATAATGGGTACTCAGTCTCAATAAAAGTTCCTAAAATTTTGATAAATAATGTATTGGAGTGAACATAAGTTTTATAAAATCCTCAAAAACTAAAATTTAACATGTTTTAAAAAATTTATTCCCTTAACCTGTAGGGATACGCAATTTTACCTTTTTAGTTTTCACTATGATAACTAGTTTTTCAACTATGTAATTTATCATGTAATCCTAAAAATAAAATTATCCTTAGTAGATAACTTAGAACCACAAATTATAAATATGAAATCAAATTTATTAAATAATAACCCTATATTTGAGGAAAATTAATTTTAACACAAGAAAATGAAATGTGAAATCCCGCATTTTAACATTGACTGTGGTAATTAGTTTTTTATTAATCATTAAGAGCAAAAATTAAGTTGAACATATTAAATAATATTTATTATTATGATTATAATAATGGAATCCATTTTTCAATATTCAATTCATATAAGTGGTAGGATTTAATTTTAATAAAAATTCAAAACATGTTGAAAAATTGTTTTTCAAAAAAGGCATTTTTGATGCATAAGATAATATTACATCAAAAAAATGACAAGTAATCATAACTATATGAATTTAAATTTAGTTAACTAGATATATAATATATAAATTACATGTGAATAATTCTTTATTAGGGGGTATTTTAATTAATAAAAAATTGTTAACTTTATGAACTTAAAAATAATATACAGAAAAACATATTTTAAGCATAACAATAAACTTTTACCAAAATCGTAAATTTTTTTGATTTAAATGAAATTAATTAGATTATTATAATTAAAAAAATTATGTGTTATTGTAAATAAAATTCTAAATATGATGGATATTTTATATTACTTTATTTAATGAAAATACATTAAAGTATTTGAAAAATATTTAATTTTCACTATTTATTTAAAAATCAATCATTTTAGAAAATTTCCAAAATTTCACACAACATTAATTTTTATATGATTATTTCAAATATAATTTTAATTTTATAAATTTTAATTTATAAATTTTCTTGATATTAATTGTAAGGAATAAAAAACATTTTTAAAGAATACATTTTTAGCCTAAAATATATTCATTAAAAATTAAGTGATTATTTCATAGGAATTTATTAGTACATTTATATCAATTGGGACCTTTATATATTATTTATGAATTAGTTAATACTATTAATACCCACCAATTTAACAGGTGGGTTATAATGGTCATAAGTAATCATGGTTCTTTTGGGCTCAGTGTTGTGTGTCACAAACACTACCAAACATAGTTCTCTTTTTAAAAACTTGGGGTGTTACCATAACATATTATTATATTCACTATATATGTACTTATTTAGGAAAAATTATTTCGTTTATTTTATCTTATGAATATATAATATCCTTTATGAGACCTTGAATAGGTATGATTTACTATTCTGATGAAATTATTTAACTATAGCATTAACATCAATAATTATCTACTTATAAAAAATAGTTTCCACAACACTTTTATATTTATGGATATAATCCTCTTAAACTAAAGTCCCAATATCATTATCCACTTAAACTCTTGATAATCTAGTTAGTTTTCAAATTATTCCTTTATAATAAACCCATAAAATAGAGTATGAATCTAGAGATCATCTTCAATTATTAGTTGTTTTTATTATTCCTTAACAAGTAAAAATTGTTTTGGATATGTGTTTAAAATAAATAAATTTTTATGATTTTACCAACTAATAAAGTGCTACTATAATTACACTTTACAACCTCTAAATAATTTTAATCTATTTCATTGTTCTCAAAAAGGAGTTTTAACAACCTCCTGAATGGCTAAAAACTGGTAATATTTATTAGGTTATAATGAAACATATACCATATCATCTATTGGCATATACTATTATTCTGTACTTTTCATAGTAGATACAACTAGAAAATATCATGAAAAACAATTTCTACCCAATTTTCCTACACTTTATGAAAATCTATTCTAAATAAAATCCATTAGTACCCTATACTAATGTTCTAAAATGTTTTCAAGAATCGTATGAATGATATTATTCCCATAAAAATACAACAACATGTCTCCGAGATTAAAATAATCATCACTTACAAACAATGGATTAAAAAATCAGTAATCATAAGAAAAATGGAAGGCCTAATACATCTTCATAGTTAAAATAATGATATCTTCTTCATCTACATTCAAAATTATTAAATCCTTATTCTGTAAAAATATACAACATTCATATAGAACAAACATAAAAAATTATCAAAAACAATTATCATTATTAGTATTAAAAAATCCCCATAATTGAAAAATAAATACTTTCCATAGAATAAAGTTATTTATATCCAACCAATCATGGTCAATAACTTTTCCATATAAAACTTATCTTTCTAAACTTTTAGGATTTTACCTCATTGAATTTATACAGGAATCATCATTAGATATCTTTAAGTTTCCCTTTAAAATATAAGTGTAAGGGATTTAATGTTTAGAGTTTTGATTATTGAGAGAAAAATATTTCTATATGTTTTCAATCGATTATATTTCTGATGCATAGTAACTAAAATAATTAAACAATCATTTACAAGAATAACACCAAGCATCATTGGTGTGACCTGTCACAGAAAATCTTAAAATAGAAGAAAAAAACAAAAAAGAATGAAAATTTATTAAAACACAAATTTAAACATTTATTTAGAGTATAATATAAAATTAGAAAAGTTAAAAAAAATTGAATGAACTTATTTAAATCTAAAAAATCCAAATTTAATCTAAATAAAATCAAAATCATCAGTAAAAAAGGGTTTGTAAATATATCAGCATACTGCTTTTTAGAGTCAATAAATTGAATAGATTAATCATCATTTAAAATGTTATTTAAAAATAAATGAGGCCTAATATAAGAGTGTTTATTTCTATAATTCCATATCAAATATCTTGAAATCTTAATAGCACTATTTTGTCACATTTTATTGGTACATGTTCAAAATTGAATCCAAAATCATTCAATGCGTGTTTCAACCAAAACTATTGTACACAAAAACTACTATATGAAATACATTCAACAAAAATAGTTCATAATGCCACAAAATGGTTTTTCATATAAGTCTAAGAATCTTATAATTTTACTATAATGTGATAGGTTCTAGAGGTCATCTTCATATCAAATTTACTACCCCAAAGTTAGAATCATAATAAGAAGTCTAATCATATCCAGAGATTTTTTATAAAAAATAAAGGGAAATAGAGCCTTTAAAATTTCCTAAAATTATTTATCCATCATTAAAATGAGATTCTTTAGGATTTTCTTGAAATCTAGCACAAATACCGAGAAAAATCATAATAATTTCTATTGCACTTGTAGTTAGATATAAAAATGTTCCAATTTTTCCTCTACATCTTATTGTCAACTCATTTCATATTATAATTTTGATCTTGTTTAATATTATAACTCATAGTAGTTTCATATACATTACTATTTTAACTTCCAAAACTATTAATAATGTTTGTATTTACTTTAATTAGGCACATTCCCAAAAGTGTTTTTTGAGTTATTTGAAAAACCATGAAAGAAATTAAACTCTCTAGAAATGCTCAATTCGAACTCATGTTTCATGAGTTTAGAAAATACATTACAAAACTTCTAGTTATTTTTAACAAAAATAACTTTATAAACATAAATATGAATTAAAATAAAACATGAAGATAAATTTTTCATGAATAAAGAAGTGTTGTAACCATGGTTATAGGTGATTGTTTTTTTCAAAATATAGATATGAATTTATGGTGGAGAAGTGTTGAAAATATAGATATGGAATTATGGTGGAAAAGTATTAATTTTTTTTAAAATAATACATAATAAATTGACATATATATATATATAATTTTAAAACTATTTTTATATATATTAGAATTGTTTAAACAAGTATGTGGTGGCCTAAGGGTTGTGTTAGAGATTGTCCTAAAGTTATAATGATAAAATGAATGAAGTAAGTCAAGTGAAAATCCTTAGAGTTGTTCATGTGATTATCCACAAAGGATGAAAATAATGGGAAACAAATTTATATGTAGTTTGGAATAAATTTGGAAGATGAGAAGAATTCTATAAATCTAGCTATGTACCCACTTATGGGTTTTCCAACATAAGAGAATAATCCTCATAAACAAAATTGGTTATATAGAGGTTCAAAATTAGGGGATTTTGGTAATTTAAATTAATCCAAAAGACTACCCATGTATGGGTTTTCCAACATAAGTGAATTCTATATTTATCCAAAATTGGAAACTGAGAGGTTCTTTATAAGGGAATTATAGCATTGTAAGTGAATCTATCAGTGTTTAAAAATTCAAGTATGTAAAGGCCTGATAGAATAAAAGGATGACATAAGAGAATTTAGCTACTCAAGGGTCACATAAAAAAATTGGCTATGGGAAAGAATTATTCTATGTAAAGAGTCAACATATGTGAATCCAAAGTAAGGTAAATTATCATGGATTAAAACATGTATGAAAATCTATTAAAATAAGGAAATTTAGTTATATAAAGAACCATAATGAAAATTTTAAATGTAAGAGATTTTATAGAACCATGTATCTAAATTTGGTGACATAATAGAATAATATTATGCATGTGTTTTCATGTAGTAACATACTTGAAAGATAAATGATTTCTTATATGTCTTTCTTAGAATGACAGACAACAGTAAAACGATCTTAGGTGATACATGAAAAATTCATGAATACATTCAATATCATGGAACATTGAATGGGAAACTTAATTGAACCATGTAATTTCTCAGGTTTTGACCCATAAGACTTCAAAATATATCTGATAATACTTTCAGAGTCGTGTTCTGAGTTGGTGTGCGAAGACGGGACCTGAGGAGAATTAGTGAAGTGATATTAAAAATATTAATATATATATATATATATATTCATGTGCTTTTAGTTTTTATTGAAACATAAACAACTCCTATACAAAGTCTTGAATCAGATTTCTGATTGCATGGTTGAGTTTAGAACATCATGTTTACCCTAGGAATGACTTAAGGTCATCCGTGTTGGGAGTTTTAGTCATCGGTGTTTTGGTGACGTGGTGTTGAAAGGGGAATATATTGATTTTAATTGATTAGTACCAATTTCTCCCCCACCCCCCCCCCCCCAAACCTTAGACAGACGACATACCAAAGGAGGAGTGAATCTACCTCCCCTATCCTCTTCTCACCTTTGGTGATGAACAGATCCAATGCCAAATTAATGAAGCAAGGTTCTACCGATCTCCATTTATGATGTAGACTACCAATAGATAAAAGAGCTGCGTGATACGGGCATTTTTCTCTATCCAAAGATTTGAAGTTTCACCAATGAGGTAGGTGGATTTGATTTTTGGTCACAATCCCTTTTGTTATGCATTTTATTGAGGTTCTAGAGCCCAAATAAAATTTCTATTGATCACTACTAGGTAGACTAGTGGGTTTTGGGAAGAACTGGATAAATTGGGGAATTTTTCAAAGAATTACTGACTAGAATTTCCATCTACATGACATGTAGTTTAGTGACACATGTCGTATAGCCCTTCCTATTTGACGAAGATAAAATTCAGGGACTACACACAGTGTAATGGGGTTACATGCCATGTAGTGCCCCAAACGGTGGGACCATGGGACATGGCTAGGGTTATCCATGTGAAACTACATGTTCATGTACTAATAAACGACCAAGGTAGATGGACACGGGGTCTGATACATCGACATGGGAAAACTACAAGGGTAGGTGGTTGTTTAGCCCAAACATGTCGTGTAGTATGGGATGCACAGAGTATAAGGGATATGGTTGGTTGGTCTGTGTAGAAGTGCAACACAGCCATGGGCCAAGTGAAGAGTGACATGATGTGTACCTCCTTTAAAAAATGTGTACCCATACATGGGTTGGTAATCCATGAAGACAGGATATAAAACCAAGTGCTCGGGCATGCTCACACGTCGTGTGTTCCATGATGTATGTTTTGTACTTCTAGGAGATTCTCCTGGGATCTTTCGTCTTTCGTATATTCTTCTCCGAGATTTGGATTCAAGATTTTGAATAGCATATACTAAGTGTTTTTCTTCATAGAACGTGATGTTGTCCTCTGTTATGACTAATGATATTTGAGGTCAAGTAAGATTCTTATGAATCTATGTTCAGCTAAAGATGGAGATCGGTATGGATCGTGAAGACATTTTAGGATCGAAATAATAATTTAGATTCTCAATTACAAGAGGGGGTGAATTGTAAGTTTAAAAACATTATTTTTTAACCTTAAGGAAAACTTTTTTTAACAAAGTTAAATAAGGTAAATTCACAAACCCTAAAAATATTTCTATGAAACAAACATGCTTAGGTTCCAGAAATATGGTTCCGAAAATGAAACTTAAAGAAAGTTTACAAGGAAAAGATTCTACCTTAAAGCATATAGAATATTACTTATTATAGTATGAAAAATTACAAGAAAGTATAAGAAAGTTATACTTTATTCCTTTATCAAAATACAGAAAAAACTTGATAGGAATATTGAACAACCTAGGATAAGGGTCCATTGATTTAAACTTTCAAGAAATTATGTCTTACCCACACCAGGGTAATCCCTTGATAGGAATATTAGAATCTGTCTTGTTATTCCCGCATGCCCTCAAACTTTATGTTAGTCAGCACCTCTGTCTTTCTATCCCTGGAATCCCTCAATTGTACTCAACATCAATCAGAGTCGCACTAAGCAAACTGAATAATATGTTCATATATGAACAAAGCATGAGAGTATATCTCTAGAAATCACTTCACAGAATATAATATCTAGATAGATGGAATGGTTTGAGCTCGTTCAAATGAGCTTCTATTTATAGGAACAACTCCAACAGTCGACTCCCTCCTCCAATGGTCATATTTTTCCTTGAATCTCAAAGGGACCTATACCCATGTCACTCAACCAACAGTTAGTTAGAAACAGATTACATGACTTCATTTCATAACAATACCATGTATTTGAGAAAATTATGTTTCTTAACCAAATCTATTTTTCAGAGTATAAGAAAAATAGAATTCAGAGTCTAACTAAATTAAAATTCTAATTTTATAAGACATGGACATTTGGATTCTGTTTTACAAATAATTTGGAATCTGAATTCTATAGATTATAGAGTTATAATTAAAATAAATTCAGAATCTAAATTTTGAGGAATTTAGAGTCTAAATTCTAAGGAATTCAGAGTCTGAATCTTGAGGAATTCAGTTTCCAAATTCTGAGATAATTTGGAGCATGAATTTAAGAGAATTCTAAATCTGAATTTCAGAGAAGTTTGAGTCTGAATTTCAGAGAATTCAGAATCTGAATTTCATAGAATTAAAAGTTTAAATTTTAGAGAATTCAGAATCTAAATTTCAAAGAATTTAGAGTCTGAATTTTAGAGAATTTGGAATCATAATTTTATAAAATTAGGACTCTGAATTTCAGAGAATTTGGAATTTGAATTTCAGAGAATTCAGAATCTAAATTTCAGAGAATTTGGAGTCTGAATTTCAGAGAATTCGGTGTTTGAAAACAGAACACACTATGTCCAAGGAATTATATGATTCTGAGGTTTTACATAAGAATACAAATTTTAGACATAGTAAAAAAATAAGTTTGATTTATAGAGATCATAAAAAGAAACAATGAAAACAAAGGTAAGGATAAAAATTTCCTTAGAGAAGGGAAATTTTCCTTATGAAAATAATCCTTAGTGAAAAATAGTTTTACATAAGATAAAGTTTTTTTGATTTTCAAAACATAGAGGAATTGAAAATTTATAAGAAAACTTTATTGACTCAACAATCTCCCCCTTTTTGTAAAGCACAAACATCCTTAAGAAAAATAATATAATTACAAGGAATTTTTCTTTATAAACTTAAAATAAAAACTCATTTCACTTTATTTATGAATTACGGTGAATACGACTAACTCCCCCTTAGGTTTTGAAATCCCTAAGGATTGTATTCTTGACTTCCTTAAAGATATTTTTCTTTTTCTTGTATAAGGGAATTTTCTTTGAGTAAACTCCCCCTTAGGTAAACTCCCCCATAGGGCATTCTCTTCTTTACTTAGGATTCTCTTTTTTATCATTCCTTTTTACCCCTTTGTGATTTTCAAAAAGGAATAGAAATAATGGAAAAAATATGTTACTTGAAAGATTAGAACTATATACAATAAAATTAATAAATAATAACAAGAGTTTTTCTTTAATATTGGAAATATTGACACATGGAAGGTACAAAAAAAGATCGGATTTGAAAAAAAATCAGCCTTCTTTCTCCTTCGGCATGAACTTCTTCACTGTGGTCTTTAGCTTGTTAAGCTCATTATGATCTTCTTCAAAGCACTTGAGCAGCTGTTCCTAATACTCATTTTTATTTTCCAGAGCTTTGATCTTTTCATCCTGAGACTTTAGGATTTCTGCATGAGACTTCAAAAGATCTTCTTGCTTGCTGAACTTTTCTTCGAACTCAATTCTGATATCTCTTTCTCTCTTAAAATTCACAGAAACTAAGTTCAGTTTCCCATTCATATATTTTACTTCTTTCTTCCAGGATACTTGATCTAGATTCATCTTTTTTGAGAAACTTTTCATAAGCTCCTCTATCCTCACATATGTTCTATCAAAGGCATCTTTCATAGAGTCTTGAAAGTCATCAATAATTCTTATCTCTTCAATTGTCTTCTTGGACCACTTAGTGATTTTATTACTAGACCTTCTTGTGGGCATCATACTCGATATAGAAATTTTTGAAATCAGCCTCAATCTTAATGAATTTTTCCATAATCATGCTAATGAAATCTGATTTCTGATCGAATGAATGTTGAAGCATTTTACACCTAGATTCAATACTCAAAATCAAAGGAATGGTGTCAACTAATTTCTTCAATGATTGAACCACAAATTCTTGACCCAAGGAGGACGATTCCGAATCAGATTCTCTTACTGGTGAGGATTCTTTCTCTAACTCAACAGCCTTTATTTTTAAATAACTACCAAGAACTTTCTTAGTTACCATATTTTACTTAGGTGTGTCAACTATCACCTACTTTCTTTTATCATATTTTGAAATGGTCTCCACAACTTTTGGGGATTCATGTTCATTATCTAATACTTGAACGATTTTGTCTTCATCAACCTTTTCATTCACAGTATCTGCCTTAAGATTATCTAGTTGAATGAATTCATGATTTTTTCTCTCATAATCATAAGTTTTATTAACCTCTTCTTGATCTTCATCCTATTTTCCTTGTGAATGATTTTTGGTTGATTCAGCCCAAGAAGTCCGGATTGACATTTTTTCTGAAGGAATTTACTTCTCATGATATTCTTTAACTTTCTTTATCATATCATCAGTGTCATCACTTCCTTCCTATTCTTCTTTCTCAGCTACTTCCGACTTCTTGGATAAGGCTTCTATTTCACTTCCTGATAAGTCGTAAAATTCTTCAGATTTTTCATTGAAACCAAATTTCATCCTCCAAAAAGTATCATCATTGAGAAACATGACTGTGAAAGATCTGGGCTTTGAACTACAAGAAATTTTGAATGATTCTAGGCATAAGATAATGATCTTGGATAGGATTTTTGGATACATAATGATTTGAGATTTGAGGGTTCCATTTTTTATATTAGTGATCATTAGGAAGATACACTCCACTAAATTTATCTTTCTTATGTTCACCAAGAAATCCATAACAAAGATATCACTCTTCTTCAAGTTGTCTCTATCCCCTTTTCTGGGAATTAGGAAATCATGAACACATAATGCTAGTAGCCTAAAGTTTGTTGAGAGATGATTTATCTTTGGTTTTTTGACTCCTTTAAGTACGAGACATTCTAATGACTTATCCTTCTCAAAACTTCCTAATTCATATGGTAGTTTTTCAGTGTAGAAAATGGATTATCCTTCATACGGTATTCCAATGATACTTTTTGCCTTATTGAAAGAAAGAGAATAGGATTTTCCATAACTTTTGAACGAGAATTTATCTCTCCCACCTTCATTGAATAAACTTACATACTTATAAAACTCAACAAGTAGCTCTGGATAAACCAAAACTTATCCTTTCGGTTTTTCTACGCATAGACTCTCTCATCCATTCAACTTGATATTTTTCATACTGAGGGAATTATACATTGCAAATAACTTCAGATCTACTAACCTTTCCCTATAGATTTTCCATTCTGAAATTTATTTTACTGAAGAAATTTTATTCTGAGGAGATGCTTCCAAATACATTCAGAGTTGAGAAAAACTAGAAATGCAGAATGGCCCTTATGTAAAGAGGTAGAGCTTCGACATGCAAAGGATTGAAAACCAATGTGGGACGAAGAATTGGGGGGATTTATATAGGCATTAAAGCAAAGGTTCATATTCCAGAATTGATCCAACAGTTGAAAAAAAAATGATCTAATCTTACAGTTGAGATTAAAGCTGAAGAAGTATTTTGGTAGGTTCCGATCTTTTGAGTTTTTTAATATAAAACTTTTGATTTAAGAAAAGTGAATCTGAAAAATGTGCTTAAAACAAGATAAAATTACCAATAAGTAAAAATTTTAATTATGAAAACCTATGTAAGGAAGCATACTTTCCATATTTCTAAGAAAATTTTCAATAAAGAAAAATATTATTCTTTAGAAATTTTAGATTCCTGAAAATTTTCTTAAGGAAAATTTTTTATTCTGGATTTTTTGAAAAAATTTGATTACAAATTTAAATTATAAAAAAAATTTGATTACGAAAAATATTGATTACGAAAAAAAATTATTATGAAAAATTTTGATTACGAAAGAAAAATTGATTACGAAAAATTTTGATTATGAAAATTTTTTATTACAAAAAATTTGATTATGAAAAGTTTGATTGTGAAAAATTTTGATTGCAAAAAAAATTTATGATGAGAAATTTTGATTACTAGAAATTTTGATTATGAAAAAAATTTATTACAAAAAAATATGATTGCGAAAAAATTTGCTTATAAAAAATTTTGATGATGAAAAATTTGATAATGAAAAATTATGATTGCAAAAAAAAATTGATTATGAAAAATTTGATTACAAAAAATTTGATTATGAAAAATTTTGATTACAAAAACTTTTGATTAATCAAACAAATGTACTCCCCCTATAAAAAAGGATTTTCTTAATGTAAGGATATAGGTTTCAACAAAAAGTTAATATGGAAGATTATCTTATAGTGATCATTCATAACTTTTGTTTAATGTATTCAAATCTATCGGAGGGTAATGATTTTGTAAAAATATCAGCAAGTTGATCTTACTTTCCGATAAACTGAAGAATGGTATCTCCTTTAAGTGTGTGATCCCTAAGAAAGTGATGCTTAATATCTATATGTTTTTCATTGGAGTGATGTTTAGGGTTTTTACTTAGGGAAATGTACCTACTAGTATCACACAATATTTTTGTTTTGGTAAAACTCATACCATATTCTGTGAGTGTGTGTTTCGTCCACAATACTTGAGCACAAAAACTTCCAACTGCTACATATTCAGCTTCCGTAGTGGGAAGTGCTACTGAGTGTTTCTTTTTACATGACCAAGGAACTAATGAATATCCTATGAAATGAAAAGTTTTGGATGTACTTTTTCTATCCATTCTACATCAAAAAAATCAACATTTGATCTTTAAATAACATGACCTACTTTTCTCTACTTTTAAATGAGATTAGATTGGATTAGATTGATATCTGGAACATAATCATATTGAAAACATTAATTATGAATGACTAGATATCAAGTATAATAAACTTCCTATCATACCTCTAAGTGATGTTTGATCTACTGGTTTCTCAGCTTCATCAAGATCAAGATAATTTGAGGAACTGATTAGAGTGCTTATACTTTTAGTGTTTTCAAATCCATACTTTTTTAGAATATCTTTAATATAATTATGTTGAGATATATATGTTCCTTCTGGTTTTTGAGTGTAAAGACTCGGATTTTTTCATGTAATTTTTTTTATATGGGAATTTTAGTAGTCCGAAAAAATTGACGGCGCGTGATTATGAGGCCCGATATGCCTGAAATGAAATTCTAAACTTTTTTTCGGGTACGTTCAGTAAACGTGGGAGTGGGTTTTTGTAACTTTTGAACTGGTGCTCATAATTGAAATCTGAGGATACCGTTGAACTCGCAGCACCGATATTCACTTAAGGATACCTTCACCTTGACTGTAGTAGGTCAAGGGTGGAAGTTAATTTTTCACTTTTTCAAGGGAGAGGAAATATAAAATTATTTAACATTTTATTTTTCTTTTGAAACTTCTCTATTTGAGTTATAAAGGTGGGGACCACCTGAACTAGAAAACCCCCAATTTGAATTTAATGGTGGGGACCACCCGACTCTTGAACTCCCCCTTTAATGGGAGATAACCTTTGGACATCCTCCACATTAATTGTGCCACCTTCCATTAATTAATTATTCCATCATAAACTTAATTAATGGGAACCTCTAATTAAATTAATAAAACTTAATTTAATAAGTTTTCTATTCATTTTTTGTGGAATTGGAGAAGTGTTGGAAAAAGGTGAGAGTTGGGATAACTTTGGAGAAACTCTTCCTCCTATGAAGAACGCTCTCACCAATGAAGAACATACATTAGAATCAATAATGAGGATGACACACGAGACCGACTTCAGAAGCGTGTTACGGAAGCGATGATCGTTGGCACCCACATCGCTTGCACTGAATTCATCTCGAGGCACTTCCAACGAGCAATTGATTTAGGGTTTATTGTTGTTTGTATTATCCCTTACCTCATTATTGTCATTCTTCATGATTCAAGAACATTTAAGATGCATGCTACCAATCGAACATGGAGGGTGTAGACCAAAAAAACATGGCCCGACCTCTCTGAAACCTATGTGAATTTTTGGTGGTCTTGAATTGTTGGCGACATCCAGAGGTGAGTGTGGAAATTTTCGGAATGAAGATCGGGCCACCGCGGCACACCTGGTGACCCGAAGAACATTTTCGGCAATAGTGTTGGCCACCGAAACCAAAGGGCATGGAAGCGGCAACTGGCACTCTGGCCAGCCGCGACGAAGACGACGCCGCGACCGCGCCACCGAAGAAGGGCCACAGCCTGTTGACCGTGGCGGACCAAGGGTGGCGGCTGGCGGGGGCCGGCTGCGCGAAGGGGAGGCGGCAGCACGCGTCCACACCATCGGGCGTGCAGGAGTCGTGAACCTATGCCATGACGGTGAGGCAAGGGCGGTAAACTTGCTATCGATCGCCGGTGATGGCACAACGCACGACCGCACCGCACGGAGGAGGCTAGTCGGCCGGCCAGCCGTGTGCCAAGTGGGTCACCCAAAGGGCTGCCCAGTGCGGGCTAGAATGGACCCAGCGAGTCGGGTCGGACCCAGGGCTGGACCCAGGTCAGGCCAGGTCGACCCTAACCGGGTCGGTTCAGCCCAGGCCAGGTCGGTCCAATCGAGTTTGACAGAACCCAGAATAACTTCGACCCTTTTCATTCTTTCGGTCATATCTTGAACTACGAGCATCCATTTTATGTACTGTCTACGGTGCCAGAAACCTTGGATCTAGATGGTATTTTTGGTATAGCCCAATTGACTTTCAGTTAAATTTGCGGTACGGCTGGGTTGGATCGGACACGAATCAAACCAGGCCCTCGGGACTAAAAGGCCAATAACATATAGATCGGGCGTCTGATTGACGCACCGTCTATTGCGTTGAGTCCCCTATCATGTTTCAGTCATTTGCGATACTTATTCATGGGACTTTGTGTCAATTGAAGTATCGACCTATGGCTTGAGGAGCGTACCCTCCCGGAATCAAGTGAGCTTGGTGCAGGAACCCTATAGCTGGTTGTAACATGAGAAAAGGATCCTATGTGGGTCTGTGCTTTTAGATCCTATGTGGGTTTGTGCTTTGGGATCCTACGTGGGTCTATGTTCGAGAGTCACACTTGGATCCTCTCTAAGAATCAATGTGATGCTACTCTCGGATCCTACGTGGATCTGCTATACTAGGATCCTACGTGGGTCTACTGTACTAGGATCCTATGTGGGTCTAATGATTTAGGATCTGATGTGGGTCTTCCTCTTAATAGAATAAGATGATTCAGTAGTTAAATCTAATCAAATTTTCTTCTGTACCTAAGTTATACCTGGTGTGAGTTTAGTCCTTACCTTTGTGGTATTCTTCTCTGTGGCGTACCTTTTTGTTACTTACCTTCATGGTGATACCTATGTGGTTTTCTTCTGTGTGGTATTACCTTCGTGGTACTTACCCTTGTGGTGTTACCTTCGTGGTATTCTTTCCTGCATGGAACAGTTGTACTTTTGCAAAGAGTTGGGCCTTGTGTTTCCTCATGAATGATATGGGTATACTTGAAAACTTAGTTATATATATGGGCATATACCTAAGTAGGGTTTTCAGATGTTTTCATGCTTTGTGGTTATCCTTTGTGGGTTTTGTGATACCTTTAGGGTTCTTGGGTTCCCTACTGAGTATCGTTATGCTCACCCTAGCACGGGTTATGCCCAAACCTTGTTGTATTTGGTGCAGACGAGGGATAGCACTGACTAAGGAAGAGAGTAACAGGACTGGAGGTAGCTCGAAGGTGGACATTAGATGAGGCGTACCGCAGAGAATATTATTCGATAGTTGTACCTGCCCTTCAGGTAGGGTCGTTGGTGGGAGTTCACAGGAGTTATTTCAATTTACTTGTACTTTTTAGTTTTCTGGTACTTTTCAGTTGGGCTTGTATTCTGGCCCCTATTTCTTAATGTACACATTCTTTTTAATATACATTTTACTTGTGTTCGTATCTTACTGTGTGGTTGGTTGTGTGAGTTTACAGGTTATAAAGGAAATGCCTTCCGGTTTTTTAGGGAATACGCCTTTCAGTGCTAGTATCCAGCCCCTGGCATATGGAAGGTGGGCTTAGGGTAGTCATGGCATGGGCCCCGGGGGATGGGTCGTGACAAATTGGTATCAGAGGAGTCGGTTCTACCATAGAACATTGGACTCTGATCTTTTTAATGGAAATAATGTTAAGTGTAGTGAGTGTGTTTATCAGTTTAGGGAATCCAGTGTTGGTGCGGCGGCCAACATATCCATACACCAGGACTCTGACTTCTGATTTCTTACTCAATGCATGAAAACACTAATTGTGTGTGTGTTTAGAAAAGTTTTCTTTGTGATCTTTTTTAGTCAGCTCACCAGGTATAATTTATTGACCGTGGTGCACCTGTTTCTTTTTAGAATGCCTCCACACAGACAGTCAGCTAGGGTTCCGAGTATAGTATGCTATGATAACCAACCGAGTGAGGAGGCCTTGGTGAAGGGCCCTTTATCAGTAGAGTCACCAGAAGTACCATTACCCGTTGGGCCACCGATGCCACCAGCCCTAGCAGTGGAGGGTGCTTTCCACTTGAGCGCATTGCATGAGTTTTGGCGCTAGAGGCCACCCAAGTTCATGGGTGGGACAGACCCACAGGCAGCTGAGGATTGGTTGGAGGCCTTTAGGAGATTCTTATGACTAGTAGGGACACCAGTTGGTCTCATGGTGATCCTTTCTACCAGTCTTCTACCGGAAGCAGCAGACAGATGGTGGAGCTTGATGCCCCAGTCTCACGACAAGGTGACACTTCTCTAGGCAGACTTTGAGATCATGTTTCGTGTAACGACCCGGACCCGGCCATCCACCCGAACAGTGCTGAACGAGTCGGGTGTTACGAACTTAGGCGCACCTCCCCTGAACTCCAAAGGATTTCTACTAGCAGTGAGGGTCTTATTAGGTATAGTGGGGAGGTTATACCCTCTCGGAGGAATAAAAATGGTACTGGTCCAAGTAATAAACTAAAAATATGCAGTGGAAATAAATGACTCAGCAAACTCGAACTAGACCCGCAGAGCGGAAGTATATCAAATATCAATAAACCAACAGAAGAAATATAGAAACAACAGCGGCGGAAATTAAATATAACAACATACTAAGATTACAAGCAAATACTACTATAAACAAACAAGTCATGCATCGAAAACAAGTCATTCAGCTCAATATAGAATGGCGATAATGGCTAACCAACAGTTGCTAAATAAAAAGGAAAGCATGCTAATACAAAAGGGAAAACTAAACAAAGTAACTCTGGAAAGGCACAACCTCAAGTTCCATACCAGTCTCCATGCCAAAAGCACTAAAGTCCAGCTCAGAAGGCTGACCCTTTACCTGCACGCAATTTCATAAAGTCTACACACGTCCCGAAGGACCCGTGTAGGGTGTGAGACAAGTATCAGTAGGATACCACCCAAGGGTGCGTACCTAATATAAGTGTTTAGGAAGACATGATTATATAAGAAAAATAGTAAACAGTACAATTCCCAAAAGTAAACACAACTTCACTGGTGCTCATCAGCCACCAAGAAGTGTCACCTGCTTCAAGCAGTGCCAAAATATCTGGATGTAACCCAGCACCACGTGCCACCTGACATCATGTGTCTCAAGTACCGACATCCCGAAGGCACACCCAAACATTGTAACCCATCTCGGAAGCTCTACCTACCCATGGCACAACATCCGGAGGAACAACAATACCTGTCTTTAAAAGATAAGTGGAGTGAAAGCGATGTCTGCCCTCAAATCACAGCGAGCCTCCGCCCCCAACCTGACTGCCTCAAACCTATCTCCCGAAGGCTCCTCACCTTCCACATGGATTCCTATGGAAAGCACCCCCAAACAAAATGTACCTAACTGCATCTACCGGGGGCCTCTACCCAGCGAGTGGCCTTACCACCTCATCTCGGAGTCTATCTGTGTGCACACTACTCTAAAGTACCCGGTGAGTGGTAATCACCCCATTATGTCCCAAGACACAATACATATGACACCTCATGCCCCTGTGAACATGTCTCTCAAGTATGATGGCCTCTCCATCCAAGTAACCTGGGCCAAGCCCAACCTGACAGTCCAACTGCCTCAACCGACGTCCATGACGCCCAATCCCGTGGTAGCAACAACCCAAAGTAACCCGAGTCAGAGCCCCAACCTGTGATCCTCATCACTCAACAAACATTTGTGGCACGCCCCACACAACGATCAGTTCAACATAGGCAATATCTCACATTGCATATTCATACGTGGAAGCATCACTTTAAACAGGAAATTACTAAACAGTCAAATTGCACTAACTTGTGTTACCCCATACCAGCACCTAACTCATTCATAATTTAACAATTAAACTAACAGTATAACTCGAGACATTCAATAAGCAGTATAACACATAAGTTTAAGAAATGGTAAAATTCACATGCATTTCGGCACCCTCGGCCGAATTGCCCCAAACAAGAAACGATCTCTAACCCGGTCTCGCTCAATCGCAACAGGGTTAGGGAATACCCAGAGGCATCCAACAATGCAGATAATTAAATAAAAACAAATAAACAGAGTTTCTCTCAACACCCGAAGTCACACACGAAGTTTGCAAGTCCCAAAAGTCTACGAAAACACAAAATAAGGTATGAACCACCCACCTCGTACTCATTAGATGACACTCCTTTTATATCAACCTCTGAATCGGTCTGAATCGAGGTAGATCTGCATTTCCATCAAATCTGGAAATTCCATTTGGATGGAATCTACGGAGGAACATGAGAGGAATAAAGGACGAAGAAGGGTGTGTGGGGTTAGCCTTTCTGATGTGGTCCCGCTTCCACTGACGGATCTAAGAACAGAGGTCATATGACGATTCTAGGAGGAATTGTGTTCGTCGGAGGTTTTTAGACGAATGGTTCGTCCAACGGAGAAGAAGAAGAGGGTTTTGGAAATAAGGTGTGATGGCGTCTCAGACGATAAAATAAAAATAAAATTACACGGCTTGTATTTTCAAATTACACGCCGTGTAGATGTGTTTCTATACTTCGACTTAAGCATAGTCCAGCACACGGCTTGGAATCTTTACATGGTCAACACACGGCCAGGGACTCAGTCACTACACGGAAAAAAGTTTCACAGCATGTCAAGAAAGACTACATGCCATGTAGATTGAAATTTATACCTGGGAACCACACGGCATGTACTTGGCCTTGCACGGTTAAGGATACACGACATGTCTATAAATACATTTTGTGTAGCAAGAAACTTCTACACGGTCATCACACAGCATGTACTCGGAGGGCACACGGTCGGTCACTCAGTTAACACATACACGGCGTGTACTTAAAGTACATGGCGTGTAGTCTGGAAATTTCTAGAAACTACCTAGATTTTCTAGACTTTTTAGAAACCAGTCAAAAAAATTCAAACAGGATCGGGATTTTACCCATTTCTAAAAACCCAGGTTCTTACAAACTCCCCACCTTAACGTAGCTCGTCCCCGAGATACCGAACGAAACCAGGAGACGGCACTGAACACGCCCATCCCAGTTAAACAACTCAGACTACCCCAGTCTTAAGGTTCTAGCTGAATTCCTAAGAGGGCTCCCCACCTTAGGAATTTCCTACTCAGTCTCAACCCGAACAAAGCTCAAAGCAAATCAAATAAACAATCAAGGCCCAACGACCTATTTTCTGGACCCATGGTCCTCCCATGACGCATTGTCACCCCTTCACCTTCTCAGTGCTCATGTGTCTCTTTTGAAACCCAACATAATCCTCACTGCATCGGTGTCCGCCTCCATGAGGTCATGCATCTAATAGATGCTCAAATCAAAACCTGGTGCCTTTCACCTCAAGTAACACGCATCTACGATGCCGCGATGCCCATGACACCTCATGTAACCTGCATCCCTGATTCTCCTGATGCTATGCATCTCAAATATATAAATAAAATATATAACACATCTGATATGATGCCAATCCCACTAACTAGCATCTAGTCAGTCCACAAGTATCATGTGCAACTCGTGCACTCAAGAAGACACGCCTCAAGAGGCCATTCCAAAATAAATAAAAGAACTCACGGCCACACCTGCGGCATACCAGCCACCGTCGTCAGATCTCTAGCCTGCTCAACCCCTGGAAGCTCCACATCGTGCACTTGGCCTGAATCATGACTTCTTGATGTCTGACCTCCCTACGGTGCCGCTCCAGTCACCAATCACTGACCCCTCAGCTGGGTCCCACCGTCTCTGCCATGTCCTCCGCGCATAGCTAAACCTCGGCTACCCTCTCCTGGTACCGAACCTGAACCAACACCTGACGCCATGGTTTGTCCTGGTCCCTGCCAGCCGGCTGTCTGAGAAGGCTGCCTACAAAACCTCTCCAGATACTCGACCTGACCACACGCCTGGCACTCCTTCAGAGTCCTATCGCACTAAGCCCGAACATGTCCTGGATGACCGCACTGAAAACAACCCACTATTGAACTGCCACGAGGTGGTCTAGCTGAGTCATTGCCCTACTCGCCCTGCTGGAACTCATCTCTCCCCCGCTTCCTGCTGTCCGGACCGTCACCTGAAGCTGTCACCCTGCGAAAACAAGATTTCTCTCTATCGTTTCCCTTAGCTATGAGCGCCTGATTCAACACCTTAGAGAAGGAACCCAACCTGAAGATGTTTACCTGAACCTGAATGGTGTGTCGTAATCCATCCTCGAAGCGCCTCACCCTAGCTACATCATCGCTCACCATACCAGGTACAAAACGGGACAACTCCGTGAAGGTATCTACATAGTCCAGGATGAACATATCTCCCTGCTGAAGACTCAAGTACTCCCGAACTCTCTCCACTCTCAACCTCTCCAGAAAAAAGAGCTCGAAGAACCTGTCCTCGAAGTCCATCCATGCCAGTCCCTCGTTCCTACAAGCCTGAACATATACGTCCCACCAACGCTTTGCCGGTCCTCTCAGCATGTACGTCGCCAGCTTGAACCTCCTCCCTAGAGGCGTCTCGAGATGCTCGAAGATCATGTGCATACTTTCTATCCAGTTCTCTGCCGCCTATGGACCACCCTCACCCTAAAAAAGTGGCGAGTGCTGCGACTGGAACTCCCGCGTCAGATATTCCATAGAAGGCTCTACACCCTGTGCGTCTCTGTCAATCCCCTGCAAGACACGTACTATGCTAGCTTGGAGCTGCTCATCAAGCCACGATCTGAACGCTGCCAAACCCGGCTACTGGCCTGCCTACACTGGATCCTGAACTTGATCCTATCCCTGAGCTTGTACCTGCGGCTCATGCTCTGCCTGCATCGGATTCTGAACCTGATCCTAGGGCACTGCATACTCTCCTGCATGACGCTCCATCGTGTCGTGAAGGAGTAACCCGCTGAATACCATAAATGGTCAGACAGTCCATATATATATAATAATATATTCTACACATATAAGGAAAGCAGTAAAAGGAAATGCATACAACTACCCTTAATCTCCTCTATTACAACCCATGCCCTCAGCTTCCCGACCTCACGGCCTCCTTACCTGCCCTCAACAGATCTAAGTATCAATAGTACCTCGGGCCATGCCCATCCTGACAATCAAAGTTGCCTCAAACCCGACGACTGAGTCACCCAATCCTGACAGTTACACTGCCTCACCCATAGTACCTGCCTACTCTCATAAGAGCCAAACCCAAATATCCTGCACATGAAATTCTACAAAATAAAAATCATGGAATACACATTGCAATAAACAAGAAATTCTATCAAGAGTTTCACCTATTCACATTTTAGAGCATACATATCATGGAAATTGATTATATTCACATGGTATTATCACTTCACAAAGCATACGTGCAGTTATGAAATTGAAATACCCTAAAATGATCCTATCAAAAGCCAAACAAATAAGCCTTTTCATACCATCCAAGGTTTTCATATCATAATCATTAACATCACACAACAAGTGAGCCACTAAGGTGGAAATCAAATCAACTGTAATCTGAGCAAAAAGCAAACAGCAATTCCCACCCATGGCAAATTGGTCCATCCCTCATACATGGGGCTGCAGGCACCCAAGAACAAGTTCAAAATCTAGTTCCAAAAACCACATATCTCCAGTCTACCATATCCCAAATAGTAAAACCAGTAGAAATAAAAAGAGAAGTCTCAAACTCATTAGTATCCAGCAAAGAAATGTTATTAAATCCTTGTCAAGAACTCCTCTGATACCACTTTGTAACGACCCGGACCCAGCTAGCCACTCGAACAATTCCGAACGGGTCGGGTGTTACGACCTTAGGCGCACCTCCCCTAAACGCCAAAGGATTCCAACTAGCATCGAGGGTCTGATTAGTTATAGTGGTGAGGATATACCCTCTCGGAGGAATAAAAATGGTACTGGTCCGAGTAATAAACTAAAAATATGTAGCGGAAATAAATGACTCAGCAAACTCGAACCAGACTCGCAGAGCAGAAGGATATCAAATATCAATAAACTAGTGGAAGAAATATAGAAACAACAACGGTGGAAAGTAAATAGAACAACATACTGAGAATACAAGCAACTACTATTGTAAACAAACAAGGCATGCATCGAAAACAAGTCATTCAGCTCAATATAGAATGGCGCCAATGGCTAACCAACAGTTGCTACATAAAAAGGTAATCATGCTGATACAAAAGGGAAAAGTAAAAAAAGTAACTCCAGCAAGGCATGACCTAAAGGTCCATACTAGTCTCCATTCCAATAGCACTAAAGTCCAGCTTAGGAGGCTGACCCTTTACCTACACGCAATTTCATAAAGTCTACACTCGTCCCGAAGGGCCCGTGTAATATGTGAGACAAGTCTTAGTAGGATACCACCCAAGGGTGCGTACCTAATATAAGTGTTTAGGAAGAAATGCTTATATAAGAAAAAAAAGTAAATAGTACAATGCCGAAAAGTAAACACAACTTCACTGGTGCTCAGCAGCCACTAGGAAGTGTCACCTGCTTCGGCCAGCGCCGGAATATCTGGATGTAACCTGGCACCACGTTCCACCTGACACCATGTGTCTCAAGTACCGATGTCCCAAAGGCACGCCCAAACATCGTAGCCCATCTCGGAAGCTCCACCTGCCCACGACACAACATCCAGAGGAACAACGATACATGTCCTTAAAAGATAACTGGAGGGACAGTGATGTCTGTCCTCAAATCATGGCGAGCCTCCGCCCCTAACCTGATCACCTCAAAGCTGTCTCCTGAAGGCTCCTCACCTTCCACGTGGCTTCCTATGGAAAGCACCCCCAAACCAAATATACCTAACGGCATCTACTGGGGGCCTCTACCCAGCGAGTGGCCTTACCACCTCATCTCGGAGTCTATCTGTGTTCACAATACTCAAAAGTACCCGGTGAGTGGTAATCACCTAATTATGTACCAATCCAAAATACATCTGACACCTCGTGCCCCTGTGAACCTATCGCTCAAGTATGATGGCCTCGCCATCCAAGTAACCCAGGCTAAGCCCAACCTGACAGTCCAACTACCTCAACCGACATCCATGATGCCCAATCCCGTGGTAGCAACCGCCCAAAGTAACCCGAGCCAGAGCCCCAACTTGTGATCCTCATCACTCAACAAACATCTGGGCCATGCCCCACACAACGTGCAGTTCAACACAGGGAATATATCACATTGCATATTCATACTTGGAAGCATCGCTTTAAATAGGCAATTACTAAATAGTCAAATTGCACTAACTTGTGTTACCCCATACTAGCACTTAACTCATTCATAATTTAACAATTAAACTAACAGTCTAACTCGAGACATTCAATAAGCAGTATAACACAAAAGTTTAAGCAATGGTCCAATTCACATGCATTTCGGCACCCCCGGCCGAATTGCCCCAAATGAGTAACGACCTCTAACCTGGTCTCGCTCAATCGCAAAAGGGTTAGGGAATACCCAGAGGCATCCCACAATGTAGATAATTAAATAAAAATAAATAAATAGGGTTTCTCTCAACACCCGACATCACGCTCAAAGGTTGCAACCCCCCAAAGTCTACAAAAACACGAAACAAGGTATGCACCACCCACCTCCTACTCGTACGATGACACTCCTTTGATATCAGCCTCTGAATCAGTCTGTATCGTGGTAGATCTATTTTTCCGTCAAATCCGAAAATTCCATTCAGATGGAATCTACGGAGGAACAGGTGAGGAATCAAGGACGAAAAAGGGTTCACAGGGTTAGCCTTTCTGATGTGGTCTCGCTGCCACTAACAGATCAAAGAACAGAGGTCGTATGACGATTCTAGGAGTAATTGCGTTCTTTAGAGGTTTTTGGAAGAATAGTTCTTCCAACAGAAAAGAAGAAGAGGGTTTCAGAAATAAGGTGTGACGGCGTCTCGGACGATCAGATAAAAATAAAAGTACACGGCGTGTATTTTCAAAGTACACCGTATAGATGTGTTTCCGTACTCCAACTTAAGCGGAGTCCATCACATGTCTTGGACTGTGTACACGGTCAAGACATGGCCAGGGACTCGGTCGCTACATGGAACAAAGTTACACGGCATTTCAAGAAAGACTACACGCCATGTATATTGAAATTTATACCTGGGCACCACACGGCATGTACTTGGCCTTGCACGGTTAAGGATACACAGTGTGTCTATAAATACACGTCGTGTAGCAAGAAAATTCTATACGGTCATCACATGGGATGTACTCGGTGGGCACACGGCCGGTCACTCAGTTAACACATACACGGCGTGTACTTAAAGTACACGGCATGTAGTCTGGAAATTTCCAAAAACTACCCAGATTTTCTAGACTTCTTAGAAACCATTCAAAACATTTCAAACAGGATTGGGATTTGATATGTTTCTAAAAACCTGGGTTCTTACATTTTGAGAAGAGTTTGTCCTAGCGAACCTTCACACAGTGCGCATACAGGAGCTTCTTCATCTACAACAGGGTAGCATGACTGTGGCTCAGTACTCAGGGAGGTTCACGGACCTCTCACGATACTCCACTAATATGGCGTGGGACCCATTCTTCAGGGCCCGGAACTTTGAGCAGGGACTCAAGAAAAAGATCAGGGCTTCGATGATTTCTCTTAGCATCCCAACGCAGGTAGGGGTGTTAAATAGAGCCCTCTTAGTGGACAGTTTTCTTGCTGAGTAGTCACCAGCAATGAGACCCACCACCGGGCATCACGTAGCGGAGTCTTCTGAAGCTGGAATCTGACAGATGTCACAGAGGTCCAAGAGGACCAGACCTATAGGTGGATGACCACATGATTCAGGATCGGTTGTGTGGGGCACCAGAGACAAATATAGTCATGTGAGGAGCAGGAAATGTTACACATGTGGTGGGTAGGGTCACATGGCTCGTGACTATCTGACCCGCTGTACAGATGATCAACCGATAGTCGAAGGACCTCCCAGGAAGAGACAGAGGTTCGGCCAAGGAGGTCCGTAGGGAGCTGGAAGACGTGGCAGAGGATCTGTCCATGTAGCTGGTAGTGGGCGATGATTCGAGGTGTTACCACCACCACCACCAGGTGGTCCACCCCGACCATAGGGAATCGGTGGACAAGGGAGAGCTCAGCTCCAGGCAGCTGAGGCCTACGACAATGGAGCTCCATAGATGATATGAGTTACAATCTGTGTCTACTTCACCTTAGCAGTAGTACTTATAGACATAGTTTTCAGTCATTCTTTTATTTCCACTACCCTCGTTCGGAGCTCGGAGATTCTGACGGAGCTGTTGGCTCGATCTTTACATCTAGATACTTCAACGGGAGTGGATTCAATGATTACACACTAGTTCTGGTAGAGTGAGCTTACTCTAGAAGGTTAGAGCTTGAGCTGGGATCTCCTCGTAGTGGTGTCGAGGCCTTACGACGTAATATTGGGTATGGACTGGTTATCTACAGTTCATGCTTAGATTGACGGTATTAGGCGCAAAGTGCAGTGTTTTCACACTGATGGGACTAGGTTTACCTTCACCAGGGAGAAGGGAGAATTTTTAGTACAGGATGGACTTACCTGGAGGAGAGTGCAGTCGATCACTCATTAGTTGGCAAGCCTTACCCTTGGAGTGGTTGATGTGAAGAGTCCAATTTATCCATCATTGGTGGACTAGAATGTAGATGTCTTCCCTGGTGATGTTCTAGGACTACCTCCTCACAGAGAGGTGGAATTTTAAATTAACTTATACCCTAGGATGACACTGATATCTACACCAGCGTATCGGATGGATCCCGCATATCTTTGTGAGTTGCGGGTACAACTGGAGGACTTATAGGGGAATGGGTTCATCCGGCCCAGTGTTTCTCCTTGGGTAGCCACGATTTTGTTCGCCAAGAATGCAGATGGGAGCTTGAGACTTTTTTTTGATTATCGGAGCCCGAACCAGGTGACCGTGAAGAACAAGTACCCACTCCTGAGGATTGAGGACCCCATTGATTAGTTGAAGGGAACATGGTGGTTCTCGAAGATAGACCTCAGATGAGGCTATCACCAGCTCATAATAAAAGAGGAGGGTGTTCAAAAGACGGCTTTCAAATGTCAGTATGGCCACTACGAGTTCTTGGTTATGACATTTGGCATTACCAACACTCCAACAGTGTTTATGGGACTCATGAGAAGGATCTTTCAGCCATACCTTGATCTCTTTATAGTAGTCTTCATCGACAACATTCTGATCTACTCAGCTACTGAGGAGGACCATTCTTATCATTTGCAGATAGTTCTGGACACACTCTGAGAGCACCAGCTTTATGGTAAGCTCTTAAAGTGCTAGTTCTGGATCCAAGAGGTTCAATTTTTGGGACATGTCATCTTAGAGGTTGGAGTTGCAGTGGATCCAGCGAAGATTGAGGCGGTACTTTGTTGGGAGCCACCTAGGAGTGTGACGGAGGTTCGAAGTTTCCTGGGTTTGGCTGGATACTATTGGAGGTTTGTTCTATATTTATCTAGAGTTGCGGCCCCTTTATCAGCGTTGATGAAGAAGGGGCAACCCTTCATGTGGTTGGAGAGATGAAAATGAAATTTTAAGGAGATGAGGCAGAGGCTGACTAGTGCCCCCATCATGAGGCTTCTGGAGGATGGCGTTGGGTACGTAGTCTACTACGACGTATCAGGGACTGAGCTCAGATGTGTCCTGATACAGGAGCAAGAAGTTATCACATATGGTTCTCGACAGCTGAGGCAGCATGAGAAGAACAATGCTACCCATGAATTGGAGTTAGTAGAAGTGGTCTTCGCCTTGAATATGTGGTGACATTACTTGATGGGAGAACGTTTTATAGTCTACTCTGATCACAAGAGTCTCAGGTATATCTTCTCTCAGAAGGACCTGAACCTGAGACATCGAAGTTGTCTTGAGTTCATCATAGACTATAACTTCAAGATAGTCTATACTCCTGGGAACAGGAACGTTGTAACAGATGTACTCAGTAGGAGATCTGGTATACCTATTCTAGGTGAGGTGATAGAGATATCCTTTGTGGAATGAGATGGAGAAGCTTTTCTTCAATCTCTTACAGTCACACCCCCACTTCTACAGTAAGTCAGGGAGGCGTAGCATGGGGACACTGACTGCGAGGCTCGACGTGATCAGATATCCACAGGATAGGCACCTGATGGATTTTCTGAAGATGGGGAGCACGTCATCCTTTTCAGAGGACATACCATGGTACCAGTGTTGCTTCGGGAGGAAGTGTTGAGGGAGTTCCACACATCCCCTCTAGAGGTACATCTAAAAGTGGAGAAGATATACCAGGATCTCTGAAGACAGCACTGGTGTTCGGGAATGAAGAAAGTAGTAGCATAGTTTGTCTCTCGGTTCCTCACTTGTCAGCAAGTGAAGGCGGAGCATCAGGTACCTGCAAGCATAGTTCATCCATTAGAGGTCCCAAGGTGGAAGTGGGATGGGATAGCCATGGACTTCATGACATGATATCCACGTACATCCAGGGATCATGATTCTATCTGGGTGATCATCGACCGACCAACCAAGTCGACCCACTTCTTACCGATCAGAGAGCAGGGTTCCGTAGAGATATTGGGACACATCTATGTGCAGAAGATTTTGCAGCTACATAGAGTATACTTGACTATTGTCTCCAATCATAATTCACTTTTCACTTCCCGGATATGGAAGGGGTTGAAAGAGGATTTCAGGACACATCTTTGTCTGTGCACCGCCTTCCATCCTCAGACGAATGGTCAGACTGAGCAGACCATTCAAACCCTCGAGGACATGCTACATGCTTGTGTCCTCGACTTTAGTCATAGATGGGAGGATCACTTTCCCTTGGTGGAGTTTTCATATGATAATATATACCACTCCACCATTGGCATGGCACATTTCGAGGCATTGTACGACCGACCTTGCAGATCACCTTTGTGATGGACTGACCCAGGGGAGTCAGCACTCATGGGACCAGATATGGTACGAGCTACCATGGAGAAGGTGTAGATCATCCAAGAGTGGATGAAGACAGCATAGATCAGGCAGAAGTCTTATGTCGACAAGAGATGGAGACCTCTGGAGTTCGAGGATGGTGACCACATCTTTCTATAGGTCTCACCTCTACGAGGTTTGTGGAGATTTGGTCGGGGCGGCAAGTTATCTTTGAGGTTCATCGGACCCTTTCTGGTCCTCAGTGGATTTGGTGAGGTGGATTTCCTCCTAGCACTTCCCCTCAGTTGCACCGGGTGCATGACATTTTCCATGTATCCCATCTGAGGAGATACGTGCACGACCCATCTCACGTCATCGACCATGGCGAGCTAGACATCGACGATGGGGTGATGTTTACGGAGGTTCCAGTAGAGATTGAGGATCAACAGGAGTGGGTCCTTTTTGGGTGGTCGATACCTTTAGTGCATGTACATTGGAAGCACGGGAACCTCTAGGAGAGCACCTGGGAGTGGGAGGCTCAGATTCGTGCTCAGTACCCCCACTTGTTTTCCTAGTTTTTGTGATGTGGCTTTCAGGGACACAAATCCCTAAGGTGGGGAAAATTTAAAGACCTTGATTTTTCTATGCAAGTTTTTTTTATTATATGGGAATTTTACGAGTCTGTAAAAATTGACGGACTAGGATTCTAAGGCCCGGTTTTCCCGGAATGAGTTTCTGAACTTTTTTTTGGGTACGTTTAGTGAACGTGCTAGCGGGTTTTTGTAACTAATGAATCGGTTCTTGGAATTGAAATCAGAGGTCACCGTTGAACTCATAGTGATAATATTCACTTAAGGAGACCTTCACCTCGACCGTAGTAGGTTGAAGGGGGAAGATAATTGTTCACTTTTTCGAGGGAGAAGAAAAATTAAATTATTTAACATTATATTTTTCTGTTGAAACCTCTCTATTTGAGTTATGGAGGTGGAGACCACCTGAACTAGAAAACACCCAATTTGAATTCAATGGTGGGGACCACCCGACCCTTGAACCCCCCTTTAATGGGAGATAACTCTTATACTTCCTCAACTTTAATTGTGCCAACTCCCATTAATTAATTATGCCAACATCAACATAATTAATGGCCACCTCTAATTAAATTAATAAAACATAATTTAATAAGTTGGATATTCATTTTTGGTGGAATTGGGGAAGTGTTGGAAAAAGGTGAGAGTTGGTAGAACTTTGGAGAAACTCTTCCTCCAATGAAGAATGCTCTCACCAACAAAGAACATACTTAGGAATCAAGAACGAGGATGACACACGACCCCGACTTCGGAAGCGTGTTGCGGAAGCGATGATCATTGGAACCCTCATCGCCTTTACCGAATTCATCTTGCAACACTTCCAATGAGAAATAGATGTAGGGTTTATTGTTTTTTGTATACTCCCTTACCCTGTTCTTGTCGTTCTTCATGATTCAAGAACATTTAATTCACTTTCTACCGTTCTAACGAGGACTGTGCGGACCAAAAAAACACGGCCCAACCTCTCTACAACCTATGTAAATTTTTGGTGGTCTTGAATCGTTGGAGACATCCCGAGGTGAGTTTGGAAATTTTTAAAATGAAGATCAGGCCACCGAGGCACACCCGGTGACCTAAAGAATGTCGTTGGTGACTGTGCCGGCGAAAGACACCAAAGGGATCAGGAGCGGCGTCCAGCACTCCGGTCGGCCGTGACAAAGACGGTGGCGCGACCACGCCACCAGAGAAGGGTCGCGGACCATCGACCACGGCAGAGCAAGGGCAGCGGCCGGACGCGTGAAGGGGAGGTGGCAGCGCGCGTCCCCGCCACTGGGCATGCAGGAGCCGCGACCTTGTACCATGATGGCGAGGCGAGGGTTGTCGGCTCACTGTCGGTCGCTGGTGATGGTGTGACGCACAACCACACAACATGAAATAGGCTGGCCGACCAGCCATCCGCGAGCCCATAGGGCCGCCCCGCAGGCCAGGTTGACTCAAACTGGGTCGGGTCTGCCCAGGCCGGGTCGGACCGGACCCGGACCAACTTCGACCCTTTTCGCTCTTTCGGCCATATCTTGAGTTACTGGTGTCCATTTGGCGAACTGACTATAGTTCCGGAAACCTTGGGTTGAGATGGTCCTTTTGGTATACCCACTTGATTTTTGGATAATGTTAGGGTACGACCAGGTTGGATCGGACACGAATCCAACTGGGCCCTCAGGAGTAAAAGGCCAATAACTTACAGACCGGCGTCTGATTGATGCATTGTCTATTGAGTTGATACCCCTATCATGTGGCGGTCCTTTGGGATACTTCTTCGTTGGACTTCTTTGTAGTTGGAGTATCAAACTGTGGCTTGAGGAGCGTACCCTCCTAGAATCAAGAAAGCTTAGTGCCGGAACCCTATAGCTGGCTGTAACATTAGAAAAGGATCCTATGTGGGTCTATGATTTTGGATCCTATGTGGTTCTGTGCTTTGGGATCCTACGTGGGTCTGTGTTCGATGGTCTTACTTGGACCCGCTCTAGGAATCCACCTGATACTACTCTAGGATCCTATGTGGGTCTGCTATACTAGGATCCTATGTGGGTCTGCTTTACTGGGATCCTACGTGGGTTTGATGATTTAGGATCCTATGTGGATCTGCCTCTTAAAAGAGTAAGATGATTTATTAGTTACATCTAATCATATTTTCTTCTATACCTATGTTATACCTGGTGTGAGCCGTGTCCTTACCTTTGTGGTATTCTTCTGTGTGGAGTACCTTTGTGGTACTTACCTTCATGGTGATACCTTTGTGGTATTCTTCTATGTAGTGTACCTTTTTGGTACTTACCTTTGTGGTGATACCTTTGTGGTATTCTTCTGTGTGGTGTTACCTTCATGGTACTTACCCTTGTGGTGTTACCTTCGGGGTATTCTTTACTACGTGGAACAGTTGTACTTTGGCTAAGAGTTGGGCCTTGTGTTTCCTCATGAATGAGATGGGTATACTTTATAACTTAGGTATATGTATGGGAATATACCTAAGTAGGGTTGTCCAATGTTTTTATTCCTTTTGGTTATCCTTTGTGGGTTTTGTGAGACCTTTGGGGGTCTCGGGGTCCCTACTGAGTATCGTTATACTCACCCCTGCATGGGCTACACCCGCACCTTGTTTTGTCTAGTGCAGACAACAGACAACACTGACTGAGGACGAGAGTACTAGGACTAGAGGTAGCTCAGAGGTGGACATTAGACAAGGAATACCATAGAGATAACCATTATAGAGTTTTACCTACCCTTTAGGTAGGGTCCTTGGTGGGAGTTCATAGGAGTTTTTTCAGTTTACTTATATTTTTCATTTTTCTTGTACTTTCCAGTTGGTCTTGTATTCTGAACCCTTTTTATTAATGTACATACTCTTTTTACTATACAGTTTACTTATTTTCGTATCTTGTTGTGTGCTTGGTTGCGTGAGTTTACAGGTTATAAAGGCAATGTCTTCCCAGTTTTTTAGGGAATACGCCCTTCAGGGCTAGTCGCTAGCCCCTGGCCTATGGAAGGCACGCTTGGGGTAGTCACGGCACATGCCCCTGGGGAAGGGTTGTGACATTGAGAGATTTGAAAACCTAGGAAAAATGTTAACTCACCCATCATACTCATTTCAAACTCATATTTCCTTAAATTCCCAAACAAAATATGTTAAAGATTGCTGAGTTGATCCAAATATAATGTCATCAACATAAATTTGAATAATCAAAATAATTTTCTATTCTTTCTTTATAAAAAGGGTTGGATCAGTAGTTCCCTTAACATAATTTTGTTCTAACAAAAATCTTGTAAGTCTATCATACCAGGACCTAGGGGCTTGTTTAATTCTATATAAACCTTTGGTAAGTTTTAAAATATATTCAATATGCTTTTTGTCTTCAAAACCAAGAGGTTTTTCAACATAAACTTCCTCTTGAAAATATCCATTAAATAAAACACATTTTACATCCATTTGAAAAATTTTAAAATTTAAGAATGCTACAAAGGAAAGAATAATGCAAATAGATTGAAGACAAGCTACTAGAGCATAGGTTTCTTCATAGTCCATTCCTTCTTGATGATTATAGCCTTTAGCAACTAATCTATATTTATTTCTTACTATGATTCCATTTTCATCACATTTATTTCTAAAGACCCATTTTACTCTGATTACAGAATTTTCCTTAGGTCTTTAAACCAAGGCCCATACTTTATTCCTTTCAAATTCATTTAGATCAGCTTGCATGGATTTAATCCAATCATAATTTTTTAAAGCTTCATCCGTACTTTTTTGTTCAAATTAAAAAATGAATTCTAGATGTTCTACTTCATTTCTTAAGGAACCTATAGTACTTACAGGTTGATTTACATCACCAATGATACTATCACTAGGATTATTCTTAAGAAACAACTGATTTGGATTTTTTAAAACATGTTCATCAACATATAGTAAGAAATATTCTGGGGTAATTGCTTTAGAAATATTTTCTTAAACATTTTCCTTATTAGAAAGATCTTCTATCGTGGGATGAAAATCAGTTTTTGAAAACACATCCAAATATGTAGATTGGGGTTGTTTAAAAAAAAGGATCAGTTTCATCAAATTTAACATGCACTATTTCTTCAACAGTACAAGTGTTTTTATTAAAAAATCTATAAGCCTTAGAAGTTGTGGAGTAGCCTAAGAAAATTCCTTCATCAGATTTGGGTGCAAAATTATATAAGTTATCTTTATTATTCAGTATGAATACTTTTCAACCAAATACTTATAAGTAAGAAAGTCTAGGTTTTCTACCATTCCCCAATTCATAAGGTGTTTTTTTAAGAAAATGTCTGATTAAAACTCAATTTATAGTATAAAAATAAGTACTAAAAACTTCATCCCAAAAGTTATTAGAAATAGAATATTCACTCAACATGGTTCTTGTTATCTCTTAAATAACTCGATTTCTTCTTTCAACGAAACCATTTTGTTGAGGAGTTCTAGGTGCTGAGAAGTTATAAGTAATTCATTTCTTACTACAAAAAGTTTCAAAATCTGAATTTTGAAATTCTCCTCCATGATCACTATTAATAGTTATCCAAGGAAGGTTTTTCTCATTTTAACATGGGATCTAAAAATTTTGAAATAAAAAAAATTCTTCAGATTTCTTAATTGTAAAATAAACCCATGTATATCTAGTGTAATCTTCAACTAAGACAAATACATAATATTTTCCCCCAATAAATCCAGTTTGTGTTGAACCAAAAAGATCAATATGCACTAATTTTAATGCATCAGAAGTTGAGACTTCATCGATTGATTTAAAACATGATTTATGTGGCTTTCCATATTGACAAGAATCACAAACTTTTGAAGAATAAAATCTATGCTCTATTAGATCCTTAATAAGGTTTTTCTTCGATAGTTTGCATAGGTTCCTATGGTTACAGTTTCCTAACCTTCTATTCCATAACCAAGATTGATCTTCCATTGCACTAAAGCAAGGTAGATCTTGGATCCTATAGTCTTTTAAGTTTAGTGTGTATACATTCTCTTGCCTATGGGAAGAAATAATAAACTCTTCCTTTGAATTATGTACTAAGAATTCATCATTCCTAAAATTCACAAGGTAACCTTCCTCTCATAATTTAATTATGATAATGAGGTTTTACTTAATACCATTAACAAGTAAAACATTTAAAATCAATGTTTTCTCAAGAAGAACAATGTTACCTATACCAACAATTTTCCCTGAGAATTATCTCTAAAAGTTTCTTTTCCTCCTTTTGTCTTGATAATCTTTTCAAAGAAATTTTTGTTACCAGTAACATGTAGGGAACATCCAATATCCATGTACCACATATTTTTTATGGTAATTTTTTTATTTTCCAGAAAATAAAAGGTGTTATACTTTCAAAATCAAAACTTTCTTGGATTCTGAAATTTCAAAAAGTAAGATTTTAGGAATCTGCATTTTCTTAGAAAAATAAGATTTATAAAAACCTAAATATTGGATTTTTTTTAAAGAATAATTTTCCCCCAATGTTTGTAAAACTGAAATTTAGTTAAAAATAGAGCACTTTGGGGAACAAAATAGTAATTACTAAAAACTGGTTTAGAATAGGTATAACCAAATCCTGAATGATTCCTCAAAGAATGAATTTGGGAATACATATTGTCAAAAAATTTCTTACCAGAGGTAAAGTTTGACAGGCATTTCCTTAAGGAAAATATTTATGACTTTAGTATGATAACCAAATTTTTACCCTCAAAAATATTAGTTTTATAACTATAGTTATCCTCTAAAATATCTTTCTTAGAAATTACATTTTCAAGATCCTTAGAATGTTTATCCTTCTCAGAATAAACACCTTCAAGGTTTTTTGAAACACTTTAAAAATCAAAAAAATTATGATCAAGATCCTTAGAAATATCTGATACTTCCTTAGTTAAAAAAGATGTTCTAAAAGTTGATTTCTCCAAATTCTTTTTTATTTTACAATTTTCATTTTCAAGAAGTTTAGAAAATCTAGACACTTCTTCATGAGAAGATAATTTATTATCTTATAATGAATAATATTTATCATCTGAAGATTCATAATATTTATCATTAGTATAATTTGAATTCAAATATACATTAGTAATAGATTTAGCATTATGTACCCTGGCCATTAGAAAATGATTTTCAATGGATAGTTTGGCTAGTAGACCAAGATTCTTCTCACTAGAATATTCATACTCCAAGGATTCATCAGATGAGTTTCCACCACTATAACTCTAAGTATCATTGTCATTTAAGACATTATTAGCCTTAGACTTGTAATACTTCTTCCTATTTCTCTCGGAATGTTTTTCTTTCCTGTCTTTTCTTTTAAACATAGGAAAATCTAGCCTGATATGTCCAGCTCTTTTACATTCATAGAAAGTGACTTCCAAATATTTCTTGTCTTTTCTTAGTTTTCTTCTTATATTTATACTGAAATTATTTCTTTCCCACTATCTTTTTCATCCTTAAAGCAAGATTTTCTAGCTCATTTTCATAATGTTCACTTTCACTATATTCATATAGAACATTTAATTTCTTTGACTTGGATCTTGTAACCCTTTCTGGGGTCTGGGATTTAGTAATAGTAAAGGCTAAACTTCCATTTCCATTATTTTTCTTATTCATATTAGAATATCTTTTCATTATTTTCTCATGTTGAAGAATAGTTCTAGAAATCTCATCAAGGGTGATTTGAGATACTTTTCTATTCTCATTAATATATGACCTTTTTTATTCCCACTCATTTGGCATGATATCAATTATATTTTCTAAAATAGATTCATCATCAAGACCTTTCTCTCCTATTGATTGAAGACTATTAACAAAGGTTATAAATATTTGTTTCACTTTGAAAACTGTTTCTCCATAAGGGAATAGAAATCCATGATATTCATCTCTCAACATAGCTCTTTTAGTTTCTATGAATTTGAAAGTACCAAAATGTGTAACCTAAAGTTTCTTCCAGATACAGTTAGTAGCTTCACAAGAAGAAATTTTACTATATATATTCCTAATTATAGAACATAACAAATTATTCCATACCTTTTAATTTAGTTGATATTCTGACTTTTCTTTGTTGGTAAAGGTTTTTACTTCCTTGTCATGAATTTTTTAATCTCCAGTGAGCAAGAAAAAATTGTCTACTCCAGTATTAATAAAAAAAATTCATTCTATCTCTCTAGTACTCATAATACTTACCATCAAAAATAGGTGGTCTCATAGGATTTATATTGTTAATAGAAAAATATTCATTCATTCCATTCTATAAGAAAATATCTTTCCACAAAACATGTTAATAGAAAAATTTTGTAAATGAAGATAAAAATCACTAAGCAAAACTTAAACAAGAAAAGTTAAGCAATAAAATTTGAACAAGGAAAATTTGATCAAGAAAACTTATATGTGAATATAAGTATTTCAAAGACCTCATTTGATACCAATTATAGGATCAAAATATGAATGTAGATAATCAATTACAAGAGTGGGGTGAATTGAAAATTTAAAAACTTTTGTTTTTAACCTTAATGAAAACTATGATTAACAAAGTTAAACAAGGTAAATTCACAAACCCTAAAAATAGTTCTATGAAACAAAATTTCTTAGGTTTTGAAAATTTGGTTCTGGAAATAAAACTTAAATAAAGTTTACAAGGAAAAAATTCTACCTTAAAACGTATAGAATAAGACTTATCAGAGTATGAAAAAGTACAATAAAGTATAAGAAAGTTATTCTTTCTTCCATTATCAAAATATAGCAGAAATAAAACTTGAAACAAAACAAGTAACAAGTATAAAATCTTGTAACCCAAAGAGTAGGGTATCCAACAATCTTGGATAAAGGTCCCTTGATTTATAATTTGAATAAAGTTTGTCTTACCCATACCAGGGTAAGCCCTCGATAGGAATAATCGAAATCTATCTTTCTATCCCCGCAATCCCTTGAACATTAAGGTAGTTGGAACCTCTGTCTTCCTAACCCCAAAATCCATTTATTTTAATCAACAAAATTTGGAGTTACATAAATCAAACTAAACAAGATGTTCAGATCCGCAAAAAGCATGACAGTCTCTCTCTCTAGAAATCACTTCACATCATGTAATCTCTATATAAATGGAATGGTGTGAAATCGTTCAAATGTGATCCTATTTATAGGCACAAATCCAACGGTCTGCTCCCTCCTCCAATGGTAATATTTTCCCTTGAATCTCAGAAGGACCTATACACGTGTCACTCAACCAATGGTTAGTTAGAAACAGATTACATGACATCATTTCATAATAATAACATGTGTTAGGAAAAATGAAGTTGCTTAACTAAATATATTTTTCATAGTCTAAGGGAAAATAGAATTTAGAGTCTAACTAAATAAACATTAAGAGTTTATAAGACATGGAAATTTGAATTCTGTTTTATAAAGAATCCATAATATGAATTATATAGATTCCAGAGTCAGAATTTCAATGAATTCAGAGTCTAAATTTTGGGGAATTTAGAGTCTAAATTCTGAAGAATTCGGTGTCTGAATTATTAGGAATTAAAAGTCAGAATTATAAGGAATTTGGAGTCTGAATTTTAACAAATTTGGAGTCTAAATTCTTAGAGAATTCATAGTATGATTTAATAGAATTCAAAATCTGAATTTTAGAGAATTTGGAGTCTAAATTTCAGAGAATTTAGAATATGAATTTCAGAGAATTTGGAGTCTAAATTTCAGGGAATTCAAAATCTGAATTTCAAAGAATTTGGAGTCTAAATTTCATAGAATTCGGAATATGAATTTAAGGAAATTCGGAGTCTGAATTTCAGAGAATTCAGAATATGAATATCAGAGAATTTGGAATCTGAATTTTGGAGAATTTGGAGTCTGAATTTCAGAGAATTCAGAGTCTGAAAACAGAACACTCTATATCCACAGAATTATAATATTTCTAGGTTTTACATAAGAATCAAAATTTTATACTTAGTAATAAAATAATTTTGATTAAGAGAGATCATAAAATGAAACAATGAAAATAAAGGTAAGGATAAAAATTTCCTTACAAAATGGAAATTTTCCTTATGAAAATAATCCTTAGGGAAAAATAGTTTTCCTTGAGATAAAGTGTTTGTGAATTTCAAAACATAGAGGAATGGAAAATTCATAAGGAAACATTATTGACTCAATAGAGATACGTTGGGACTAGTACTCCCATATATCTTCAAGGTATGGGTTTTCCTTATCTCTCTACTTAGGTAGATATGAGACCCC
Source organism: Viscum album (assembly GCA_963277665.1). Lineage (NCBI taxonomy): Eukaryota > Viridiplantae > Streptophyta > Magnoliopsida > Santalales > Viscaceae > Viscum > Viscum album. The sequence goes on from OY728126.1 coordinate 5,980,054, forward strand.
CACAACTTTGTTAGAAAGGGTTCATTACCTTTTCATAGTTTCCTCCGAGGGCATTACTCCCTTGATGGATTATGATGTGGGTTTCCTCATGATGTTCGAGAAGATGAACAGTTCTCCCCTACTGTGTCAAGGTGCAGGCCCTCTTTACTCATTGGAAGGTAGAGTTGGTACTCCAATATTGGACTAGGGTGGAGGTCCTATATCTATGGAGTCGGTACTCCCCTATTGGACCAGGGAATGGGTCCTCGATATATGATGTATAGATAGATTGAGTAGTCACCTACTCAACTAGGTCGTGGGTCCTCTATACTAGGTGTCATTATTCCCCTACTATTTTAGGGTTAGGTTCCTCCATACATCAGAGTCAGTACTCCCCTTCCATGTTAGGGAGTAGGTCCTCTTGCATGGGGTTGGTACTCCCCTTTCATTTCAAGGTGTGGGCCCCCATACTGAATAAACTATAGAGTCGGTACTCCCCTGTCATTTCAGGGTGAGGGTCCTCTAGCCACTGTGTGGTACTCGCCAATTGGGTTAGGTTGTAGGTCCTTGATCCATGGATTAGTACTCCCATACCGTATCATAGTGAGGTTCCTCCATTATTTGAGTGGTACTCTATTCTTGTTTTAGGATGCAGGTCCATACCTTCATAGTAGTACTCCCCTGTCTCCAAGTAACAGTGGAGAGAAGGCCCTCTATTAGAGTTGGATCTCCCTCGAAAATGGGATACAGTTACGAGGATTGGGCTACGACACATGATATGAATGATACCTAGTTTTTAGTTAGTTTCCCTTGACAGAATGAGGTTTGGTCCACTCCATACAGGAGAAATAGAGGTTTCACAGGTTATTTAGGAGCAATACTCCCTAGAATATGGGGAAGTGGCAAGGTGAGGGTCCCTCTATTGTCTCTTATTATAGAGGATGCACATGTTGCATAGTTTAGAGCAGTTCTCCCTCAACTATGTGCAGTTGTGAGGGGAGAACCTCTTCACTTGGTTCTCTTTAGATTGTGTTGGGTTCATGGTAACGATGACAGGACCTCTAGTGATGGGCGCTATAGCTAGGCCTATTAAGTTGTTCCTAAAAGAGCACATTCTCTCGAATATACAATTAGGAATGGTAGATTTGTTCCTGATGGAGTGCATTTTTGGGATGGTTTCCATCAGGAATGGATGATCTCAAGGAGTGTGTTCTCCTAGTTTTGTGTTACGGTTAAAGCCTAGGAATAGAATCATGTTGTTGGTTATGAGGTTGGAACCTAACGATACTTGAAGTATGAGACAAGTATATCTGGGTCATTTCTGTGAATCCTTATGGTGTTATCACAAGTTGGGTTTGACACCTCTTGTAGACTAATATGACTTGTCATTTACAGTCAAGGATGGTTTGAGATAGATTTTCTCTCTCGATTGGGGTTCCCTTTGGCTTGATCAAGGAGATTGTTGTCTTTTAGTTTCTTCCTTTTTATTTTAGGGTTTTGGGGGAGCCTTCTAAGTATTATTATACTCACCCATGGACTGTCTTTTCCCACGCATGTTTTGTGTCTTAAACAAGACATAATACTTTCTAAGGAGTCTACGAAGGACCCAAGGCAGGTGGAGCTTAGTGAGTTAGACAGACTGAGGTGTTTACCAGAGCTAACCCAAGGAGATTTCCATAATTTTCAGTTGATAGTGATCCCCTCCTAATGAGCAGGTTTGACTCTTTTATAGTTTTATTTGGTGGGCATTGTTTTTCTATTCTTTCACTTTATGTACTTATGTTTTACTCTTGTTGTGGGATATAGATGTATGCATTCGTTGTTTACTTAGTGTTTTTTTACATTTCAACATTCTATGTGCTTGGATATATGTGCATGTGTACATGTACATAGGAAATGCCTCCCATGTTAGTGATATTACTACTCAGAACTAGTTGAGATTCCCTAGACAATTGGAGGTGGGTTTGGGGAGTTTCATCCTAGGACCCATCGGGTAGGGTCGTGATATAGTGGTATCAGAGGGAGGTTCCACTTTGGGACCATAGTGTCGTGATGTTGGTTTTGGTTGTATAGAAATAGTGTTAGGATGTTATGAGATTGGATCTCAAGCCAGAGGTTCTAGTGTTGGTGTGATAGCTGACATATCCATTCACTAGGAATCTGATAACCTAAACTTCAACTTGTTACATTAAAAAACTGTTCACTAGGAAATAAATGGTACTTGCATCATATAGGACTGGGTTTTTCGTTTTTCCAATCCTTCTTGAGTCAAATCCCTATATATAATATTTAATCGTGGTACATCTTGATTTTATTTCTAGATGCCACCATGATGACGACCAAAAAATATTTTGCGGTAAGATTGAGATGAAAATCAACCCTATGATGAGACTTCAGTGCTGGGCACTGATTCTAAGGAATTAACTCCAGGTGGTCCATTGGTAGTGCCACCACCTATTGAGAAGTAGGTTTTACTAGCATTTTAGTTCAAGGATTCATGCAGGCTAAGTGTGCTATTTGAGTTCCAGAGGTAGTGACTTCTGAGATACCATGATGATATTGACCCCCAAGCAGTAGATTATTGTCTTGAGGTAGTCATGTGAGTTTTCTGCCTAGTGAGGATACCTCTTGATCAAATGGTGGTCATACTGGAAATAATTCTATAGGGTTCATCCGGGCGATGGTGGATTTAGGGGATATAGTCTCATGAAGAGGCGACACTCACTTAGTTGGATTTCAAGCAACTCTTTAGGGAATATTTTTACCCATCCAAGTTGAGATCAGTGCATGCCCAGGAGCGTCTGCAGCTTCGGTGGGGTAGCATGAAAGTGTCATAATTTTCAGCACGATTCACAAACTTTTCGTGATACTCCTAGGATATGGTTTCAGATCCATTTCTTCATAGAACAGAACTTCAAGTAGGGATTTATTCGATATATTAGGGTATCTGAGATTCTGATGTGAATTCCAACCTATGAAATAGTACTAGAGTGAGCTTTAGTGGTGGATAGTTTTCTGGATGAGGAATAGGTGAATGTGACCCGAAGTAGTGGTCATGATCCTGAGGCGTTAGTATGAGATGAAAGATTATAGATTATAGGATCATGTAACATGAGGCATACAAATTACCTAACTTAGGAATGTGGCCCTGTAGCGTAGGATCAGCACCACGGACCAGATCAACCATAGGAGAGGTGGTGTTATGCTTGCGATGGCTGAGGAAATATTGCTAGAGATTTTACTACCCATCATGATGCTGAGAGAGATCCAGTTAATGATCCACCTTGGAAGAGACAATGCTTGGATCAAGGATAACCATAAGGTTAAGGGTGAAGTAGAGGATCTAGAAGAGTGTAAGAAGGTGGCAGGTAGTTTGAGGTGTTACCACCACTACCCCCAGGTGGTCCGTGCTAGGCTTAGGGAGATGGAGAACGTGGGTGTGGAAAGCTACAAGACATAGAGGCCTTTTACCCAGAGGCTTTGAAGATGAAAAGTACATTCCTAGTTTTCTTTCTACTTATGCAGTATAAATTTTTAGTCACTGTTGCGGGTACTCTTTTATTTCCATTTTTCTCTAGGTTTAACAAAGGTGATATTGGGAATCGGTAGAACTCTGTGTTGGTAGTTGACATAGAGGTCCCAATAAGACTTAATGTGTGTTCGGAAAGCCCTTTTTTTTAGTACCCTCAAGTGTTTGGTTTCATCTTTTTACATGACACGCTCGAGGGGGATGCGGTGTAGTTTGACATGGATTTGGACTCATGAGGAAGGGGGGCGTTTTCCCCACCAAGACACATTTTTGTGGTGCCACCAAAACCATGATGGAGAGTTAGTGCCTCCTAAAGAAAACAATATCAAGGTGTAGTGTATGAGTTCCTTAGACTTTTATTTTTAGGGAAAGGTTATGTGATGGGGTGTTGTAGTAGGTCATGGATTTTCCAGCAAAGTTTCCCTACTCAACCCCTTTATCTTGGAGGCCCTGTGAGAGGTACATCTTTTCTTAGAATAATTTTGTAGCAGCAGAGTTAGACCCTATGATGTTTCCATAGTGTGTATTTATTTCCTACCATACATACTCAACTAGGACTCAACTAGTGGTTCTACCAGTGTTTCTATTTGGGAGATTTGTGTTATAACTGGAGGTTTGTAGACGAAGGGCCTATTAAGACCCAATGTTTAATCTTGGGTGGCCTTGTTTTGTTTATGAATACCCTCACATGTTTATTGTTAACCATGAATGAAAAATTATTGTCCCACCCATCGTAATTAAGGATACATGTTCCCATTAGTTTCAAAATTTTATCATGGTAGAATATATACATGAGAGTGGTTTGATATTAGTGGTTCCTCTATGTGTGTGCTTTTAAGTAGCACAGGAACCCTTGGTGAGCTCACTGGCATGGGAGTCCAGTGGGGAGCTCGGTTTCTTCCCTTGTGCTTAGGCTCTAGTTCTTTAGGGATGAAAATACCTAAGGTGGGGAGAATGTAATGTCTCGAGTTTTGACCCATAATACTTTGGAATATTTTAGAGAATATTTCTGGAGATAGGTGTTGATTCGGCGTGGAAAGCTGGGGCCAGGGGAGCCTCAGTGCGATGATATTAAAAATTTTAAAAAATAATAATTTTTTTCTCATGAACACGTCGTTTCTCTTTAAATGTAAATAAATAATTTATGGAGTATCTGATCATATTATTTAGGTAATTTTTTAGTTCATAACATTGTTTTTACCCTAGGCACAACCTAAGGTCATCCGCACTGGGAGTTTCAGTTAGGGGTGTTTTGGTGACATGGCGTTGAAAGGGGAATTTATTGGTTTTAATTTATTGAACCAATTCCCCCACCCCACCCTTAGATGCACAAAACACCAAAGGATGAGTGACTCATCCTCCCCTCTCCTCTTCTCCCCATTGGTGATGAATGGAAATAACACCAAATCTAGAAGCAAGGTGCAGCTGATCTCTGTTTCTGATGCAGATCATCATCAAATCAAAGAGCTGCATGATTAGAGCATCGTTCTTCATCCAAATATTTAGTATTTATCTAAATAGGTTGGAATAATTCAGTTTGGTTCACAATACCTTTCTTTATGAATTATTTAAAGGTTCTATATCACAAATATAGTTGCTATTAATCTCTGCTTGGTAGATCTGTGGGTTTTGAGGAAGAACGATATGAATCAGGGTGTTCTGTGGGAAATTACTAACTAGAATTTCCATCTACACAGTGTTTAGTTTAGTGAAAAATTCCATTTATACCTTCTTATTTGGTGAATATGAGCTTTGGGGACTACACAGCGTGTACTGGGGTTACATTCCATGTAGTGACCCAAACCGTGTGACCATGGGACATGGCTAGGGTTGGTTGTCTAAAACTACATGGTTGTGTACTAACACATGACCAAGGTACATGGAAGTAGGTTTTGGTGCATGGACATGGGAAAAATAGATGGAAATGTGGTCATTTATCCTGAACATGTCATGTAGTATGGGATGCACGACGTGTAAGGGACGTGGTTGGTCGGTCTGTGTAGAAGTGGAACACATCCAAGGGTCGAGTGAAGAGGTACATGGCATGTACCTCCTTTACACATTTTGTAACCCAACATGGGTTGTTAAACCATGTATATAGGATACATGGACAAGTTCTTGGGCGGTCTCACATGCCCTGTGTTCCCCGGTGCATGTCGTGTACTCCCAGGATATTCTCATGGGATCTTCTATATTTTGTATCCTCTTCTCTAAGATTTAGATTCAGACTTATGAATAGAATATCCTGAGTTCTTTTCTTCATATAATGCAATTTTTGTCTCCTTTATGGTTTATGAGATACGAGGTGGTGTAAATTGAGAAAGATTCTCTTGAAGATGCGTTAAGCCGATGTTGGAGATCGATGTGGTTCGTGAAAAGAGACGTTGGGACTCATACTCTGAAATATCTTTAGGGAGTGGGTTTCCCTTACCTCTCTACATAGGTAGATATGAGACTCCCCAAATTGTTGTAATTGGTTTTTTACCTTTGTATGGTTTCCTCCAGAATCATTACTCCCCTGATGAATTATGGTGTGGGTTTCCCCGGGATGTTAGTGAAGATGGACAGTGCTCCCCTCTCGTGTCAGGGCATATAAAAACCATGCTCTTTATTACACACTTAAACATGATTTATTACATAAAAAACTTAACCTAATACAATATAGAATATCAAGAAGTCTAGTGTATTTGGGGCTTAGTAACATTACATGACAACTTAGAACATAAAACACAACATCTTTATTGAAAACTTCCTTTACATTAAAACTACATTCCCTCATACTTAGAATTTCAAGGGATAACCTAAGGACATTAATTAGAAAATTGTGAGCTATAAAGCCCAATAAGGGAGTAAAAAAGGAATAACATGAAAAATATATTTCATTTTAGGCAATAGGCATATCAATGGAGCACAAGAGAAACCTGAACATAAAGACATGATATAGAAAGATTATTATAACATGGAAATGTGGCATCAACATCTAACATTATATTAGAATGATCTAAGGCTCATTGCACATGGAGCATGAGTAAAACCTAATTTCACGTGAATTATAATGAGTAAACCCACATTGAACTTGACGTATCATGATACTAATCTTTACCCAATTCATTGGAGCACTATCAGGGCACACCCTTCTTAATCATTTCATTTCAGACATAAGTGTGCCACATTGATCATATAACATGGATTGATTAAACATCATCATTTATTACATGATAATGTAATTTGGAATTCATAAATGAAACTCTATAATCAATAATTAAATTTTCATAAATTTTAATACCCTTGATAAAGAAATATGCATGGTATTCACTACACAATGGCTTTGGCTTGGAATATTGTGGTGCAATATCTACAACATAACGGCATGAAATAAGAATTCATGAAAATGGTTTATGATAGAGAAATGGGTGTCTCATCATATTCACATTAAATGGACAGTAAGAGGTTCATATATATACATTTCCTAGTATATGTAATGGAGTTTAGATACATAATACAAAAGAATTGCTTGAATTTAAATGAGAAGAGAGAAATTCCCTACGGAATTTCAGTATGGTAATAGGTGTACTTGGAAGGAATTAATGAAAGATAAAGGGGTATATCATCATTAAAACACAAGTAGGGAAGTATTGGTGAGGTGAAAAATGATACCCCAACATTTTTAATTGAAAATAAATAGCTAGAGCAACATAAAGAAACTTGGAAAAAAAATGCAAAAGGAAGAAATCCCTTACTTGGAAGTGTGATCCTAAAGGCTTGAGAGGGGCTTGAGAGAGGCTTCTTGGGAGATTGGGGTGCCTTGGGATGATTCTAGAGAGTTTAGGGAAAAGGTTGGTCTAGGTCCAAAGGCTTTGAGTGAAGAGGAAGTGAGAGCTTGGGTGGGTTTATATAGGAAATGAGAGGGAATTATTTATTATTTAGGTTTTGGACACCACAAATTAAACTAATCAAAACCTCAAACCAACCAATGGTTTTTTCCCATGTTTTTTTCCAAAGGGGAGTGGAAAACATTATTTTAGAATTCCAATGGCCAAACTTCTTAAAATATAATTCTTTCTTATGTGGAGGTGAGTCACACTCTCAAGGAAATCAATTTAGAAAGTTAAAATGTTTTATAAGTCTTAGAGGGTCCCCTAAAGATTTTTAAAATAAATCTAAAAAACCTAAAATAACATTATTTTAATGGTAAAACATATATTGGCAGAACAACCCATTTATATATTTTTTTTACATCACAATTGGGTCATTGTGATTTCATAAAACACATTATATATTTAAATGGTATTTAATTTTTACCTAAAAATGAGACTGTCTCAAATAAATTATGAAAAATTAACTGTTGGATAATTTTGACATTTTGATTTAAAAAATAATATTCATTTTATCTAAATACTTTTAGAAATATATTAATTTTTACATTTAAAATAAAAATGGATATTTATTGAAAATTCATGGGTTTTGACAAAAACTGCTTTCAAACCTTAATAAAAATCACAATTGTATTCATAAAAATTATATGATCATTTATATTTAATAAAAATTAATTTTGTAATAATATTTTATTAACATATTTTTTAATTCAAAAATCCATTAATTCATCAAAATAGATTTATTAATTATATATTAACTAAAAATATTATTTTTGCTTTGAATACTATTTACAAAGTAACAATAATAAAATGAATGTATATTATTTATTATATAAAAAAATAATGCACATAATCATAATGATAAGGTCTTGTTACATAACCCCTTATAACACCCGCATATGACCTAAGGTTAAGGTGTGTGATTGTGAAAGGCTCTTAGGGTTGCTCGGATAACATCGTTCAAGTGGTAATCTCTATCAACTTCCACTTCTCCTATAGGTGGTTCCGTTCGATCTTAACGTGTTGAAGCTCAGCTTGGGCTTGGTCAAGAGAAAATCCCAATGATTCCACCTCCTTTCTAAGCTCTGACAAATGGGCTTCGTACAGATAAATTCTACTGAATAAGGTCATCACTTCCTTTTTTTGAGTAAATTGGATTTGTTAAAGCCCTATAGTTATACTAATCATCTGATCATTGTTCAGTTGCTATATTAGCAACGGTCACATTTCTTAACAGTATTTTAAAATCCAAAAACATAAAACCAAAAAAGTTCATATGTTTTACATAACCATTTTACATAATAAGACATTAAATTAGATCAAGAGAAATTTTCATTGATAAATTTTTGGGTCATTACAATCTTCCCCCCTTATGAAATTTTTTCCTCAAAATTTATTTTTCCCACACTAAAATAGATGAGGGTAACTCTAATTCATCACTTCCTTTGATTCCCTCATTGCCTCTTCAAACTTTTGGTTTCTCCACAAAACCTTGATGAGGGGAATTGTCTTATTTTGTAGAATTTTTTCCCTACGATCTAATATTTTCTCCAGCTTCTCTTCATGGGAGAGGTCATTCTATAATGGTACCATCTCTGGATTGAGTACATGTTATGGGTCAGGTATGTAGTTCCTCAAGAGTGATACATGAAATACATCATGTACTTGAGATAAGTTCTGTACGAGTGCTAGTCAATAGGCCACTACTCCAATGTAATCAAGGATCTCAAAAGGGCCAATGTACCTTGGATTAAGATTTCCCTTATTTCCAAATCTCATAGATCTCATCCACGGTGATATAAGGAGGAATACAATGTCTCTAACATAAAAATCTAGGTCTCATCGATGAATATTTGCATATATATTTTGTCGATTGTAAGCAACTTTAATGTGTTGCTGGATGGTATTAACCTTCTCCACCATTTCTTCGACCATTTATGGACCTAGGAGTTTTTTTCTCCCCAACTTCATCCCAACATGTTAGTGTTCTACACCTCTTCCCATACAAGGATTCATAAGGAGCCATTTGGATGCTTGAGTTGAAACTTTTTTTGTAAGAGAAATCAACTATAGGGAGATGTTGATCTCAACATTATTTTAAGTCAATTGATCATGATCTCAACATGTCCTCAAGTGTTTGGATAGTCCGCTCAGATTGGCCATCAATTTGAGGATGATAAGTTGTACTAAAGTTTAGCTCAGTATTCAGATCATGTTGAAGACTCTTCCAAAACTAAGAGGTGAATCTTAGATCTCAATTGGATAGAATCAAAAGTGGTACTCCATACAGCCTTACCACTTCTATGATATATATTTGTGCCAGTTGATCCATTGATAAATCCTCTCGAATTTCAATGAAGTGAGAATTCTTTATAAGATGATCCACAAAAACCCAGATAGCATTGTTTCATTTGGATGTCTTTAGAAGTCTAGTGACAAAGTCCATGGTGATGTTCTACCATTTCCATGCTGGTATGGGTAATGGTTTCATCATCCCCTTAGACTTATTCCTCTCAACCTTCACTTGATGACATACCAGGAACTGTGATGTATACTCAGTGGTATCCTTCTTCATGTTATCCCGCTAATAATGCTCTCGGAAATCTTGATATATCTTTGTATTTCCTGGGTTAATGGATAAATTCAAACTATGTGCATCATCCAAAAGTTCTTTCTTTAACTCTGAACTTGATGGAGCACATAGTGTTTTCTCAAAACTCTCAATTCCTTATTCATTAACATTAAACTATGAGGATTTCCATTTTCTAATTGTTTCCACTTTCTTCTAAATTCCCACATCATCCTTTTGATCATCCTTTAACCTTTCCAAAAGAGATGGTTGAGCAATAATTTGTTAAAGGATTGATGTTGTTCGCTTCTTTATGATTCCCATTTCCGTCTTCATCAAATCTAAGAAGATTATATCCTCTTTAATTCTCATCAATGATATAATTGTTGGGTCCTTCCTACTTAGATCATCTTCCACCTTGTTTGCTTTCCCAGGTTGGTAATGGATTGAGCAGTCATAGTCTTTGATCAGTTCTAGACATATTTGTTGGAACATATTCAACTCTTTCTATGTGAATATATACTTGAGGATTTTCTAATTCATTTATATTTCACACTTCTCCCCAAAGAGGTAATGTTATCAAATTTTTAAAACAAATATCACTACAGCCAACTCCAAATCATGTTTTGGATAGTTTCTCTCATGAACATTCAATTTCTGTGAAACATAGGCAATTACTTTGTCATTCTTCATCAACACATTGCTCAGAACCTTCTTAGAAGCATCACTAAATACCACAAAAATTTCTCCACTTGTGGGTAGTGTGAGCACAAGCGCAGTGATAAGCCTCCTCTTTAACTCTTTGAATCTATATTCGCATTCATCACTCCAAGAAAACTTTACTCCCTTCCAAGTTAGATTGGTAAGAGGGTTGGAAAATCGTAAGAAATTTCTTAGAAATCAGTGATAATATCCAGCTAAACCCATGAAGCTACAGATATCTATTACCGATGTTGTCCTTGTCCATCCCTCAATTGAAGCTATCTTGAAGGGATCCACAGATATCCCATTTCTTGTGATGATATGACCCAGGAATGATACTTCCTTCAACTGAAACTCACACTTGTTGTACTTTTCATAGATCTTCTCATTTCTCAAGGTCTCTAGTACAGTTCTTAGATGCTCCTCATACTCCTCCTTGATTTTGGAGTATATTAAAATAGCATCTATAAAGACAACCAAAAATTTGTCAAGGTAATATCTAAAGACTCTATTCATCATGTCTATGAATATTTATGGAGAATTAGTGAGTCCAAAAGGAATTACTATGAATTCATAGTGCCTGTATCTTGTATGAAAAAGAATTCTTAGGGATATCCTCCTTATTCACCCTTACTTGGTAATATCCCAACCACAGATCAACATTGGAGAAGTATTGTGATCCACGTAGCTGATCGAACAAGTCATCAATTCGGGGTAGAGGATACTTTTTCTTTATCATGATTTCTTTAAGCTCATGATAATCAATGAAAAGGTGCATTGACCCATCATTCTTCTTGATGAAGAGGACTGGTGCACCCCATAGTGATGCACTAGGGAATATAAACCCTTTATCCATATTCTCATGTAGTTGTTTCTTCATCTCCTCAATCTACACAAAAACCATTCTATATGGAGTATTGGATATTGTCAATGACCTAGGTATAAGATCCATTTTGAATTCAACATATCTTCTAGGAATAAGACTAGGAAATTACTCAAAAAACACTTTTGAGAGTTCCCTCATAATAGGCATGTCTTCAAGGATGGTTGCTTCCTTAGACTCAATCATTTGATCCAGATACACGTGCTCATAGGGAAGAAATATCCACACTTGATATGAAGGTGCTAAAGAAGATTCATCTTCCTCCTTGAACTTGTATAGAATCAGGGGTCGATTCTCTATATAGAGAGTGATTTCTCTCTCACATAAATTTATGCTGACTCTATATACATAGAGACAATCCACTCCAAGAATTGCATCAAATTACACTAGAGGGAGTATGGTGAGGTTCATCGGGAATTTCAATCCACAAATTGTGATAGGGGAGGTGTTATACTCATGGGTTGCAATGATTTCCCCATTTTTTGTTCTCACTAAAATCTTTACTTCTATGATTTGTGGTGGTGTTGGGATTGTTCTACTAAAATTTTGGGATATAAAAGAATGAGTAGAACCATAATCAAAAATTATGTTTTCTATTATTGAATGATTAACTAGCATACATGTCACCACTTTGTTGTTGGGGTTCACTTCAGTGGTAGTGATGGAAAAGCTCACCCATGCTGCCTTGGAGGTTGTTGGTTGCCTCTAAAAACCCTTAGCTTAGGGAACTGGTTTGAAAAGTGACCTGGTTCTTTGTAGTTGAAGTAATGAATAATGCATTGAGGGTTTAATGTAGAATTCCCCTCCTCTGTCGCAGCCGTGGGTTTTTCTTATCGACAATTAATTGCTAGGTTCCCTTCTCTTCCACACCTAAATAGTTTTCTAGTCCCCTTCAGGAAATTTCTAGGGTGTTTCTTTTCACACCTTTGGAAAGTGGGGTGCTGTATTTTCTTAGCACCATTGGATTTATCCATCGGACTGCTAGAATTTAAGTCCACTATACACTTATTATCTTTATGATACCCCTGATATTCTCTGATATCCATTTTGACTTTGAGGTCACATCGTACAATTTCATCATAGCTCTCAAAGTCACGGATCATTGGGGATTTCTGTAGGCTAGCTTTTAACTCACCAAAGAAGCGGTCAACCATGAATTCGGGGGTAACGACAAAGCTGGAGGCATATCATGCAAGACTTGTGAAGTTTTCCTCATACGCTCCAATGGATTATTCATCTTTTTTCTTGAGGGAAAGGAATTCCCTTTCCATATTAAGTCAGAGGGTGCATGGAAAATATTTATCGAAAAACATTTTTTATAAATCCTTCCATTCCAACACCTCAATATATTCCTCATGCTTCATATTTTTTATCAATGTCCACCATTGATCAGCTTCACCATCCATACGATAATTATCTAGAAGAACCTTCTCTTTCTCATAATATTAAAGGATGGATAATATCTTTTCAATGGAGTTGATCCATTGTTCGGTAATTGAGGGATCAAATGATCCATTAAAAGTAGGAGACCTTTGTCTCATGAAGCTCTTGATTGCGACTTGTTCTTTCTTGGGGGGGTGAATGTTCCTCTTGACCAATGTGTCTATTCAAAACTTGAGTTAACTAAGAGAGTATTGGGACAAATTTCATGATTCATGCTCTCATTAGATTGGGCATCTCATTAGAACAGTCATCACATTGATCTTCACATTAGTTGTTAGCCTGATTCCTCCTATTACTGGCCATTGGCTGGAATAAAAGGAAATTTTGGGGTAACACATAAAGGGTAATCCAAATAAAAAAAGGCATAACTTATAAATTACATTTATTTTCTTAAATTATGAATTTATAGGCTTCAATCTATGTTATCAATTATCTGCTTCCCAACATATATTCTGAGGGAAATTTTTTATTCCCTTAATAATGGTTTAAACTAATCTTAAAAATTTACCAAATCATATCCATCGGGAGTTTTGTAACCAAGAGTGTAGAAAGGCTCGTTTTCATGAACCAGTTCCCATTTGAGTCTAGCTCAAAGCGGTGTTTTCGGGTTTTACCCCTAGGATACATTTGTATCAGAACCGCATCTACTTTCTCATATCTATACTGGGATGTATTTTCTTGATAAACCACTTACTCAATACTCACAAAAATTTAGGTATGTTTTTATTATTCCTAGTCTTATCCCTAAGTCTTTCACTAGGGTTTTCTAATCCTAATCCCAAAATAACTAAACCTATCCTCTAATACCAAATATAACAACCCTGATCTTTATTACACACTTAAACATGATTTATTATAGAAAAAACTTAACCTAATACAATAAAAAAATATTTAGAGGTCTAGTTTATTTGTGGCTTAGGAACATTACATAACAACTTAGAACATAAAACACAACATCTTTATTAAAAACTTTCTTTACATGGACACTACATTCCCTCACACTTATCATTGCATGGGATAACCTAAGGACATGAAAAAGACAAGGGTGAGCTATAAATCCCAGTAAGGGAGTAAATAAGGCATAACCTAAAGAATATATTGCATGTTAGTCAATAGTCATATCAATGGAGCACAATAGAAACATGAACATAAATGCATGATATAACGTGATTATCATAAGATGGAAATGTGGCATCAACATCTAACATGATATTAGCATGATCCAAGGATCATTGAACATGGAGCATGATTAAACCCTAATTTCACTTTAATTATCATGAGTAAACCCTCATTCCACTTGATGTATCATGATACTAATCTTTACCCAATGCATTGGAGCGCTATCAGGGCGCACCCTTCTTAATCATTTCATTTCAGGCATCAGTGTACCACATGAATCATATAACATAGATTCATTAAACACCATCATTTATTCCATGATAAAGGAACATGGAATTAATAAATGAAACTCTATAATCAATAATTAAATGTGAATAAAGGTGAATATCCTTGACAAATAAATGGGCATGATATTTACTACACAATGGCTTTGGCTTGGAATATTGCGGTGCAATTTCGGCAGCATAACGGCGTGACATAAGAATTCATAAAAATATTTTATGAGAGATAAAGGGGTTTCTCAACATATTTACATGAAATGATAAGTAAGTGGGTCATATAGATATATTTCCCAACATATGTAATGGATTTTAGATTCATAATACATAATAATTGCTTGAATGTAAATGAGAAGATAGAAATTTCTTATAGAATTTTGGCACGGTAATGGGTGTACTTGGGAGACATTAATGAGAGATAAATGGGTCTCTCATAATTAAAAAATAATTAGGGAAGTATTGGGTAGGTGAGAAATCATACCCCAACATTTTTAATTGAAAATACAAAGTTATACCAACATAATGAAACTTGGACAAAAATGATAAAGGAAGAAATCCATTACTTGGAAGCCTGATCCCAAAGGCTTGGGAGGGGCTTGAGAGAGGCTTTTTGGGGTCTTGGGGAACCTTTTGAGGCTTCTAGAGATAATAGTTAATAGTTTGGTCGAGCTACAAAGGTTTTTAGTGAAGAGGAAGTGGGATCTTAGGTGGGTTTGTATAGGAAAGGAGAGGGAATTCTTTATTATTTAGGTTTTAGACACCACACATTAAACTAATCAAAACCACAAACCAACCCATGGTTTTTGCCCATTGTTTTTTCCAAATGGAAGTGGAAAAAAAATTATAAGGAAAATGGCCGAACTTCTTAAAATATAAGGCTTGCTTATGTGGAGTTGAGTCACACTCACGAGAAAATCAATTTGAAAAGTTAAAATGTTTTATAAGTCTTGGAGGGTCCACTAAAGCTTTGTAAAATAAATAAAACAAATCTAAAATCACATTATTTTAATGGTAAAACATATATTGGCCTAAAATCCCATTTATTTAATTTTATTACATTACTATTGGGTCATTATGATGTCATAAAACAAATTATATATTTAAATGGTATTTAATTTTTACCTAAAAATTCAACTATCTCAGAAAATTGGGAAAAATTTACCATTGGATAATTTCAATGACCTGATTACAAAAATAATATTAATTTTATCTAAATAATTTTCTAAATATGTGAATTTTTACTTTTAAAATAAAAACCGACAATTATCGAAAAATCATGGGTTTTGACAAAAACAGCTTTCAAACCTTAATAAAAATCACAATTATATTAATCAAAATTATATGATCATTTATATTTAATAAAAAGTAATTTAGTAATAATATTTTATTAAAATAATATTTAATTCAAAAATCCATTAATTCATCAAAATAGATTTATTAATTTCATATTAACTAAAAATACTATTTGTGCTTTAAAAACTATTTACAAAGTAACAATAATAAAATGAATGTATATTATTTAATATAAAAAAAATAATGTACATAATTATAGTGCCATGGTCTTGTTACATAACCCCTTATAACAGCCTCATATGACCTAAGGGTAAGGTGTGCGATGGTGACAGACTCTTGGGGTGGCTGGGATAACATCGCTTGGGTGGTAATCTCTATCAACTTCCACTTCTCACATAGGCGGTTCCATTCAAGCATAACGTGTTGAAGCTAGGATTGGTCTTGGTCACGAGTGAAGACCAATGAATCCACCTCCTTTCTGAGCTCTGACAAATGGGCTTCGTACAGAGCAATTATACTGGATGAGGCCATCATTTCCTTTGTCTGATTAAATTGGATTTGTTAAAGCCCTATATTTATACTAATAATGTGATCACTGTTCAACAACTATATTAGAAATTATTGCATCTATAATGAAGGATAAGATTTCTATAATATAATTCTAGTTTTGAATTAACCTCATATAGATAAGTAGTGTGATGATACCGAGAGGAAATTGAGTTATCCTCACATGTAGGATTATGATATATAGAATTGAAATAGTAAGGGACAAGACTAGACTCCTCACATGTAGTTATTCATTTATGGAATTGAAGAACATATAAGAAAAAGGATATTCATAACATAGAATCTACCTAGAAATAAAGTTACAAATAGAGGTATCACTCTTTATAGAGATATAACTAAAATCCATAAAACTGTGGAAGATACCCTCAATTCTATAAATATATGAAATCCATCACATGTGTAGTGAACGAGAGTAGGGAAGAGACATTTAACTTTTTATTAGTTGTGATACATTCCCAAAACCCATGAAATATCACTACATAGAGTATTATACCCCATATCACATCAAAAAAAAATCTTGTGTGAACCTTAAAGTAGCTCTTAGTAGTGAACCAAGTAAAATAATGGTACCCCTTTGTTCTTTTAATTCTATATATATGCATGATGTGTGGTTTGGATTATTTCAAATTAAATAACATGGTAAAGTAATGTTCCTAAAATCTCATGGATAAGATTATGAAAGTGAAATATAAAAAATTCATGTCACCCTAGTTCACCCATTCCCACTAAAGGTGAATTTGTTATAAACAACTAATATCATATGATAAATATTTTGACTTATTATTCAAACTCTATATCTGATTTTAGATTTATTTTTTATACAGCTCCTATGTTAAATCCACCATTTTTAGTAGATTTATTTTTTATTTATTGAATAATGGGATGATTATGTTTTTGACAGTGTTAGGGTATGGAAGTAACTAAGTTTATTTAGATAGATATAGATTAGATAAATAATAATTAATGATAATGGGAACAAGGATGTGTAAGATAATTATATGATTTTGGTCAAGTTATTTTCATAAGAAAATCATCCATTGTACCTTGAATTTTGAAATATGGATGGAATTGGAATTAGTATATGAAAAAATGTGGATGTTAAGTATAAATAAGTTTTAATCATCATAACTGATAAATAATTCCTTACAAAAACAGTTAATAAGAAGAAGAATAATCCTAGAAATATATATTCTTCTATCTAGGTTGATAATTATAATTCCTTTTCTAACTCCAACCATATTTTTAAAATTTCTTATATGTATTTGAAAATTCAAATTCATATCCAAAGGATATATAAAACATGGATTCCAATGACAACATGGAAACAACATCAAGATCACAATATATAAAATGAACCTATTGTACTCAACAAGTTATCCAAAACTTATAAAAAATAGATTATATTGACATTATTCATGCATTTAACATTACTTTTATAAAAACATATATATATATATAATAAGTGGTTGGGATGTGTATAAGAGGCCTTGAATTTTTACATGGACAATACAGGTAAAAAAATTAATGAGTAATGTGATTTACTTGATGAACTAAACTGAAAAAAAATAGGAAATAAAATGGATATAGAGAAAGGGTTTAAAGAAAGCATCATACCTCCAGAATCATAATTAGAATACATCATAAAGGATGTAATTAAATCCAATTTAAATTTAAAGGTTATGGAAGTCAAAATAAAAGATAAATATGAAAGGATCAAAGAACAATAGGGATATATGATAGCACAAAATATAGTGAATATGATCCCCTTGGAGACAATATAATTAATTTTAACATGTAAAAATAAAATTTTGGTAACTAGATGAAAGATATAATGTTAAAATCTAGAAATATTGAACAACTAGGAGGTTCATTCACAACCAAATAGAGATTTTTATCAAAATAAGTTATCTCTAAAATGATATAATCATGGATGAACAGGGCACACCACAAGTGTGTGTCCAAAATCACTAGGAATTAGTGGTAGAGGAACACATATTGGCAATAAAAATAGGTTTAGTTTTAATAAGAGATTTATTATCCATAATAACATTAAAAACATGGATATATATTAATGTAAGAGGAGAACCAATGAATTAATAGGGTACACCTCTATTATTATGACATACCATGGAAGAACTTTTATTATAAATAAATATTTTAATATTTAAAAAATATTCACTACATTGGAGGATAAAGGTGTAGCTGAAAGGAAGGATCCTCAAACACCTGTCAAGATGAAGCCACAATATCCCTCATATATATAAAGGAATAAAATATATAAACTAATGAAGTAGGTGGTTATTTATCTAGTAATAAGAAAAAGGATCAAGCAATTAAGGCAGGATTTACTAAGTTTGAGTAGGTATACCATGTCTCTCATGGATATTGAAGAAGATGAAAAGCCCAAAGTATTCCTTAGTGTTCCTTCATATCAAAAAACTAATCAAGAGGTAAACATTTATGGATGAACTCTCCATTTTAATATGAAGCATATTGAATTATGTTAGTTGAAGTAATCGAGATAATAAATATGTATAAGTGGGATTACTAAAAAATGGAGAATGAAACTAAGCCGTGGAAGTTATATAAACCATGATTGAACATCTAAAATGAATTCTGTATAGTAGTGTTACAAAAGTAACCAACATCATAGTTTAGAGGATAATAAGGAGAAATGGGTTGTTTCACTATAACCAACAATAATCAACAATCTAAAGATGTATGGAGGTATTCCACTCTACATTATCTTTACTACTATATATAATTATTGGATTAATTCATGATTAATGGGGGAGATATAATCCATGGGGTTGTTATGAAAAATGGAATGCTTTATTGAGTTGAAGGATGGTCTAATAAAGATGCATCATTCCAACGATCCTGTACCCAAGTGGTACAGGCTCCTGCATGGCATCCAAAAGACCCAGTATCAAATCCGAGCAGGGACTTATTTTTTGGTACTATAGCAGTACTGTAGCAGGGACACTGAAGTAGTATTGTAGCAGTGGAGGAACTTAGCAGTGGTGCAACTGTAGCGGCATAGGCACTATAGCAGGACTATAGCGGTGGTGGTACTATAGTAGGTACTGTATTAGCTCAGGTACTATAGTGGTACTATTCATTGAAGGGCCCTTTGGGCTAAAAATGGGCTTTCAAGCCTTGTATACAGGACACTTGGCCTTGTGCCTTCGGGCTATGTAATGGGTCTCCCTCTACCCAGTCTAAAGATGTATTTTCTTTAATAATAAAATGAGTCTTAAACCCCAACCTTTAAAAAAAGATACATCATAGAATAATGTATTAAGACAAATCTATATTTAAAATTATCTAAGAATCATTATGGAGGTGGAAAGTTTTATATTGTTAGGAAATAAAGGGGTAGGTATCTAGTTTGTGGATATTTTTTCATTAATATCTCAACATGAAGAAGTTGAGTTAGAACCTATAGATTCATACCAAATCTATATTTGTATAGTGGAATCTATTTTCTTATACTTAAATTTACTAGAACAATGGATGTTAAGGCTAGAAGGAAGTGATACATTAATCAAAAGAAAGTATCAGGACTGCCCAAAAGTGTTGATACATGATTGGATGTCTATTAAAATAATTTTAGGACCTATCTGATGATGGAATTCCATGAGTAATTGATAAAAAATATATGGATAAGTGGTGACATTAAATGTTTCATTTCTATTTTTTATAAGCAAAAATGATAATGTCATATTATTATCATTTCAAGATACATCAAAGATATGTGATGAAGAGAACATTTAATGAAAGTGGATAAAAAATGTTCCTCCCATACTAAAACCATTTCAATAAGTGGATTCCTTAAATTTTAAACATTTAGGGGGAGATGAAAATATGAATTTATAGGGTTTTCATCTTGATTTGAAATAAAGTAGGTTCCATATAAAGAACTAGAAGATACAAGTGGTATCACTTGGTTTGTATTTACAAGTTATATCCATTGATGTCCTAAGTGGGTCTGAGAGTCATCATGCTACATATGGTTTAATAATATTGAGTGAATTTATAACTGACTTCTTTGGAAATGTTGACTTTGGATCTTGTTTTATACATTGAGATCTGACATAGTATGTTTAGAGGATTGAGTGAAATTTATTTTACAATAGGTGATTCACTCATTTGAGTATTAAATTAGGTTTATATATGTAATATGGAAATGAAAAGTATTATGAATATATGATTTATAATTGGGTGAAAATCACTATTGATCAATGTTAAAGGTTATACTGTAAAGTATTAAGGAGGAGCTTAATTTTATTAAATTTTTGGTGATTCAAGGAGTCAATAGGATATGAGGTTCTTTGGAAACATTATTATAGAAACATTTTTGAAATAAGGGGACATAGATTGAATTTAAATTTTTTAAAAATGGTATTGAAATTTACATAAGAAGATTACAACAATACACTTTTTATTTTGCTAACAAATGCAGAGAGAGAAGTTAGCTCTTATTGGATATTTGAAAATAAATTCAAAGGGGAAGAATGTTAAAACTATGGTTCTATTTGATTGGATTTTTTGAGAATGTGGATATATGATTATTCTAGAGAATTATCGATAATATTGATATGGAATTATGTTGAAATATTTTTGAAAATATTTTTTAAGACTATTAAATAAAATTATATATATGTTGATGACTAGAGGATCCATTAATATATATTTTTTAAATGATTAAAAAGATATGTGGGTGCCGAAGGGTTGTGTAGGATATTTTAATGAATCTAAAATCAACATATAAATAAAGGATTCCATGTAAAATACCTTGGATAAGTTCATGTTATCATCCATGCAGCTTGGAATTCATGGGAACCAAAGCTGGGGGGATGTTCATACCTAATCTAAAAGATGAGTAGAATTAAAAAAAAAATTGCAAAGCACCCAGGTATGGGGTTTTCCATGTAATTTAATTCAATACATAAATAGAATTGGCTATTTATAGGTTCAATAAATGGTAATTCTATTAATATAAGAAAACATTTTTAAGTATCCATGTATGGGTTTTCTCACAAAGGTAATTTTCCACATATCCAAATTTGACTATGAAAAGGTTCTATGTAATTTAATTTTGGTGATTTAAGTGAACATGGTTGTGTATGGAAATTCATGTATGAAAAATTTCCAAGTATGAAAATAACAGCGCCAAATAATTCATCTTTGCAAAGGTTTCATATGAAAACTAGGATAAGGTAATTCATTCAGCTACATAAGGATTCTACATATGTAAATATCAAGTAAAAGAAATCGAAAAGGAGAAAGCTATTTTTGATAATATGTTGGTGCAGTGAAATTTTGATACATAATGATTAAAATATAAAAAAATTTCTATGTAAGGGAATTTGGAGACCAAAATGTTGAAATTTGGTGATATAGTATAATTTTTCCTATATACATGTTTTCAGATAAACAAATACTTCGTACATAAATAATTTCTTCTACACTTTTTTTTGAATGATGGATTACAGTGAAACAATTTTAGGATATGAAAGATATTTTCAGGAATACATTCAATATTATGGGACAAAAAATGGGAACTATGATCTATGATAAAAAGTAAGAAAGGAAGTTATGGGTGATGCAATATGAATTTAATAAAAATATATTCATTCCAAAAATTATAGAGATATGACCATGAAAAAGATGGACCCGATTTGGGTTTTATGAAGCATTTTTTTTTAGAAGATAGTTAATGAAAAAATTATGTGGATCCATGGTTTTAATTTGATTAATGATTGAAAATAATTGATCAACTGGAGAATAAAGAATAATAGGAAACTACAAAAGCTATAGATCATAGATTTTATTTTGGGAGTTTGAATAAAATATTGACAAAGAATTTGTGAAGTTACTCTAGGAGGAAAATTGGATGGTTTATATGAGAGATTACTCATAAAAAATTACATTGATGTATGAAACATGGTGACTAGAAACATGAACAAAAAATATATGGATCATAATAATTATGAAAAAATTATATATTTAAAATATGGAAATCAGTTTGAATATACATATTCACAAAATATTATTTACTAGTGATATTACATGTAGAACATGGAAGGATCACCAATTACGACACAACCTCCATAATTTACAGAGTGAAAACATATATAATTTGTAACAAGGCTTCTAGATATTTTCCTGGTCTTTCCCATATAATAATTACTCCCAATATTTACAACCACACTAAGTATAAGGATTGTATACTTATAAATATTATAGAAAAGTGTAGAAATATAACTTTTATAGATGCACACAGTTTGAGACACGAGTAAATGAAAAATGATTAAATATTTTAGTCAGTAAGTATATCGAAAATAATATCTCTATAAATATTTCATTAAAAATAATACAATCATTCAAGTTATCACCTGTGGTAATAATCTTCTTATCTCCCTTACAATTTTTATGAACATGTTGAGTGTACATGAAGTAAGAATATCATAGTTCAAAAATGGTTATAAAATGAGACCACTTGATTTATTATTCTATATTTTTAATAAATGTGTCTAGTATATCATATATCATGCTACTTATGATAATATATATGTGGTAATATATACAAAATTCTGGAATTAACATAATCAACAATAGTCTGCAATATAAACCTCAAAAATAGATATCTATATAATAAATGAGAGTTATATTTATTATATTTTAAAATCTAAAATTATTTTAGATTCAGTGATTACTTTTTAAATAAACTATTAGTTTCATGATAATGATACATTAGTGATTTTATCCAAAAAACATACAGTGAAATAAACCTTTTAGAATCTAAATATTAAAATACCAAATCATTCGAATGAGTAACTAATTTTATGAGGTTTGTATCATTTGATAAGGCTAATCTCAATCCATAATGTTGATCTAAAATATTATGTTTTATCTCAAATTTTAAGGTTCATGTCAAATCATAAGGTTTCTCTCATATTGAAGGGTTTATCTCAAATAGTAAGTTTTATCTCAAATCAGAAGGTTTAACCCAAACATAATAAGGATGAAGTCAAAATTTATAAGGTTCAATATAGATTTCAAAGTATTTATATATATTTCATAATGTTAAATCTAGAATTCATACAGTTATATCTAGACATCATGATGTTAAATAAAGATTTTATATGGTTCAATCCAGATATTGTAAGGTTTATTTTAATCATTTTTAGGATGTATAATCTTCATAAGGTTCATGAATTGGCCAAATTTTCTACTTCATATGGTTAATCTATAATTTCATTAGATATATTCCAATATTTATAAGGTTAATTTCATAGAAAATAGTTTAATTTATATTATAAATAACTCAAAACCATAATTCCAAATAGAAAATAAAATTGATCAAACTCTTAGTAATAATATAAAAAATCACACAAAAATAAATTCATTAGTATGATAAATAGGTATTTTGTGACATAAAACTTATAATAAAATTTGATAGTATTTTTTTATCAAAACATAGCTCCCAAGAACCATTTGAATTTCTAAATTGCATGCCCAATCATTGGTCTGATCTCAATAACCTAAAATTACATTATATATTATGAGTAGATCTATAGGATCATTGTTCTCTCCATTTATGTTGGGGTTTTCATTAAATTTTCTATATATTCAATCACACATTTGTAGTATAATCACTATGACCATAAAATATATGTATAACCTTCTGAGATGGTCTATACTAGCGTTCGTATAACTTCATTGGATTCAAAGGTATGTAATTTTGAGCCTCTTTATAGTTTACTTTTGGTTCTGAATGTGTTGGATTGGTCCTGGTGGAATTGGGAAAATATTGGTTTTTTAGGTGAAATGTGGGAAGGAACATGTCATAGTGAAAACCATGCTATTTTTTGAGTTCATCTATGTGAAACAGGGGTGAAACGTACACAATTGGTGGCTATGGTCTTAGCTATGAGGCACTGGGATACTCTATATGGACCATAACCAGAATGGCCTCACCACACCATGTTATATGGTGTGTAAGGTCCATAATTGTAAATTAATTATCGATACACCATAGTGGGGCACAATAGTGGATATCATGGGATTAGTACACTTTAATACACTATGGTAAAGGTGGGAATTACCACTTCATGGTGATTATTGTTCAATTTTTTTGAAATGGTCAAATCAGCCACTAAAATTCAAGGGATTTGTGTTTTTTAATTGGGAAACAAATATTCTTAATTGGGGGAGTTATTGTCATGGTTTTAACTCTATCTATCCCTTTATAATGCTTACCCTTCCTCTTCTCATGAGTTTGATTATTCAAAACAATCTAGGGTGAAGTTTTGGTATGTTTTCCTCTCCTCTCAAGGCCATTAAAATCAGTTTATTTTAAAAAGGTATCATAAGAGACATATTTTATTCAAAAAACTATTAGGATTATCCCTCTCCCTATCTTAGATATTCTCCTACTTGTTTTTATATAAAATCGTGTTAAATGTAGGAATTCCTTACAATTTAGTGAAATTTTATGAATTTTATACATATGGGTTCTTATGTTAACTATAAGGTCGTTTCTAGTTATGATATGCATGTGGGTGCATGTGTGGCATGTGAGACCATAGGTAGATGTTTTATGCTTGTGGGTGAAATTTTATCCTGCATAACATGATTAATATGGAATTCTTGGGAATTTAATTGTTATGATTTATAATTGTATGTGTGAATTTATTTTGTTAATGTTGATTCAGATGTTAAGAAGACTGCGATAATATAGATTGGATAGTTGGATCCTTATAGTGGTATAATGGATGACATGATTGATAGTCCATGGTTTTGGGTGGCATGATGGTCAGCATCTGAATATGGAATTCAACTGATATGGGAATGACTATGCACCATTAGAATAAGTCCATGATTTGGAATGTTTGGTATGTTTTACCAATGGGGAACAACCCTTCACATGAGTCGAGTTCCAATGATTCGATATGTTGGGTGTACATACCATTGTGAAGAAAAGGAATAACCATTAGGTGATCTAGAAGAATACTCATTAAATGTGGAGTGTGTGGAATTTTTTATTAAAGGTAGAATGTGGGTATTGAATATTTGGATGAATTTATTTTTATCACAGAGTCAAAGCAGGTAGATTTGGGGTTTGTAGTTTCCTATTTAGTTCATGATGACTCAATACTTGTTTTTTTATTTTCAAATTTATCTTATTATCATGGAATACAATTTTATACATAGCAAAAAATTTGTTAGAGAAAAATTGGTGGTGTCTTACTGGGTTATACTCACACCTTGCATGGGAATCTTGATGCACTTATAGATTTAATGGATAAGGATCTAGTTAAAGGAAAGGTCATTGCATTGGGAAGCTGGTCAGGTGGGTCTTAAACGATAGGGGATATGCTTGGATGGATGTTGGACTATTACTGTAGTGTTATTATATTATTTTTCTTCTTTATTCATTCATTTGTTGACCTATTTCATTGGGTTCCTTTTGGATTATCTTATACTACTTTTGATCCATTGGTTACTGTATGACATTATTACTTTGTTCTATGATGTTAATTTTTGTGGTTATCTTGTTATGATTTAAAATGTTTCTAATTAATTGTTCTGGTCATTGAGGTAATTGTCTCCCCAAGACACCATTCAGGCCTTGGCCACTAGTTGGTGGCCTCTTCTATATGGGGAGGCATGCAAGAGGTCATGTGGAACTCTTGATCAGACCTAGTTATTCGAACTGAGGTGTTACAAAGTGGAATCAAATACAGGTTTCCATTTCATTTATTATTCTTCTTGATTTTTTTGGGAATGGTTGAAATGGGATAGGATGGTAGATACTTAGGTAGATAAATTATTCTAGTTCCCAACTAGTATTATGAAGTGGACCTCTAATTTACCAGGTAAGTGGTATTATTTTTTCTTTTTGTGAAAATAAAATTTCACATTGTTCAATGGGTATTATTGGGTGATTATAGTTTATAGAATTTTTTTGTGTCCATGGTTTTAATTAACCACATATATTTAAATTTTATATTCTTGGTAATTTGTCATATATAATATTTCAATTAATTAACTATCATTATTAATATATGTTTTGTGATTATGTAATATATATGTGATGGTATTTAAATTATTTTTACCTAAACATGATATATTTTTTTATATTTATTTTACTATAACAAACATAAATGGAACATTATAATTATCATAGACCTTGGGTAGTTCTGATGTGTTAATTACATGTAAATTATAGTGGCTTGTTATGGTTAATCTTTATAAAGTGATCTTTTTATTATGCCTAAAAATGTGTGTGTAGTTATATTAGTAAGATGTAATAGGCTTTTCTAAGTACACACTATGTAATTTTAGATAATCCGGCCTCTATATCATCTTTTGTGTCTACCTTGGGATGCAAGTTAGTATGTATCAAAAGGTATAATTATCTGATTTTACTATAATATGGTAAGGAGGATATAACTACACCTGATCCCACAAGAACTCTAGTGGTTTAGTATGTATAGTTACTCCAACAAGGAGTCTTTCACTTAGTTAATGTTTACAATTGAGGAGTTTATTGGGATGGACCAGCGATGGATGATTATGACTGTGACCTAAATCATTAACATCCCCCATCCTTATAGGGCACTAGTGGCCCCCAAGATTCTAAGTATTGTATAGAAATTATTAATGGAATTTTTTACTTTTTGGAGACTCCAAATGATCTATTGGTGAAATTAACTAATTATATGCTTTCAAGACCTACTCGTGGGTGGTAGAGTGTGAAGAATCAAGTTGGGAGGCACAAGGGTGTTATTTGAGAGATTCTGAGGATGTATATTTATCTCAATATGTGGAAGAAGGTTCTACAAGGTGTTATATTTATCAATGAATAGGGTATTACAATATGTCTTGCATGAAACTACTCAAGGAGTTCCATAAATTAGGAAATATAGATCATCTTTAATGATTTTTTTAATCTATAATAAATGGGATCAAGGAGGTCTATCCATGATAAGGGATGTGAACCTCATCAGTGATTATATAATTCACCAAATTTAGTAACCCTTCGGACCTACTGGGGAAGGTCGTCAATCTATCACAGGAAAGGTTTATGCAGTGGAATAGGTTTTAGATAATGTTAGAGAGGGAACATTAACTGTTTGTGGTATGGTCCTGAGTGAATCTGCTCTTTATTCTTCTTCTTTTGATAAAATAGTTTCTAATTCCTTTATGTCATCTCAATTTTTTTTAGGTTTATATTTATCAGTTTTGTTTCCAATCAATTTTCTTTCTCTTAAAAGAAAATTTGGAATGAAGTCTAGTCTTCTTCATAGATTTCAAGAATGTCCTATAGTGTTTCTAGTTATGGATATTAGTGGGATTTCATGATTATAGACATTAAAAATTTAGATATAATTTTTGGTATGTATTATATGACTAGTCACCAAGACCACATCGATTATTACCGACAATTAGTGACCATTACCTCTGTTAATAGAGAAATTCATGTCCTTACATGAGAGTTGGATTTTGAAGCAAGTAGAGTGGTACCATATAATAGCCAAGTTGGATCCATTACAGTGTAGGGAGTGAGTTTGGTTCATGTGAAAGATCGGGAAATTTTTTCATACTTTCATCCTCCCATAGTGAATCTTTATCTTGGTCTATTTTTTGATAGCGTCTTAGGTCAACCTCCTAAAAAGGGAGTTTAGTTTAAGTGTGAACTCATTCCATGTTCTTATACTATATCAATACCTCCTTAATGTATTGAACCTTCTAATTTTAGAGAACAAAAAGTGAAAATTAAGGATTTATAGTTGAAAGACTTTATCTAAATGAGTATTTATCCTTGGGGTGGTACAGTTTTTTTTACAAAGAATGGGAATGTTAACCTTTAGCAGTGCATGGACTACAGAAATGAAAAATATGTTATGGTGAACACCATGTATTTTTTTTGAAAATTATGTGAATCATGGTGTGCCTCCAAGATTGACGTATATTTTTGTTTTAACCAGTTTCAGGTTAGATAAAAGGACATATTTAATTCAATGATTAAATGTTGGGGTGGGGCATTTCCATGCTATTTGTCTGGCTTTTATCTCTTTGACCTTCAGGTCTGTAATGTCTTAAGTCCTTGATGTCTGGGTTCTCCCCTTATTCTCTTAAAAGGGGGTATTTTATAATAATAATAAAGTTGAAGGCCTCTGGGCCATTGGATGGATGCAATTCAATGATTAAGACTATAAATGGGTTGTATGAGTATCTTTTGATTCCTTTAAGGTTGAAAAAATATTTATAATTCTGAATGGATCTCATGAGAAGTAAATTCCACCCATACCTAGACTCTTTTTTGTTTTATTCATTGATGATATCTTGATATACTCAAGGACCAAAGAGATGCATTCTAGACACATTAAGATAATGTTGAGTACACATCGAGTGCATAAAATTCATGATATGATTTCAAAGATTCAATTTTGGATCCAAGATGTGTTCTTCCTTGCACGTGTGATCTCATATATAGGAATCTAATTTGATTCAAGGATGATAGTGATAGTGATTTCTTGATAATTACCTAATAACATGTTCAAGATCAAGAGATTCCTAGGTTTAACAATGTATTAAAAATTGTTCTTTTAAAAATAATCATGTTTGGAAGTGTTTATAAATAGGATTACCAAGGTGGGGGTGAAGTTTGAGTGGATATATTAGTATAAAGAGAAATTTCAGGAGGAGAACATGAGATTGAAATCAGATCTGGTTTTGATTTTTTTCTAATCTTGAGATTGTATATGTATTTTCCATTATGATTATGTTGTTGGATTGGGAGATTCCTTTATGCAGATAGATCAAGAAGTTTCTTATGGGTATCATAAACTATTACACCATGATCATAACTACCCTAAATATGATTTGGAGTTAGTTTTAGTGGTTCATGCTTTTAAACGTTGTGAAACTATTTTTTTGGTGACAGATTTATTGTTTGGGTTGACCAAATGTTGTTGTGGTATATCTTATCTTAATGAGACTTTAAACATAGGTAGAGGGTTTTGGTTGAGTAATTTAAATTTTTTGACTTTGATATGGATTATGATGCTAGGAAATGGAATGTTTTTGTTGAATATCTTAGTAGGAAGACACATGATCTTGGAGAGAAATCATCAGAAGGAGAGTGGAATATGATGAGTTTTTAAATGTATTAGTTTATGGGTGAATTTTAAAAATTAAGGGGTATTAACTGGAGATCCCTTAGTCATTACTTATACTTTGGTCTTCTGAGTAAAGTATAACCATTATTTTCATCTTGAATGATCAGTAATGTAAGAATATTTTATGGGGAATTCTCCAATTCTAAGAAGGTTAATGGATTTGGACAATGTGATATATGTTCACAAAAAGGTCATGCTTCTTACTTATATTAGATCTTATTTAATGAGAGACTCTCATTCGTTGAAGTGGGTAGTGAACTGAGAATCATCTATGATGTATTATTAAATATGAAAATATTTTTGGTGTAAAGGTATACAAAAGGATAGCACATGTTTTGTCTTGCATTATCTAACCTATCAGAGGATTAAGGCCAAGCATCAGGGAAAAATTAGACTGCTCTGAGCCCTTCATATACTAGTGCATAAGTGGGATTAAGTGATGATGTATTTTTTTATGGGGATACCAAGGATCCTATTATGTTTAAATGTAGTTTGGTTTGCATTAAATATGCTAATGAAGGTGGATAATTTATTACTAATTCAAAATACTCTTTCAGTATATGAGTTAGGAATTATCAACACAAGGGAGATAGTGTGGTTTTATGGAGTGCCTATGAGAATAATATATGACCAAGATTCTTGTTTCACATAATGATTTTTCAAGAATTGTAGAAGGATATGGTAATTATTTAAAGTTGAGTATATCTTGTCATACTCTGAATGATGTACACTCAAAAAGAATGATCCATATTTTATTAGATATAATAAGGTCATGTGTTATAGATTTTAGAGGAACATGGGTTGAATATCTAGCCATGATAGGGTCCAGATATTATATTATTTTCATGTCTTTAGCTTTGGTGGCTATATTTGAGGCTCCCCATCGTTGGACTTATCGTTCATTATTATGTTAGCATTAAGTGGGTGATCCATCCATTATCAGGCCACATTTGGTACAAGATACATCTAAGTAGGTGTAGTTGATTCAGAAGCATTTGGTGTCTAATCAAAGTAGGTAGTTTTTGTTTTCTAACATAAGATAATTATTCTTCATGTTTTCCCTTGGAAACTAGGTTTTATTTTTTGTTTTCACCTCAACTAGTGCATCAATAATTTCATAATTATAGAAAATTAGCAATGTGGTTTATGTGACTATTTGAGATCATCACCCATATTATGATAATTTTTTACTTAGTAGATATTCCTCCACAAAATTTATTTTTTCATAATTCATTCCATATTTATCAGATTTTGAATTAGATTCCTGATCTTACACATGTGATTGAAGATAAATATGTTCAATTTGATCCTAATACATCATTTGTAGAGCTTATAGTATGGATTGTGGAATAGAGTAAGAATGTTTTAAAAGGAAAAAATTTCTAGTTCAAAAAGTTCTGTAGAATCATGGGAAAATCCATGAGTAAACTTAGGATCATGGGTTAGATATTTGGAATCAATGGTCTGATTTATTTGATCATACCACAAGATGAAATTCTTGAGAATGTGAAATCATTAGATAGGGATATTTCAAGTAACCTAAAATTTAATATTACACAATTTTGATCCATTTGATTCTTTAATTTGGGTTTGAGATGTGTTGGGTGGTTGTCATTGTCTTTGTGTGGAATTTAGGCATTTTTAGGTTCACCACAGGCCATAAAATATTGGGGTGAAAAAAATTATTCCTAGAGTCTACCTATGTAAACAGGTATATAATTATGCCCAAATTCTAGGCATGGTCATAGGTATGAGGCACTGAGAGTATCCCTATTTACCACTACAATAATGGTATCACTGCTCTGTGGTATATGTTTTGGTTTTTAAAAAAAGACCAAGTAATTACTTCTACACCATAATTCGTTATTTTTGTGGATCTTCTAGGATTAGTGGAATGAAAACAACTATAAAAATGTTGGGAATCACCACATCATGGTGATAGCAGTTCATTTTTTTAAACAATCAATTTTACCACCAAACATCAAAGTGTTTATGTGTTTTAAATGTTAAACCATGTTTGATTAATCTGGGGGAGTTATTTATGTGGTTTTTACACGATTTATCATTTGATAACCCATGCCAATACTCCCCTTATATTGTATAATGATCTGAATGAACCTTGGGTGATGTTTTGGGATGTTTTCCTATTCTTACAAGGATATGAAAATCAGTAAATTTTGGAATTGAATTCTATGATAACTATCTATATTAGGAATGATGTTATGATGATCCCTCTTCCTCTTTAAAATATACCCATATTAGTATTTCTATATGATTTGTTTAAAGGTAGTTAGTCCTTACCATTTAGGTCCTTTTATGAATTTTTATGTATGATATAAATGTGGTATCATGTGTATACCATGATACCCTTTCTTATTATGATATGCATGCCACTTCATGTGTGGCCTATGAGTCACCTTATTGATGTGATATTAATTTGGTTGTGTGTATAGAAAATGATACTTTCTTAATATGACATGTTTATGAAATTCAATATTATGTGTTATATATGGGTTTGTATATAGCCAATGGTAACTTTGTATCTGTATTCATAAAGACTAAGGTACCAAATATTGGATAGTTGTATCTATAGAGGGGGGGGGGAATGGTGATGGGATTGATAACACATGGTTTTTAGTGGAATTATGGTTAGCATTATAATTTTAAATTTTCAACAATTATGGGAATGGTCATGCACTGTTGGAAGAGTTACATGGTTGTGATCATTTAGTATATCAGGATGATGGGGAATGTCCTTGCTCAAGAGTACAGTTCCAATGATTTAGGCATGTTATGTGTATATACCACTATATAAAAAGTTAATATCCATTGATTGATCAAGATGATTACTCCTTAAAGGTGGAGTGTGACCTTCCCCTGATGGATGGTGTAGAATTTTTCTTTAAAGGTGTAACATGGGTATTAAATAGTTGGTTCAATTTTTCTTTTTAGTATGGTTTCGAAGCATGTATAGTCCTGGTTCCTAAAATCATGGTTAGAATACAATTAAGTGACACTTATTTTTTATTTATGAATTTATCTTATTTTTATTTCATTCACTTTTATATATTCCTTTACGTATGTTAAGGATGCACTGATTGTGTCCCTATAGGTTATACTCACACCCTACATGGGTATCTTGATTCATGAATATATTTTATAGTTAAGGTTCCATGTATGATAAAGGGCCCTGCATAGACCATCTGAGTAGGTAGATCTTGGAATATAAGGGTGATTCCAAGATAAATTTCATATTATTTCTAGAGTTTATTTAGTTTATATTTATTTTGTCTTCATGCATTGGTTGAACTACCACATTTGGGGTACTTTGGTTTATCTAATGTGACTTGTATTCCATTTTTATTATAATAAATTATTAATTTTTTCTTCCATGTGTATTTAAATGGTAATCTGTTTATGTTTTACCATGTTTCAGATTTATGGCTATGGTTAATAAGGGCATAATCTCCCCACAACACTCTTTAGGCCCTCACTACTAGTCAGAAACCTCTTTTGTATTTGGAGTCACACATAAGGTCATGTGTAACTCTCGCTTAGATCTATTTATTCAGGATGAAGTGTTGTAGTTTATTTCTACATTCATGATAGGTATTTTACTTTCTCTTATTAGGTAGACTATCTCACCATTTCTTCGACTTTGTAAGACCTTAAACCCCAATAATGATTAGTCAAATTAATATAACCCTAAACCTGATTAATACTTATTCTAAACTTCAAGACCCTTAAATTATAAATTAAAGGAACGTAAATTATTTTTCAGTTGAAAGACATATAAAGGGAGGCATGAGAAAATTGAAAGTTTACCTTCATAAAGTCATCCCATTTCTTGACTTGGGAAAATTTTAGGGCACATAATAGAAAAGGATTGAAGCATCTAGTGTCCACCATATGTCCCTAGAAAAAGATAAGCTATTCTCATACACTCATCAATCCAGGAATTATCAAGATAAGAACTTCTAACTTTCCCCTGTATGTATGTTCAATCAATTTCATGGCATATCCATTTACCCCATTAATATGTTCAATATATAGAGGTGTAACTATTTAGGGTTATCAAATCCTTCTTTAATATCATTTTCTATATAATTATACTTCATTACTTATGTGTTTGAGTCTTTCTAAACCTTTCATGTTTATTGATAATGAGAGAATTATGATCTAAGGTACACCTCTAATTGTTAATGATCGTCATGTTTACATATTTGTCTTTACGAACTAGTGGAATACTTATTCCTAAGGAAAATGACCATTAATATTCATACACCATCAAAAAGTCATAGTGGAACCCATCATTCAAACATTGGTCAACAATAATTGTCTGTTTAGTTTTCTCATCTCAATGTTTCTAAATTCAAATGTATTGAGTTATGATTTACATAACTAATATCATATATATTCAAGTGGATTCAAATACCCTTGATGTTACACAATTTAGAAATATATTGATTTTCAAAGAATGAATATACATCATATTCTTGAACCTTTTTTGGTTCATATCATGTGACCCTAAACCATAATACATGATGGTCCAAGAACCATGAACATAATTTTTCATACATCCATCCATGAAATTATCTGTATCAACATTGATATCCATGTTCACATCAGATTTTCCCCTTTCCAAATAGTATATCTCACTCTTTTCATTAAATTTTCCTAACTATAAACATCAACAACCACAATGGATCAAGAATTATAACCCTAAATTACATTCTCATACCCATGGGTATTTCTACATTTTTTATATTAGGATCTTCATTTAGGTTTGGTTTATCTCAATCTTTCTACCATATAGACTAAATCACCTTTTGGTAAAATATGCATGACCTTAATCCCTATAAATCCCCAATATAACTTATATTACTTTATAATTCATATGGAAATAGATTTATAAACTTACTAGGTTAAAAACCTACATTGAGAGACCTGGGTAAAAGTTGAATCTCCACTCACTTGGCATGAACCTCGCAATGCCTATGAAAAATTGACTGTTTAAAAAATAGAGTAGAAGGAATAAAAAAATGTCATATTAAAAAACCAGAAAAGGATGTTTGAGAAAAAGACGATTTCCATTTCACTAAGATTCCCCCTTCATAGGCTCATAAAAATTTAGTGATACAATAAAATATAAATTTATTATGAGGTATACCATATGATCTTGGAAGGAGTCTTGCCCTTATCTATAGGTCCCTTAACCTAGGAAAAATTTAGATCACTCTTAGATCCCTCTCTTATATTGGTTTAGGTTAGTAATGCGACAAAGAATATCATTTTAAGGTTAGGCTAGTCGATCCCTCTTTAAAATTGGAGTCCTCATTCTAAAATTCTTCTTTTATGATTTTCATTATATTGATTCAATCATCACCCTTATCCAAATGGACTAACTTTAGTGTATGGTGATAGTTTAAATTTCACTATAGAAAAACATATACTTATATGAGAGAATATGTCAAGGAATAACCATATATCTTATCAAAATTATCTAACCTCGAATTACATTGATGGTATATATGTATTTATATTTGAAATTCATATTTCTATTTACATGAATATGATCAGGAGGAGACCTATTTTCACATCTCATTATCGAATTTAATTTCCCCAGATTATGGTGAAGGTGAATATTCTAAAATATCTCACATGCCTATATCTATATGA
This sequence comes from Viscum album, assembly GCA_963277665.1. Taxonomy (NCBI): domain Eukaryota; kingdom Viridiplantae; phylum Streptophyta; class Magnoliopsida; order Santalales; family Viscaceae; genus Viscum; species Viscum album. The sequence continues at coordinate 6,015,166 of OY728126.1, forward strand.
GGGTACAATGTTTAGGGAAAATTTGTTGATTCTTCATTCATTAGTTAAATAAAGTAGATAAGGATTATGATTTACCCAATCTATTTCAATGAAATTTGTAAGTGTAATTAGTTATTCTTGAAATTAATCTTTATATGTTTCACATATTATAATACATTGATGAACAAAATAAAATAGATGATTGGGAAAAATTCAGGGAAATGGAATTATTGACATTCATTGGTTAAAATATGATAGGAGTGTCGATAATTTATAATATGTCTCTTTATGTACAAAATAAAACTTGGATTCAAAAACTACTAAAAGGAATGATTGGTAGACTCTGTAAGATAAGTCATTTATTATTTTAATTCATTAATAGCTTGACATTGTTCATCCAGTGTTGTAGCTCCGGTCTCCTCACTAATTCGGGTTATTTCTTCCCTTGTAATGCTTTCCATTCTTTTATTTTTAGATTACTTTATCAAATCTTAGTGATGCAACACTATTTTCTTACTAATTTCCAGATCCTAACTACATAATTCCATATCTTGGTGTTGCAATCAAACTAAAAATCTTCTCTAATTCCCAACTATCTATTTTCTCCAACAATTTCTTGTTTAGAAGGATTCTAAAGCATAAAATGGTTGTGACTCACAGAAAACACTATTTATTCCATTATATATAGGTTAATTTGGGATTATTTTTAGAATTCCCATTCATGAATATTCTCTTTTATGATAGTGTGAAAAAACCCAATTATTAGACCTGATGTATCCCGGGATTTTGAAAATATAGAAGAGCTCATGAAATTTTTTATGGTGGATATTCATGGCGTATTTTTAAATTTTTTTGAAAATTACCTTCCATATATACTACTAGGGAAAATATCTTATATTGAGGATACCAAATTCAACATAATTTTATTTAGATTCCCAAATATTTCTATTGGGGTATTGGATTCTCTAATTGGCCCCTCTTCCCTTTAGTGAATCCATATGTGCATCCTCTTCAATGGGTTCTTGCCCATATATAATAGTAGCTACTTTATTCATCAATATTGTCTCATCATTGGGTACCAAGAGAGAATCATTTACTTCTATCAAAACATGATTTAATCATATATATTGACCCATTTTCATGATAGTTCACTCATTTAATTATTGAATAGGGGTGTCTAATTTAGGTAAACCTTCATGGTAAATATTGTGGACCACTTCAAGTGGGAAATATGGTTTTTCCCACACCAGTTATTGATCTGTTAGTTGGTCTACATGAAGAGGTGAGGTAGTTATATTCTCTCACCAAGGGATCAACCTAGTTATGTTTTATATAGATATTTTTTATATGATAGATGTAAAAAAGTATCATATTTTTTATGGATATAATCAGATATGAGAGTAAATCTTACACCCATTAAGATTTATGTTAAATCCACATAATTCATCTAGGGAGGCATAGACATCTCAAGACAATGAGTGATCATCCACCATATGTGCTACTTCCATGATAATGATGAGACCTATATTGAAATATAAATTCAATAAGGTGGTGTGAAGATCCATCATCACTCTTAATGGTCATACTTTAGCAATCCAATTCTCTAATAGTATTGTTAGTAATAAAAATACATGTTATTTATATCTACCATGTTTATGTAGTTACATATATAGTCATAGGTGGGGGTTTATCCCTAGATTCCCCTTTAATATCCATTAGGATCACCTCTAAGGGATTCCTCTTACAGAAGTGAGATTCTGAAGAAGGATTCATGATTTATTTATTTAAATTATAAATATTTGTTTGAATAGTAATATGAGAATAAGATTATTTATTAACCTATTTTACCAATCTGGATAAGATTCACCAGTATATTTGGGTTCCACTAAAAATTGACCTCTTTTGGGTGGTTTTCCTACCTTATCTCTACGGGATAGGGTCACAGAGGTGGGAGTAAGGAAATTTGATTGATTTTGTCCCATTATTGTATTCCATTTTCACTAGAAAAATATGCTTTTCTTCTTGGGTGGTCAGTCTTTCAAAATATATTGTGGTTCCACCTATGGTGTACTCTAAATATTCTTTTAGTAAATTCACTATCCTCATTCCCTATAAAAGGGGAAAGATAAATATGGTCATGAATGGAATTAAAATTAGAGGCAATATTTGTAAATGGTGGCCATTAACAAACATTATTAGGGTTGAAAAATTCATTTCACTATTCCTCAAGTGATTGGTCAATGAACCCTTCAGTGGTGCATCAGTTTTTAATGTGTAAAACATGTTTCATGATGGGGAGATAGTTTTTAATTGTTAATACAATAATCATCATTTTTTAAATTCATTTGAAATCCTCTATAGGATTGGTATCAAATTCTAAGTCCTAAGGTTTCTTCATATTTCTAGGATTGGGGAGATGGATTTCATATTGAACGGATGTCTATAAGCTCTTGAGGTTATCAGTTGAGGGACAATTTTCTATAAAGTGAGAAGAATTTGGGTGTAAATATTATGTGGATGAATCTCCCAATACTCCTTTTAGTCTTGAAAAAGTATCAAGCCCCGTTAAATTTATCTTTTCTTCCATGATCATTATATATACAAGGAAATACATTTATTTATATTTACATGACTGACATAGCTTCATCTTATGATAAGGAAATTCTTCAACAAAAAGGTGTTGGGATTCCTGCAGGTGAGGTTTCTTAAGATCCCTATAGGATTCATTGGTCACCCATTTTTTATGGGGATTTCAGCTTTCCTATTTCCCTATTTCTAGGGAGGAGGGTTCCATATCCCACGGGAAGCTAGCTTCTAATATCCCTTTGGTATATGATGATATCAAGGCTCGAGCAGACCCCATATTTAGAAAGATTAAGGGATACTGGGAGGGAGACCTACTCTTTGTCTATGTGTTTTATAAGGCCATCACAACATATAGTTTTTTATCCAACACCAAATGTTGTTTAGTTCTAAAATCCATTAATGATACTATTACATGATTAAAAACACACTTGAATTTATGTGAAATGGTATATGGTGTAAAACTTTCATAGATGATATCATATTCAATTCGGGCCACAAGAATTAAGCCCCTCGCATCGATCTTGTATGATGGTTCCTTCAAGTCACCACCACTATTTTTCATGATAGTCTTAATGGGGGTATTCGTAAAGAAATTATTTTAATTTAGAATGATTAATCATAAGTTTAAAATATTTATGTCCCTTCAATAATAGAATCTTAATTCTTGAGACTTCTTGGATGAATCAATTTAACCTATATATCAAGATTTTTTAAAAATAACACATAATTATTGATGTATACCTTTATCTATCACAATAATACTTAGAAAAATCCCATGATTAAAAACAGATCCCTCCCTTATTGATATAAATAATGAATTAGTGTATCATTTATAACATTAGTACCTATAGGATAATTATATTATCTTCTATCAACTAGTCTACTACCACAAATTTTCTCTAATTCATTCCATAACGTGAGTCATGGACTTGGTGTAGGTAGTATCTCAGCCACATCACTAGGAAACCAAAAGGTAAGGTTTGAGAAGAAATGTTAGGAATGACCACATAAACCCATTCCTCATATCATATTTACTCCACCATATCCATTACATGAATTGGGATCCCCTTTTCTATATAAAGGGGAATATCATTGGGAATTTATAGGTTTAACCACTAATTTTTGGAACTAAGAAAATATTCTTCTCGGTCTCAAGGTAGATGTCCATTTATGTACATGGATCCTTCCCTGTAGTTGTGATGACTTCTATAAATATAAACTAAACCAATCAGGGTGTTTTTCAATGATCTCCCTAGTTTCCTTTCAAGGGACGAACTCATCATACAAGAATTTAAGAATGGGTTTCATAGATAACTGTTAGACATCCCACAAAATGATGTGAAATTCATTAGGCATCCAATTTAATGTGTTTTTATGTGGGATGTAGGGGATCTTGATCAATGGAATTGGATGATAATTTTTAAAGACATGTTTTTATGATATATAGATATATTTTTATATTTCCACACACTCTAGATGGTTTGTTAAGTCATCACATGTCGGGAGAACTCAGTATACCCACATATACTCATGTTTAACACTACCTCCAAGGAACATGTCCCAATCCTATACTAGACATTTAATTTGTTACATGGATTACTGGTGTAAAACTGAAGAGTAATAACACATTTTAGGTTTGAATATATAGGTATAGTTGTCTAGGGTGACCTTGGAGTGATGAATTATATGTGAAGGGGTGGCCACACATTTATTTATAAACACTCCCTTAGAAGATATATTGATAATACACAACTGAGAATACTCAATAAACAGTGATAATGGTAGGTTTGAATTTTTCCTTGAAAAAACATCTCTCATCAGAATATTATAATGTTATAAAAATAATAATTACTGACTTCAGGTATTTATTTTGATGCTCTAGAATAACTTTTTTAAGAGATGACATGTGTTATTTTCACTGTATGATTCATCCTTTCATATAATTATTTATTTTTAATTGAATGGGGGTGAAGGTTAGATGTCTTCAATTGTTTTTAATGTATGATCCTTATTATTTCAAAAATTGAAAAATAAAATAGGATAAGTTGATTGAAGATGAAAAATAACATGGTGATGTAAACCCAATATAAAATTAACTAGGAAAACATTACTCTAAAGAAATTTTTTATAGATAAAATTTCATTTGTATCTATCCCCAAACTTCCATTTTCTGGGATGGTTCACCTAGACCCATTTATTAGGTAAATAAAATCTAGTGGGAGAGCTATGTAAATATCATGAGTTCCTAGGACAGTCATTCTCAAGGAAGAGTGAAGAAGTAGGAATGTTACACATACCATGGGTAGTGTAAAATCCCTGTGCGAATTGAAATTTTAAAACCTATATGTTTTCATAGGTTAGAAGAGTGCATGGAGATGAAAATTCCCCACTATTTATAGAGGATACACTCCCCCACACCCTAGTGTTAGTCCATGTCACTTAATTAGCTGTTAGTGTTCATCAGTCACCCATGTGACATCATGAGTCACACTCCAGTTACTACCACGCAAGATAAAATATCCCTAACATGAGTATAAATATTCCATAAATGAATATTTTCACAAAAAAATTATATAAACCATATAATTTGATCCTCCTCGTATTGATCAGATCCATTTCTAATGGAGGGATGTTTTTAAAATTCTTTTTTCAAATGATTTTAACCTTTTTGAAGAAAAAAAATCATAGGATGAGAATAATCAGTATCACGTTTTCCATGGAACATTATTAGGTTATTTATATCATACCCTTTGAAACATAACCATGCCATTTTTTCTAAGCCTCCATTCATACACTTATTTTACATTTCTTAGGACCCTAGGAAAACACCCCTGTCAAATTTCTCAATTTTATCAGAATGTCATAGTAATGGTGGTCTGGACCACCTATTTGTGTGTACCAACATGCTTTTCTCCCTCACACAAGATTTATTTATGTGTTGACTTGAATGAATTTCCTTATATTCCTAACCTTCCTGCACCTTGATCCCAATATTTTCTTATAAATTATCCCAAGGCTTCCTCACTTGGATATATATACAATGGAGAGAGATATAAAAAATAAATGAATCCACTCCCTAAAACCATACCTCTTACTTTTTCTAGTGACTTATTATATCAAATAAATATAACAAAATAACAATAATTTAGTGTAATTAAATTACCTGAAGGTTTCACCCATTAATCCCTTCATGAAGACCACTTCTTTCCTAGTTATCTAAAACTCAGTTTAAGGATCTCATCCTAGACAAACTAGCACCAAGCTACCATGTTCCCATGTGAATCTAATAGGTTTATATAACTATGATACTTCACCCTACCCTATAACTAAGGAGACCCTTCACCCTAACTTATAATTAGGGAGATACTTCACTCTACCCTACATTGTGGAGAGCCCTCACCATATCCCACAACCAGGGCAAACTATCTCACATTCCTCTATACTAGGGTGACCCATCACCAATTACCATTATTAAGGTTTCATATTTTCCCAAAACTATAACTTGGGAGACACCTCACCCAACTCCCACACTAGAGTTTTATTTCTCCCATGCATATCATTCAAATTTTCCCAATTTCATCAGACTCCATCTTGGACGCCACATTACCCAAACCCTTTTTTTGAGGCACCCATATCCCCTAGACCCCCTATCTAGGAATCCAAATCATCCATGCCTTATTTCAAAGTGCCACTTCACCCATGTCACATAATAGGGAACCTCATATTCTCTGACTAACTCTTTGGGAACCTACCTCTAGATAGTCCTCCTACTATATGAAATCTCTAACCAATTTTTCCTTCATCTATGTCAACTAACAGATCAATCAGCTCTGGGTAGCATATCCATAAGACCTACATGTATCCTTCACACTAAAAAGAAAGGATCAGGGCATCTTAGTCTATGTAATATCAAATCATAAATTCTCCTATTTAGTTACCAATGTACATAGTGAATTATTAAGGGTAACACAACTCATATGAACCACTAAATCCCTTATTGCTACAAATTTCATGAAAAAATAATCTTGACCACATGACATTAAAGATAATCAGATATTCCTATCATAAGACCTAAAACTATATAACCTGAATTTTTTTTTGAATTTAATTCCAATTAAAATAGATTTTTAGGATCCCACCATGAGGATCAATCCCAATGACCCTAGGTCCTATATGAATTACCTTAAAATTAATTTCACCTAGTCCTCACGGAATAACCTTAAAAGGATGCACTTTGGTCCTTGATACATGACCTTAATTGATATGACATGTCTCGTTATGTAGCTCTAAATTATGTGGGATCTCATTTCCATTATTGGTATATACATAAAGCCCCTTTCACAAGCCTATCCCTAAATCTATAATACATTCTAGCAACCCAGATGGTGATAAATATTCAAACACCCAGTTAGGGAACTTAAATCCCTACTATAACAAACTAGTGATAGAAATATAGAGAAAATATAATATATAAATATGGTATTATTGATGGATAACCTATAATAAATTTAGAAATTTTTATTTATATAGAACATATGATACTTAGAAATGTTCACATTTATATATGGTTTTTATTGATCACTATAATGAAGGTAAGTAGTCCTGAACTAGGATTTGGGAAGGATTAATTATTATTCATTAAATCTTTAATAATGATACATATTATGATATAATTCCATCTCTATTTGGGTGATGTATTCCTGAAATCCCATCTTTTACCAATTCTCAATCTGAATCATCACTGTAAATTTATAGTGACCACTTTCCTTTGGAAATAAAATATTCATCGAAAAAAAATCATAAGAACAATGCATGTTAAAAGAATAATGACTGATGGGAAACCATTAACCAAAAATGGTTAAGTGATAATAGGTATCAATAATTACATTTCCTAGGACATAATCCATTGTCATTTCACACTGGAAATAACTTCAAAAATACTAATCTAGAAATGGTGGTAATTAGTTGGATATTTAAAGACTATAAATATTTTAAATGGGATATTTTCAAGGATATGTTCAACCAATACTCCTATATTAAAATTTTCAACATTGATATGTATAGGGAGTTTTTTTATCTACATAAATAGATGTGATATGTGATGGAATGCACAAACCATTTCATTGAATTGGTTTAATTTCCCCAAAGCTTTTCACTAATGGAAATCTAAAATACCACTACTTTGATATGAGATTATACCCTGGTATTTGGTCCAAATATATAATCTTCTACTTAAACTCATATAATAATGTGGCCAATAAGGTATTTATGGCTAAGACAAATAATGATGTAATTACTAGTATGTTTATTTATTTTAAAACATCTGGCAGAAGGTATATTTCTTCATCAGGTTAGAAGAGTAAATTAAAGGGGTAATGATGGGGAAAAAGTATAAGTGTTAAAAAAACATCTAACCCTACTCCCTTAGTACTAATTTTCTACAATAATTTTATGTATTTATAATTTAGAAATCCAAGTCATTCAAAGATTAGGGTATCAAAGTTAAATGTTATTTTTCAAGGGGATATATGATATAGTTAAAAACATCTTGGGGAAGATAAAATCAATCTCACAGATGGGGATAAGGGATTAAGATGAATGGATAATCTCATAATAATAATAAATATTTGTTTATATAGAAATTTGGGAAAATATATATGAAATAGCCTGCACTAGAAGAGTCATAGACTAGGATAATGATTTTTTAAGGTTGTATTTTTATTCATTATTCTATAGTTCTAAATTTATTTAATTTAGGTGACTCAAATTCTATTATATCATCTATGATGTTTTATCATTTTAATATATGAAAGGATATTATGTCTTATATAATGGAGATAACTACTCTACTAAAAAAGAATAAAGGGAATGGGTTGGGATTCCCTTCAATTCATGTGGTGATATCTAATAAAAAAATTATGTTAGAATTACTTTTCGTAGATCTTTATTTTTTAAAACTTATCCCCAACATGAATTATATGATTAAATTAAATTTGAATATTGATTTTTATCAATTTATGGTTTTTTTATTTCATTTGATAGAAAAATATCATCTTTCAGGGTGATTTGGATACCAAATTAGGTAGATTAGGGGGAATATTTCTAGATATTGATACCATATCTTATTAGTTGTAAGGTTTTATTCTTGATTCTTTAGAAGGTATTCCTAGAGATAAAATTATTATATTTATAGATAATTTTCTAGAGTTTTCTCTTGAATATTTCATTAGTTTACCATCAGAGAGGGGTGTTGAATTATTTATTTATTTTCTACGATATACTAGTCCTATTTCATTTATTTAATATTCAAAATAATTTGTTAAATTAGACTAATTGAAATTATAGATTTAGTTTCATGAATGTAAGGGTTTAATTTACCCATGTATGTCACCATGGGTGGATACAATTCTCTTTATAAGGAAACCAAATGAAATCCATTATCTTTGTATTGATTTCCAAAAGCTCAACCAAGTGACTATAAATAATAAATACCCATTTCCTCATATCTATAATATTCTTGGCCATCTAAATATAATGTAGTTTATTTTAAAAATCGATCTCAGGTTATGATATTAGTGATATAGGATGAAAGAGGTTGATATTATCAAAATTTCATTTTATAGTAGATTTGAAAATTATTAATATCTCATGATGACATTAGAGATCATTGATACTCTAAAATTATTTATGAATTTTATAAAAATTATATTCAATAATTATCTCAATAATTTTGACATGGTATTATTCGATGATATATTAATATATTCTAAATCTAATAAATAATAAGATAATCATCATGAGATTGTGTTAAGAACATTAAAAGAGCTTCTCATATATGAAAAATTATCTAAATTATAGTTATATAATTTTTAATTCAAATTCCTAGGTCATGTGGTCTCTAAAAGGGGTATTTGAATTGACCATTAAAATTTTAAATATATAATGTCTTGGTATTTTCCCAAGAATGATTTTGAAATTAAGATTTTCTTAGGATATGATGGGTAAAATCAGTTATTTGTTTGTGATTTTTCAAATATGGGATCCTTTTTAATATTTTGATATGAAGTGGGGTTAAATTATAATGGTTTGATAAATATCTCAATTCATTAGATGAGTAAAAGAAAAGGTTAATGTCTTCTTCTCTCTTGGTTCTTTCCAATCCTAGTGAAGGTTGCACCATTTATTGTGATTCCTCATGTATGGGTTTAGTATTATTTTTTATTCAATATAATAATGTAGTGGCATATGGGTCATGTTAATCCCAACCTCTTGAAAATAATTACCCCACCCATGACCTTGAGTTTTCCATCAAGATGAATGCACTAAATTATTAGTGACAATACTTATCTAGGGAGAAATTCATAGTGCATGCATATTACAAGAGTTTGTAATATATTTTCTCATATAAGGGTATAAATCTCAAGTAGAAAAGATTGTTAGATTATATGTATACATTATAAAAATATTTTCATAATAAAATCTGAAAGTAATGTAGTGTAAATTGATTTTAGAAATAATTTACTGGTAAAAGTGTTAAACTAATCTAATGAAGAGTGGAATTTGATGATACATTTTATTTAAATTCATCTAGATATGAAAGAATTAGAGGATCATGAATTATTAAATTGTTTTTAATTTAGACCCACATTAGTTTATCAAATTCATCAAAGTAGGATTTAATATTTAGAGGGAAAATATATTAAAGGAATTCTAAATTTTGGCAAGACCGTAGGTGACTAGTCTCAATATTCTAATGCCACTCTTTATTTTGGGAAGATTTTTTCCATTTATTTATCATTGAGATGTGATTTTATGATATATTTACATCATTTTAGTTGGGATGCTCACATTGGTTCTAAAAATATGATTTGTGATCTTAAACAATGGTAATAGTGTCCAAATATGAGGTATGAAATTACTAAGTTCATGTATAATTTCCTCACATTATAAAATGAGATGGTTGAGAAACAATATCCAACATGATTTTTGAAACCCCTTATAAATAATTTTTGGAAGTGGGATGTTATTTCCATGTATTTTCTAATCGATGTTCCTTGATATCCTTATGGGATGAATTTTATTTGGTTGATAATTGATTTGTTGACTAAATCAATAAATTTAATTCATATCAAAGAGTGTATGAATATAGAGGATATTTTAAATCCTTATGTGATGGAAATTGTGAAGTTTTAGGGATTTACTTCTACTATTTCCTCTAATTGAGACCCTTTCTTTAGTTATAAATTTTTTAAGGGTATCCAAAAATCTATGGGCACTCAACTGAAACATATCAGGATGTATCATCCACATATCTATGGTCATATGGTGAGAGATATTCAAATTCACAATGATATTATTTACACTTTCATTCTTATCATTGAAGGCTCATGAGGAAACCGTTTAAATATGATATAATTTTCTTATAATATTATTTATTAATCATCAATATAATTGGATCCAACTATGTCTATATATAGATAATCATGATGGATTCATCTATATTAGTTAGAGATGGTTGAAATTGCATTATTAGGGCTGACCTATAAGATCCATTATATTCATAAAATATTAGTGATTGCATGAATCCACCAATGACCATATACGTATTGATTTCATTGACCCTTGGATTTAACTATTAGTGTTTAGGTGTTCCTCAAGTTTGCTTATGAACTAAGATGTCAAATGTTTGGAAAACATGGTAACATTATGAAAAGCTATATTAATCCATTATAGGCTATATAAAACATTGGAAAAGTGCTTCACTAGTTAAATATTCCTCCTCAGTCAAGGTTAATTCATAATGTACTATATACATCCTATTGAATAAGTATCATCCCAATCATCACATGTTGTTGAGTGGTATAAATTGTATTTATAGCTCAATTATTATATGATAAAACACTTTTTTGAGTTCTTGACCATCATTATAAGGTATTACAATGTATATCCATTACATTAGTTGATGTTATTACACAACACAACAATACTAACTATAAAACATAGTATATTGAAGCCTTTTTATAGGTGAAATGGACTCATATATTCTCCAATAAGATGAATAAATGAATTTATAACATCAACTAATGTAATAACATCAACTAATGTAATGTATATACATAAATGTGATTTTTTTAGGAGAATTGTGACAGTCATGATGTCATCAGAATATATTTATTTATTTTTTTTTTTTTTTGAATTTTATTGAGTTTTGAATTAAAATGGTGAAATTTTAGAAAATTTCCCAAAAAGGATAGCTGATTTTCATGACTAGGATGATCATGCAAGAGGTATATGTGGGTTAGAAATTTAATTCCAATGTGATTTTCATGGTCCAGTTAAAAATCATTGAGATTATTTATTTGAGTGATGAATGATTGAAGAAAATTTATTTTTATAATTTTTGAACATTTTCATTATAAAACCAATCTTATTTCTCGATCCCATATTCAAAAGTATTCTAAGAGACACTTCACAAGTATCCTCCCTTTTCTCTTCTTTCTTAGTAGTCTATATTGTTTTTTTTTGGCAGTTTCTCTCTTAAATAAAATTATACAGCTTAATTTATATATTCATTTATCATTTATATACATTTTCCATCTTCTATGCCTTAAAACTACATGGTGGAAGAACCTATCCTTGAGGTCTAACACTCGAGCTTCAATTATAGAAAGTTTTTATTTAAAAAACAATAATACAATACACATAATTTTATTCAATAATGTGATTAAAACTATATTCTCAAAGTTTATAAATATAATTTTCTTAAATTAATTTTATTTTTGAAATAATCATATAAAAATTAAACTATGGTGATATTTTGGGATTTTAATGAAATAATCAATTTTTCAGTAAATACAGAAAAATAAATATTTTTCAAATACTATAATTTATTCTCATTAAATAAAAAATATTTTGGATGTGATATTAAAGTAACATTTTTACCATCTTATTTAGTATAATATTTTTCAAATCAATAATTTTTAGGATTTTGATATAAGATAATTTTTTTCTTAAAACACATTTTTTCTAAAAATTGTTTTTCATTGCGTTTTACACATTTATATTGAAATTAATTTCAGTCAATTCAAGGAACTGAACCTTGAAAAAAAATACACCATATTTGGAATCAGAATGATCAAATTTGGTAAATTGGTTGCTTTATATTTTTAGGCATTATGATTAATAACCATGGTAAAAATTATGACATCGGTAAATGGTAAATTTTGTAACTAAGGTTTAATATAATATGATATGGAATTAAAAACAAAAAAAAACTCTTGAATTTATTTCATTTTATGGTATTAATTCATCTATATACATCATAAATTATAATATATGGAATTTTAGATCCATTTGACCATGGTAATGACATTTATATTATTTTATGTAAATAAAATTCCTAAATGTCCCTCTCTTACTTCTATTTTATTTTATATGTTCATATAAGTATAAGAACATGTTATTAATGAATTAAAATGTTTATTTTGAACATAATTAATATATTTTTTGTGATTGAACAATTAGCTTAAATTATTACACAATGTAAACACTGTATTTATTCAATTATTAAAAAAATAAAATAAATGATTTTAAAAATATTAAATGAAATAAAATTTGGATGAATTATTGAGTCCCAAAAATTTAATATATAAATAAAACATATTACTTTTTTATTAATGAACTATATTCCAATTCTATCTTTTCCTTGATGTTTTTAATGTAAAATTAAATAAATAGTTCCAAAAATAACACTAATAATATTTTATAACAAATACTATTTTATTAAATGTTATAAATTCCATAAAAATATTATATTCATCCACATGAATGGGATATGGTTTAGAATATCAACCATGGTTATTTTATAGTTATATTTTCATTTAATTTTTTAAAAATGGACCTTAAAGTATAGAAAACTATAATATTGTGGTAATTGTAAAAAGGGTTAATGAGGGGATAAAACTAAGAGATAAGGGTGAAAAAATAAATCAAAAATGTATAAATATTATTGTATGAGAATATATCGACTCATAATCCTCCAATTATTTTAATTTGGAACAATTTTTCCTTGAAAAATAATTCAGATTAATTTAATAGTTTATGTAATTCCAAAAGTGACATCCCTCTTATTTGTAAAAGGAACCCATTTCTATCATTTCTTTCCACCACATTGAGAAACCAATATTGACCAAAACCGGTCCATTTTTATTATAATAATGCTTAGATAAGCTATAGAGTTTTTGTTCTTTCCAAAAGTATAAACCAAAATCCCTTTAGAGGATATCTAAAGGAAGTCTACTGAAGAAGTGGTAATCATCTTTAATGACTCTTTCAAATTAATATTTTCTTATAAATCATATAAATCTTCTTTAACCATTATGAAATAATGAAGAAATTATAAAAAATATAATGAGATGGTATCATTATTATGGGAAAACCATCTAAAACCTCTTTTTCTTCCTTTAGAAAGAGAAAACCTCACTTGTGCATACGTACAACCTATCGACTCCACATAGCACTGTAATTCATTTTTTATCACCATTTTAATTGAATGCTAATAAATATGGAATTAATAATTATATATTATATTTATGAAATAATTATGTTTTTAGAATTATGATATAATTTCTACCTTTTTACCTTCTAATCCATTATAAAATGATAACGTCACTTGTGTGTAGGTGTGGACTAACGCCTCCTAGAAACTGTAATGACATGTGTTTTATACCATGGTAGAATTAAAAGTGAATTTAAATTTTTAGAATTTCGTGGAAGGTTCATTCTTTAAACCGAGATTTAGAATTTAATTCCAATAGTTATAATACTTAAACAAGTTATTTTTAGATTTAGTTTAAGGGGATGAGCAGTGCCTTGTGTGCTCCATCAAGTTTCAGGAGCCTCAGACCCTATAAACTCAAAACCATAGAAGAGTGATAGGGGATCATGGTTTTTTTTTAAATCATGAAACCCTCTAATAGTAACCATATGTTTTTTATAGGTAGGTAGAAGTGGCCCACATAGGCAGTGCACGGTTTTCCCAAACCGTTAACCCATCCCACATGCTTAGTTCCACTTGGGAAGTGTGTGTGCACTGTTTAGCACACGGTTGAAGCATGATTGGTCAAACCATGTGGTAAAACCATGTAGGTTGTGGTTCTTAATAATTCTGATCTACACAATTGTCACACTGTTTGGTCAAACTATTTGATTGAACTATGTGACCCAGTTTTGAGGGTGAAATGTCCATTTTTCCCTTAATAAGGTTTAATTGTATTTTCCTCCTTTAATTATTCTCCATCCACAGGAGGATCCTTACTCCTCCTTTCGATCTCTCAAGGTTCTTCATATAGGGATCATGACATCTCCCTCATCCAAACTCCAATTAGAACATCATCAGTCATGTTGAATCTACATCAATAAGCTCTAGAATCCTCTTGCTTCCTTTATAATTTTCTCTTACTATCTATTGCTCTATTTTGGTGAAATCTATTTCACCCTATTTTTAAGGTGGATGTTCATTTCATTGATTTCTTCCAAATCATACCAAATAAAACATCAATATTGGATGATTAGATCATACTACTCATGAGGTAGGTGGTCTATTTATATTTCCCTAGGTTTCCATAGATTTTTAAATTTAAATGTTGTGTCGCACGCAGGCCTCTGCTTTGCATCGCCTTAGAATTTTATGAAAGTTCCTTTTTTATTCAATTAAAGAAACCAACATACCATAAAAGGGATCAAGGAGGGATAAAGTAGTGCAATCCAAGAGATTCATTATTAACAATAAGCTTACAATCATTAAGCAATGATCCCAAAGTGTTGTAAAAAAATCAATCTTTCTCCTGCACTACCTTTTCTTACTAAAAAGTAAGATGCATAATTCCCTTCACACTAAGTGTGCCTAATAATAATGTTCTGATTTAAAAATCTCCCAAAAATCTTAAAGTATAAACCAATTCGCATGTATCAGCACCATTTTCAAGTGGTGATGCCACCATAATAAGTGTGTGTTAGTCAATGATAATTAGATATTTCCCCAGCACCTTAAGAAAGTATTTTTTTATCATAAATCCTAGTGGTGATACCACCATAATAAGTGTGTGTTTGTCAATTCCAATTATTAAGAATAAACTTAACATATTTTTATAATTTATTATTATAGCTATGGTTGATTTTTATACAATATTTGGTATAGATTAGATTTCAAAATATAATTTCAAAAAACTATTTCCAAGAGAATGAAATTACTATTTGTGATGAAGATATAGAATTCTTTATCTTTATAAGGGAGACTTCATCATTCAATTCATTTCCTAATCCACCTATAATAGATATTCTAAATGATATTATTAGGGAATAAGGGTAGATACAATATATAGATGGAAAGGGAAATATTCAAATTTTGGATGTACATGTTGTATATTGATATATTGACTCATTTACTGAGGAATTATCTAGAGATCTATAAGAACATAGTGTTTAGTTTTAAATTGATCTAATCCCTCATGATAAACCTATATTGAACAATCCATATATAATGGACACTATGGAATTAGTGGTTTTTAAGAAACAAATACCATAGTTGTGTAAAAAAATTATTTATATACCATAATGTTAAACCATGAGGAGCCTATTTTCTTTTCATGAAGAAGAAATATGGATCTATGAGGTTGTAAAATGATTATAGGTAAATAAATTCTTTTACAATAAATAACATGTATCATTTAACTCTCATTGATTACATGTTCAATAAATTTTGTAGATCTATATATTTTTCAAAGATTGAATTTTTTTGTATAATAAATTGAAAGTAAAGAATGAAGATATTCTGAATACATCATTTCATACAAGGTATGAACATTAATAGTTTATTATAATTCAATTTGGATTGACTAATTCACACTTTATTTTAATGGATCTAATGAACAAAGTATTCAAGGAATATATTAAAATTTTCGTTGTGTTATTTATTGATTATATCTTAATGTACTCTAAATTATATGAGGAAAACGGTAATCTCCTACAGATCATTCTTATAACTCTTAGGGAAAAAGTATTATGTGTGAAATTTTATAAGTTTGAGTTATAACTTTATAAATTTTCATTTATTGGCTACATTGTCTCAAAGGATAGAATATCTTTTGATCCTTTAAAGACAAAGGCAGTAAAATATTAGCCTACAACAACAAACATAACTAATTAACATATTTTAATTGGTTTAATAGGTTACTATTAGTGATTTGTTTAAAAAAATTCTTGATTAGATAACCCATTAAACAAGAGATTTCACAAAAATGGGTTAATTTCACATGTATAAATGAATGTGAATTTTTTTTTGAATAATTGAAGAGGATATTAGTGAATGATCAAAATTGTTCTCTATGCTCGAGAAATGATGGATTTGTGATATATAGTGATACATTAAAAATAGACATGGTTGTGTCCTTATGAATAAGGATAATGTTATTTCTTATGTATCAAGATAGTTAATGAATTGAGAATAGAATTATATAATTCATGATCTTTAGTTGTGAACCATAATCTTTCAATTGAACATATTTAGACATTATCTCTATAGTGAAATACATGAAATATGCATATATAATAAGAACCTAAAATACATATTTCCATAGAAATATAATAAAATAAGGACAAAGAGATGGCTTGAGCTACTCAATGATTATGATTTATCAATACACTGCCATATATGGAAGTAAAATATGGTAATATAATAATTGAGAAGGAATTATTATTGCGTTCTTACCAAAATGTAGATTTATAGAGATCCTATGTTCGTAGATTTAGAAAATATAGACATGGAAATTATTAAGGAATGGGAAAATTACTCCTTTTTCAAATTACTACCAAACCATATTTATTGGAAATTATAAAACTTATTATCCCAATATTGATAATTTTCAACATAAAATAGAAGCTATGAATAATGGGAAATTCACATACCTCATATATGAAGATTGAATTCTAAAATTTGGAAAGTTGTTATGTGTTACATCTATAACTGAGATGAAGGGGAGATTACTAGATGATTCTCATAGAATTTATTTCTCTATACACCCTAGTAGAAACATGATGTATATATATTTGAAGGAATATTTTTGATGGGATAATATGAATTGGGAAATTGTTGATTATATACTAAGATGTTTTGTTTGTCAATAGGTGAAGGTAGGGAGATATCATCCTAGATTAGTCGTGTCACCTCTACATATTCCTATGTTAAAATGGGATGACATTACATTTTAGTTTTTCATTATATTGCCAAATACTCCTAGAAAGAATGATTCAATATGGGTTATTGTTGATTGCCTTACCAAAGTTGTAAATTCAATCACTATAAGAGAATATTTATCTCTTGAATTTCTTACATGAAGCTATATTAATAATGTTTAAATAATTAATGATGCACCTCTTTCAATCATGTTTGATCATTACCCATGATTTGAATCAAAAGTTTTGAAAAGTATTCATAAGGCTCTATATACAGAGATTCATTTTGATAATTTCCTATCACCCTCAAATATATGGATAGTTCAAAAGGACTATTCACACTTTATAAGTTATTTTGAGGCCATTTTGACTTTAATTTAAAGGTATGTGGGATCAATATTTACTTTTTGTATAATTTTATTATAATAATAGCTTCCATTCAAGTATTAAAATGGTGTTTCATGAAGCATTATATGAAAATAGATGTTTTACTATAACTTGTTGAGATGAAGTTGGTGAAAACATGTTGGTGGTTGAAAAACTTGTTTGGAGACAATGATGAAGGAAAAGATTAATTATACCCATATTAAAATAGCTCAAATTAGGAAAAATATCTATGGTAAAATCCAAATGAATGATTTAAAATTTTATGTAGGAGATTATGTTTTCTTGAAAATATCTATATAAAAGGGTGATATGTGGTTTAGTGGAAAAGAAAACATATCCCCAAGTACATCAAACCTTTTGAAATTCTAGAAAGAACCGGATCTATGTATTATTTTATGGTAATACTACCTATCCTTTATAAAGTAAAAAGATGTGTTCTATATTTTTTATTTAGGAAATATACGCCATATCTAAATAATTTCCTCACCTCTGATAAAAAATAATTGGAACCTGATTTATCTTACTATGAAGTGCATTTTCAGATTCTTGACATTAGAGAACAAGTGTTGAAGAATCAAATAACTAGGATGGTAAATATTAATTGGTGAAATAATAAGATAAAATAGGAGATGTGGGAACCAAAAGAAATTATGATGATGAACTTCCCAAATCTTTTCTTGAGGTGACATTTTTCAAATTTCAAGAAAAATATTTTTGAATGATGGTATAATGTAACACCCAAGTACCAATTTTACTATGTTTTCATTTTTAAAGAAACAATAACATAATACACATAGTTTTATTAAATAATTTCATTAAATCATAAATTATAAATAATTATAATTTTTTAAATTGATTTTACTTTTAAAATTATTATATCAAAATTAAGCCAATGAGCTTGCACCCATGTGGTAAGGGCTCCTACTTAGCATCCAAGAGACCCATGTTCAAAACCGGGTAGAGGTGAATTTCCGAGGTACTGTAGCAATACTATAGTAGGTACTTCTCGGTACTATAGCAGGTAATGTTCATCCGATTTGGGCCTTCGGGCCACCGGTTTGGTCCTATGGGTCTCAAGGGCCTTTGGGTCATCAACGGCCTTTGGGCCTCAGGGCCTTCAGGCCACAAAGACCATGGAGTAGCCCAGCTCATACATAACATGCCCCAGAATAGGATCATAGAAACAAGAGTAGTAGTCAAAGGAGCAGAGCTAACCGGATTGGAAGAATGAGAGGGTATGGAAACTACCATCGGGACCAGGCACCGTGCAGCTTTGTACAGGGCAATGCTAGTCGATCAGAAATACAAGGTGGGGAGGTAGGCGATCAATGATGTCGAATATGGGGAGGGTCATTTCTTTTGGGTTGGTCCTATGGGTCATGTATTAGGCATGGTATGCCTCTAGGCCTTAGGGTCATGTATTGTGGGTCATGTTGGGCCTTGTGCCTTGGGCATACGGATCATGTATGGGTTCCCCTTAATCCCTTAAAAAGAAGGTTTATCCATAATAAAATAAAAAATAAGGCCATCGGGCCATTCAGACTATATCAAAATTAACATACGTTGAAATTTTGTGATTTTTTTGAAATGATTGATTTATCAGTGAATAGTGAAAAAAATAATTTTTAAAATACTATAATTTATTTTCATTAAATAAATTAATATTTTGGATTTGGTATTAAATTATTATATTTCAAATTTGATTTGGAATAATCTAATTTGGGTCATTAAATTTCTTGATTTTGATATTAGTTAATTTTTATGCTTACAAACACATTTTTCAAAAAATTGTTTTTCATTGCATTTTACACATTTATATTAAAATTAATTTATGCCACTTATAGAAAATGAATCAAGAAAACTAGATACCATATTTTTGAATCATGAGGTTAAAATTTGGTAAATAGGTCCATTTTATTTTTAGGTATTATGAAATGTAACCATGGTAAATTTTATCACAATGGTAAAGGGTAAATATGGTAATTAAGATAAAAAATAATGTTATAAAGCATTAAACATCAACCTAACACATTAATTTATTTTATTTTATGGGATTAATTTTCCCATATAAATTACAAATTCAAATATATGGTTTTTTTGAGCCATCGAACTTTGGTAATGACATTTATATTATTGTATGTAAATAAAATTCCAAAATGTCCATTTTTGATAATAAAATATTTTCATTGTTCAAATAAGGATAAGAATAATTTATGAATGAATATAAATGTAATTTTATAATAATTAATTTCTTATTTTCTGTGGAACTAATTTTATTTTTTAGTGATTAAATAATTAACTTCAATTAGTATGCAATGCCCACATAATATTTATATAATTAATAAAAAAATAAAAACAAATAAACTTAAAAATATTAAAAGTAATACAATTTAGAATAATTATCATGTCCCAAAAAATTTATAGATATATATATATCATATTTTTTATTTTTTAATGAATTGTATTCTAATTCCATCATTTTATTATAGTCTTTAATATTAAATTAAATGAATAGTTAAGAAATGAAATTTATGATATTTTATAATAAATAATATTTTAATAAATTATTTAAAATTCATAAAAACGTTATATTTTTTCATATTAATGGGATATGGTTTAAAATATCATTCAAGGTCCATTTATAGGTCTATTTTTCATTCATGGTAAAATTATTGACCCTTAAAGTGTAGAAAATGTTTATATTGTAGTAATTGTTAAAAGTGTTAACAAGGGGATAAAATAAAGAGATAAGGGTAATGGAATAACCAAAAATCATCTAAATTTAGTTTTATGATATTATTTTAACTCATAATAAACTTATATTCTAATTATATCAATTTTGAGCGATTTTCCCATGAAAATTAATTTATTTTATATTAATAGTTTATGTAATTCCAAAAGTACCCCTCCCCTCACTTATAAAATGACAACCCTTCTATCTTTTATTTACACCATATTGAGAAACCAAGATCAACCAAAACATACTAATTTATCTTATAATAACATTTTTAATATTTATATAGGTGTTTGAATTTCCCAAAGTCCTTCCCTACATCCCATAAGATGGTATCTAGAGGAAGTCTACCAAAGAAGAGGTAATCGTCTCTACCGATGCTATCAAATTTCATTCTTCTTCTAGTTCCTATAAATAAATTTTACCAATTAAAAATTAATAGTTTCAATATTATATATATATATATATATATATATATATATACTGATATGTTATTATGATTAGGGAAAACCATTTTCACCTCTTTTCTATCCCATGAAAAAAACATCGCTCATGCATATATGCGACTTAACATATCCACGTAGCGATGCAATTCATTTTGATCACCATTATACATGGTTGGTTATAAATATGGAACTAATTTTTATATAAGATATTATTGAAATAATAATTCTTCTAAAATTAAAATATCATATCTAAATTATTATATTCTAATCTCTTAGAAAATGATAACGTTTCTGATGTGTATTTGTGCACTATCACCTCCACGAACCGATGTGATTTGTTTTTCATTTCCACGTTACATGAATGGTGATAAGGATATATTTAAGGAATATTTATGATATTTTTATCAAAAATAACATAATGGTGAATATGGAACCATAATAAAAGTACAAGACCCAAAACTTCCATGAAAAAACATGCATGAGAAAATAAAGATTTCAACGCCCGAAACAATGATAATAATTAAATATTATTAACAAATGGGTGATAAGATGTTATAAGAGGATCATATATGACATTATAAATATGAACATATTTCTGTTATAAATTAATAACATGTTTTAAACAACAATATAGCAATTTGAATTATGTTTAACTAAAGGAAAACTTGAGGTAAGGGATTTGGTCTCAATTTCCACTCAATTGGGACATATTAAGTATTATTCACCTATTTACTATTATCTGGTTTATATAAAAACCATTTTATATATTTAACATGAGTAAATATTTATTCTAGGTTATTAAATTTTAAATTCATGTTTACTCAATCAAATAGTTTCAATTATATTGTACCAAAGAGGTAAGGTTTTATTTTATAATCTCATTTTTTGGATTGCCTTAATTTTCATTGAAGAAATTTTATATTCCATAATTATTAAACATAATATATATTATTATACTAGGAATATTTATGTATTTTTTATTTTTATTAAAAAAATTACACTCTTTGTAACTTTAATCATGTAAGGATATTTTTAAAAGAAAATCCTATCTAATTTCTATTTTTGATTGGGTATATTTTTGTTTATTTACAATATATTTCAAAATTATTTTAAAAAGGTAATTTTTATTTTCTAATATTATTTATTAATTATATTTTATGTTATAAATGAATTTTTATGAGGTTTTAATGGATTAATTCAAATGTTTTTTGTAATGGTTATTTTTTACTTTCATTACAAAAAAAATCAAAATGAATGTTTTTTAATGTATACAACCTTAACAAGTTTTCCCACCACCATGAATGATTTACACTCTTATCATATTCTATTTGTTTTAAATGGTTTTAGAAACAAAAAACAATAATGAAATAATATTTTAATATTTAAATTCCAATTTATTTATTTCCCTATAGGAAATGATTTTATTACACAGCTTATATTTATGATGAATGGATGGTCATATTTTATCTCTTATAAATTTTATAGCCATTAACTCTCTCTGAAATTTTTTATTGAGACTTTTGGATATTAAATTTCTCTTAGATATCCATATTATTGGTATAATTTATTTTATTATTTCTAAATATATATAATATTTATACATATGGTGTTTTACATTGAATGTTATTTGACTAACTATGGAAATATTGATATTGAGTATTCTTTATTCAATATCAAAATTTGTTGATAATGCATATTTTTAATGAATTATATTGATAAAACAATACATGAGTAATACATTGGACATGTAGTGATAGGTTGGTAGCATAATTATATATCCCCTTGATTCATTTACAAGTCTGATGAGACAAACTAGTTGTCTACCCTTATTAAATGAGTTTTTTTGTATACCTAACCATAGTTTAATCTTCTATGGTGTAAGGCCTTAGTGATAAATATATCATGATGTATGAGATCATTAAATTCAATATTATACAATTTATTCACTAATAATATAGTTATTATTATCCATGATATTAATCCATTTAATATTATCCATGGATTAATTTTAGGCTCTTATTATTATTTAAATGAAATTTGTTTTCAGTTATTTACTTTTCCATATTTATTACGTATTATTTACTCACAATATCTTCTAATATACTTTACCCTTAATGATAATTTGAGAAAACCCTTATTTTTCACTTCCCAATGATATGAATAAAAAATATTTGGATGATTTTTAGGGATTCCAATCATTTTATTTTCTTATGTTTTATATTTTTATTTTAAATGAAAAATGGGAATCTTATATGTTTTTTTTCATTAAGACTACTAAACTGATTGGTCCTTTGGGATGAAATCCCTTACATATTATTCCAATGTAATAATGTAGACATTGTATTTGGTTTATTGGAGTATGGGTCATTATATGGGGGTTATCTAAATCTTCTCGATTTTGATGTTTTGGTTGGGTGGAGCATTTCACTAGCCCAAGTGTTCAATTATTTGGAGTATTTTTGTTGTTTGTATTATTTATGGTAAGAGATTCTACGTTAATGAATTTATTTGGCTTAACCCATGATTCTTGAGTGTTTTAAACCATTTTCTTATCTATATAATGTTTATATAAATTATCATTTATGGAATTATAAAAAAATAAAATTATTTTGTTGTGTATGAATCTGATATAAAGATATTTTTTATAGGAATTGGATATTCGGTCTCTTTGAATATAATTGAAGAATACTAAGTGTTTAATAAAATTTCTTTGAACATTATTTTGATATAATTGAAGGAAAAAATTGTGTTTTGATTTATATTTTATTTTTAAAAGGGGAGATATCATGATTGTATGTATTATTTTTTAATAAAATTAAGTTAGGATTGTAAAATGATATATCTTATTATTTGACACTCTTTTTACATTCCCCTTTTATTTTTGGTATAAATATTTAATTTTATAATTTTGATATATATTATTTGGATATTGGTAAGCGGTTACTTCTTTAGGGGGTGTAAAATGGTTACATGATAGTTTTCTTCTTCTTTTTTGCTATTTGTTAATTGTATTTAAATGGAATTTCATGGTAATACTTAGTTATCTATGCCAAAAACTAGTGATGAGTGATAAAAAAATAATTTTAGGTACTTCTAGTTTATTTAGATTAGATTATTCATTTCCATGTAAATTTCCCTCTAAATTAGGCTTGTTAGATATGGGTGTGAATTTAGGATCGTATAAATTTAATAGAGTAATAGTTCATTGTATATAAAATTATAGGTTATCTCTTTAATCCATAGGTAGTTGTCTAATTATGTGCGATGTTTTATTTTAATGTTTAGTATCTTATATTGTTTAATTCCCTTTATTGTCTATGATTTTATTTTTTTAAAATTATAATTGTTTTGAAAAATATTATGATATAAATGTTATCGTATTCTTTATTATCTTCTTATAATAATGGTGTTATTATTATTTTCAAACAAATATGTTGTTTTTTATTATAAAGTTAATTATATATAATCTTGATGGTATCCTACTGGTATTTTAGTTACTCCCTAAATATACACTTTTTTTGTATGTAGACATAGTTTTATATTATAAAAGTGAAGGGGAAAATCCACTTTAATATAATGGATGATCCTGTTGTTTTGTTTTGAAACATGGATGAGACGATAAGTGGGGTGTTCTCAAATTTCCCTTAGATATGGGTATTTTTTATTTATTTTTTGGTCATGTATTTTCATAACATTTATATGTTCATTATATTTAAATTTCGAACCCCTTTATGTTCCTCTTATCTATTTCATTTTATGGATTTGTATATGAATGTTTAGATGTATATATATTGTCTTATATTTTATATTATATGTTTGTATGATTAATATTCTTATTATATATCATTTATGTGACAATTATTTATTAATTATTTTATTTTATAGGAATGATACATCCAAAGTATTTTTTGACCATGCCTAGTTTCAAAGATGAAAATTTTAATTATTTTATTTATAGTTGAGGGAAATCAATAATAAAATGTATGGTTTATACCATTGGAACTTTTTTCCAACATATTGAAATTAGGAACATTTTCAGGCCTTGTTATGAGCTAACTCAAGTGTTGAGACATAATGATCCATTCAGTTCATTACTGGGGAAAATGAGTTTCACTATTAACATGTTCCATAAACACTTACGTGTGATATAATTACTCTTATATGGTGTTTAGAAATCATAAATCTCAATCACATTAATTTAAAAAATTCAAAAACTATTAAAAAAGATTTATATAACACATACATAGATAGTTGAATTTTTATTTCACTCTTACCAAATTATATTAAAATCATCTTATCATATATACAACCCCATTAAATTCTATTATTTGTTCATAATCCTCAATAATTTACATTAACATTGAGAGATTGTTTTCTTTATCATGAGTAAGTATTTAAAATAATATTGATCTTAATTTTCTTCATTTGAATTTATTATTTAATTATTATCATCCAATTAACATAATAGTTGTTCTATATTTATCATATCTTGTCTAATCACTCTTAATTTTCAATTATCTATATTTGTAGATTTATTTATTGACATGGAAGATAGAATAAAAATTCTATTAACAAACCAAGGTCAATTCAAACTACCCCATACATAAATATTATTAATTACCATGGTCACTTAAGAATCAATAAAATTATATAGTATGTTCCTCTTTACTAACTCTATCTTATCATCTAATATAGACTTTAACTTTGCCTCAATGACTAGTGGTATCATATTCAAAACTTTCTTTTACCCTTTACTTTGCAAATAGAATCATTATTTTTTTGTGTGAGATTATTGATGGTAGCTTTAAAATTTTATTTATTATCAATAATATATTAATCCTTCATTAGTCAGGCATAAGTTTTTTCAAGAAAAAATTTATTTCCATATATCCCATGAATATTGTATTTTAGGATTAAATTATGGTCACTTACTTATTTTATTTTCTTAATTATTCATATAATCAAGGATTGTTTTTTATCAAGTTCTTTGTAATGCTTATATATCAAGCTAAACTATTTCATCATTATTTAGAATAATTTTACCATAATATTGACCTTAGATTCTCTTTATATTTTGGTAATATTTTTTTATCTTTATATATTTTAACTCATCCTTATCAATAATTCCATACCTCGCTATAAAATTTTCTATGATTTATATTTCAACCATTTATTTAATACAATTGTGAATCTTGGTCAATTTTTTGAAGCAAGTCCGATTTCTAGGGGTTCATACCGAAAAATGGTATTATGGATTTCAAATATATGAGTACACCATTGTAAGTATATACTATAAATAATATCTAATTAAATACACTAAAAACTAGTATTGTAGTATTGTGGTCTACTAATAAGATATGGTTACTAAAGCAATGTGACGTTTTTTGTTACTTATTTTTACTTAATAGATTATTTCATGTTAAAATTCAACTATTTATTTTATATATGTAATCCTAGTTCCTTAATATTTTAAAATTATTATCCCTCTCTATAGACATAGGGATTGTTTTTTAATTACCTAAATTTGTGTGAAATATTTATTTATTTTTCATATTTTCATTCATATCTCAAATCTCTCTGTGTTATGGTCATTGTTTTCATAAAAATTGGTATAAGGGATTATGTTTTCAAGATATGGGTTGTATTTATTATGTTTAATGGTGGATATATATGAAATGAAGTTAATGATTGACCGAATCTATAAATTTAGTATCTTATTCTATACAATACATCTAAACGACTATCATTATCTATAAAAACATACAGATGCCTCTTCTAAGTATGAAACCAGATGCGATAGTGAAAATTTATTGAGAGTTTAATAAATAGAAGGATTTGGGGATTGTGTACTTGATATTTAAGTAAATTTGGAATCAATATAAAATGTGATATGATAATGAGAAATACAACAAAGATTCTAGAAACTATACATATTAATACTTTTTCATCTAACAAAGTGAATCTTATTTGATGATTTTTAATGAGAAAATAATTGATGTATGATTTGTTTCTAATCTTATCAATGGGGTGAATATAATCACAATTTGGATTACCTAATTAAATATTACCTTTAATAATGAGGTGATGGTTCTTATTTCTCTATCTAGATTAATAAAAAGTAGGTAAAGAAATATAATAACGATGAATATTTATTATATATATTTAATTATTTCTAAATAAGTTTATAGATCTAATCATTAGTGATTATATTCAAAGAATAAATTTGGTCATATTATCTTGTTCAACTCTAAAGTCTAAAGAAAAAGGGAGATCTATATAGATAGAAAATCAAGGAATAAGATCTAAATCAAGATTAGTGATCTAAAAAAAAGTGAAGTATCCTATCACTTCCTATTATAATTTTAAGAATAATGGATTCATTTAGTAGGTGGGATAAGGGGGAATATAAAGGCATGAGAAAAAATTCAATAAAAATATTAATAAAGGGATTTGCTGATATTTTAATTATTTTATATGGATAATCCAACAAAGTATTGGATTTTTAGAATCATGGGAATATTTTATTCTCCTTAACAATATGATTTCATAAATAATTATTTTTATGGAATTTCAAAAAAAAAACATATTTTGAGAGAAAACATAAAGAATATGGGAAAAGGGTGTGTATGAATTATAAAAGTAGTGGGTCTTTGTTCATTCAAATGAATATATGGTATATCATTTGGTTGAGAAGAAATATTATTAAATATGGGGAGATTAATTATGTAGGATTGACTTAACATTCACTAGTGGTTCTTATAAAAATACCAAGGGGGTATAGATTTATCAAATGGGGTGAATAATGAAATATGATATAATAAGGAAAAATAGACATGGTTATAATTAAAAACACAGTTAGAGAATCAAAATAGTGGAATATTAGGTTAGGTAATATGAGATAGAAGGGTATGGGGGTAAAAAATATAAAAAAATGTTTTGAAGATGATTTCAAAGGATATTGGACCATGGGAAGATTATATATATTTAAAATGAAATTAAGTGTCTTTTATAAATGTGGATAGAACAAAAATGGTTGGAAATCTATATCCTGTGCACATTGAGGTATGAAATCCCACACAAGTACATTACTTTAGAGGTTCATTTTATTATACAATATTTAACAATGATTTTATAGGGAAGGTATTAATTTATTTTTACTGTAACACCCTGACCCCAGAAGCCCGGATCTGGTGCATTATTTTAATACATTGGAATGATTATAAGGAATCAAATCTCGAAGGACCGATCAGTTTAGAAATTCTGGAAAATAGATTATAAACATGAACCTTACATACAATTCAAAACATTAAATACAACATATATAATCCTTTTATAATTTCATTATTCTCCTAGATTAACCCTGTATATTAATCATGAAACACTTCTTGGCATCCTGGGAAAATAAAACAAAAGAAAGGGGTGATCTCAAATGCTCAATAAGGGTAAACAATAGAGTTGAAGCTTTCATAAATAAGCATAAAAATTTAAGGAAATGTATAAAACTAAAAGAAAATACTTTTAACCATAATATTTAGTATAATATAGAAAGAATAAATCAAATAATACCATTTAAGCGTTCACATGGATATTATACTAGTCGAATAATCACATGTAATATCAATAACTAATGTCATAATGAGGGGATGCATAATGCTGGACATCATAACCACATCGTCAAATCCTTGTGCCAAGACCATACATAAATGGGTAAAAACCCAAACTAATTTGTCTCATGAGAAATATAGATGCATTGAGGGGATTGTATTAACTGTTCCCCAACCCATAGGGCTTTTACTAAGCAGTCCCCAACCCATAACTTACTAAGTCCAATGAATTCCCTATATGAAAAGGGTGAAACATAACCAACATGATCATTCTTATTAAAAACTATTATATAGAATCTGAATACTTTAACTATAAACAAATAATAGTATCTAAATAGAACATCCACAATCAAACTGATTATAAACCATTAAATAAAATATGGTAAATGATATCATAAGAGATCAAAATCAATTAATAATAATATCCAACAATGTATGTTGACATATATGAAAATACTCTATTAAAATCATTAAATTTATCTTTAGACGAAATTCCCTTTTCTTTGAAATCATTTATTCAAAAGTTACTCACTTATAAACAAAGACATTTAAAAATAGATATTTGCATCAAAGTGTCTCATACCACTATGAAACTTTTGAAATGAATTAACATTTTAAAATATTCATGTATATATAAATAAATCCATAAAACCATTTTGAAAACATGGACATTGATGAGAAATATTTAGAAGAATAAATCTTTAAAACATTTAAAACGATGTTTAGTTAAAGATTCCTATACATAAAACCATAAAAATATTACTTTTGAAAACATTTGAAAGAAATTAAAAATAGACATAAAATTTTATTTATATTCCTTTATATACCTATAAATAAATATGTATTATAATATTTAGAATATTTGAAATGGATAAAGGATTAATTATTTAAATATTCAAAGCATCCCATATAACTTTGAACATTTAAATAATAAGCCCAGTATCTTCAAATAAATATTTAAATGTCATGAATATAAATGTATTTATGGTATCAAATATAATAGGGGCAGTTCATACACCACACACATGAAATATGTGGTGAACATGGCTTATATCTTATGAAAATTAAAAGTTAGATGGAATTCCCTTACAAATATCATATCAATAGAGTGAAGAAAAATTAATGAAATAATTATGTGTGAAAAAACATAAATTCACCCAATATAAGTTTATATTTAGTATAAAACAATTAGGGGTTATTCACACATATTCATGGAAGAACATAACCAATGACATTGATTTTTAACTCAATGAATGGAAATTGAGTTAAGATTTACCTTACCTTAGGTATGATACTCTTCGTACGGGTTTAAAACTCTTTTATAATGGTTTTAAACATATTATTAACTTATAACAGAATCATAATAATATTTATGATATCATATGTTATTCATTTATTACTTTATATTACCCATTTATTAATAACTTACAAGTTAAAGCAACATTTCGGGTAATAATCACTTTGTTTATCGTACATGTTTTGCCTTTTTATTTTTGATCTTATTACTTAGATCATGGTTTAATTACATAAAGAATGTAAAATTTGATTTATATATCATATATATTTAGTATATAAAGATATATAATATATAGATAAATGAAATAGAATACACCATTCATGGAGACAGTAGGTCGTACGTACGCATGAACGTTGTTTTTGTTTTCTTATCGTATTGAATGAAAGAAAGTAATTGATATATATATATATTATTCATGTAGAATTATTATGACCAATATTTAATATTTATTCATTATATAAATTTTTATAATCATTTTGAATTGTTTGTAATGGAGGATGAATCTCATCTCCCCGTGGAGATGGTAGATCGTATGTGTGCACAAGCGACGGTATCATTCATTTAATGGTTAAATGGTAAGGAATTGGATGGTGTATTAATTTATAAATAATAATTATCATCTATTATTAATTATTTATACCCATTATATTCATTATTATACCCACATAAATAAAGTATATATGAAAACATTTTACACCACGGCAGGGAGACAGTAAGTCTTGTGTACGCACGCATGATGATATTGTTTTTCATAGGATGGGTAAAAGGAGAAATATGGTTGTCCCATAATAATAAAAAAATATAATCATATATTATATGTTGTAGTTATTTCTTTAGTATGTAAACAACTTAGGAAAAGTAAGTAGTAGAATAAAATAACTTTGAAAGAGTTGGTAAAACAATTACCTCTTCTTCAAGTGTCACCTTTTGATTTGCACAAAACACTGCTTAGGTTGGATCTATGCCCAAATACGGACTCTAGGATTAATTAAAGGAATTTGGGAGGAGAAATGGGTAGGTTTTTTCTGAGGCAGAGTGATTTATAGGACTGAATAAAAAAGAAAGAGAGGTGGCCTTTTATAAGAAAGGGGAGGGGCACTTTTAGAAACTCCAAAACTATTAATTTAATATAAATTTATTTTTGATTTAAAATAGCTCCAAAGTGATTTATTTCTAGGATAACATGATTTTCAGTCTAAATATTATCACCCAATAAAATATATACATGTTTTTATTTTTTTTTAACCTTATCATTCTGATTTATCCTTAATTAATCTATTTAATTTTAATTATGGTATTAATATTATAAATATTATATGGTAATAAATATTTAATTATATAGTGTAAATTTTCTATAAATATACAATTTAAAATTTTAAAGACCTTATAAATATCAATTTTTAGTTTTTAATGATTTTTATTATTTTTAAATAATTTAATAATATGTAATTTTTATAAAATATCAACAGTGTTAATTTTGAAACTATTCATTACATTGACTTTAAATAAAATCCAAATAGAAATATAACTTCAAAAAAACAATTTAATACACTAATAACATGTCATATTAACCTATAAAATTTTTGTATCACCTTAATTAATCTAATTTATATTTATTTTATTATTTTTTATGTTACTTAGTTGACATTTCTACTAATAAAATAGTAACTTCTTCACTATTGTGTCAATATTTATGGAAATTATTTAATCTCAAAAAATAATAAATAAATTATTTTGATGTATAAAATTCCGTTATATTTCAATATAATATTTATTATCTAAGTAATATCATGTTTATACCCATATTAAAATTAATATACTAATAAGAAATAAGAGTGTCACATTTTGTCACATTGTTTGATTTTAATAATATCTATGTCATTTTCTTGGAAAAGTGTCCATTAAATAATTTATTTTTTAACCTTAGGTGATAATTCTAATATTTTATTCATCTAATAATTTTTGACAATTTTTTATTATTTTTTAATCTTTATCTATTTTTTTAACCCTTATTTAAACAGCTTAACTCTTACCGTGACTACTTTCCTTTTTTACACTATAGGGTTAATATACTTAATATAAAATGAAAAATAAACCACAATTGGATAATTTATGAAATATTTCACATTATCTTAGTATTTTTTTACAAATTACAGATTTTTATTAATTTTATAACATTTAATAAAATATTATTTATTTTAAAGCATCATTTATGTCAATTTTAATACTATTCATTATTTTCATTTTTAAATATATCATACCAATGTGATAACTTAGAAACAATACTTCCAATTTATCACTAACATGTATAAGTTATCTATAAAATTATTTTATGTCATTAAATATTTAAAATAATATTTATTTTAATATATTTATTTGATATCTCAATTATTTAAAAAATTACTGCATCATTATTATACAAGCCTTTAATAGAGATATTTATTCTCTAAAAATTAAAAATAAATTACCATGATTAATTTAAACTTATTATATTTCAAACGAATAATAATATTATAATTTATATTATGTATAAACCTATATTAAAATGATTTAGTTATTAAAAGTTGAATATGACATTTCTAACTCTTCTTTAAAAAAAATATAATAAATGTTCTAATCTAACAAAAGTGGCTTAAAAATATCATATTTTAGAACTAATCATGATTTTTGTCGAAAAGAACTTATCCAACTAAATTAGGACAAGTGTTAGGGTAATTTTATATTATTATAATATTATTTTTACCTTTAATTACCCTATTTACCTTTAACTGTGGTAAATAAAATTTAAAAGTTACAATTCACCAGAAATTATTTTTATACTATTAGACCACATTTTTCATACTTATTACAACCATGTATTTTTTTTCTAAATTAAATTCACAAAATTAGTAAAAATATTTTTAATTCTAATCCCACAGGTGTGGTTAGAAGGCGGCTAAAAGAGACGTTCAAAAGTTCAATAAATTTTTATATCTAACTATATTATAAAAATTATTACAATGACCTACATTGAATTAATATATGTATTATTTATCTATTTTGACTTTAAAATCAATTTAATGTAAAATAATTATTTAAATGAAAAATTCAGTTTTTAACAACATGCAATATTTTTCACTATTCATCAGAAATTGAAACTTTTCAAAAAAATACCAAATAACACCCTAAGATAATTTTGATATTAAAAATTAAAAAATGAAGTCTATTTTGAAAAATAGGATTTATGAAATTTATAATTTAGTTGATACTATTCATAACATCTTTTTAAACGGCTAGTTTGATAGATTATAGTGTGCTCAAACTCATTGTTGCGTGTAATGAAAGCTGTTGAATTTATTTAAGAAAAAAACTTTTCATGAAATCTTGGGGTGTTAAATTGAACCTAACTGATGGATGATATTGTGTTTGTTTCAATACATATTAATTGGGATGACTAGAGATATTCTCATTAATTTCAAATACATGTGCTAAAAGTGGTTGGAAAATGTATATTTTTTACAACATGAAGATATTTTGAGAATGATATTTCATGAAAAGGCCATGAAAATATTTCATAGATATGTAAAGTGGTATGAAAAAAATATACCTTTATTGATAATGAGTAGATAATATTTCAGGAGTTATGTGTGCAATCAACCACATTATAAAGATCATCTATGTGACCTTCATATATCATCCATGCACATGCTTCTTTCTGAGCACAAAGCTTCTATAAGAAGAATGCCTAGACCTTTTGTGTAAATAAGGATCTTTGATGAGAAAGGACAATCAACTATGAATGAGAAGCTTTTGTGAGTGATGAATAGGAAGATTCTATAAAAATAATTAATCTTTTATTAATAATCATCTTGTTAATTCTATGAATAAAAACAAAGAGCTTCCATGTATCAAGAAGAATTTAGAATATTTAGAATAAACATCTTCCATGATTGAGCCACATCTACCAGTATACAAGTTGAGAATATATTGAGTATTAAATCTTGATACATGAATCAATGGCATAAATATTCATATATACTACATAACTTTCATGTATTTAATTCTTTGGTTAAAATGGAAGTTGTGTCATCCATGTGTTGAACTGAAGATCTGCCACAAAAGGTTACAACAAATTGAGTAGTAGTAAATTTTTTGTAAAACATGATGTATTAATTTCAAATTCATATGACCATTCATGAATATAAGGTTTATGCTACATATGAGTTTTATGGTGCATGAAGATTCCACATGAATATGTGGATTGAATAATGTTAAACATTTTATGGTTAGATTATGATCAAAGAGGATTTCATGTGTGGTTTAAATAGTGAATCGGTGTGAGATATTTTTTACAATGTAAAACATATTACTATTGATATGAAAATACAGCTAGGAATAAATAAGGAAATAACATTATCAAATTTAATTATTTCAAGTGCCATGATCTGAAATATTTGGATATCACCTGGAGATCTCTAATTAAAAAATGATGTAAGTTAATATTTATTTATCTAAGTTTTATTAAGGAATTGAGGGCACGGTTATTTTATATACTATGTTTAATTACCAACTGAGTATTCAATTGATTTATCTGATGATAAAATGATAATAGATGACTCAAGAGTTTTAAATCTACCATATTAAATACGTGTTACTATCCATGATATAATGAAAATTATATTAACCCATTTTATTTAATTAAATACATGTGTTAATCAAATATAATAGAATAACTTTAGTGCTAAGTAATTTGGATCTTTTTGAATAATTTTGAAATACCGAGAATGTAACACCCCAAGCTTCCACGGTACGTTTCCCTTTGAATAATACAATATCTTGTGTTGTACGCAACTTCGAGATCAAACACACCACAACCAATCAAACTATCTGTTATAAATAGTAATACCCAATTTTTGAAATTTTATAAAAAAATTTATTTCAAAATTCACTTCATTTTTGGATTCGGAATATCAAAATTAGCTTAGGGTGAATTTTTGGCATTTTTCTGAAAACTTTCAATTTTTGATGAATAGTGAAAAATACAGTTATTTTTTAAAACCGAATTTTTATTTAAATAATTATTTATTTTTTTTAAATTTATTTTAGGTCAAAATAGATACATAATACCTATATAAGTTCAATGTAATTAATTGGAGTCATTATATAATAAGTTTGGATATATAAAATTTTATTGAACTTTTTACTGTCTTTTACCCACCTCCTAAGAGCATTTGCAAATTTACATAAAACTTAGTTTTACCACTTCTGTGAGTTGAATTTCAAAAATCTGAGAGACAAGGTTAATATCAGTAAGTAAAATGTGGTTCAATAAGATGAAAATAATTTTTGGTGAATAGTAACTTTCGACTTTTATTTACCACGGATAAAAGTAAATAGGGTAATTATGGGTAAAATGATATCATAATTACCATAACACATGTCCTAATTCTATTGGATAAGTATAATTAGATCAAAAAAACCTTAGTAATAAAATATTATCCCCTTTGGTCCACTTGGATTAGATTAGGACATTTATTACTATTTTATTTAAAGAAGCGTTAAAAGAGTTAAATTCAAAGTTTAATAACTAAAACATTTTTAATATAAGGTTACACATAATATAAATTCGACTATAAATATTCATTAGAAAGATAAAAATATTTCCTATATAATGGTGTTTTATTTTTAATTTTTAGACATTAAATAATTTAATTTATTTATTACATAATTATGATGCATTAATTACCTTATTAATGAAATATTAAAATAATTGATATTATAAATATCCAAATAAATGTAAATTGAGACTTATGATAAATTCCACTAATTTTATAGGATAATATGACATGTTAGGGTTGGTAAAATAAATTTTATTCAAAGTGATAAAGTTTTTGTGGCTTTCAAAAATATCAAATACTAAATAGGGTCAAAATTGACATAATTGAGTTTTTAAACAAATACTATATTATTAATTGATATAATATTCCTAAAAATCTAAAGTTTGGACAAAGGACTTAGATAAGGTTATATATATTAATAATGAACCACATGGGGTTATCTTGTCTTGTTAGTGTAAGTTTATTAACCATATAATATAAAAATAAAAAGAGACATGGTAAATGACAAACTATTTAACTAATAGTTAAATCTTAAAGGTAAGGTTAATATAGTGACCTAAACCTATCTAAAACCTACTGGTTGAGAGTTTTTCGACCCATCCCCACCTTAGACTCGAAATAATTCATTTTGGATCCATTAGAAATCAAAAATGATTTTATTATAAAATAATATTTCAAGCTTTTCCTAAAGTGACCCTCACCTCTCTTATAAAAGGTCACTTCCCCTTCTCTTAATTTCACACCACCAAAGACTTTTGGCTCAGCCAACCCATGCCCAAATATCCACCCAACTTTATTCCCTTCATCCTAGAGGCCTTCCTTTTCTCAGAAAGCCAACATAAGTAGCCCTTTTGATCAAATCAAAAGGAAGAGCCTGAAGAAGAGGAGGTTAACGTACCCTCGACCAAGGAAAAGTATAAGGTAAGGGTTAATTTCAAAATCTTTCTATTATCCTAGGTTGTTCTTACCCAAGTATCTACTAGTACATATTTATTTTCCATGTCCATGTTTCATAAAATAGTTTTCCAATGGATTCTTTTTAAGGGACTTTTTTACTAAAACATCATTTTAAATGTTTTAAAGATTTCTTCTTCTAAACCTTTCTTGTTAATGTACATGTTTTCAAAATGGTTTTAAGGGTTTATTTATATGGTCATGAAAGTTTTAAAATGTTAATTCCTTTAAAAAGTTTCAAATTGGTATTTTAAACATTGATTCAAAACTATATTTTAAATGGCTTCCTTTATAAATTATGTGACTTTTAAATGATTTCAGGAAAAAGGGATATTTCTCTCAAATATTTTTACTGATCACTTTCAACTATGTCAACATCCTTTACAGGATATTATTCTTGATCGAGGTTGATTTATTATGATACAAATCTTCCATATTGTATTAAAGGTTTTGTGATATGTTTGACCGTGGATGTGTTATTTTTATACCATTCATGGTTTATGAATAAAGTATTGATATTTCATATACTAGTTTTAATACGAATGTTTATGTTATGTTTAAAACTTTTCATATGAGAAATGCATTGTACTTAGTAAGTGACGGGTGGATCCCGCTATAGCTCCTTGATGCATCGGTAGCTCTCATGAGACAAACTAGTGTCTTGGTACAAGGCCTTGAAAAAATCTTATTTGTAGTCTTGGCACAAGGCCTTGACTATGTGGTTATGAAGTCTGGCATTATGAATTCCATCATTATGAAAGTGGCTATTCATATTTCATGTGATTATTCGACCAGTAGAATATCCATGTAAATAAGTAAATGGAATTATTTGATTTTTTCTTTGTCATATTATGTTGACATTTATGTTTAAAAGGCTTTTGTGTTAGTCTTATACATTACCTTAAATTTTTATGCTTATTTATGAAAGTTTCTGCTATATTTTTATCCCTACTGAGCATCTGATCTCAACCCTTTCTGTGTTTATTTTTTCCAGGAGGTGAAGAAGTATTTTATGGTTGACCTACAGGGATAGGCTAAGGATATAAGTGTGTTCAAAAGGGGAAAAAATTTGATGTTTTTATTTCATGATGTAATGTAAAACTTATGAATGTATCCAGTACATCCAAGGCTACTAAAATGATCGGTCTTTCGGGACATGATTCCTTGTATCATGTCAATGTAATGTAATAATGCACTGACTCTGGGTAACTAGGTTTGGGGCATTACAGTTTGTATCAAATGAAGTTTAGAACAAACCTTGGAAACTAGATTTAGAAAAACTCTGATTAGAGAACATTACCCTAAGCTTCCACAGTACGTTTCCCTTTGAATAATACAATAGCTTGTGTTGTACGCAACTTCGAGTTCAAACACACCACAACCAATCAAACTAGTCGTTATGAATATTAATACCCACTTTTTGAAATTTTATAAATTTTACCTTTCAAAATATACTTCATTTTTAAATTTGGAATATCAAAATTAGCTTAGGGTGAATTTTTGGTATTTTTCTAAAAACTTTCAATTTTTGATGAATAGTGAAAAACACCGAGTTATTGTTTTAAACCAACTTTTTATTTAAATAATTATTTATTTTATTTAAATTTATTTTAGGTCAAAATAGATACATAATACATATATAATTTCAATCTAATTAATTGGATTCATTTTATAAAATGTTTGGATATATAAAATTTTGTTGAACTTTTTACCGTCTTTTACCCACCTCCTAGGAGCATTTTAAAATTTTCATAAAACTTAATTTTACCACATTTGTGAGGTGAATTTCAAAAATTTTAGAGACACAATTAATATAAGTAAATAAAAAAAATTTTAATAAGATGAAAATAATTTTTTGTGAATAGTAACTTTTGACTTTTATTTACCACAGTTAAAAGTAAATAGGGTAATTAAGGGTAAAACTGATATCATAATTACCCTAAAACATGTCCTAATTCTATTAGATAAGTATAATTCGACCAAAAAACCTTAGTAATAAAATATGATCCCCTTTGGTTCACTAGGATTAGATTAGGACAATTATTATTATTTTATTTAAAGAAGAGTTAAAAGAGTTAAATTCAAATTTTAATAACTAAACCATTTTTAATATAGGGTTACACACAATATAAATTCAATTATAAATATTCATTAGAAATCTAAAAATATTTCCTACATAATGGTATTTTATTTATAATTTTTAGACATTATTTAATTTAATTTCTTTATGAAACAATGATGATGCAGTAATTAACTTATTAATGAAATATTAAAAAATTGATATTATAAAAATCCAAATAAATGTAAATTGAGACTTATGATGAATTACACTAATTTTCTAGGTTAATATGACATGTTAGGGTTGTTTAAATAAATTTTAATCTAAGTGATAAAGTTTTTATGGATTTCAAACAAATCAAATACTAAATAGTGTCAAAATTGACATAATTGAGTTTTTAAAACAAATAATATATTATTAATTGATATAATATTCCTAAAAATATAAGGTTAAGCAAAAAAATTTAGATAAGGTTATATATATTAATAATGAAACACATGGGGTTCTCTTGTCTTGTTATAGTAATTTTACTAACCATATAATATAAAAATACAAAGAGACATGGTAAATGACACACTATTTAACTAAGAGTAAAATCTAAATGATAAGGTTAATATGGTAACCTAAACATGTATAAAACCTATTGGTTGAGAGGTTTTAAACCCATCCCCACCTTAGCCTCTTAATAATTCATTTTGGAGCCATTAGAAACCGAACATGATTTTATTATTAAAATAATATTTCAAACTTTTTCTAAAGTGACCCCCACCTCTCTTATAAAAGGACACTTACCCTTCTCTTAATTTCACTCCTCCAAAGCCTTTTGGCTCGTCCAACCTCTGCCCAAATATCCTCCCAACTTTCCTTCCTTCATCCTAGAGGCCTTCCTTTGGTCAGAAATCCAACCTAAGGATCTCTTTTGATCATCTTAGTGGAATCATTCTGGCTTGTGAGAATTTATTTTCAGAATGACTTTGCTAAGTGATTCATCTTGCAGTTCAAAGGAACACTTGAGCATTGAAGAACTTCAGTGTTTGAGTGTTCAATTTTTAGGTGAGGGAGGCGTATGATCTGAGACTTCGAACATGCATTGATTGGATTGAGAATTATTGATTAATTTCTTAAGTTGATCTAGTATAGGGAGTGGAGGGTAGATTAACCTGGGTCCATCCTTGTTCACACTAACTTTTGTCTTCTGTGTTTTGGTTTCATTTTTGTTGTTCTGTTCATGATTGTGTCTTGTGTTGTGTTTGTATGCTGTCTTTTCTTGTTTCTTGTAGTGTTGTCATGTGTCTAGGTTTCTTCACCAGTTAGTCACTGTTCATCTCCCTCCATTGTTCTCTTTAGCACTGATTTGAGTTTTCATAGGTTTGTGTTCTACTGTCTTCAAAATATTTTAAAATCCAAAAATATTTTTAGAACATACCACTTAGGCTCTCGACACTAATTCCTTGAGAACGACCCTAAGGTTAGCTACTGTGCTATATCTTGGGTATTTATAAATGTAAAATTGACCATCCTCACGACAAGGATTCACATCAAATTTTGGTTTTGTTTCCGGGGAGGCCACATGCGATATATAAAAAATAGAAATTCACATATTTAAAAAAAATCCAAAAAACAAAACAAAACAAAAATATATAATAAAATATGAAAAGGAAATTCAAAAAAAATTGTGAACCTACTGTATAAAAACCATGTCTAAGTTTGAATACTTAGTACCTGGTAATCCTAAAATTGATAAGAACCTCAAGGAATTGAAAAAGAACAAAGACAAGATCAAAATGGAAGATAACAGAAATAAAAACATGAACAATCCACTTCTTGAGAATTTGAACCAACTTGGAATGATGGACCCGCTGAGAAATAAAATAGCTGAGAGGAACAGTTTGAGAGAGTTCTTGATACCTTTAGTGTCTAGTAACCCTCCATGCATTAGGCTCTCTACTTGGTCTAGTAATTATTAAATCAAGAAATCCAGGCTTAGTCAGCTGCCTACCTTCAATGGAATGACTAGTGAAGACTCTCTTGAATTCATTAGAGCCTTTTATTGTAGTGTCTAGTAGCTTCCACTTAGGGGTTTCACTGAGGAAGTTCTTAAACTGAGAGTGTTCCCCTTCTGCCTTAAGGGAAATGCAAGGTCATGGTTTCAACACCTAGAGGAAGAAATATTTGTCACCTAGGATCAGGTCTATAATGATTTCACCATGAAATTTTATCCTAGGAGGCTGACATATGAAGTTAGGCACAAAATTACTGGATTCCTTCAAGATGAAGGAGAACTATTCCATGAAGCATGGGACAAGTTTAGTGGGTTTCTTAGGTAGTGTCCAAACAATAAGTATACACCCCAATTCCTCATGGACACCTTCTACAATAGTCTCACCCCTTACCACCAAACCTTGGTGGATTAGTCTTCTGGAGGAGAGTTTAGTGATAGGACTGCAAAGGAGCTCAAACAAATCTTCAACACACTAGCTCAAAACTCCCAGAACAAATGATCTAGGAGAAGAACCATTGTTAGTAATGAACCCAATCCTACCTCTCAAATTGAAGCCTAAGATACTGGGTTTTTAATGAAAATACCCATAACACACTTAGGGGGCAGTGTCGTCATTGTGGCATGTATGGTCATTCTCAAACCTACTATCCAAACTTTGATATGCCACTCCAGCCTCAAGAGAGTGCCATCTTTTCTGAATATGGTCCTAGGATGCAACCCAGGGAAGATCCTTTTTCCAACACCTATAATCATGGGTATAAGAATCATCCAAACTTGTCTTAGAGGGAGCAGGGATTCCTTCTACCTGTTACTCCTCCTAGATTCCAACAGCCTCCTAGGCAGCAATTCCAACCCCTACCCCAACCCAAGGCTGAATCATCAAACTTGAATGATGAGGTGAGAGAAATGTTCCATCAGTTTATAGGGAGGTTTGACGAACAAAAGACTAAAAATGATTATGATAAGGTTCAAATGTATTCAAGAATGAAAATTTTGGAAATTCAAATGGGGCAGTTGGCTAGGGATGTAGACAGTAGAGACAAATGTAGGATTCCTAGCACCACTAAAGCCAATCCTAGGGATAATTACATGGCTATGACCACCATAAGTGGTCTCCAAACTCATCAAGAGCCTAGTAATGAACCCTAAACTGGTGAAAATGAAAAACTGGATGAAATTTAAAACTCAAATCTGGAAAAACCTGAATCTAGAAAACTGGACAACAACACTGGAACCCCTCCAATTTCTACTGTTCCGGCTCAAAACCCAAATAAAATTGCTTGAAAAACGAAGAAAATAAAGGGAAGAACAATATTTAAGAATAACCTATAGGGTTTCCCTCAATTGTGAGAAATGTTTCCCCTATCATTCCATTTCCTGAGAGAATAAAGAAACCAAATCATGATTCTAAACTGTTGAAATTTATGAAAGTAGTCAAAAAGATGAACATTGATATCCCATTCCTTGAAAATATCATTCAAATCCCATAATATATGAAATCACTCAAGAAAATATGTTCAAACAAAAATACTTTGGAAGAATTTTCCACATATAGTCTGACTGAGGAGAGTAGTGATATATTGCAAAATAGGATACCTCCTAAGATTCAGGACCCAGAGAGATTTGTCATCCCTTGCACCACTGGGGATAGAGGTGGTAAGTTCAACTATTTATGTGACCTTGGTTATAGAATTAATTTGATTCCCCTATCACTTTTTTAGCACTAGAGATTAGGAGTTCCCCAACCCACCATTGTTGTGTTATAGCTTGCCGATAGGTCCATTACTCATCCAGTGGGTAGGGTTGATGATCTGTTAGTGGGAGTAGGAAAACTATTTTTTCCTACTGACTTTATCATCCTTGATATAGAGTGTGACTAGGAGGTCCCTATCATTCTTTATAGGCCCTTCCTAGACACAGGGGGATCTTTGATAGATGCCTTTAAGGGGAAACTAATTTTCAATTTGGATGAACAGAAAGAATAATTCAATGTGTTTAAGAAAATTCAAGAACCCACCCACCCAATCTTCCCCAAATATGAGATGTTAGTTGCTGAGAGTAGTGTTGATAAGGAGGAAGAGGAGTTCTTGAGGATGATAGATGAAATCAATAGTGAACCAAAAATCCATTCTTCCACTTTCATGGGGATCAACTCAAGTAAGGATAGAAAATATATTGATGAGTTTAAGGGAGAGTTTTTGGAGAACCTAGATGAGTTTGTTTTGGAACATATTCTTACCTCGAGAGAGGAGTATAAGTTTGAGGAGAATTTTTCTGGAATCTCTAGTGATGAGGAGGAATCCTTCTTTACTTCCTTCTTCGAGAGGCAGTATGAATACCTTGGGCTACCCAAGCCCAAGTGTCTTCCCTCAAGTGAGTCACCAACCACTCTTAAACTCAAGCCCCTCCATACTCATCTCAAATATTCCTTTTTAGGAGATAGTTACACCCTCCATGTGATCATTTCATCTAACCTGGAGGTATGTCAAGAGAAAAATCTGCTTAGTGTTTTAAAGAAGTACAAATCTGTCATAGGCTGGTTGATTTCTGATATCAAGGGGATAAGTCCAGCCTTCTGCATGCATAAAATTCCCATGGAACCTGAGTTTAAGCCTAGAGTAGAATCTCAAAGAAGACTCAACCCAAACATGAAGGACGTTGTGAGAGAATAATTGATTAGGCTGCTTGATGATAGAATAAATTTTCCCATTTCTGATCGTCGTTGGGTAAGTCATGTCCAGGTGGTACCGAAAAAAAGTGGAGTGAAAGTGGTCACTAATGAAAATAATGAGAAAATCCAGAATATGTTAGTGAATAAATGGAGAGTCTTTATAGGCTACAGAATGTTCAATGCTTTCACAATAAAGGACCACTTTCCCATTATATTCTTGGACCAAATGTTAGAGATGTTGGTAGACAGTGAATTTTTCTACTTTCTTGATGGTTGTTCTAGTTACAACCATATTTCCATTTCACCTATGGACCAAGAGAAAACCACATTCACCTATCCATTTGGGATATTTTCCTACCGGTGGATGCCCTTTTTCTTGTGCGGTGCTCCTACAACTTTTCAGAGGTGTATGATGGAAATATTTTCAGACATCATTTAAAGGATAATTGAAGTGTTCATGGATGATATTCCTATTGTGGGAACTGATTTTGAGAACTATTTGGAAAATTTGGAACTTGTGCTGGAGAGATGCCAAGAGACAAACTTAGTCTTAAATTGGGAAAAGTTCCAATTCATGTCCACTAAAGGAATAGTCTGGGGTAAAAAGGTATCTAAGAGGGGGTTGTAGTTTGATAATTCCAAAGTTTAGGTTATTCCAAAGTTTCCCCACCTAAAAATATTAAAGGAATCATAAGTTTTTGGGGTCATGTTGGGTTCTATAGGAGGTTCATTAAGAAGTTTTCTAAGATTACTAGACACTTTTGCTCCCTGCTGGTTAAGGAAACGCCCATTTTATTTGATGAGAAATGTCTATAATCTTTTAATTTTATCAAGGAGAAGTTGACTACTTCACTTGTAATCACTACTCCGGACTGGCATCTTCCCTTCGAGGTGATGTGTGATGCTAGCGATTTTGTAGTAGGAGCTGTTTTGGGGCAGAGGAAGGATTGGAAGTTTCATGTTATTTACTATTCCAGCAAGCTACTAGAAGATGCCCAAAATAATTATTCTACCACTGGAAAGGAGTTGGCTGTTCTGATGTTTTCTTTAGAAAAGTTTAGGAAGTACATGATAGGATCAAGGGTCATCATTTTCATAGATCATGCAGCCCTAAAGTACTTACCAGCTAAAAGGATTCAAAATCCAGATTCATGAGATGGACTTTGCAGTTGCAGGAGTTTGATTTAGTGATTAAGGATAAGAAAGGGTATGAGAATGTAGTTGCAGATCATTTTTCTAGGCTGGACAACACCCCAAGTGAGGAACTAAGAGAGATAAACACTTTTTTCCCTGATGAACAATTGTTTGCTACTTCTTTGCATTGGTCTTCTTGGTTGGAAGACTATGCCAACTTTATGGAAGTTGGAGTCATGCGCAAGGATCCCTCACACAACCAAAGGAAG
Organism: Viscum album; assembly: GCA_963277665.1. Classification (NCBI taxonomy): domain Eukaryota; kingdom Viridiplantae; phylum Streptophyta; class Magnoliopsida; order Santalales; family Viscaceae; genus Viscum; species Viscum album. Next base: position 6,060,116 of record OY728126.1, read on the forward strand.
AGGTTTATATCTGAGCTGAAATATTATATTTGGGATGACTCTTTTCTCTTTAGGAGATGTGTTGATGGGATTTTGAGAAGATGTGTGGTTGAGGATGAGATGTTTTCCATGCTTGACATCTTCCATTCATCACCTTGGGGTGGCCACCATGGAGAATAAAGGACTTCTCATAAGGTCCTATATGTTGGTTTCTACTTGAAAACATTTTTTAAAGATGTTATGAGTTTAGTTATTGGCTGTGAGAAATGTCAAATGCTGGGATATGTTGGAAGAAGGCAGGAGCTGCCTCAAAAAGGAATTGTGGAGGTTGAAATATTTTATGTGTGGGGCTTGGACTTCATGGGACTATTCATATCCTCCTATGGGAATTAGTACGTTTTGGTTGTTGTGGACTACGTGTCCAAATGGGTTGAGGAAGTGGCTCTTCCCAACAATATTACTACAAGTGTCATGAATTTTATCAAGAAAAATATTTTTTCTTGGTTTGGTGTGCTTAGAGAATTAATCACTGATAATGGGAATCAGTTAAAGAACTATATGTTCAAGGGATTAATGGAGAATTATGGCTGCTAACATAGGACATATACCACTTAACATCCACAGTCTAGTGGGCAGGCAAAAGTTTCCAACAGGGATCTCAAACAGATTTTAGAGAAAACAGTGTCTAACTCTATGAAGGAATGGTCAAGGAAGTTGTATGAGGCTCTTTGGGCCTATATAACTTCTTATAAGACTCCTATAGGTATGTCACCATACATGCTTCTCTTTGGTAAAAAAATGTCACCTACCTGTTGAGTTAAAATAGAAATCTTATTGGGCAGTGAAGGATCTTAACTTTGATCTCAAGTCTGCTGGAGAGAGAAGACTATTAGAGCTGAGTGAGCTCGAGGAGATTATAAGAGAGTATTACAAGAATGATGAGATTTAAAAATAAAGAACAAAGTCTTTTCATGACTCAATCATTCAAAATAGGAATTTCAAGGTTGGTGAGAGGGTCCTTCTTTTCAATTCTATATTGAAGTTGTTTCTAGGAAGGTTGAATACCAAGTGGTTCGGACCCTTTACAATTATTGGATTTTTGGTTAATGGAGATATTGAGCTAGTTTGAGAATAAAATCGACCTTTTTTTTTTCAATGGTCAAAGAATAAATCACTTCTTTGAAGGGAATCCAAAGGGGTTGGCTGCTATATCTCTGTTAAAGGAATGGGTTGTTTTAAGTCTAACTGAGGACTATAAACTCAGAGTTGCATAGGAATTAACCCGGGGTTGCTTAGTTGTTTTCTTTTTACTCATATTTTCAAAAAACTCTTATTACTTGAATCTCTAGTTTGATGTTGTAACTGTCTGATGGTGCCTCATGATTTGTTACTGCTTTTGGGAGAGAGATTTGTTTCTTCTAGAAACTCGGCAAAGGGGAAACAAGGGATCTTCCCAATGCATCATATGGATAAAATTTCTTCTTATTCACTCCCTTGGGTTACATTTATTGAAATTAAAATGCTGCAATCTTATTTTATTTATTTTAACTTGCAGGTTAATGAAGATGATTCACCACCCAGTACTGTTGAAGAGGCTCTGTCTATGGAAATCAGTGTTAAAGCTCCAATGATTCAGGGAAGTGTTGTTCTTCCTTTTGCCATTTTTATTTTTTTCTCGTATTTTATAGTTTGCTGCATGAACTTAAGTGTGGGGGAGACACCTTGTTTTCATTTTAATTGTTGAAAATTGAAATAATGCATAAAGTGTTAGCGGCTTTAATATAGTGAGTTGAATATTTTGATGAGATGCTTTGTGAAACATGCTTACAACCACTGCTTCCAATTTAATTATGTAACCAATGCACAATATTGTTAATAATGCAACTATTTGAAGTACATTGATAAAAAAAATTATGCTCTTAAAATTCAAGGCATAGACTTTTCCTAATTTGAACTGAACTTGTTGTTGGTGATGGTTGGTGGGGTTGGGTTATTCTTTTGTTTTTGTTAGTTTGTGTTTTTATTTTCCTTTTATTTTTTGTTTGGAAAAGAAATTTTTTGAACCTTATTTCTCCCTCCACCATATTCTTTTTAAGCTGAAATTTCCAATTTTTTGAACTTAAACTATTTCTCACATTGAGAGTCAACATTGGGGACAATGTTGCGTTTTATGTCTGGGGGAGAGGGGTCATTCTAGTGTCATTTCAAATTCACCCTTCTTTAACCTCAATTTGTTTAAAAAAACAGTCAAAATTTTTCGAAAATTTTTCAAAATCCTTAAAAAATCAAATTATTTCATTAAATTAGGGTCATTGGAGGTTTAGTGGTACTTTAATTCTATTTTTTTAGTGGATAACTACTCACTGGTTGATGAGAGTGACACATAGTCAGAAACTATTAAGTATGAGTGATTGCTAAGTGAAATTATTCATTATTCTATGGATCTGTCTGTTTATGAACTGAGGATGGGAGTGTGACAGGATAGGCTTTGTGGAATAAGGATCAGGACTTAGGGTAACTAGATGTTCTCACTAGAACCTAGGGGAGACAGTTTTTTTAATATAATATTCAATCACTTTAGGAAGTCAACTCAAATGATTATTAGTTAAGTCCTTTGTAAATAGAGTAAAATGGAAAAATGGGATCCCACAGTGAGTATCTGAGATAAGGTTCACTAGGTGCATTTCTGTGAATAAATAAAGCCAATTTCAATATTAATAAGTGCTATACAAAGTGCACTACACATGGAATATGGTTGGGAAAATGCAAAATAAAGTGTCATGTTCAAAAATGAACTCATTATAGCGAGGGGAATTTTGTACCCAGATGAAGAATGGAGAAATTGAATTGGTTAAAATTCATTTAAGTTGAATAAAAAAGGTGATGAAATTAATGGACTTTAATTTTTGAAACCTGGGAGAAAGTGAGCATGGAAGGTGCCTTGGTTAAGTTTTTTGTTTCACTTCATCTAGCTTGTCAACACTCCTTGAATCAGAACTTAAATTGGAAATTGAAGTAGGACAGTTAATGAGTACATGTAGGAGGCATGACATACTTGACATTGTATGAATTTGTGAGGATTTTGACTTCCAATGAGTTATTGAACCTAGGTAGGACATCCTTTTTGAACACCTTTGGAAAGCTTGACCCACTGTTTAGTCCTATCCCTTTGTGTTAAAGTTTAATCATGCACTTTTTGAACTAAAACTCACAAATCATCTATCTGTTCTAAAGTCTAAGGCATGTATTAGTTTGAGGAAAAACAAAGTTTTAAGTGTGGGGGAGTTTGATGTGGCTCAGTTTTACCTCTTTTTTCCACATCCTTTTAGTATTTTTATTAACTTTTTTAATTTTAAAATGTTTTTTATTAAATAATTGATAATTGTTGTGTTTTAGTAACTTCAAGTGTAAAATAATATTTTTTTTAGTTTAAATCATGTGTTTTAATGTGCATTATTGTCATTTTAAATAATTCTTAAATTAAATCATTTCTTATGAAATTGACTCTTATTTTTTATTCTTTTATTTTTTACAATTTTTCTTTCTAGTTATTTTATTTATTAATTATTTATTTATTTATTGGTAGTTTTTAAATAAATAACTCATTTTATTTTTTAATTATTTTAATAATTTAATTAGTTTTAACATTTTAATTTTATTCAATTAATAATTTTATTTTTTAATTTAATGAGTTCGTTAATTTATTAATTGGTTAATTAAATAGTTGATTAATTTAAGCAAGCGGTCTTAATTATTTTAGGTTGTTTTAAAATTAATTAATTTATAATTATTAATAAAAATAAATTCATTCTTTTAAATAATGCATATTTAATTTTATTATTTAACTTTTCTTTATTTTTACTTAGTTTTTATTTCTATTTGTTAATTTAATTGGTTGATTTATTAATTTATTTTTAGTTTTAGTACATTATTGATTTCTTTACTTAATTTATTTATTTATTTGTTTTGCAGGTGTTGCGGTCGCACCGGGTCCCTATATTTTTGTTACACCATCTCACAGTGCCACCGTTTCCAATCAGGGTTCCACTGTCCACCATTCCAATTAGTGTCTCACCACTCACAGTGCCACAGTCTCCTCTAAACGATGGCACCGTATCATTTTTTATTTCACTGTCATCCATCACCTTTCCACTGTTTGGCTAGTTCTTGCTACCCGCACCCCTGCCACCATTTCTCCCTCACGGTCTCACCATTTCCACCCCTCCATTACCTTGCACCACTCACTGTCATCACAGCAGAAGCACCGCAACCACAAACCACAATAGCAACACAATCTCCACAGCATCCACAAATCTCAGCACAATAATTCAACAGCAGACTCATCCAAAAGGATAGTAGAAACAAAAACCACAGCAGCAGCAGAATTGAAACAATCAATAATTCAGCATTAAATTCAAACCAGAAGAATCATAGAATCAGAAAAAAATCAACTGAACAACACAATCCAAACCAGAATCAATTTCAAAATCAAAATCTTCAAAATGAAACCCACCTTAAGAACTTAGGTTTATAGATTTGGAATTTTGACCCCAAACCACCAGTCGTCGGTGCTGTCCCCTGCACCACTACGGTCTGCATCCACCACCTCTGATCTGAGAACTCCCACGAAGTCGGCGCCACCTCTTTCATCCTTAATCAAGCCTCTCATGCCGGTTTGACATGCTACTCCCATTCCAGACTCATCGCGCACCTCCCTCACCGACCAGACTACCCTCCGGCATTGTACTGCTGAATCGTTGCACCAGTCCTGATCTGAACCTCAGCACTGTCACATGAGCTCCCCTGCTTTGTGTCGCCGACGCCGCACCAGCCGCTCTCATTCCCCAAGAACCGCAACCTCCCCTGTCTTCACCGTGCCGTCTTCTGCCTCTAACTGAAGCCGCTGTCGTCCCCTCACCTTGTGCCGTACAAATAGACCCCACCTCTTCACTTTTCTTTACTTTTTTATTTTTTTATTATAAAAAATAATATAATATATATTATTTATTACATATAATATACAATATGATAATAATAATAGGTTTATTAATAATAGTATATAAGCTTTTATATATCATAATAATATATGTAATAAATAAATACAATACTTATTAAACATATATTAGTTAAAATAACATTATATATATATATATATAAGTTTTTTTATTTTTAAGTAGTGATATGTAGCATATATATATATATATATATAATTTGTTATACATAGCATGTTCATTTTTCTAACTGACATGTCTTGCGTTTTTGTTTTTGTTTTGTTTTTGTCACTCTTAACAGGGGGAGTTGGGCATGCAAATAAAATTTTGGGAACTTCACGGGAAAACCGTGAGAATATTCACGAGGTCGTTGTAGGGGGATTGGGTAAACTCATTGGGAGTTCACTTAAAAGATGGAGACGTGCTCATGAAAGGGCACGACGTGGATCTGTTGTCTATTAGGTAGTCAATTGCATTTTTCTATTTTCATCTCTGAATAAGAGGACCCCCCGACTCCTCTGGACTGGGGGGGAATCATTCCAAAGAGGGGGAGGAGACTCCACCACTATTCACACATCATTCCATAGCAATTCACTAGACTAGAATAGATATGGGTTCCCGCTCCTCTATTTCATCCATCCTCCCTGCTGTGTTTTTGTGTTTTGATTGGTGTTTGTAAATATATTGTGTTTCATGTTTGTTTTGTGAATTGTGTTTCACTTATTATGTGATGTTTCATTCATCTCTCTTTATTTTTCGACATTATCTCGAATCTCCAGTAATGGAGATCTAATTTGCAGAGCTTGATCCAGATTATGAAATCCAACACAACCTCGAGATCCGATCACCAGGGCGATCATCTTTTCTCTTTCTTCGCCTTGGTTGATCGCGTTTGTGAGTTAAATTGTGTCACGACCCGTCCTCGGGGCCCGTGCCGTGACTACCCCAAGCCCGTCTTCCATAGGCCAGGGGCTGACGACTAGCACCAATGTGTAAATCCCGGTAAAAAGGGAAGACATTGCCTTTGTAAAGTAAACAAGCACCTCAGAGTAAGCAAGCAGAAAAAGTAAACACTAAGTAAAAACAGAGTACAACTGCAAGTGCGGAAAGTAAGTGGGTCAGAATACAAACCCAAACTGAAAGTAAAGTACAACTCGAAAGGGAAAACAACAACTGAAAAGTAAAAGCCGCTACGCCGAGCTGTCCACTGGAAATCCCACCTGAAGGGTGGGTACAGATAGCTCCACTGCTCCTCGGGTCCCGCCGTCCGCTCCGAGTACGTCCCGCCTAGTGGTCCTCCTCCAGGTACCGTCCTGCTCTGCAAACCTCAACCACGATCAACGCTGTTCGTCGTCTGCAACCAACACAACGTAGTGCGGCATAGCCCATGCAGGGGTGAGTATAAGCTACTCAGTAGGGACCCCGAGACCCCAGAAGGTCTCCCAAAATCCACAAAGGATAAACCACAAAGGAAAGATACAATCACGAAGTAACAACCGACACTGCTTAGGTATATGCCCATACATATACCTAAGTCAACAATTCCAATACGCTCCAACCTCCGAGCCCAAGTACAACTCAGTCCACACAGGAAAATATACGTATTCCACACAGGAAAGCAAAACGTAATCCACACAGGATAGCACAACACAATCCACACAGGAAAGTAAACAGGATTCAACTCACACAGGTATACATCATCGAAAAGGTGAAAGAGATGATCAGACATAGATACTGAATCATCTAAGCTGGGACCCACATAGGATACAAGACCAGTTGTCTTCATTGTTTCATCTATGCTGGGACCCACATAGGATACAAGACCAGCACTGAATCATCAAAGCTGGGACCCACATAGGATACAAGACCAGCACAGCTAGGACCTACATAGGATACAAGACCAGCTGTCTTCATTGATTCATCTATACTGGGACCCACAAAGGATACAAGACCAGTATTGAATCATTTAAGCTGGGACCCACATAGGATACAAGACCAGCACAGCTAGGACCCACATAAGATACAAGACCAGCTGTCTTCATTGATTCATCTATACTGGGACCCACATAGGATACAAGACCAGTACTTGAATCATCTAAGCTGGGACCCACATAGGATACAAGACCATCACAGCTAGGACCCACATAGGATCGGACCCACTCAGGATCTGAAGCACTGATCCCCGTAGGATCGCTGAGTGCTGTAGTCGTCGCCGTCGAATCCACTGAGGATCTCTGCACAATCGTCGTCGAAGTCGCAGTTGCAGCCAACACTAGGGTTCCCGCACACAGCAAGCTTGTTCGGGAGGGTCCGCTCCACGAGCCGAGAGGCTGATACATCAACTGTCACATAGTCCGAAGTTGATGTATCCAAAAGTTCCGTATCGTCAACAGGAACTCAACGCAACAGACGGCGCGTCAATCGGACGCCCGGTCTGAGAGTTATTGGATTTTTCGTTCCAGGGGCCCGGTTGGTTTTTAAGGCAAAACCAACCCGACCGTACTCCACCTGCGTCCAAACCTCGGGCAGAGTATGCCAAAAGATCTGTCTCACTAAGAGGAACTCAACCAAGTCGACGACACGTCAATCGGACGTCCGGAGTTCAAGATATGAGCGTTTCCGCTCTGAGGGCCTGGTTGGTTTCGTGTACGAACCAACCCGGCCGAACTCAAATTATTCCGAAACCTTGTAAATAAGAAATGCTAGTTACAATTTTCTAAAGGATGAAATAATAAATGAAAACAGTTTTCACATTTCTTTAACACTTACACAAATCCTTTAAACGATTTTATAAAACCATTAGAAAATTGTAACTAGCATTTCTTATTTACAAAACATGAAATACTTTTTGTCATGAAATGTTTATCACATGGAATCTCATAGAGGTGGTATCCTACTGGGCTTTCACTCACACCCTACTTACACCTTTGGGTGTAAGTAGACTTTCTTATTTTATGTCACAGGTTTGGGTACAGGTTTTATGCCTTTGGTTCGGGTTTTTAGCGGTCCATCGTGATGGAGTGTCGTGGAGATGGCTTGAGGGCGGTGCCTCTTTCCATGTGGAGGTTCTTGGACTGTATTTTCTTGGGTTTGTACCTTTGTAATGGTCTTTAAAAATTGTTTAAAATTGTGTAATTCAGTTCTGAATTTTTGAAAAAGATTATTTGGTTTGAAAAATCCAGATTCGTTTCATTGGATTCTTTTGTCGTTTTAAGTTTATAAACTCAGGTAAATCATTCCCAATTATTATTTTATGATACCCGGGAACTTGTGCCAGCCCGTGGGGATCGAGAATTCCCTTCGGGACTTGTCACGGTCTGGGTTTGGTGCCGGTTTTGGCGGCGTCCATATTCGGTTCGTGACATCTATGGCCCACTCTGATTCGGCCATCTAGAAGGTCTTACAAGCACGTCTGTTCGGTGGATGAAAGTTGGCTGCCACCTCGGGTCAAAGGTGGAAAAGTCTCATCTCCCTTACTTTCCACCACCCTAGGCCTACCATACTCAAGTGGGATCTTTTGTACTGTTGGTGGCTCGACCCAAGTCTCCCAAAATGCCTATTTAAGGTAGTGTTGGTGGAGTAGTTTATCATCTTTGATCTTTGTTTTCATCTTAATGTTATGCTGCCAATTTCTCTTTGTAATCTTCTTCCTTCACATGTAAGTTGTTTTAATTCATCCTAGTTTCTTAATAAAAGTTTTTCTTCTACTCTTATTCTGTTGTTATACATATCACGTTGATACTATTGGTTCAAGGTGTGAATTTATTCACACCATACTTTGTGATATTTATCACAAAACGGTGGAGTGATCGAATTTTGTTGTTGTTTTTTTTTCACTTCTTCAATTCCACCCTCGTAAGTCTACTTTCCACTTCCATTGAAGACATGTCATCAATGGAGGGATAACTCTTTTATGGTTTGATCCAAGGGAGTAGAAAGGGGTTGTATTGGATGTTATTTCTCACTCCATTAATGGCTAATCACTTCTTTTAAATTATATTTTTATTTGATGATTTTAGAACATCTTCATCCTTATTGAATTTAAGGTCACACATTTCAAGTGCTAATACAAACCTTTACCTTGGAGTGATCAATGATTTGATCCTTCAAGTGTATGGGTGATTAGTATTAGGATGTGTAGGAATTAAACCAATAAGTTATGATTATTTTTGATCTTCTTAAATGAACCCATCTCAATTATAAGAAATTGAAATCATTAAAAAAAGGAATTCATCCAATCCACCCCGAGCGATAACCTAGGATCAACTCATTACCTTAATTTGAATTGACTTAAAACTATTAGTGATACTTTAAAACAATCTAAAATCAACCCAATTTGGCCACTTCATAGCCAAAAATAGTCCATAGAATGTACGTGTCTATAGGTTTCTTCTTAGGTCTCTGAGGATTCAATAACCCAAGCTAAACTACAAGGACCGTTCTACCTTCATCTCTTGGGTAAATTTGAGCGAGAATCAAATTTTGGCTCCGTTTCCAGGGACCTAAGTAAGTTATATTAGACAGTAGATTCTTTTTCTCACCCCACTTCTCTAATCTCATCCCCAATTTCATTCCTATGGAAAACCCTTTTGAACAAATCCAAACCAAGAGAACCTCTCCTTACTTTGATCACTCCACACCAAGTGTGATGTAAAATGACCATACTAGTTTCTACTGGTGGGATAATCAACAACCTATTGAGCCACAATTTTTTAACTCCTATTCTGCACAAAACATTCTAACCTATTATGAGTTCCAATCCCAACAAGTCCATTCAGAACATCCTCATGTGCAATTCCAACAAATTAATTATCCACCTGGAATAGACCATTTTCCAAAACCCCTTATCCCTCTTGATTCACATCCATTAATTGAAAAACTATGTCAACAAATGGAGATAATGAATTTTGATTTTTCATCATTGAGGTTAGAAATACAAAGCATTAAAACATGTGAGGAACCCATCCCTACACAAACTGTCCCTTCCATAACCTTATGTGAAGTGTCTAGTTTCCAAAAAACCTCTCATGAATTTACTAAAGATAAAACCTTTGGATTTGGGGAACATGAGGAGGATTGAGGAATTGTTGATAGGTGTTTAAATCAAGAGGAAACTGATTTTTTGTATTCACAAGAGGAGAATTTGACATCATCGATTGAGTGTCCTGAATATCACTCCATTGATTCTTCAGAACAACAAATTACTGAACCATTGGGAGAAATCACAAACTTTGAGTCCATAAACATTCTTAACACTGATCTTTACAATATTTTGGTTGAACCTTATATTCAAAAGGAACCAATTTTTTTGAGAAATTTGGAAAATGAAACTGATTTGGATTCAAAATCTCAACCTGTGTTTGAATGTACTATCCAACCTAAGCTGAAAATTATTGTCCTTCCTTCCATGATCAAGTATACCTTCATAGGATATAACCATAAAATTTTAGTTGGAATTCATTCGTCTCTTGAAACCAAAAAAGTTTGAATGGCCATTGATGTCTTTGGAAAAACTACAGTGGAAACTGGATCAACCATTTCAAATATTCCTTGGATTTTCTCACTCATTGTAGAACATAGGTTTGTACATGACTCAAATTATAAACAAAAAATCAATATAAAACTAGTAGAAGTTGTGAAACATGTGGTCCTTAAAATGTTTAAAGTTGGTATTGGGTAAGTTAGGGGTGTTCATGTTGGGCTAACAATGTTAAACAAAGTGATGCATGGGAGGCAACCCATGGTTTTCAAGTTTCCTGTCATTTTGTTGTTTAAATAAACTTTATATTTTAAATATGATTAATTAATCATTTTTATATTTAAAAAAAATAGATTGTTGACATGTTCTTATATTATGAGTATTGATGGGTATGAAAGGGGAGCACCATATTCATCAGTGTCACGTGGTGTGATCCTTGAGTAATGCCTTACCCAGAAATTTAAAAAGAAGACAATGTATCATCAGTTTGTTTCATTTTAATGTTTTTGTAGGATTAAAATAAAAATACAAAAAAAATAATAATATTATTTATATATATATACTTATATTTTAATTTATTATATATATATATATTGTTTTTTTTCCTTTTTCTACTAGGTAACTCTGCAAGTGACACGGATATCAAAGGATAAAAAGGGAGCAGTAAGAATTTCAACTTCAACCACCAGGTGACTTCATTCCATGATCCTAATTTTCAATTTCCTTTTTGAACTTTAATTCTCTACCTCTACCCCCTTCTAAATTTTCTTTTCTTTAAACACTGGGGACAGTGTAATTTTAAGTTGGGGGGGGAGATAAAATAAAAAATGTTTTTTTGTCAAAAAAATGAATGATTTGAAAAAAAATGTAAATGGAAGGAAAAATTCCTTTAACTTTGAACATGGTAATACACATTGAACACTTTAAAACTGAATATCAAATAATTTAGCATGCCCTGATTATAATTTTAATCCTTGTATAATTTCATGAGCATAGATTTTGGAAAGTGTGGATGTCCAATGTGATATTTCATCGTTTATATTTTCATCCAAAAAAAAGATCATGATGCACATCCTTTGGATAGTGGGGTATTATTTTGAGTTCATGGGGTCCCCCAAATAAATGGAATGGGTTTGGTGATCATTTTAGTTTTAATATGAGTATTCAAAAAAAAATTAAAAAACACAATAAATTTGTGCGTAGAGCAATGAAATGACCTAATGCGTGGCTTTCGGCACTTGGGGATTGTGACTCCATAGTTGTCTGGCCCAGAGTTAGTAATTTTATCTCTATTTTTGGTAATTTGTATTTTTTTTGACTGAGTTAACTCGAGATGATGCCCGAGTATATGGGCTTCACTTGGTTCCCTAAGGTCTTTGATCTTGGGAGTCATCGGCAAAGTCTTGCTATAGGGGTTGACTCTTTTGAGTGCAACTTCAATTACCATGGAAAAATTGCAAAAATAAAATAAAATAAAAAAACAATAAAAAAAATTAATACTCATCTTAATATTGAAATGTGATTCCACCGAGCACTTCCTTCATTTCCCCCTTGAATAAAGATGAACCCCCATGTCTATTGTGATGCACAACACATCCTCATACTTAATTGATATTGGATAAAAAATGGAAATGAATTTGAACAAAGGAATGAGATTGGGATTGGGATATGATTATAAAACTATATTTTATTAAATTAGTTTGATGGTTTTCATGATTGTTTGGTAGAAGGGTTTCTGGTGATCATTGTGTATTAAAATGTTTTTGGAAAAGGGAATTCAAATTTCATATTGTTGAGATATATTTTGCTCGGGACTAGCAAAAATCAAGTTGGGGGGTGTGATTATCCACTAAATGAGACTAATATTAATTTTTAATATATATAATATTCATTTTATTTATTATTCATAAACACAATTTTAGTTCATTTTACACTTTGAACATCATTTCACATTATGATTGTAATACCTTCTTAAAATGCACTATTATGTGGTACATTTTTTAACATCATTTGAAGTAACCAACGATTCATCTGATTTTAAGGAATATAATTGTACATATTTTAATTTTATATTTTGGTAAATTGATCTACACTTCAATATGAACATTTTTGATTCAGGGATCAATGGAGAATTCATGGAAGAATATGGGGATATTTTGTGATGAAAGGAAACAATTCTGGAGAAGCCAGATTGGACACCAGCCCACTGATGCGAATGTGGGGCCCAACATAAAGGCCCAATGAATCCCATATTTTGTGTGATACTAGAATACATGTATAGGAACAAATAAATCTTCAGGATACAATTCTAAGTCGTCCTCCATGGTGGTAATTAAGGCATCCCAAGTTAGATATATAATTCTTGTCCAGATTCTGTGGCCCAAAAAAACATCCCACTAATATGATCATATCTCGGAATACACAACTCCAAATGGGCCCAAATTTTACAGGAGGTTAGGAGACATCGGGGGATAAATATTATTATTCTATGTACCACTCTGATTCGGCCATATATAAGGTATTACAAGCGCGTCTGTTTGGTGGATGAAAGATGGATGCCACCTCGGGTCAAAGGTGGAAAAGTCTCCTCTCCCATTATTTCCACCACCCTTTTCCTACCATACTCAAGTGAGATCTTTTTTACTATCGGTGGCTCGACCCAAGTCTCCCAAAATTCCTATTTAAGGTATTGTTGGTGGAGTATTTTATCATATTTTAGCTTTTTTTTCATCTTAATGTTACGCTGCCAATTTCTCTTTGTAACGTTCTTCCTTCACATGTAAGTTGTTTTAATTCATCCTAGTTTCTTAGTAAAAGTTCTTCTTCTACTCTTATTATGTTGTTCTACATATCACGTTGATACTTTTGGTTCAAGGTGTGAATTTATTCACACCATACTTTGTGATATTTATCACACAACGGTGGAGTGATCGAATTTTCTTGTTGTTTTTTTTACTTCTTCAATTCCATCTTCGTAAGTCTACTTTCCACTTTCGTTGAAGACATGTCATCAATGGAGGGATAAATCTTTTATGGTTTGATCCAAGGGAGTAGAAAGGGGCTGGATTGGATGTTATTTCTCACTCCATTAATGGCTAACCACTTCTTTTAAATGAGATTTTTATTTGATGATTTTAAAACATCTTCATCCTTATTGAATTTAAGGTCACACATTTCAAGTGCTAATACAAACCTTTACATTGGAGTGCTCAATTCATTTATCCTTCAAGTTTACGGGTGATTTGTATTAGGGTATGTAGAAATTAAACCAGTAAGTGATGATTATGTTTGATCTTATTAAATGAACCCATCTCAATTATAAGAAATTGAAATCATTAAAAAAAGGAATTCATCCAATACACCCCGAGCGATAACCTAGGATCAACTCATTACCTTAATTTGAATTAACTTAAAACTATTAGTGATACTTTAAACCAATCTAAAATCAACCCAATTTGGCCACTTCATATCCAAAAATAGTCCATAGAATGTATGTGTCTATAGGTTTATTCTTAGGTCTCTGAGGATTCGATAACCCAAGCTAAACTACAAGGACCGTTCTACCTTCATCTCTTGGGTAAATTTGAGCGAGAATCAAATTTTGGCGCCATTTCCAGGGACCTAAGTAAGTTATCTTAGACAATTTCTTCCTTTTCTCACCCACTTCTCTAATCTCATCCCCAATTTCATTCCTATGGAAAACCCTTTTGAACAAATCCAAACTAGGGGAACCTCTCCTTACTTTGATCACTCCACACCAAGTGTGATGTACAATGACCATCCTAGTTTCTACTGGTGGTATAATCAACAACCTATTGAGCCAAAAAAATTTAACTCCTATTCTGCCAAAACATTCCAACCTATTATGAGTTCCAATCCCAACAAGGCCATTCATAAATCCTCCTGTTCAATTCCAATAACTTAATTATCCACCTGGAATAGACCATTTGGCACAACCCATTATCCCTCTTGATTCACATCCATTAATTGAAAAACTATGTCAACAAATGGAGATAATGAAATTTGAGGTTTCATCATTGATGTTAGAAATAAAAAGCATTAAAACTTGTGAGGAACCCATCCCTACACAAACTGTCCCTTCCATAACCTTATGTGAAGTGTCTAGTTTCGAACAAACCTCTCATAAATTTACTAAAGAGAAAACCTTTGGATTTGGGGAAGATGAGGAGGATAAAGGAATTGTTGATAGGTGTCTAAATCAAGAGGAAAATGATTTTTTGTATTCACAGGAGGAGAATTTGACATCATGGATTGAGTGTCCTGAATATCACTCCATTGATTCTTCAGAACAAAAAATTACTGAACCATTGGGAGAAATCAAAAACTTTGAGTCCATAAACATTCTTAACACTGATCTTTCCAATTTTTTGGTTGAATCTTCTATTCAAAAGGAACCAATTTTTTTGAGAAATTTGGAAAATGAAACTGATTTGGATTCAAAATCTCAACCTGTGTTTGAATGTACTATCCAACCTGAGCTCAAAATTATTTTCCTTCCTTCCATTATCAAGTATACCTTCATAGGATATAAACATGAACTTTTAGTTGGAATTAATTTGTCTCTTGAAACCAAAAAATTTGGATGACCATTGATGTCTTTGGAAAAAATACAGTGGAAACTGGATCAACCATTTCAAATATTCCTTGGATTTTCTCACTCATTGTAGAACATAGGTTTGTACATGAATCAAATTAAAAACATAAAATCAATATAAAACTAGTATAAGTGGTGAAACATGTGGTCCTTAAAATGTTTAAAGTTGGTATTGGGTAAGTTAGGGGTGTTCATGTCGGGATAACGATGTTAAACAAAGCGCTGCATGGGAGGCAACCCATGGTTTTCAAGTTTCCTATCATTTTGTTGTTTTAATAAACTTTATATTTTAAATAGGATTAATTAATCATTTTTATATTTAAAAAATAGATTGTTGACCTGTTCTTCTATTACGAGTATGGATGGGTATGAAAGGGGAGCACCATATTCATCCATGTCACGTGGTGTGGTCCTTGAGTAATGCCTTACCCAAAAATTTAAAAAGAAGACAATATATCATCAGTTTGTTTTATTTTAATGTGTTTGTAGGATTAAAATAAAAATACAAAAAAAATAATAATATAATTTTTATATATATACTTATATTTTACTTTCTTTATTATATAAATATATATATATTGTTTGTTTTGTTTTGTTTGTTTTGTTTTTCCTTTTTCTACTAGGGAACTCTCCAAGTGACATGGATATCAAAGGATTAAAAGGGAGCAGCAAGATTTTAAACTTCAACAACTAGGTGACTTCATTCCATGATTGTCACGAACCAGCCCGAGTCGACCCTGAACCGGTCACCCAGGCCAGCCCGCGACAAGTCCCGAGAGGCGTTCCCGATCCTACCGGGATGGTGACAAGCACCAAGGGCATCAATAAAGTACACAAGGGAACGATTTCGCCCATATATAAACAATCAAACAAACAGCGGAAATAAACGGACAGCCCAAAATGAATTTATATAAAAATTGAACTAAATATTATTTGTACAAGAAAATAAAATTAGAACAAAACCAACAACTCAAATGAAAAATTCCGATGAAAAAATAACTCCATGTGACACTTTTGGTCACTCTCCAACACAATGATAAAAAGTCTCCCAAGGTGATCGAACTAAAGATGAAACCTGCACAAGGGCTAAAAAAAGAAGAAGACTATAGGCGTGAGTATTAAAACTTAGTAGGTTAGCCCGGTATTCTATTCCCAATGCACATTACTTTAAAATAAAAGAAACATCAATTTATAGTTTTAAATTCAAGATTTGAAAGTCTGGTTTTCAAATGAGGTTTCATGCTATAATAATTATCAGACAAAAACATGCAGGTTTAATAAACAAAAATGCAAGTAACAATTATTTTCAAAGAGGTGAAACTTCAAAATGAAAATAGTTTTCAAGAGGGCTGCTTTAAATAATTTTAACATTCAAATAAATAACACATACTACTAAATTTACCAACCAATCACACAGTATGCCGACAATGAGTACAAAATAGCCAATGAGCACTAGTCACAGGAATACCCCTAGGCACTAGTTAGTTGTGAGCCCCAGGTACCTCGTATCTCGGTGAAAGTAACCATAATAAATATCCGTTCTCGTGCACGAGCCACTAGTAGGGAACATACCCATAACCTAGTGGTCCCCAATCATCAACATCATCATAGTTTAGTTAGTGTTGTCATCGTCAAACTTGCTACGTGAAACAGGGGCCAACCCCCACAGAATCACTAGCATACTAGTACACGTCCACCCACCTAGATACCCGGGATTCCCTTTAGTGCTCAATCAAGTTACACATATTATCAAATACACATTTCACATCCCCATTTCATTCCAAAACCATAAAAACACAAAAATCCCATAATCATTCTTCACATTTCTTACACTAATCAACAAACCGCTAAATATTTCGGTAAAACAATTTCATGAAGTGTATTGAGGATTTGCACATAAAACTCTTTCAAAAACACTCTTTAAATTATAAACACACATCATAACCAAACCAAATCATATTTGGCAGCCCAATAAACATTTAATAAAATCATTTAATGGACCATAAAACAATCCCAATTTCACAACTTGTTATATACAAGTAAAACACTCCTTCATTAGGAAATGCCAAACGGGCCTTTAAACATTTTCTCAAAACTAACCTTTGATGAAGGTATGCATTTTAATTTTATTAAGGATCTGTATAAACATCATTTACAGCAGTAAACCTCATTCATAAATCTCTTATAATACTTAGTTTAAATATTCAAAACACAACCATTTTCATAAAGATGTGAAACGGTCCATTTTTGGGCAACACGGGCCAAAATATGTTGTAAATCAAAACCCACTTGTTTGTAAAAACAAATCCAAATTGGAAATAAATATAAGTACCCAAAAATACCATTTATAATTCTTCCAATTCCTTTATAAATCCAATCAAGTAACTTTTAAATCACACATCACACATAAAAGCCAACCGGGCAATTTACCGAACACATGACATGCCCTTTTTAAACAAAAAAATTTATTTTATGTACATGAAAAGAAATAAAACACCAATTGAAAGCCATATTTTCATTCAAGATACTGTAACATGTTAAAAATACCATATAACAGATTATAAACCTCACAAAATATTTGCAAAAGATAACGGAACATTTAAACAAACACTTGTTGAGAACTTTCATGACAAAACAACACTACCGTTCACAAACCAATGATTAAACAACCACTTTGAACACCAATAAAATTATCCAAAGGATGAAAAACAATAATAAACATATATATCTGGTTTTAAATATAATAAAATGATGAAACTTAAATAATAAAGTAATGTGCATGGGGTATCCTACCTCAAATCTTTGGCGTAATTGAAACGCACACCCGAAATCACCCGCCGCGGGTTTATAAACCCTAAAACTATAAATACCAGACCTAAACAAACATAAAACCCATCAAAAAACATGGTATAACAAAACCCTAGGTCTATCAAGACTAGGGTACAATATAAAACCATGAAATAATGAAAGGAGGGGGAAGAGGAAGGAGAAAGGAGAAGGAATCTCACCTTTCACCCTAGAAAACTCTTCGTATTCCATTAGATCTGCAACACTAGAGGGAAGGGAATGGCTTGAAAATTCATGGAGATACTCATAAGATCTGTAAGAACCAGGGAAAGAAAATTGGTGGCCAAAAGAGTACTAATTGAATGAGTTATGGGTGAAACATGTTACCTTCTCAATTCTGGACGTTTTGAGGAAACCAGAGAACATTCTCCCTAATAAGCGACCAATATGAGCTCCAAAGTGGTAAAAACGATATTGGGGGTGAGGATAGGGATATTGGCTTCGGGTGGGAGGTGGAATCACCGAAAAAGATTAAAAAATGAAAAAGATATAAATGAAACAAATTATTTTTTTTAAAACAGGAAATGGGCCCATGGGCCGGCCCAATACCTAAATAAGTGACCCAAATTTGCCTGGCTTATGAATTTATAATGGGTCCAAAAGGATAAATAAATTTTAATATATCAGTATAGGATAAGTGGGAAGTTGATTTGGTGAAAAAGGATGAAAAACAAAAGAGTTATAAAAGAAACAAATTCAGTTGTTAAAACTGGGAATGGGCCGGATCAATACAAAGACAGAAAAAAAACCGTGTGTGACAATTCTCCCCACCATTAAAGCTTTCCGCCCCCGGAAAGCCATAACACTTTCCAGCTGAAAAAAAACAACACATAAGGATTCCAGAATGTACCCCCCACCATTAAGAATCAACTATCCCTAGAAATGTTCTTAGGATGAAAATCCAAGAGACCCATGGTGGGTCTCCCCACCATTAGAAACCAACTAGCAATGAATAGACAAGAATTGAACATGAGCTAAAATTGGGCGTCACTCACAGAAGCCCAAAAAAAACCCTCCTAGAAAAACATAATATACCAAGTTAATAGGATTACAAAATGAACATATAAACCACCCACTCCCGAACGGAGGGGACAAGAACTTGGCCAACACATTCAGCACAATTCTGGACCCCCGTCACTTGGGGATGGGAGGGAAGGGGACCCAATAATTTGGCCACTGAAACAGAAAAAGAAACAATGAAACTACCCAAAACTCTCCCCCAATGAATAGGTAACACCAAGACTGCATCTGATTTTTACAGGTGGTCCACACAGGGACATTGATTGAAAACCCACATCCATGAAGGAAAAACCATAAACACTGTGTGAGGGGTTAAGTCCACCACGCTTGTTGCGACAAAGGGAAATTCATAGAAATGAAGAACCAAAACATTGACATAGTAACTAACTTACCAAAACAGAGGAGTAAGGATCATAATCTAGCACTCCACACCTCTGTTGATTTCCTGACTGCGTGAAAAGCTTCACTCCGAGGCCTATGGCTGGAGCCCTGATTCTTGAAGCATTTGCTGCACCGCAGTCAGGTGATAAGGATCACACCACTCAAAAAACCCACACTGGATCACAAAAAAAAACCTTCATCTAAATAGGAAATATTGGATACATATCAAAATTCCTTATCACTCCAAATGAGGGGCATAATGGACAAGGAATTAGACGAAACACATCAACATCACCGAACACAACTGCTCTATCCAAAAGAATTATCACGACCTAGAAGCACTTTTAATAGATCCCAAACATCTCTATATTCCAAAAAACAGGTTGAGGCATCATAAAAAGAGGTGGATTTAAAATTTTAAAGGAATCCTTAGGTTGATCAGTAGGAAATATTTCCAACGGAGAACTATCACTAGCCACATCACAACATCAAACACATCTTTAGAAACCCAATGAAAATTTCTCCAAAACCAAGACACCAACAAGATATCATCTCAAGATACAACAAGAGTATGAATTCTAGATCACAAGGAAGCTTACTGAATAAACAACTCTTCTACAACATAGAAAAATCAAGCCACATAACCATTGGTTTTAAAAAAAAGGGCCAAAATTTTCAGCTCAAAACAATTTTGAAAAATCAAACTAACTTGGTGGGTTTCCACATTCACCAATGGTGTTTCATCAAGTCTCACCCACATGCACATTTCCATGCCACCCCTGACACCCAACCACCATACCATATAGGCCATACTTCCAAATATAAATAAAACCATGAATGTGAGCACCCATGAAAACACCAAAGGCTAAAATTAAACATCATAATTAAAAAAAACAATTTACCTTCAAAAGGAACACCAACCACCAAGTCAAAAAACATTTTCATGTTTCACAAAAAAAACCACAATTAATTAAGAACCATTTTCTTGAAAACCTACCCCTTTTCATTTTTAAAAACTTTTTAAATAACCAAGCCACTCCAAACAACCCCTTCACATTATTTTTTTATTAAAAAAAAATCAGCAATGTATATTTTCATAATCTGAGGTCCATTGAGACCAATAACATTTCTAGTAAAAAACCAACCGATCAAAACTAATTTCCAAAACTAATTTATCCGATTTAAAAAACTTTTTTAACATCCTAAAATACCCCATTTAAAAAAAAGATCCAGAATCACTTTAAAATGATTCACAATTTCAAAACATTTTATTTCAATAAACCACAAGTTTAGATTATGGATAATCCAATCCCTTTAAATCATTTATGCTTCCCTCCATTTTTTTTCACAAAAACACAACCTTCCTAAACCATTCTTATATTTAATTATTGAAACCCCCTTTTTTTCACTTTTCAAAATCTAATCCTTACATTAAAACCCATTTCCACAATTCTCACACAAGGATTTTAAAAACAAAAATTCAGAATTCAAGAAAGGTTCAAGAGACCCAAGAAAAAGGGAACTAGTGTCGGTGGGTGACTTGACCATATGGTTGGCGGCCATATTCCAAACACAACACCAACACAGAGAGACTTATTAGGACCATTCCCCAGCTCCACATGGCTTCCCAGGCCCTGTGAGCTCACGAAGTCCATTGGTCAGACTCCCCTTGTCATATCCCAATATAAAACAATCAACTAGAACAATGGACACCAATAAAACCGGACTTCCATGGAAACCTGAGGATTAGAACAAGAAAGAGTTCGCGACGCTCTTCTTGCACTTACCCCTCAAGTCCCAACAATCCTACTCCATCTACATTGACATCCCCAAAATAACAAGGGCGCTCTAAAAAGAAAGGTCCGCTAATAGCCTACCTCCTCTGATACCATTTTGTCACGAACCAGCCCGAGTCGACCCTGAACCGGTCACCCAGGCCAGCCCGCGACAAGTCCCGAGAGGCGTTCCCGATCCTCCCGGGATGGTGACAAGCACCGAGGGAATTAATAGAGTACACAAGGGAACGATTTCGCCCATATATAAACAATCAAACAAACAGCGGAAATAAACGGACAGCCCAAAATGAATTTATATAAAAATTGAACTAAATATTATTTGTACAAGAAAATAAAATTAGAACAAAACCAACAACTCAAATGAAAAATTCCGATGAAAAAATAACTCCATGTGACACTTCTGGTCACTCTCCAACACAATGATAAAAAGTCTCCCAAGGTGATCGAACTAAAGATGAAACCTGCACAAGGGCTAAAAAAAGAAGAAGACTATAGGCGTGAGTATTAAAACTCAGTAGGTTAGCCCGGTATTCTATTCTCAATGAACATTACTTTAAAATAAAAGAAACATCAATTTATAGTTTTAAATTCAAGATTTGAAAGTCTGGTTTTCAAATGAGGTTTCATGCTATAATAATTATCAGACAAAAACATGCAGGTTTAATAAACAAAAATGCAAGTAACAATTATTTTCAAAGAGGTGAAACTTCAAAATGAAAATAGTTTTCAAGAGGGCTGCTTTAAATAATTTTAACATTCAAATAAATAACACATAATACTGAATTTACCAACCAAACACACCGTATGCCGATGGTGAGTACAAAATATCCAATGAGCACTAGTCACAGGAATACCCCTAGGCACTAGTTAGTTGTGAGCCCCAGGTACCTCGTATCTCGGTGAAAGTAACCATAATAAATATACGTTCTCGTGCACGAGCCACTAGTAGGGAACATAACCATAACCTAGTGGTCCCCAATCATCAACATCATCATAGTTTAGTTAGTGTTGTCATCGTCAAACTTGCTACGTGAAACAGGGGCCAACCCCCACAGAATCACTAGCATACTAGTACACGTCCGCCCACCTAGATACCCGGGATTCCCTTTAGTGCTCAATCAAGTTACACATATTATCAAATACACATTTCACATCCCCATTTCATTCCAAAACCATAAAAACACAAACATCCCATAATCATTCTTCACATTTCTTACACTAATCAACAAACCGCTAAATATTTCGGTAAAACAATTTCATGAAGTGTATTGAGGATTTGCACATAAAACTCTTTCAAAAACACTCTTTAAATTATAAACACACATCATAACCAAACCAAATCATATTTGGAAGCCCAATAAACATTTAATAAAATCATTTAATGGACCATAAAACAATCCCAATTTCACAACTTGTTATATACAAGTAAAACACTCCTTCATTAGGAAATGCCAAACGGGCCTTTAAACATTTTCTCAAAACTAACCTTTGATGAAGGTATGCATTTTAATTTTATTAAGGATCTGTATAAACATCATTTACAGTAGTAAACCTCATTCATAAATCTCTTATAATACTTAGGTTAAATATTCAAAACACAACCATTTTCATAAAGATGTGAAACGGTCCATTTTTGGGCAACTCGGGCCAAAATATGTTGTAAATCAAAACCCACTTGTTTGTAAAAACAAATCCAAATTGGAAATAAATATAAGTACCCAAAAATACCATTTATAATTCTTCCAATTCCTTTATAAATCCAATCAAGTAACTTTTAAATCACACATCACACATAAAATCCAACCGGGCAATTTACCGAACACATGACATGCCCTTTTTAAACAAAACAATTTATTTTATGTACATGAAAAGAAATAAAACACCAATTGAAAGCCATATTTTCATTCAAGATACTGTAACATGTTAAAAATACCATATAACAGATTATAAACCTCACAAAATATTTGCAAAAGATAACGGAACATTTAAACAAACACTTGTTGAGAACTTTCATGACAAAACAACACTACCGTTCACAAACCAATGATTAAACAACCACTTTGAACACCAATAAAATTATCCAAAGGATGAAAAACAATAATAAACATATATATCTGGTTTTAAATATAATAAAATGATGAAACTTAAATAATAAAGTCATGTGCATGGGGTATCCTACCTCAAATCTTTGGCGTAATTGAAACGCACACCCGAAATCACCCGCCGCGGGTTTATAAACACTAAAACTATAAATACCAGACCTAAACAAACATAAAACCCATAAAAAAACATGGTATAACAAAACAATAGGTCTATAAAAACTAGGGTACAATATAAAACCATGAAATAATGAAAGGAGAGGGAAGAGGAAGGAGAAAGGAGAAGGAATTTCACCTTTCACCCTAGAAAACTCTTCGTATTCCATTAGATCTGTAACCCTAGAGGGAAGGGAATGGATTGAAAATTCATGGAGATACTCATAAGATCTGGAAGAACCAGGGAAAGAAAATTGGTGTCCAAAAGAGTACGAATTGAATGAGTTATGGGTGAAACATGTTACCTTCTCAATTCTGGACGTTTTGAGGAAACCAGAGAACATTCTCCCTAATACGCGACCAATATGAGCTCCAAAGTGGTAAAAACGATATTGGGGGTGAGGATAGGGATATTGGCTTCGGGTGGGAGGTGGAATCACCGAAAAAGATTAAAAAATGAAAAATATATAAATGAAACAAATTATTTTTTTTAAAACAGGAAATGAGCCCATGGGCCGGCCCAATACCTAAATAAGTGACCCAAATTCGCCTGGCTTATGAATTTCTAATGGGTCCAAAAGGATAAATAAATTTTAATATATCAGTATAGGATAAGTGGGAAGTTGATTGGGTGAAAAAGGATGAAAAACAAAAGAGTTATAAAAGAAACAAATTCAGTTGTTAAAACTGGGAATGGGCCGGATCAATACAAAGACAGAAAAAAAAAAAACCGTGTGTGACAATGATCCTCATTTTCAATTTCCTTTTTTAACTTTAATTCTATACCTATACCCCCTTCTAAATTTTCTTTTCTTTAAACACTGGGGACAGTGTTATTTTAAGTTGGGAGGAGATAAAATAAAAAATCCTTTTTTGTCAAAAAAATGAATGATTTGAAAAAAAAATTTAAATGGAAGGAAAAATTAATTTAACTTTGAACATGGTAATACACATTGCACACTTTAAAAATGAATATCAAATAATTTAGCATGCCCTGATTCTGATTTTAATCCTTTTATAATTTCATGAGCATAGATTTTGGAAAGTGTGGCTGTCCAATGTGATATTTCATCGTTTATATTTTCATCAAAAAAAAAAGATCATGATGCACGTCTTTTAGATAGTGGGGTATTAGTTTGAGTTATGGGGTCTCCAAAATAAATATCATAGGTTTGGTGATCATTTTAGTTTTAATATGAGTATTCAAAAAAAATTAAATTAAAAAAAAGCAATAAATTTGTGCGTAGAGCAATGAAATGACCTAATGTGTTGCTTTCAATACTTGGGGATCGTGGATCCATAGTTGTCTATCCCAGAGTTAGTAATTTTATCTCTATTTTTGGTAATTTGAATTTTTTTTGACTAAGTTAACTCAAGATGATTCACGAGTATGTGGGCTTCACTTGGTTCCCTATGGTCTTTGAGCCTGGGAGTCATCGACAAAGTCTCGCTATAGGGGTTGACTCTTTTGAGTGCAACTTCAATTACCATGAAAAAATTGCAAAAAAAAAAAAACAAAAAAAATATAATAAAGAAAATTTGAATACTCATCTTAATATTGAAATGTGATTCCACCTAGTTCTTCCGTCATTTCCCCCCTTGAATAAAGATGAACCCCCATGTCTATTGTGATGCACAACACATCCTCATACTTAATTGATATTGGATGAAATATGGAAATGAATTTGAACAAAGGAATGGGTTTGGGATTGGGATCTGATTATGAAACTATATTTTATTAAATTATTTTGATGGTTTTCATGATTTTTTGGTATAAGGGTTTCTGGTGATCATTGTGTATTAAAATGTTTTTGGAAAAGGGAATTAAAATTTCATATTGTTGAGATATATTTTGCTCGGGACTAGAAAAACTCAAGTTGGGGGGTGTGATTATCCACTAAATGAGGATAATATTAATTTTTAATATATATAATATTCATGTTATTTATTATTCATAAACACCATTTTAGTGCATTTTACACTTTGAACATCATTTCACATTATGATTGTAATACCTTATTAAAATGCACTATTATGTGGTACATTTTTTAACATCATTTGAAGTACCCAACGATTCATATGATTTTAAGGAATATAATTATACATATTTTAATTTGATATTTTGGTAAATTTATATACACTTCAATATGAACATGTTTGATTCAGGGATCAATGGAGAATTCATGAAAGAATATGGGGATATTTTGTGATGAAAGGAAACAATTCTGGAGAAGCCAAATTGGACACCAGCCCACTGATACGAATGTGGGACCCAACATAAAAACCCAATGAATCCCAAATTTCGTGTGATTCTATAAGACATGTAGAGGCACAAATAACTATGCATGATCCAATGCTAATTCGTCCTCCATTGTGGTCATTAAGGCGGACCAAGTTAGAGATATAATTCTGGTCCAGATTCTGTGGCCCAGAAAAACAGCCCACTAATATGATCATATCTCAAAATAAACAACTCCAAATAGCCCTAAATTTTACATACGATTAGGAAACATCATGGTATTAATTTTCTTCTTATATGGAACACTCTTATTCTTCCATATAGAAGGTATTACAAGCACGTCTGTTCGGTGGATGAAAGATGGATGCCACCTCGGGTCAAAGGTGGAAAAGTCTCCTCTCCCTTACTTTCCACCACCCTAGGCCTACCATACTCAAGTGGGATCTTTTTTACTGTTGGTGGCTCGACCCAAGGCTCCCAAAATTCCTATTTAAGGTAGTGTTGGTGGAGTATTTTATCATCTTTGTGCTTTGTTTTCGTCTTAATGTTATGCTGCCAATTTCTCTTTGTAACGTTCTTCCTTCACATGTAAGTTGTTTTAATTCATCCTAGTTTCTTAATAAAAGTTCTTCTTATACTTTTATTATGTTTTTATACATATCAATTTGATACTGTTGGTTCAAGGTGTGAATTTATTCACACCATACTTTGGGATATTTATCACAGAACGGTGGAGTGATTGAATTTTGTTGTTTTTTTTACTTCTTCAATTCCACCCTCGTAAGTATACTTTCCGCTTCCGTTGAAGACATGTCATCAATGGAGGGATAACTCTTTTATGGGTTGATAAAATGGAGTAGAAAGGGGCTAGATTGGTTGTTATTTCTCACTCTATTAATGGCTAATCAATTCTCTTAAATGAGATTTTTATTTGATGATTATAAAACATCTTCATCCTTATTGAATTTAAGGTCACACATTTCAAGTGCTAATACAAACCTTTACCTTGAAGTGATCAATTATTCGATCCTTAAAGTGTATGGGTGATTATTATTAGGGTGTGTAGGAATTAAACTAGTAAGTGATTATTATGTTTTATCTTTTTAAATGAACCCATCTCAATTATAAGAAATTGAAATCATTAAAAAAAGGAATTCATCCAATCCACCCCGAGCGATAACCTAGGATCAAATCATTACCTTAATTTGAATTAACTTAAAACTATTAGTGATAATTTAAACCAACATAAAATCAACCCATGTTGGCCACTTCATAGCCAAAAATATTCCATATAATGTACATGTCTATAGGTTTCTTCTTAGGTCTCTGAGGATTCGATAACCCAAGCTAAACTACAAGGACCGTTCTACCTTCATCTCTTGGGTAAATTTGAGTGAGAATCATCTTATCCCATTACTTTTTTGATTTCTCACAATTAGGATTTGAAATAGGTTATGAAATGTGACAATATTAGTAGAATCATTCTGTAATGTGAGAATTTTTTTCTAGAAGGACTTTGCTGAGTGAATCATCTTGCAGTTCGGAGAAACGCTTGAGCATTGAATAACATCAATGTTTTAGTGTCCAATTTTTAGGCGAGGGAGGTGTATGATGTGAGAATTTGGACATGCATTGAGATAATTGAGAATTGTTGATTAATTTCTTAACTTGATCTAGGATAGGGAGTATATGGTAGATTAACCTGGGTCTGGCCTTGTTCACACAGACTTTTTTCTTCTGTGTTCTGGTGTCATTTTTTTCATTCTCTGTATAATTGTGTCTTCTGTTGTATCTGTATGCTGTCTTTTCTTTTTTCTTGTAGTGTTTTACTATGTCTATGTTTCTTCACCAGTCCATCATTGTGCATCTCTCTCTCCACTATGCACTTTATCACTGATTAGTGTCTTTGTAGGGTTTGTGTTCTATTATATTCAAAATATCTAAAAATCCAAAAAGATTTTCCGAACAGACCACTTAGTATCTCGACACTGCTTCCTTGAGAGCGACCCTGAGGTTAGCCACTTTGCTATATCTTGGGAATTTATAAATGTATATTTTATTATCCTCTCTATAAGGATTAATGCGAGGTGTCCTGGTTAAACTTGTCATTAAATCCTTGGTGATATCATCCCACTTCCATTTCATAATTGGAGAGGGTTAAAATAACCCAACAGGCCACTGATTCCCAACCTTCACCTGTTAACATGAATAACATCACACCGAAAATCCATATATCTCTTTCTTCATCTCTATACACAAATATTACCTATGGAGTTTATAATAAATATTTTTCAATCTAGGATATACCACCCATTTGGAAGCTTGGAACTCCCTCCTCAACACCTCACACATGCTTATAGGAATCCATATACTACCGTGGATATGGATAATCTCATCACTATCAAATAACTAGTCTGATGGTGGATCACCATCATATATGTTTTCTATTTGGAATAAAATCTTGGGATTAGATAAATACCTCCACTTTATCCGATTTAGAATTGAGGGAGGAATAGAGGTTGTTGTTTGAGTTTCTAACCTGTGAGACTCCTAAACATCTAGATAAATATCCAAAAAAAGTTCCATCAACTTCCACTCATCACATGACCCCCCCACTGTATAGGACTACATCTTCCTACTCAATGTGTCAATAATGATGCTTCCATTTCTTGAAGTATATGTAAACTCAATGTAAAAAAACTATAGATACTCAACCCACCTCTTCTACTAAAGGTTTATGTCCCACTTCAAAAATATTTAATTCAAGATACTACAACCTGTATAGATAAAAAATTCTTCACCCAATAGATAACGTCACTAACATCTTAGAGCATGTATCATTGTAGTTAACTCTAGTTCATGGGTTGGATAATTCTGCTCATGCGGTCTTAGTTACCCATAGCCATAGGCAACCAATTGATCCTCTTGCATCATAACTACTCTTATCTTGACTCTTGATGTGTCTCGCAACATAGTATACTCCTTATGTGACTCAAGTAAGATCATAATCACTGCTGAGATTAGCCTACACTTCAATTTTTATAAATCCTCCTCATAAGAATCTAAACAAACAAACCTCATCCATTTCATGGTTGGACCATACATTAATGCTACTAGATTGGAGAATTTCTAGATGAATTGTTGACATTAGCCTTATAAAACCAAGAATATCTGAATCTCAAAGAAATTCTTAGGTATCTCCTATAAAACCACATCTATCAACTTATCTAGGTCTACTGGTGCTCGAACCTCTAAGATAATGTGGCCTTAGAAGTGAAATTTGTAAATATAGAAATTAAATTTAGTAATCTTAGTGTATTGTCAATGATAAATCAGAATACTCATGAAAATTTCAATATATTGGGCATGATCATCTCTAGAATGTGAGTGCACCAAGATTTCATAAAAAAGGACAACCACAAAATGATCTAGATACCGATGGAATATCTGATTCATCAAAGCCATGAATACCACTGCCATGTTTGTAAGACTAAATGATATTACCAAAAACCCATAGAAGCTATACCTGAACCTAAAAGTATTCTATGGTATATCATATGGTCTCACCCTCAACTAATAGTACCCATACCTCAAGTCAATCTTGGATAATATATGAGAACCTCTCAGCTGATTAAAGAGATCATCGATACATAAAAGGGGATACTGATTCTTGAATGTCATCTAGTTTAGAATTTGGTAATCCATACATAAACATAATGTTCTATATGCCTTATTAGCCAATTACATGGGAGAACCCCATGGTGATATACTAGTCTGTATGAATCCTTTAGCTTCTAGATCCTCTAACTGCACTTTCAACTCTTGAAGCTATACTTTTATCATTCTTTAGGGAAAAATAAGTTGGTTTAACTCATAGCACCAGCTCAATGGTGAACTCAATCTCCCATGTGGGTGGTAAGCTGGATAACTCTCTAGGAAAGACAACCTAATAGTGATCCACCATTATAGGGAAGGAATTATGATGCAACTCACCATTATCTAGAATAAGACTTATTATCCAAGCTATGATCCAATCTAATTTGTACTGAATTAGTCATGCCAGACCAAACTAAAAAAACAATTCACATTAATAGACACGATTGTATCTATCTAGTTATATAAAGGTAAATATCCACTAATAATAAGTGATATGATCCTAGTATAGAACTAACCAATCCATATCTAGAATCAAATTGAATCCAACCATTTCCTGTATAAATAGATCCTAGAGAAACTAATAGTTTCCAATTTAAATAGAACACTCCTTAAAATTTATTATACCCTCTTATCAAACCCCTAATAGTGTATCTATGGTCATAACCCTATCCATTCATTCCATATCCAAAGGAAGGACCTACATCTATACTGGTAGAAGTAGACTGAATTGCATGAAACCGAATCTCCCATTTACACTTGGCTCAAGCCTAACTCCCCTTCGATGATCCCTCTAGCTGATACTTTCACTCATATGTTGGGGTAACACACCCCTACCCCGACTTGTAAAACCAATGGAACCAAATTAATATCTACTAAGGGGTAGATGAGTCCCTCTATGAATTTGGTGTCTACTATAATCCTCTTCCTTTTCTAGGTTGTAGAGTTCCCTAGTATAATTTTTGTAGGTGGATCATCTTACCATAAGCTCAACACTCCACTAGAGGAAAGATACATTTTCATCACTTGTGGATATATTTTCCACATTTATAACACTACACCTGTATTTGGTCCTGAGATAGTGGTCCACTAACTTAGATGTTATACATGTCGCTGCCTTAGAGAAAGTTCTTAAAGCACCACTTCCTACCACTTGAAGAGTAACTCACTGATCATCCCCTTGGAACTCCCTTCATGCTACTAAGGGAATCCTTCAGGTTACCTTTAGTGATGAGATCTTGATTAAATATGTCTTATAAGTTTATCAAGTTAAATAAGTTAACCCATGACTTGATTTCATATTGAAGTCCATCCTAGAAATTCTTCATCCATACTATCTCATTTCCTACCAATGATGGAGAAAAAAATTGTAGGTCAGAAAAATAACCAACATAGTCCAACATAGACACAATCCCCCATGTTAAGTGAATGAAATATCGAGCCCTTTCATCCCTCATATCCTCTAGATACAAGTGACTTAGGAGCTTCTCTTTGAAGATTTTTCAGTCCAATTCCTCATGTTTTCTAGCTTATACTACGATATCCCACCAATGTTAGGTTGTTCCCCATAGTATATATGTAGAAAGCTTTACCCTCCTCTCTATGGGTGTCTATAAATAACCAATGATCATCTAGATGGACTCTATCTAGAACTATGATGTCTGAAGACCTCCCTCCCTCATGAATGTGGGTGGGTGCTATAGCTGAAACTCCCTCATCAAAATCATATATAGAAGGAGTAACATGATTAATCTCCCTCTCCATAGATCACATGACCCACATGAAACTATTATAGAGATCATCATCCATCATATTCCTTTGAGACACAGGAGGTTCCGGTTAACCTACGTGAGGTGTGTTCTTGTTACCACTCTCCTAGAATTAAAACGAAATATGTTGTAGAGGAATATCTCAATAAGGGTAAACACACTCCTTAGATCATAAGGAACATAAAATATTCACACTCACAAGGGAAAATATGGGGAAACATATAACCATAAATACATGTTCAATTAAAATATTTTCTTAATATGTGAATTACCATGTTATAATATATTAATTTTAATCCACTTTGTCAACCATGTCATAGAGTTTAATGAACAATTTAGACATGTAGATATTTTATATTTAGTAAATATATCCTTAGCTTGAGTGATGGATGTTAACATATTTCCATTACATGCCTACTATGATTCATTCATACTCACCACATATCATATCAACCCATGAGAAAAATATCATAAATCAATAACATCACAGACCAAGTGCATCACCCAAGGTGAAATAACACCACAACAGTAAAAATAAAACCTCCAGAACAACAATCCCATCCCTAGAAACTAGGGGTTTTACCCACACATGGGTTGGATACTCCTATTCACGAGCTCATTACTAAGCCCTGAAACATCATATTCTCCCATATACCTTGCCCTAAATGGTAAAACAATAGAAAATACCAACTTTGATACCAATTTGTAAAATCCATGACCTGGTTCTCCCTCATGTGTATGAGATGGGTCTCCATGAGACCTCAAGCATGCCTACCTATATGCTAGAGGCTATCAACTAATAGTGATAGTCTAATAAATATAATAGGGAAACTATACCATATGGTATAAAATAAAAATCATAACAAAAACATGAAAAACAAAACAATACAATCAAATATGGTAGATAAATAGGAAAATTCCAAAAAAACCAAATATAATCAAACTATTAAATGTTATACTGAATTTTATACTAAAGTCAAAAAAGAAAATAAATGACTGAAAGGCTAAAAATAATGACTTGTAAAACCGACCCTGAACACCATACTCAGTATCATCTCTAAGATCTAGTCCAAGATAGTAAATCAACCAATCAAGCATATGACCCCTTTCTCTTGTCTAGAATTGCATCCATGAAGTTGGAATGGGTACCAAACTACGACCCAGACATGGAGTGAGAAAAACTTCATAGGCAACCACCAATAGTGTCTAAACAAATCAGTATAAGTAATAGTGAATGAAACAATATGATTATAATACATTAATTACAAATAAAATGTAGAATAATTTAAAATAAACTTGCTGACCCTCAGGATCTAGAGTGATACCCTAGGTCATCCATACCTGCTTTGGCTATTTCCAAAATTCCTTTTTCTATACCGATGAATGGTTCTAGAACTTGTATCCAATATATCCATATATGATAGTATAATGCACAACCCAAGGTTAATTCCCATGTATGGGGACAATTATAGATTCAGTTCATGAAATGCCCATGGAAAATTCCCATTCTAGGGGCCAATTACATATTCAGGTCACAACAGACCCTAGGTTTCCAAGTCTAATTAAATATTCATTTCACACTAGGTCCAAGGAGATTTCCCATGCAAGGGCCAATTACATATTCAATGTATCAAGTACAAGCATGAACCAATTAATAAAAATATAAAAAACATGATAAACATGTTAACTATATGCCATTTTGTTTAATTCATGTCAAATACAAATTATTATTCCAATTATATTTATATGAAAATATTCCATTATGCTAAGTTACAATTCTTATGTCAATTATTCCCAATTACTAATTCACATACCAATTATGAAAAATTACCAATTCATACATCAATCAAAGTCTAGATTTATAATTTAAAACCCCTAGGGTGACAAGGTTTACAAGGTTTAATGAAAATACCAACCCACAATTCCACGATTCAGTTTCAAGAACACTAGATTCATATAATCCGGATTTTCAACCATGGGTTAAGGATAGGCACACCTCGTGGGTGGTCGAAAGTCAAGGGTCTTAAGCACCGAAATACCCAATAAGATTCTTTTAAGGTATATGTAAAGAGATTATGGGAATAAAAGTGATTAAAAATTTAAATAGGCTACATTTATAGCATGATAATGTGATTAAACATGTTATATATACTAGAAATCAAAAGCAGACTATATGGAGATTCTTTAGACCACCAACCTCAAGAGAAGAGAAAAATAATCCTAAGAATAAAGCATATAGATCAATTTGAAAAAAAATAATCTCTAAGGATAGTGATATATAAACCATATTAGGGACAAAATAAGAAGAATCATGAAGAAAAATAGAGGAATTAATCAATTCTGGGAAAAAATGTTGTATCTAGACACCCAGATCGAACAACAGATAAAAGGACCAAAGGTAGTCATTGTACAAGTCAATGAATCCTTGGAGAACCCTTCAAGATCCCTAATCCTGAGTTAGGGTCAAATGGGAGGGTTAGGAAACTTAAAATAGGTTAGGAGGTGGAATTATAGGGCTTCCCTTATTAAAAATTTCTATCAGAGCCCCACTGATGAGCCACTATGATCCCACCAGTTGGCTGGTGGGGAAGAACTAACTAGATGAGGTGTTCCTGTATCCTTACTGGGAAACTTTGTAACGACCCAAACTTTCATTAATGGAAATTCCTCTTGATCAAATTAAATGTCTCATTATGTAAAATGTTTATATAAAATGTTAACTTCATTGGTTTTATGTTTTTGGATTTTAAAATACAATTAAGAATTGTGACCATTGCTAATATAGATGTTGAACAGCGATCACATGATTAGTATAAATATAGGGCTTTAGAAAATCCAATTTACTCAGAACAAGGAAGCGATGGCCTCATACAGTAAACTTGCCCTGTATGAAGCCCGTTTTTCAGAGCTTATAAAGGAGGTCGAATCATTAGGCTTCTATCTTGACTAATTCCAAGTTGAGCTTCAACTTGTTAAGCTCGAACAAAATCGCCTACGAGATAAGTGGAAGTTGATATAGATTACTACCCGATCAATGTTATTCGAGCCACCCCAAGAGTCTGTCACCAACACACACCTTACTCTTAGATCTTATGTGGGTGTTATAAGGGGTCATGTAACATGAACTTAGAACTATTATTATGTGTATTATTTTTTATATAATAATGAAAATACATTCATTTTATTATTGTTACTTTGTAAATAGTTTTTAAAGCGCAAATAGTATTTTTAGTTAATATTAACCAAGAAATCTATTTTGATTAATTAATAGTTTTTTTAATTAAATAATATTTTAATAAAATATTATTATTATTAAATTAATTTTTATTAAATATAATTTATCTTATAATTTTATGAATGCAATTGTAATTTTTATTAACGTTTGGAAGCAGTTTTTTTTGAAAAACCATGAATTTTCGATAAATGGTGGTTTTTATTTTAAAACTATAAATACACATATTTATAAAATTATTGAGATAAAATGAATATTATTTTTGGAATCAGGAAATCTAAATTATCTAATGGTGAATTTTTCATAATTTTCTGAGATAGTTTAATTTTTGGGTAAAAATTAAATACCGTTTAAATATATAATGTGTTTTATAACATCATAATGACCCAATAGTGATGTAATAAAATACTATAAACATTTTTTTTTTGTAAAATATATGTTTTACCATTAAAATAATGTGATTTTAGGTTTTTTTTTTATTTTAAAAAACATTAGTGGACCCTCCAAGAGTTATAAAACATTTTCACTTTTTAAATGAATTTCCTTGAGAGTGTGACTCACCTCCACATAAGCAACAATATTATTTTAAAAGTTTCGTCCATTGACCTTATAAAATATTTATTTCCACTCCCCTTTGGAAAAAACCATGGGCAAAAAACATGGTCTGGTTTGTGGTTTTGATTAGTTTAATGTGAGGTGTCCCAAACCTAAATAATAAAGAATTCTCTCTCCTTTCTTATATAAATCCACCCAAGATCCCACTTCCTCTTCACTTAGATCCTTTTTATTTCTACCAAAACCTGAACCCCTCTCTCTATAATGCTCCTAAATTTCCCCAAGCTCCCAAGAAGTATCTCTCAAGCTCCTCCCAAGCCATTGGGATCGCACTTCCAAGTAAAGGATTTCTTCTTTTCTCATTTTTGTCCAATTTTATTTAAGTTGTTATGACCTTTTGTTTTGAATTAAAAATGTTAGGGTATGATTTCTCACCTCCCCCATACTTCTCTATTTATATTTTGATAATGGGATACCCCTTTATCTCTCATTATATGCCTCCCATGTACACCTGTTACAATTCTGAAATTCCGAAAGGAATTTCTCACTCCTCATTTACATCCAAGTAATTATTTTGTATTATGCATCTAAATTCTATTAAGTTTGTTGGGACATGTATCTATATGGCCCTCATAATTTCCATTTCAGTTAAATATTATGAGACACCTTTTTATCTCTCATCAATCATTTTTATGAGTTCTTATGTCACACTGTTATGCGGCCGAAATTGCACCGCGATTTTCCAAGACAAAGTCATTGTGTAGTGAATACCATTACCATTTCTCTATCAAGGGTATTCACCTTTATGAACATTTACTTATTATCTAAATATTTTCATGTATTAATTCCACACTCCTTTATTTTGGAATAAATAATGATGTTTTGTTTTATGATCCATGTGGAACACTTATGCATGAAATGAAATGATTAAGAAGGGTGCACCCTGATAGCGCTCCAATACATTGGGTAAAGTATAGTATCATGATACATCATGTCCAATGAGTGTTGACTAATGAGAATTAAAGTGAAAAAAGGGTTTACTAGTGAATCATGTGCAATGAGGGTTTACTCATGCTCCATGTGCAATGAGCCCTGGCTCATGCTAATTCTATGTTAAGTGTTGTTTCCACATTTCCATGTTATGGTTATCATTCTTTATCATGCCTTTATGTTCATGTTTCTATAGTGATCCATTGATATGTCTATTGTCTAACATGTATTATATTCTTGAATTTATTCCATGTTGATTCCCTTACTGGGCTTTATAGCTCACCCTTTTCTTATGCATGTCCTCAGGTTATCCTATGCAATGCTAAGTATGAGGGAATGTAGTGGTCATGTAAAGGAAGTTTTAATTAAAGATGTTGTATTTCATGTTTTAAGTTGTTATGTAATGGTTTTAAGCCCCACATACACTATACCACTTGATCATATATGTTTTATCAAGTGAAGTTTATGTAATAAATTATGTCTAAGTGTGCAATAAAGAACATGGTTTCTATAGTTGGTATCAGAGGATAGGTTTAGTTATTTTTGGGATTAGGATTAGAAAACCCTAGTGAATACTTAGAGATAAGACAAAGTATAATAAAAACATCCATAAGTTTTTTTTGGGTATTGAGTAAGTGGTTTATCAATCAAATATATCCCTATCTGGATACGAGCAGGTAGAGGCAGCTCTGGCACAGATGTACCTAGGGGTAAAACCTGAAAACACCACTTTGAGCTAGACTTGAATGGGAGCTACTGCACGATAATGGGCCTTGCTGCACTCATGGTTATGACACTCCTGGGGGATATGCTTAGGATAATTCTCATTTTCTTTACAAAACATTATGAAGTGTTTATGAGTATATACTTACTCAAAGAAAACATTTTTAAGATTATGGATTATATCCATAAACTGTTCAATTTATGTTAAGTGTTTTACAAGTTCGGAATTATGTATTGCAGTTCATAAAGTAATCTATTGTATTCCATTATTTAGAAATGGTGCCTAGTAGAAGGAATGGAAACCGTATCAATGCATGTAATCCATGTAGGCATTTCCTTCCTACTCAAGATAATTATAGTGGAGCTAGTGAAGAAACTGGTGTTGATTAGTTTATCGCCATACTGAGACAACTCACTCAGGTTATGAATAATAACCTTACCCGTATGGAGAACCCTGATCCACAACATGGAGGATAAATGTTAGAACTATTCATGAGGAAACAACCACTAACATTAAATGGGACTACAAATCAATTTGTATCCGATCAATGGATAAGTTCCTTAGAGAAAATATTTCACACTTTGGGGAGTAGAGAAAGGGAAAAAGTTGTCATTGGAGTTTATCATCTCACAGGAGATGTAGATCAATAGTGGTCATTGATTCAAAACAAAAATTAAGATGATCAATTTTCAAATAACTAATGGAGGTAGTTTAAAGATATTTTCTTAGAAAAATACTTTCCTCGTAACTATCGAGCGGATATGGAAATGCAATTTTTGAGTCTCAGACAAAAGGAGGATGAGAATGTCGTAAAATATGAGGCTAACTTTACAAGGTTATAAAGGGATGTTGTAGATTATATATGTAACAAAAGGATTAATATTGATCTATTATTTTATGTTTTAAAACCATTTCTATGGTGGGAATTAGTCTCACAATCCCTCTTATCATACGAATATATTGTCTCATGTGTGGTCAAGACAGAAAAATAATTCTCTAAGTCTTACGACTTCAAAGAAAAGTAGGAGAAGAAGAGATCTGCTGAACACTATAGAAATGGAAATAAGGGGAAGAAGGAAAAATTTGAATATCCATCCTACGGTAAATGTGGGAAGAATCACCCTGGTACTTTCTGAAGGGAATGCGAGTCTATTACATGTGTGGTGAAAAAGGCCACCAAGCTCGTGATTGCAAGGGGAAAAAAGAGGCCATCAATGTTGAATGCTACAATTGTAGATAAAATGGTCATTATATAAATGAATGTCCTAAGAACCATGGAAACTTACCCCAGAAAAGGCCAAGGGATCAAGGTCAAGCTTATATGATCACTACTGCTGAGGTTGAACCTCCAAAAGACATGGTGACAGGTAATTTAATGGTTTCCTAAAGTTTAGCCAATGCTTTATTTGATTCTGGATCATTGAATTCTTTTATATCTTACCAGTTTGATAAGAAAATTAGATATTTTCAATTTGAATTAACAAGGGAGTTGTTAGTCAAAACACCTAAGGGAAGTATCATTGCAACAAACTTTTGCGAATCAGTTCCCATTAGGGACTATAAATGTTCTTTATCTGTTGATCTCATCATCATACCCATGATTTAATTTGATATAATCCTCGGAATGGATTGGATTTCAGACCATGATGTGAAAATTTATTGTAAGAAGAAGGAGGTTACAATTTTTGATGATGATAAGGAGTTCCTTATCTTTAGAGTAGAAATGTCACCACCTGATTCTTATCTAGATCCACCCCCAGTATCTCTAATAAATTCAATTATTGGGGAAGTAGAGAATGAAATAACTATGGGTGAGGAAAATAATGTTTGAATAGAGGACGTATCTATTGTGCAATAATATGTTTATGTGTTTCCAGAGGATTTACTAAGACATCCTCCAGAAAGATAAAATGAGTTTTCCGTTGATTTAATTCCTGGTTCAAGGCCCATATCGAAGACCCCTTATATAATGGCCACTATAGAATTAGTGGAACTAAAGAAACAACTAGAGGAATTTAGTAATAAGGTATTTATTCTCCCTAGTGTTTCTCCATGGGGAGCCCCTGTCCTTTTTGTTAAGAAGAAATACAGATCTATGAGTTTGTGCATTGACTACAGGGAGATCAATGCTATAACAATAAAGAACAATTATCCCCTACCTCGCATTGATGATTTATTCGACCAAATTCATGGAGCTCAATATTTTTCAAATATTGACCTTCGATATGGATATCATCAGTTGTGTGTGAAGAAGGAAGACATCCTAAAAACAACATTTCGAACTAGGTACTGGCATTACCAGTTTACAGTAATGCCTTTTGGATTGACTAACACACCCTCGGTTTTCATGGATCCAATGAACATAGTTTTCAAAGAATATCTTGATGAATTTATAGTGGTATTTATTTATGATATATTGGTATACTCCAAAATCTATGAATATCGTGATAATCATTTGCACATTATCTTAAAGACTCCTAGAAGAAATGAATTATATGGAAGATTTAGAAAATGTGAATTCTGGCTTCAAGATATTTCTTTTATTGCTCATATTGTCTCTAAGGATGGAATATTTTTTGATCCTTCAAAGACCAAGGAAATCCAATAATGGTTAGCACCAACAAGTATAATTGAGGTACGTAGTTTTATTGGTTTAACAGGTTATTATCAGCGTTTTGTCCAGAATTTTTCCCGATTGGCAAACCCATTAACCAAGATCACACGTAAAGGGGTTAAATTTCTTTGGACAAAAGAGTGTGAAGAATATTTTGAAGAACTGAAAAGAAGATTAGTCAACACTCCTATCTTGACTCTACCATCAGGAAATGATGGGTTTGTTATTTAAATTGGTGCTTCAAAGAAAGGACTTGGTTGTGTCCTTATGAAGAATGATATATTTATTACCTATGCATCACGATGGCTAAAAATTCATGATAAAAACTATCTCACTCATGATCTTGAGTTAACAGCTATAATATTTGATCTGGAGATATGGATACACTATCTCTATGGTGAAAATTGTGAGATTTATACTGATCACAAGAGTTTGAAGTATATTTTCTCACAATAAGAACTCAACATGAGGCAAAGGAGATGGCTTGAACTACTCAAGTATTATGATTTCACAATATAATACCACCTAGGGAAGGAAAATAAGGTGGCAGATACTTTGAGAAGAAAGGATCATGGAGTTTTGAACAAGATGAGAGTTGAAAGGGATCCTACTTTCATGGATCTAGTAAATATGGATATGGGAATAATCATGGAAGGTGAAACATTGATACTTTTTCAAATGGTTTCCAAAAAATCTTTACTAGAAAGGATAAAAAGTTATCAGGCTGTTGATGATGAGTTTCAAAAGAAAATTAAAACTGTGAATGATGGGAGATTGATCGACTTCATATATGAAGATGAGATTTTGAAATTTGGGAAGAGACTTTATGTTCCTGATATACTTGATCTGAGAAGGGAATTGTTGGATGATGCACATAGCTCCAATTTCTCTATACACCCTAGTAGCACTAAGATGTATAGAGATTTGGAAGAACATTTTTGTTGGGACAACATGAAGAGAGATATTGTTGATTTTGTGTCAAGTTGTTGTGTATGTCAACAAGTGAAAGCTAGAAGACAACATCCTAGTGGAGTCATGCAACCTATTTCCATACCTGAGTGGAAATGGGATGATATTACGATGGACTTTGTCATGGGGCTACCAAAGACTCCTAGAATGAATGATGCAATATGGGTCATTGTTGATCATCTTACCAAGTCAGCAAATTTTCTTGCTATAAGAGAAGATTTACCACTTGAACCTTTAGCAGTAATATATATTAATGAAGTTGTAAGACTTCATGGAGTGCCCATATCGATTGTTTCTGATCTTGATCCCCATTTTACATCAAGTTCTAGAAAATTCTTTAGAAATCCTTGGATACTGAACTTCATTTGAGCACTAACTACCACCCTCAAACTGATGGACAATCAGAATAGACTATTCATAC
This sequence comes from Viscum album, assembly GCA_963277665.1. NCBI lineage: Eukaryota > Viridiplantae > Streptophyta > Magnoliopsida > Santalales > Viscaceae > Viscum > Viscum album. The sequence goes on from OY728126.1 coordinate 6,100,646, forward strand.
CTTAGAAGACATGTTGAGATCTTTCTCACTTGACTTTCAAGGTATGTGGGATCAATATTTACCTCTGGTATAATTTTTCTATAATAATAGCTTCCATTCCAGAATTTAGATGGCACCATATAAAGTGTTATATATAAAGAAATTTCATGCACCAACTTTTTGGAATGATGTTGGTGAAAGAAAAATCATAGGCCCATAACTTGTTGGGGAAACAATGGAAAAGGTGAAAGTTATCCAAACCCACATCAAAGCATCTTAAAGTAGGCAGAAGAGCTATGCCGATAACCGAAGGAAGGATTTGGAATTTCAGGTAGGAGATCATGTTTTCTGGAAGGTATCTCCATGGAAGGGAGTTATAATTTTTGGTAAGAAGGGTAAATTAAGTACCAGGTACATCAGACCTTTCGAAATTCTAGAATCAATTGGGGTTGTGGCTTACCGTTTTTTAATGCCCCCAAGTCTCTCCAAAGTTCACGATGTGTTCCACGTATCATTGTTGAGAAAATAAATGCCTGACCCAATGCATGTACTCACCTATGAGGAAATTGAACTGGAACCTGATCTGTCTTATTGTGAAGATCCTGTCAAGATTCTTCATACAAGAGAACAAGTGTTGAGAAATCGGACGACTCGTCTGGTAAAAGTTCTATGGAGAAAATATAAGATGGAAGAGACAACATGGGAACCCGATGAACTTATGATGAAGAACCACCCGAATCTTTTTATGTACTAATATTCTAGAAATTTCAAGGATGAAATTATTTTAAGGATGGGAGAATGTAACACCCTAAGCTTCCAAAGTATGTTTCCATTTGAATAATATAATAGCTTGTGTTGTACGCAACTTCGAGTTCAAAAAAACCACAAACAATCAAACTAGCTGTTATGAATAGTAGTACCCACTTTTTAAAATTTTATAAATTTTATCTTTCAAAATAGACTTCATTTTTGAATTAGGAATATCAAAATTATCTTAGGGTGAATTTTTGGTATTTTTCTGAAAACTTTCAATTTTTGATGAATAGTGAAAACACCGAGTTATTCTTTTAAACCGAATTTTTATTTAAATAATTATTTATTTTATTTAAATTTATTTTATGTCAAAATAGATTCAAAATACCTATATAAGTTCAATGTAATTCATTGGAGTCATTTTATAATAAGTTTGGATATATAAAATTTTATTGAACTTTTTACCGTCTTTTACCCACCTCCTAGGAGCATTTGCAAATTTACATAAAACTTAATTTTACTGCTTCTGTGAGTTTAATTTAAAAAATATGAGAGACACAGTTAATATCAGTAAATAAAATGTGGTTCAATAAGATGAAAATAATTTTTGGTGAATATTAACTTTTGACTTTTATTTACCACAGATAAAAGTAAATAGGGTAATTCAGGGTAAAATGGTATCATAATTACCCTAACACATGTCCTAATTCTATTGGATAAGTATAATTCGACCAAAAACAAAAATTAGGAATAAAATATGATCCCATTTGGTCCACTTGGATTAGATTAGGACATTTATTATTATTTTATTTAAAGAAGAGTTAAAAGAGTTAAATTCAAAGTTTAATAACTAAACCATTTTTAACATAGGGTTACACAAAATATAAATTTAACTATAAATATTCATTATAAATAAAAAAAATATTTCTTACATAATGGTATTTTATTTATAATTTTTAGACATTAAATAATTTAATTTATTTATGACACAATGATGATGCAGTAATTACCTTATTAATGAAATATTAAAATAATTGATATTATAAAAAAAATGTAAATGGTGACTTATAATGAATTCCACTAATTTTCTAGGTTAATATAACATGTTAGGGTTTGTTAAATAAATTTTATTTGAAGTGATAAAGTTTTGATGGCTTTCAAAAATATCTAATACTAAATAGTGTCAAAATTGACATAATTGAGTTTTTAAAACAAATACTATATTATTAATTGATATAATATTCATAAAAATATAAGGTTCGACCAAAGGACTTAGATAAAGTTATATATATTAATAATTAACCACATGTGGTTCTCTTGTCTTGTTATAGTAAGTTTATTATCCATATAATATAAAAATGCAAAGAGACATGGTAAATGAAAAACTATTTAACTAAGAGTTAAATCTAAAAGATAAGGTTAATATGACGACCTAAACCTGTCTAAAACCTATTGGTTGAGAGTTTTTAGACCCACCCCTACCTTAGCCTCTAAATAATTCATTTTGGAGCTGTTATAAACCAAAAATGATTTTATTATAAAATAATATTTCAAGATTTTCCAAAAGTGACCCTCACCTCTCTTATAAAAGGGCACTTCCCCTTATCTTAATTTCACACCTCCAAAGCATTTTTTTCTCGGCCAAACCCTACCCAAATATTCTACCAACTTTCCTTCATTCATCATAGAGGCCTTCCTTTGGTCATAAATCCAAACCAAGGATCCATTTTGATCAAATCAAAAGGAAGAACCCAAAGAAGAGGAGGTTAGCATACCCACGACCAAGGAAAAGTACAAGGTAAGGGTTAATTTCACAATCTCTTTATTATCCTAGGTTGTTTTACGCAAGTATCTACTGGGACATATTTATTATCCATGTCTATGTTTCATAAAAAAAATTCAAAGGTATTCTTATTAAGGGAATTTTTTATTAAAACATCATTTTAAATGTTTTTAAGATTTATTCTTCTAAACCTTTCTCATTAATATCCATGTTTTCAAAATGGTTTTAAGGATTTATTTATATGGACATTAATGTTTTAAAATTTTAATTCCTTTAAAATGTTTCAAAGTGTTATGGGATACTTTGATTCAAAACTATATTTTAAATGACTTCCTTTATAAATTCTGTGACTTTTAAATGATTTCATGAAAAAGGGATATTTCTCTCAAAGATTTTTATTGATCATTTTCAACTATGTCAAAATCCTTTATAGGATATTATTCTTGATCGAGGTTGATTTATCATGATACAAATATTCCATATTTTATTGAAGGTTTTGTGATATTTTTGATGGTGGATGTGCTATTTTTATACCATTCATGCTTTATAGATAAAGTATTGACATTTTATATGCTAGTTTTAATATGAATGTTTGTGTTATGCTTAAACCTTTTCATATAGGGAATGCATTGGACTTAGTAAGTGATGGGTGGAGCCCACTATAGATCCTCGGTGAATTGGTAGGTATCATGAGACAAACTAGTATCTTGGCACAAGGCCGTGAAAAAATCTTATTTTTAGTCTTGGCACATGGCCTTTACTATGTGCTTATGAAGTATAGCATTATGCATTCCATCATTATGAAAGTGGCTATTGATATTACATGTGATTATTAGAATAGTATAATATCCATGTGAATAAGTAAATGGCATTATTTTATTTTATCTTTTCCATATTATGCTGAAGTTTAAGTTTAAAAGGCGTTTGTCTTAGTCTTATACATTGCCTTAAATGTTTATGCTTATTTATGAAAGTTTCCGTTGTATTGTTATCCTTACTGAGCATATAAGATCACCCCTTTCTATGTTTTATTTTTCTTAGGAGGTGAAGAATTATTTTATGGTTGACCTGCAGGGATAGGCTAAGGATATAAGTGTGTTCAAAAGGGGAAAAAATGTTGTTGATGTTTTTATTTCATGATGTAATGTAAAACTTATGAATGTATCTAGTACTTCCAAGGATACTAAACTGATCAGTCTTTCGGAACATGATTCCTTGTATCATGCCAATGTTATGTAATAATGCACAGACTATGGGTAATTTGGGTTAGGGCATTACAGAGAAAATTTGAGTTTCAAAAAATTATATTTAATGAAATTAAATTAAGATACTATTTTGGTATGTAAATAAAAATAATGGACAAGACTCTGAGAGTAATTTAAATGTGGTGATATATGAGAAAATTTGATTCATGTGTTATATTAATTTTTAAAGAGGAAATGAACAAGATATTTTTATTGGATAATTTCGAAGTGTGTAGTAAAATAATTTTGAGTGTTGAGTGTAGTTTTTGAAACCTAATGTGTGAAAAAGAAGAGTATATTGATCTATTGAGCTTAGAAAAAACTCATGTTTTTTTGGTAGTATATATTTGGATTTTTTCTATTATTTTTATTCAATGAGAAAAAAATAGGTTCTTTTCTATTGGTTCCATCATTTTTGTAGTTGGTACAAGGTCATAGCCTCTCATGTGGCTATCCTACATAATATAATAATTAATGTTTGCGTGTGATGGATAAAACCACTATATACTAGGGACATAGTCATCCATAGTGATGTGATCATTTTTAATAAATGTTTTATGCTTCACTATTTATTTTTTTACAAATTTGGTGAGATATGTGATGAATAAATAGTAGGGATTAAAAATATTGAAATAGAAATATGATGCACTAGTTTACCCCCTATCAGTGAATTCTATACTTAGTGGATCCTTTTAAATTTGTATCAAAGCCCTCAGTACACCCTTGATTTTTTTTATTTTAAAATTGATCATAAGATTTCTATTAAAAAAAATGATTTATAACATTGATGGTAGGGATTTTAATTTATGGAAGGATAGAATGATACCTTATCTTTAATCCAAGGGATAGAGAGGATCTACCAAAATCCAAAATTGGTTTTGCTATATTGAATCCATTTCCAAATTCATGGATTCTTTCCACTTGGAAACATATTTTCCAATTACTTATTCCTTGTAGGTTATAGGATCATTATTATCAACTAATAATGAGTCACAATCCTCATTGACTCAGAAATCATACCATTATAGTTCTCTAACCTCTATTATACTCCTACACATTATTTATGTCTCTAGAACATATTCTTCCATGGGGATTTTTGGAATTATTCTATGTTACAACTCTTTTATATCTTGATCATAGACATCATTGAAGTCTATCTTGTTCCAACTATCTCTTTTATAAATTTTATCCTTCTCAAGGAATATGGGACTTTTCTCTAACAAAACCTTTTTATTTGAAGAATCATATAGGTAATACCATCTTTTTTCCTTTGGATATCCTATAAATATAAACTTAGTACCTTGATGGGAATGTTTTTCTCTAGAAATAGCATTCACAAATTCATCGCATTCCCACACTCATGAATGTGAAAACACGGGTTCATTTCTATTCCAAAGTTTATATGAAGTATCATTTCTAATTTTTTGGCACTCATTTTAGAATGTGTGTTGTTTTTTGTAACACATATCACCAAAATGATAATGGAAGACTCTCCTGACTCATCATTGAACTTACCATGTCCAATAAGGTGAGGTTCTTCCTTTCAATTATATTATTCTAATAAGGTTTATAAGGAGGATTAAGTTCGGATAGAATATCACAATCCCATAAATAATCAATGAAGCCTTGATTAAGATATTCTTTACCATGATCTGATCAGAGTTTCTTAATATTTTTACCAAGCTGGTTCTTGAATTCATTCTTTCATTCCATGAATTTATCAAAGGAATCTGACTTATACCTCATCAAGTAGACATGTCCTTATCTAATAAAATCATCATTAAAAGTTATTTAGTATGAGTACCCACCCCTTACTTCAATAGAAAATGGTACAAAAACATTGGTATGAACTAATTTAATAAGATATTTTTTCCTTTAAAGGTTTCCACTAAACGGGGATTTTCTCATTTTTACTTGTAAATATGCATGACATACATTGTGTGGTTTTAGTTCAAAAGAATCTCAATATCAGTCTTTTTATAATTTATTCAAACATTTTTCATTTACATAACCTAGCCACTAATTCCATAGTTGGTAGTGGTATGAGTTATGTGAATTATTTTTGTTATCGATTTTCATTTCTTTTTTTATGTAATCCAAAACATAAAATCCATTATTAAAATGTGATTTACCAAAAAAATGTTATCCTTATAAAATAAGAAGTAGTTTTTTTAGAACATAAAAATAAATCCATATATATAATTTCTATATATAGAAATAATTTCTTTGGTAATGGATGGAACATACTAACAACCTTTTAAAACAAATATCATTTTGGTTGGAAACATGAGATGGTAGTCACTAATAGTTAAAACATCAAGATTAGATTTGTCTACTACTCGTAGATCTACCTCCCGTCCATCAATATTTATAAATATATATGTTTATTTTATTTGAATATATATGTGATCACCAAAAATTGTATCTAATACCCAATTTGTAGAAATAGATAAATCTCACTCATTAAGAATTTCACATAAATCTTCCCAGTGCTTCTTTGGCTAGGTGTTGTTTTTCTTCTAGTGTCCCTTCTTTCCATATACAAAACAAATATAATCCTACTCTCTTTATTATCCCTTGATCTTTCTCTTCTTGTAAGGGTGTGAAGAATATTTGGTCTTATAGATCTTAACTTTCCATTTCCATTTGTTCATCATAAGAACTGAAGGATTTTCATGCTTTGTATCCTTATCTACTTAGTGAAGAAGAGTGAGAAGGTTTGGAATAAATTTATAAATGTTTTTCATACTAAAATTCAAAAAAAAAACAATATAATCTCTAACATAGTTATATAATAATTATATCGGTTCATAGTCCTTCAGGGATTTTAAACCCTAATACATCTAGGTGCTCAAAGTATCCAATGAACGTCGATCATGTCATTCATGTTTTTTTCAAATACAAGTTACTCTTCATAACTCTCCTCCTTATAAGGTGGATAAAACATTAAGGATTCTATAATTTAATATTTCATTTCATGGTGTAGCACTATAGAAACCCTACTTTTTCTTACATGCCTATTATATCATTTTTAAGATAAAAAACATAATAGAGATACAAACTGGTGATTAAAAGGTTTAGTGTCTTGGAAAAATTAGACTCATACATAAATTGAACTTAATAAAACATAAACATTTATTTAAATCCTTCATGATTATACTTAAAAGTTAATGGTCTCTTTAAAACATGTAATCACCTAACGATATACATCAAAGAAAGGAGTGATCCAAAATCCCAATAAGATGACGAAAAAGAACATGAATCAATATTACATGGGAGGGGATAATCATCAACATCATAACATATGAATAGGATAATAATCCTAATTATGAGATGAAATATTAGATAAAGGAAAGGAATGTGGAAATACATAAAAATGAAACATCACGTCTTAGTGGTCAAATACAATACATTGTTGTGAACAAATCTTGTATCATGTTCAAACATAACATATATGAATAACCATAAACTCATCATTGTGAAAAAAGATAGAATCATGTTCATGAATATTTCAAATTATCTCATGAGATACATCACATTACCCAATGAATTGGAGGGATATCTAATTCTAGGCCCACCCATCACGTCATAACATTTACATAATCATGCATGCCACATAGAACGTATATCAATCGTAGTCATAAAATAATACATGGAAAATAATGGGTTTCATAAGAATTTAACAAATAATACATTCATGAAAAAAATTTGGGTCACCAAAATAAAAATGGAAAAAAAATACTTGGTATAAGAATCATTAACCCCGAGTGAAGAAGAAACAATCTCAAGAGGAGTCAAGATGTGTTTTGGAAAGAAGAGTTGTTTTCAAAAATATTTATATTTATCATAAACAAATTTGAAAACATGTATATCCTTGAAAATAATATTTAATAACAATTAAATTATATTTTAGTAACATTAAAGTAATATCCACACAAAAATTTCTAATGAAAGATGTATATCCCAAAGAAATGGAGTTAGGTTCGAGAATCCTCTTACCTTATGTCTGGATGCGTTCTGCACTTTCACTTAATATCCTGAATAATAAAATGAGATTAATTAATTACTTAATCCAGAACCTATTATACATTTATTTTATTTTTTATAATTTTATTAAGTTTGTTTATGTCCATTTTTATGAGTTATAGAGTTTAATTTTTTCATTCTGGGTGTGTTCGTTTCATGGTTTATGGTCGGTTCCCTTAAGTATAATTATGAGAGTTCTTGTAAAATGGAATAAAAACTATATAAGTTAAATTATATGATATTAATGAACTTAAATAATTTTAAATATTATCATATATAATTATGTTTTCTAATATTATGATGATTCATTAGACAAAATGTTAATGAAAATGTTTAATTTATTTTGGTGGTTTTTACAACCATCACAAACTAGTATCATTTTATTTAATATTATGTTTATTTATTGGTCATAGAACATGATAAAACTTATAATTTTTATATTTAAATATTATTTAACCATAATAATGGTTTTATGACAAGACTTGAATGTGGTAATGAAAAAAAAACTCATTATCCACAAAGGCGGTGAATCGACACATCACATAGGATGTTTTCATTTTTAGAATAAAAGGAGAGGACAAGAGATTTTATGACTAATATTCATTTTAAAAAATAAAATTATATTATATATATGATACTAGGGTTATCATTACACTTTTGATAGTGGTTTTAATGAGAGGATAATAAAAGATAATAAATTAAAAGAGATGGATGGAGGATTTTACCTCTTAAATGTTGTCTCCTTGTGAACCTCCTTAAGAAACATGGATTTAGTAATTTTTGTGACCAAAAGCACTTAGAATTGTATAAGATGATATGGAATGTAATTTGGATGAATTTATACAAGCTACAAGTATTGGAAGATGCACGGAGAATAGGAGGTCAGGGGTAGTCTTTATAGGGGAGAAGAGGGGTCTTTTTTATTATTTTATTCATTTGTTTATTATTTTGGTTTAAGAAAATCAATAGTGATGATTACTATAACTAAATAAAGTAAATATTTTAGGAGGGTTCTAAATAATGGTTTATTAATTCATCTATATATCATCCATGACTCAATAATTCATTTATTTAGCTTATACCGTAAATTATCGTATTTCACTATTTAACAAAAATTCAACTAATTTATAAAAATCCAAAAAATACACCCTAACGATTTTTTTGATGTATAGATTTAAAAAATGGACAAAAATTAATGAAAATAATTTTCTAAATATTAGAAAATTTATTTTTAAATAAAATCTTCATTTATTTGAAAAAAATAATTTTAATATCAAAATTGATTTTATGACCCTTTGAAAAATTAATTAAGGTATCATAAAATTATATTATAATTATAATAAAACATAAATTAATTTATGAATATATTTTAGAAAAATAAATTTCCATTTAAATCATTATATTAATCATAAAAATCTAAATAATCATTTATGTTTTATGAAAATACCAACACTTAATTTATCATTTTAAGACACTTATTTACTTATACCATGATATAATTATATCATTATTTCATTTATAAGATACCTAAAAATTATTTATACTTTTATAGTTGAGTTTTATATTCTATTTTTCATATTACTATTCCTAATAGTTGTGTTACTATTCCAATGGTCAAGTAACCATTTCATCAGTATAGGTTCCTTAATTTCTATAAATATCACTTATTTCATTCTTTATTTTTAATAAAAATGTTTTTATTGGGTTATCTATGTGATGTATGTGATTTTTACTATATAACATAATTTTAAGAGTGAAAATTCCATTGATAAAATTCTAGTTCATCATATTCCTCCCCCCTTTTGAAATTTCAACCTCAAAATTTTGTTATATATACCAAGGTGAAAACAGGTGAGGGTATTTATCCTTCATTTCTTCCTCTAGTTCTCATGTCACTTCTTCATAATTGTGGTTCCTCCCCAACACTTTGACAATGTGATTCATCTTATTGCATAGGACTTTGTCTCTGTGGTCGAAGATCTTCATTGGACACTCTTCATATGAGAGGCCATTCTCCAGTTGTACCACCTCTAGATTCAGAAAATGTGAGGGGTCAGGTATGTACTTCATCGGGAGAGAAACAAGGAACACTTAATGAACTTGAGCTATAGTTTTTTAAGTGAAAAATGATAGTCCACGGATCTTGTTCAATCAAGGATGTCAAAGGAGCCAATGTACCTTGGGATAAGCTTCCTTTTCTTTCCAAAATGCATGACTCTCTTCAGTGGTGATATTCTAAGGAAAAATTTGTCTCCAACATCGAACTTCAAGTAACTTAGATGGTTGTCAGCATAGTTATTTTTCTGACTCTAAGAAGATTTGATATGTTGTCGGATGTCTTGAACCTTCTATTTCATCTCTAGCACAAGATCAAGTCCATGTAGCTCTCGTTCGCCAACTTCATCCCAACAAGTTAGAGTTATACATAACTTCTCATACAGAGCTTCATATGGATCCATGTGAATACTTGAGTGGAAGTTGTTGTTGTATGATAACTCAACTAATGGGATATAATGATCTCATCCTCCTTTTAATTCCATTTTGCAGGATCTCAGTATGTCCTCGAGCATTTAAATAGACCTTGTACATCTATTTGGGGTGATAAGTCATACTGAAATTCAATTTAATACTCAAATCATGTTGAAGACTTCTCCAGAATTTAAATGTGAACCTTGGATCATGATCAGAGGTGATTTAAAGTGGAACCCAATGTAGCCTCACCACTTCCTTCCCTTATATCTTGGAAAGTTTTTCTAGTGAGAAATATTCCTAAATAATAATTAAGTGGTCAGTCTTGGTGAGTTGATCCACCACAACCAATATCACATTATTTCCTTTGGATGTTTTCAGGAGACCAATGACAAATCCCATAGTGATGTTCTCTCATTTACACATGGGTATATGCGAGGGTTTCATTATCCATTTAGAATTTTTTCTTTATTCCTTAACTTGCTGACATACCGAACTCCTTGAGATATACTCCAGAGTATCCTTCTTCATGTTGTCCCTCAAAAAGTGTTGTCTAAGCTCACAGTACATCTTGGTACTTCTAGGATGGATGGAGAAAGATGAGAAATGTGAATTATTCAATATCTGTTTCTTTATCTCAGGTGATGAAGGCACACAAATCATTTTTCCAATCCAAATAACACCATCATCATTAATATGGAACTCTTGTAACTTACCAGATTTCACCTTCTTTTATAGCTATATAACATCCATTTGTAACTCCTTGATCTTCTCTTCGATAGATGGTTGGACAATCATTTGAAAAAGGTATTATGTATTCCTTGCCATTATAATTCCCAAATCCATCCCTTTCATATCCATGAATATGGAGTCTTTCTCAATCTGCATCCTGGATAGAGTAGCATGTTCTTTTCTACTAAAAGCATTATCTACCTTATTCACCTTTACCATATTGTAATGAATGTATCAATCATAGTCTTTGATTATCTATAACCATCTTTTTTGATTCATATTTATCTCCTTATGTGTGAAAATATAATTTAGAAACTTGTAATCAGTATATATTTCACACTTCTCACCATAGAGGTAGTTCCACTAGATTTTGAAGGAAAAATCATAGTTTCAAACTTTAGATCATGTGTTGGGTAGTTCTTCTCATGTATAGTTAACTATCGTGAGGCATAAGCTATCACTTTATCATTTTACATGAGTACACAACCCATGTCTTTCTTTGAATCTTCACTTTTTATCACAGAACTTTATCCACTTTTTGGAAGTGTGAGTACATGTGAAATTATTAACCTCTTACGCTCCTTAAATATTTCCTCACATTATTCCATCAAAACATACTTTACCCCTTTCTGTGCTACTTAGTTAGCGGGCTAGAAAATCATGAGAAATTTCTCACAAAACTTCTGTAGTACCCTTCAAAGCCAAGAAAACTATGGATTTTTTTGACACTATTGGTTCTGGTCTATTCCTCAATTACCTTTGTCTTTGAAGGGTCCATAGAAATTACCTTATTTGTGATCATGTTCCCTAATAATGTTACCTTCTGCATCCAAAAGTCACACTTTATGAACATGGCATAAAATTTATCTTTCTTTAATATCACCAACACATTACTAATTTATTATTCATGTTCCTATTTGCTCTTAGAATAGATGAAAATATCATCTATAAACACTACCATAATTTTTTCAGGGTAGTCAATGAAGACTATATTCATCAAATCCCATAAGATTTCAAGGAAATCAGTAAGTATGAATGGTATCACTAGGAACTCATAATTCCCATACCTTTTATAGAAAGAATTCTTGTGAATATCTTCCTTATTCACATTTATTTGATGATATGCAGAATAAAGATGAACCTTTGAGAAGTACTGAACTCCTCGTAGTTGATCAAACAATTCATCAATACTTAGAAGAGTACACTTGTTCTTTATGGTGATCTTACTGATCTCTTGGTAATCGATACATAGCTACATTTATCCATCCATTTTTATTATAAAGATCACCAACCCACCCCAAGGCGATGCACTAGGTCATATGAACCCTTTTTCAAAATTCTCTTGTAGATACTTTTTTAACTCTTCTAGTTATATTGAGGACATCATGTATGGTAATTTTGAGGTAAGAGTGGTTCTGAGAATGAGATCTATTGATAACTCTACCTCACAATCTGGGGGAAGTCTGGGTAACACATTGGGAAATACATCAGTATATTCTATAATAATGTGAATTTCCACCAGTTTGATACCTTCCTTTGAATAAATTATTTGAGAAATTTATGCTTCTTTATAGGGCATCAACACCCACACCATTGATTGATTTTCCAAATGAGATTCATTGTATTATTTTCATTTATAGAGTAGAATGGGATGGTTTGGAATATGAAAAGATGTTTTCTTTTCCCAGAAGTTGATGTGTGATCTATATAACGAGATCCAATCCATGCCCAGTATAGCATTGAATTCCACCAAGGGAATTATTACGAGATTCACTGGAATAATCTTACCACATATTCTAGAAAGATAAGATTTAAACACTTGGGTTTCAATAATCGCACCACTAAGTGTTTTTAGGGATATCTCTACTTCAATGTATCAGGGATTCAATTCAACAGTTCTACAAAAATTTCAAGATATAAAGGAATGTGTAGAACCAAAATCAAATAATAATTTTTCCATTAGTGAGTGAAAAGTAAGTGCACCTTGTAAGACTTCATTTTCTTGATCCACATTATAATTAGTGTGGGAATAAGCTTTCCCTTTCTCCTTTGTCTTTGGAGGCTGCTGACATTTATTACCCTCAAAGACTCGTTGTTTAGTGCACGGTCTTACATAGTTCTCTTTCTCCCTATAGATGAAGAATTGAAATATGGGTTATTCTCTCATTTTATCTATTACATTTTTCAGCTTCTTCATGTCTCTTAGACATTCATGAGCTTAGTGTCCTTCTCTCCCACACTTGAAACATTTACCCATCCCTTTGAGGTAGTTCCCATGACGTTTCTTCCAAAAAATTTGACATGTGGTTGGTTGAGATTTCATTCCACCTATATCATTATATCATCCATCTTGAAACTCTATCTTTCATTTTGTATCTTCATAGCCATATGACCATTCTCCAAACTCCGTCTAAACTTTGAGAGAACATAGAATAAATTCTTCATAACTGTCGAAGTCTCATATAGCTAGAGCCTTTTGAAGGTTTGGTTTCAAACCGCTAAATAATATTTCTATTTTTCTATCATTATTGATAAAAAATATGAGGTGTATCATGAAAGCCTTGTGAATTTTTCATCATAATTCATGACATATTCACCTTTATTTTTCTTCATATATCTAAATTCTATCTCAATATTTTTATAAAGAGTTCATGGGAAATACTTGTAAGAAAATATTTTCTTAAAGTCTTCACACTCCATCTCTTCTATTTCATTATTTTTCTCGGTGTTCTTAATCAATTCCAACCATTTATTAGATTCTCCATCTAAAATATAGATCGATAGAGTTACCTTATACTTCTCATAACATTGGAGCATAGAAAGGATATTTTCCATTGAGTTAACCCACTATTACGCAACAAGTGGATCAGAATATCCACAAAATTTTGGTGGTCATTGCTAAAAGACTCAATGGCTAGTTTCTCCTTATTTGGAAAAGAAGGATATACCATCTGTTTTAGGTTATTATTCATATCTAGAGACATCTAGTTAATCATATCCATGAATTTTTGAACTCCAACTCCCATGGGATTGGGGATGTCATTCAAGAAATCATTTCATTGTCCCTCACATGAGTTGTTGGAATGGTTTCTCCTAGTTCCCACCATTTTCTAAAATAGAAAATGTTTGAACAAAATGTAATTCAACAAAGAATTAATAAATAATTTATTCTTTTATGAAATTAACTCTAAAGGCATATCTTATAGTATTCCTATGTTTAACATTTTTCTAAAATAATTCTTCTTTGATGTTTACATATACATGATCTTAACTAAGTATTTTCACTAATCTAATCCTAATTCCTGATTTAACTAAACCCTTATATAATACCAACTATAGTGACCCTACTTTTTCTTACATGACTATTACATCATTTTTAAGATAAACAACACAATAGAGATATAAATCTCGGATGAAAAGGTTTAGTGTTTTGGGAAAATTAGGCTCATACATAACTTTAACTTAATAAAAAATAAAAATTTATTTAAAATACTTCATAGTTATCCTTAAAATCACATGGTCTCCATAGAACATGTAATAATACGAGGATATACCTCAAATAAAGGGGTGAGCTAAAAGCCCAGTAAAAGGATAAAAAAGGACACGAATCAATATAACATGGGTGATAATAATAATCATAATCATAACATAAGCATAGTATCATAATCATAATCATGATAGGAAATATTATATAAAGGTATATAATGTGTAAATTCATAAAAATAAAACATCATGTCTTACTAGTCAAATACCACACAGAGTTTTGAACAAATATAGCAACATGTTCACTCATAAAATATATGAATAATCATAAAATAATCATTGTGAATAAATATAGAATCATATTTTTGAATATTTCACATTATATCATGAGATAAATCACATTATCCAATTAATTATAGGGATATATAATTCTATGTCCACCTATCATATCATAACATTTATATAATCATGCATTCCATATAAAATGTATAACAATCATAGTCATAAAATAACTCATGGAAAGTAATGGTTTTCATAAGAAATTATTAAATAATATACTCATGAGTAATATTTAGGTTACCAAAATAAAAATAGAAAAACATAATTGGTATAATAATCATTAATCTTGAGTGAAGAAGAAACAATCTCAAGAGGAGTCAAGATGTGTTTTGGAAAGAAGAGTTCTTTTAGAAAATATTTATATTTTTAATAAATTAAGTTGGAAATATTTATATAAAAAAAATAATAGGGAAAAAATGAAATTATATTTAAGGAACATAAAAGTAATATCTACATTGAAGTTTGGAATGAAAGAGGTACAACCCCGAGAAAGGGATTTGGGTTCGAAAATCCCCTTACATTATGTCTGGATGTGTTCTTCACTTGCACTTGATATCATGAATAATAAAATTAGATTAATTAATTAATAAATCAATAACAAATTATACATATATTTTATTTTTTATATTTTTATTAAGTTAATTTACATCCATTTAGATGAGTTATAGAGTTCAATTTCATTGTCCCGAGTGTGTTTGTTTCATGGTTTATGGTGGGTTCCCTTGAGTATAATTATGAGAGTTCTTATAAAATGGATGTTAAAATATATAAGTGAAATTATATGTTAGTAATTAACTTTAATAATTTTAAATGGTCTCATATATCATTGGGATTTATGTTATTAGAATGATTCATTAGATAAAATATTAATGAAAACGTCTAATTTATTTTGGCAGTTTTAAAGACCATCACGAAATAGTATCATTTTATTTAATATTATGTTTATATATTGGTTCCAAAACATGATTAAAATTATAATATATATATATATTAAAAAATTATTTAACCATAATAATGTTTTTATTACCATCCTTGATTTCCTTAATGGAAAATGAAAATTCGTCGTCCACAAAGGTAGTGAATCGACACATCATAGATGATGTTTTAATTTTTAGAATAAAAATAAATGAGAAGAGATTTGATGATTGATATTGAATTAAAAAATAAAATTCCAGTATATATATAATACTGGAGTCATCATTAATCTTTGTATAAGGGAGTTAAGGATATGATAAGACAATAAAAGAAATTAAAATAGTGGGATTGAGGATTTTACCTATGGAATGTTGTCTCCTTTAGAACCTTTTTAAGGGACATGGGTTTGATATTTTGTTTTGATAATAAGCTATTGGATGTGGGGAAGAGTCTTCAGAATGGAATTGGGAAAATTTTAGGCCATATACGAGGCTTGGAAGGTGTGAGGAGAAGAGGTGGTGAGGGTTGGTATTTATAAGGGAGGAGAGGGGTGGTTTTTTATTATTTTATTCATTTGTTTATTATTTTGGCTCAAGAATATAAATAGTGATTATTAATATGAATAAATACAATAAATGGTTTAGGATATTTCTAAAAAATGGGTGATTACATCATCCATACCTCATCCACGACTCATTAATTCATGTATTTAGCTTATACTGTAAATTATTGTATTTCACTATTCAACAAAAAATAAACTATTTTAGAAAATACCAAAAATCCAAACTAACCATTTTTTGATGTGTATATTTAAAAAATTAAATCCATTTAATTAAAATAATTTTATAAATATGTGAAATTTAATTTTTAAATAAAATCATCATTTACTCAAAAAATATCGATTTTAATATTATAATCGATTTTATGACCCTTTGAAATTTTAATTAAGGTATCATAAAATTATATTATAATCATAATAAAACATAATATTAATTTATAAATCTATTTTATGAAAATATTTTTTTAAATCATTATATTAATTATAATATTTTAAATAATAATTTATGTTTTACAAAAATACCAACACTTAATTTAACATTTTTAAAACAATTATTTACATATACCATGATATAATTATATCATGTTTTCATTTATAAGGTATATAAATTATATTTATACTTTCATAGGTTAGTTTACTATTCTATTAGACATATTACTATATTATTCTAATGGTCAGGTTATTATTCCATTAGTATAGGTTCCTTAATTTCTATAAATACCACTTATTTCATTCTTAATTTATGAGAAAAAAGTTTTTATTGGTTTCTCTATGTGATGTATGTGATTTATACTATATAACATATTTATAAGAAGATAAATACCATTGATAAAATTCTAGTTCATTATAAGCACAACCTGAAGGTGTCTAAACAACTCTTGGAAGTTACTGCTAGTGGGGAGATGGACTTTATCCAATATTGATCACAGGTATAACGTAAATGATTTGATTTACATTATTTTTAAAATTTAAAATATAATATTAATAATGTTTTTATTTATTAAATTTTATGTGATAATTAATAATAATTTATTTTTGTTAAGTCTCCCATTATTATATCAAGTCCCAACAACCCTCACTATTGAAATTATAATTCCTAGTTTCTTTGAAATTCTAATAGGAAGGATGAGTAGTTACTTTCTTATAATCCAAAAAGAATCCATGAAAATAATTATAAATTATTTAGGTATATGGTCTTTCCAACTGCAGGCTGGCAGATCCTTGATCTTTTGAGTGGACTCCCCAATCCAGAAACCCTAACTCATGTTTCCTCAACACTTTCCTCCAAATTTGTATTAGATAGATGGAGAACATGAAATCCAATACAAATTCATTTAAGTTGAACCACTATCTTATTTAATATTTCATGATAATTAAAATTTCCCCTGATAGAGGCTAAACTGATACTTAAACTATGGTTTCATCTTAATTTAGATGATGGAAGGCTTAATGAATTAATATTAAGTTGAATGATTTTATTTTATTATGCGTAAATTTTATATTTTTTATCCTTTATATGTATAGTTATTATTAATTATATTTTAATTAATTAATTAACCATGTTAGATAAAACATTTATTCATAAAAAATTTATTCATATTATATATTTTCATATTAATTTATTTATTAATGTGATGGAAGACTTTTTTCCATATAATAAATAATGCATAATATTGAAATAAATTAATAAATAAATGACTTTATCATGAGCTTATCTAATGGTTGATTTATTGAGTTTACAATAAATTAACCTTTGACCTATGGAAAATAACTCATTGTGTTGGTCTTAGCATGGTTTTCACCATTCCACTTGTCCACTTATGCATCACTTGGGTTGGTAATGTCTTGCTTCTGTCTTGAACTGCCTCCACGGTCTTTGGGATACTTCATTAATTACAAGGATTTATTGCTCAAATGAAGGTGAGGGGAACTAAAGTATTTGTTAAAATGGAATTACATAAATAATCTTGGATACACATGTCCTACATAATAATGGAGGGAGGGATGACATGTAGGCCATCAAATTTAATTTGACATTTAATATTGCAAAACCATGTAATAAATTAAATTAAAAATTACAAATAATACACTGGTCTTGGTCAAGCTCATGGTCGGTCATAAACATTCAATGATTGCGCATTTAAAATAATTATCAAGCATTAATTTTAATTTTTTATTTAATAAGATAAAGCACATATGAATTAATCTAATTAATTATCTTATTAATAAATTAATTTATTTTATCTTATTTCATCAAATCACCCAAAATTTTCCCATCCTCTATGATTTTAAATAAAATAAATTTATTTATTTTATTTAAAAATCTATAAAAAGGAACATAGATTTGTACTTGAAAAAACCCAATGATTACCTATCTAAACTACTTGGTATGGTTTAATTTTAAATGATGCACTTATATGAAAAATTGTGCACACAACATGTGTCATTATTTCATGGAATGAACTGTAAACTTAATGAACAATGGAACACGTGAAAATTATTTATCCTATACAATTTAAATCATTTATTCGTTAATATACAACAACCATACATGATTCATAGTCTCGAATATTACACAGAATTAATTAAACATTTAATATAATATAAAAT
Organism: Viscum album; assembly: GCA_963277665.1. Classification (NCBI taxonomy): domain Eukaryota; kingdom Viridiplantae; phylum Streptophyta; class Magnoliopsida; order Santalales; family Viscaceae; genus Viscum; species Viscum album. The sequence goes on from OY728126.1 coordinate 6,119,538, forward strand.
GTAATGACCAGAATGTACTATCAACTTAATGACCCACATAACTTGATTCAATAAGGTTTAAGGAGTAATTAATTAATTTTAATGTTTTTCCATAAATAGTTAATTTACATAACATGTTCAATCCAATTGTATGATGTGTACCTACCTTCATCGAATATCCATGGTACACACCTAGGTACTTAGTGTATACTTATCAAGAACATTTATAAAGCACACATCATGTATATAGGATAAAAAATGTGTACTTATAATTAAAAAGTATATAGTCTATACACATCATGTATTAAATACACAAGGTTCATTAATTACACAACATGATCTAAGTGGCATTCACTTATTACACGATGACCTGGAATCCACACAAGTGCCCTTGTCTAATGAACAAGGGTACACAATGTGTAATAAATAAGTACACACTGTGTATTTTTGTTTTATCCATCTAATATACTTTTCACTTCAATATGGGATCTTTACATGTAAAAATCATTAATCATTCACTGATCTTGGAAATATTTGGGAAAAAATAGATAAATGGAAGAAGATATGTTGAAGATATATCAAGATCGAATTAAAACATGAAATGAATCTTAACTTTTAAATGGATAATAATCAATAGTAAAATAATAATTATAAATATGAACATGACTTCTCTGATACCACTTTTTGGTTCCAAGTTTAGTGGAATCACCTTTTGCAGGCATTAAATTAAAATTTCTTTTAATTTAGAGTTTCTCGAAACCCTAATAGAAGATCTTGTATGTTAAATTTAAAATTAATTTATATAGATTCAAAGAATAAATTACATTTTCAATGATATTTATTTGAAGATGATGTCGATCATATGTAAACCCTTCTCAAATTACATATATTATGTTAGGGGATTCAAGTGTAGAATCCCTCTAATTGTGATCCACATGTTCTCCTTTGGTCTCAGAGCAATATCGATTGATTTTTGGGTGCTAGAACGATGAATCAATTGTCTTGAATTGGTTGTCATGATCAATCCAAATTTATATAGGCTTGAAGTAGTTCTTCTCATTCTTGAGAGGAAGAGAGGATACTTTCGAGAGAGAGGGGAATGGGTCTATTGTTCACAATGATTCTCTATTCTCAATTTTCGACCAACCCTACACAATAGACATAACCATCTATTTATAGAGCAAGGGTTTAGGTTAAAATATTATTTAATTTCATTCCATGCCTTAAATAATATAATAATATTTATTAAACCCTATGCCAAAATAATAATAATAATATTATTATTTAATGGTGCACATGATAACTTGTGCAATAACAAATATTATTTAACTATCTTATAAATTAATATTTGTCACTGAATGTGGTCTTGGTACATTTTAACTCCTAAACATTTATCAAATACCTAAATAAACACTTTATTCATAAATAAATATTTTATCCACAAACCAAAAAATAAATATTAATTAAATATAAAATAATATATATATATATATATATAATTCACAATCCGTTTAATAAATATTTATTTAATTTTTGTGATTGATACAACTCAAATAAAATTATTCACTGATCTTGAGAATAATATTTATTCCATTAATTAAATTAAAATATAATTTAATCGAGATCAACGGAAACACTTTGTGTGTAACTCTCTAGGATTACTTAACTTTGGAATTTGGTGGGATCACCTAAAGTCCAAGACTATTTTCTAGAAATGGGTCAAGAAACCCAAGAGAAATAACTTAATGTCATAATAATGATAACCACATATAAATTCCCACTGTGTAATATAATACCTTTGTCTCACTATCTCGTCAAGAAGGTTTCACATTTGTTTCATCAACCTATGGTCTTGATATGTATTTCTTTGACTGTCTAAAATAAATAGGTTGTTACACCATGTCCATAGAATTTAATGTGATGGTTCTATTCCAATCAAAGGTCTAATATATAAACATCCACAAACATGGAAGGGAAAATCCTTCATCTACTTATTCATTAATAACATATCACTCATGAAACACCCAATGTATCCAAATTCTCCATGAATTGTCATCATCATGGTTTATAAAATACATATAATTGTGTGACTCTAACACTCATTAATAATAATATTAAATTCTAAGGACCATTACACGCACTCACAAATAGGAATATATAATAACACCAAAACATGAAAAATTCATGTCAGTGGGTCTATACTCATAAACTCTGATCTTGGAGATTATCAAGTGTAAACTTCATGAGAATATGCCTCATCTGCTTACAAATACTCACACCTAATGGTCTAAATACTATGTTCCCTATTATAGTATATTATCCAACTATAGAACTTTATTTAAGTGTATCATCATGGAATTATAATTTTCTCATCATAGTGGAGAACTTATATGACCTTATTAATGTGATAGATACTCTAGGACATTATTACATTAATTTCATACAGAATAATGAACAATATGTAATAATATATTTTATTAACATTCAAATCAATGAATATTCATGTAATAAAAGTACAAATAGTTGGTCCTAGGACACCAAATATAACACTCACAACATCTTATATTAGAGATTACTAAGGGAAAGCACCATGAGAAGGTGTCACAATGACTTATGAGCACCCTACCTCTGATATCATGTATCATCTATGTCCTATCATACAATATCATCCATCCATAGAACAAGGTTCAAGAATAATGTCACGACACCTCTAGTTTCTCATTGTAGTGGAGAACTATTATGAAATTTCAGTGCAACATATATTCTTAGGATATTATCACATAAAATATTCATGTAAAGGAATGATCGTGATGTGATAATGAACTTAATTAATAAAGAAAATATGTAATCAAGTACTAAGAAAGTCAGTTCTAGGTCACCAAATCCAACATAATGGAATTCCATGTAACATGGGATGGGAATGTTATTATTTTTATTATAATTGATAAACTTCACCTAGTGTAATGCACTTCTATTTTGGGATTTATGATTTATAAGATTTTTCTCTTGGTCTGAGGTGTCAAGATGGTGTGTGTTCATATATCATATCAGATACATAGGATTCATATGTCATTCATGTGATTGCTTGTGATTGGTTACTATAGTTATGATATGGGGTTCATTATTTAAAATGTTATCTATAACTTATATGATGTTTTCCTATATAACATGATGGTGGAATCTTATCTAACCGATTCTTTAATTTTTTTAAATTTTTTACCCATGGTTACTTATCTTGTTTACTATATAGTGTAAGTTTAATAAAATGACAATTATAAATTATAAAGTATTTTACTCTATAACATGTAATTTAAATTTAATTTATTCAAACAAAAAATGGGATATCATTATTAGAAATAAAATAAAAAATAAATTATTTGAATCCTATGTTTATTTGATGATGAACCTGAGTATGTGTTAATGGGGATAAATAGAGTTTTTGGATTATTAAACATTATGATATGGGGTGTTTATGATAGTGGTATTTTATTCCCTTTATTACTTTACATGAATTGTGATATCAATAATTCTGAAAAAAGTGTATTTGAGACATATGTTTGTAATTATAGAGAGAGGCCTCAATAAATATCTCCAGTAGAGCACCAGGAGTGCAAGGATGACCAAGACCCATTGGAAGTTGGATTTGCACCCACTATTTCATTGGGATTGATGATAAATGATCAAATCTATGATATCTTTCTATAAGTTAAATAGTCTATAAATAGAGAGGCCCCATGGGCTATAACTTCCATGTTAGAGCTGGGAAAATATTTCTAGATGAATCAATAACCATTTTTCATAGGTGAAGGTGTATCTTGGGTAGTTTATCTCTGAGTGGTGTCTATTCTGATCTTTTTTTACCACCTTGAGACATCCCTTGAGAGGGGGTGAAGTTTATAGTTTATATTCTTTGAGTCCTAGTGAAGCACTATTGGGTTATTTCAGTCTATACAGGTCACTATGTAGGTATGTCTTTGAAAGAATTCCAAGTCCATTTTTATCACTTATTTCTAAAGACTATAAGGGAAGGAAAGGCCTATGAGTTTATACATATCACAAAAGGAGTAACAATAGTTATATATTATGTTTTTCTCCTCACATAATTACATTTTTTCCCTAATGGTAATTATGGATGAGATAGATAGATTCATACATTTTGAGGACAGTCTCAGATATGTGATACAAGTTCAGATAAATATTTTTAACCTGCCTACTTTTTCAAAGGTCCAAAAATCATGCCCTTATGATAGAGGGGAATATGAGATAAAAAAGAGTAATGAAGAAGATAAATTTTACTTGTTATTATGTTTGTGTGTCCTCTTTTAGTACAAAGGATAAATTTTATGGTTTATTCTAGGGATGTGATGGACTAATAGGTCAAGGTGGTGTTTCATTTAATCCACCTCAGTGTGAAGATCTAGTGGTATGACATCAGTTTGGTAGGATTTTTTACCTTTATAATTAGTTTTACTAACTTAAAATTGAGTGATATTCCTGTAGGGAGACAGGGAATATTCAAATTGTTTTAGAGTGCATAGAATTTACATAGAGATAAAGGATCTAGATAGATACATGGTTCTAAGTGTGAATCTGGGATGTTATAACAAGTGGGTTACTAGAGTTCCATTGGATGTTTGAGTTGGTTTGGAAGATTTTATTCCTAGTTATAGGGGTAACAACAGTATGGGTATATTTTCGGGATTCAAACTAGGACTCAGGTTCAAGGTTCCATCCAATTGAAAAAAAATGGAGACTACCTTTGCTGATTAGAGAATCATAACATATTTCATTCAAGGTATAATTTTAGTAACATCCATTTTAGAATCTATTTTTTCATTAAATAATCATTAAATTATTTTACAATTAATTATTTTTTTATGGAATAAGTTTATCCATAGAGTATTTATATGAGGTGACGTCGATTGATACACCTTTAGGGGTACGATCTGAGGGTATTTGAATATGTAAGGATTATTCTATAATTATTGGTGGTTATATATTCTTATAATATTCATTAGTTCCAAATGTGACCAATTTTGATGTGATTGTTGGGATAAATTAATTAGTTTGATATCAATCCCGTAAAAAATATTTTCATCTATGGTTGTAATTTACATATGATGAGGGTGAAAATTCTTTCTATATTGTAATGTGGGATGTGTTGGAAGTTCATATAGAACCTGACCATCATCAGCTGGGTAGGATTACATCCCAAGTTTTTAGTCCTTTTTCGATTATTGGGATACACATCAGGTGGTATTTACCCCTCTAGTAGACCAATTTTGGAATTTTTTTCTAATTATTTCTTTGTATTTACACTTGATCACAAGGTTTAGTTTATAATTTATATTTTAGAAAATGTGGATCTTACCTCTATTCCATATTACATGATGGATCCTATATATCTTCAAGAGATAAAGTATTATTTGGAATACTTAGAGGAAAAAGGGTTCATATAGATGAGTATATCCCCTTAGGGTGCTCCTATTTTATTTTATAAGAATGAGGATAGCTCTTTGATATTATGTATAGATTATTAGAGGTTTAACCAAGTGATGGTAAAGAAATGATAACCACTCCTTTATATTGATGATATATTTGACCATATTAGAGGAGACTAAGTATTCTATAAAATTTACATGATATCATTCTATCATTAACTGAGGGTGAGGCCTTATGATATATCTCACACTACCTTTAGGAGATGTTATGGCCTATACAAGTACTTGGTGATGTCAATTAGTCTGATGAATGTGTCATTAGTGTTTATGGACCATATGAATTGATCCTTACATCATTCTTTGGATACTTTATTGGTCATATTTATTAATAATATCCTCATGTAATCCTAGAAAAGGTAGGAGCGCACATGAAATTTAGCGATTATTTTACACACACTTAAGGATCATCAGCTATATTCTAAGCTCACAAATGTTCAGTTTTAGATTGATAAGGTGCACATATTTGGGAATTTTATATCATATTTTGGTGTATAAGTATACTCTGAGAAGGTAGAGGTAACATTTTCTTGGTAAACACCCAATAACATTTTTAAGACCCACAAATTTTTGTGATTGGTCGGTTATTATTAAATATTTATAAAGGAATTTCCCCAATTTGAAGCACTGATGAATGGATTGACTAAGAAGGGGGTAGAGTATGTTTGGTCAGATGCTTCTGAGAATTACTTTCATTTTCTCAAATGGAGGTTGATTATAGCATTTATATTAACCTTATGTGATACAATTAAGTAGTATACCTTGTATTTTGATGCATTAAGATTCAGTCTTGGATCAGTTTTGATGTAGAATGGTCATGTGGTCACTTATAAGTCTAGGAATTTAAAGCCTCGTGAAAGGAACTATCTAATGCATAATATTGAGTTGAAATCAATGGTTAATTCCATGATATGTTGATAAAACTATTGTTTGAAATATAGGTTTATAAAATATAATAACCATAAATAATTGAAATAATTTTCCCACAACGTGAATTGAACCTTCGACGGTGAATATGGGTTGATTAATTATAGTCCTTCAAATTGTATATGGAATATGCCTCTGGGGAGGTGAATATCATGGTTGATGTGATGAGAAATAAGACTATAGATTTTGTGATGAAATATTATAGTAATAAGTGGAAGATGATGGCCCTCTTCATTGATATGTGACTTGGTGTCCAGGAGTACCATGGCCAAGCAACCCTTATACATTTTTATCACTTTTTCACTCCTCAGTGGGGTGAATAGGTGTCAGTTATCATACCAGAGCTATATATTCATAAGTGAAATCATATATAGTGGCGATCCACCACCGGAATGGTCCCTTGATTCTGATGATATTATTTCAGTATGAGGTTATGTTATTTTTCTTAAAATAATGTGCAAGAAGATAATGAGGGGATCAAATACCTCAAGGTGGGTCATACTTCTAGGTCTGAAGAATGTGTATTATGATGTATGAAAATAATATTGATGGTATGGGGTAGATAGATCTATTTCAGGTTTTGTTACATGGTTCTCCACTTATTATTTGGTGAGGTAGAATCATTATTGGCTCACTGGTCTCCTTCGGTAACTATTCATTACTGAGTAGAATAATATGATCTTGATTTGGATTTCATGATAGGGTTATTGATGATACCCTAAGGTAGTGATATATCATGGTTTATTTTGGATTAGTTGACCAAGGTTAATCAATTTCTACTAATCTATAATATGTTCTCTATTAATGATATGGGTAAGATTTATATTTGAAAGATAGTACATTTTAATGGGGTACCTCAGAGTATCATCTCAGATCGGGATGTTCGATTTACATCACACCTATGTCAAGAATTATATAAGATAATTATTATTCAAGTGAATATGAGTACTGGTTATCACTATTAGATGGATATGTAGTCTATTAATACTATTTAGATATAAAATGGCATGTTACAGGCATGTTTTCTAGATTTTGGGGGTTCTTGGTAGAACCATTTAGTATTTATGGATTTTTTCTATAGAAAAATATATCATGAATTAATTTAGATAAATCCTTTTGGGAATTTATATAGTAGCCCATGTCGATTTCCATTATTTTTACTAGAGGTCAGAAAGACAGTGATTATTAGGCCAAATATTATGCATGAGATAGTAGAGCATATCTGACTGCTTTGGAAGTAGTTTACAATTACCTAAAGTAAGTAGATGCCATATTTTAACCAAAGATGCCAACATCTAGAGTTTGAGGATGGTGATCAGATATTTCTACAGGTGTCTCCATAATTGGGACATTGTTATATTTAGATACAAGGTAAACTATAACACTAGTATATGTGGTCATTTAATAACATGGATAGAATAAGTATGATGGAATACTGATTAGATCTTACTCAAAATTTTAGTTCTATGCAAGATATATTTCATGTGTCACATATTTAGCAATTGTATCTCAATCCTTCTCATGTTATTAGTATTGAAGACAAAAACTTGAGTATAACACATTAATTGAGGTTTATTTGGTTCAAATCATTGATTAGAGTGCGAAATCTCTATATGGGAAGATAATTTCTCTAATATGACCACATTGGAAGAATGGGGACATCAAGAAGGAGACATGATAATGGAAGTCTGACATGTGGGCACAATGGATATAATTATTCATCAATGAGACTCAATGAATAAAAAAATTCATCTCAAGGATGATCAATTATATACTGGAAGGTTGTAGCATCCTATAATTTTTTAACGTGTAAACCCCTTTAAATTTTTTCTACACCAGGTTTATTTTCCTTGTTGAAATATGTTTAAGGTATGGGTGGGGAGGTTTTGAGTTGTTTTTAGAAATTAGTATAGTAATTAAGAATGAAAATGCATAAAGGTATGGAAAATACTATAGAGGGACCTTCATGTAGTGATGGGTGTATGTAATATTTTGATGGGTGTCAATGGAAATTAAAAAAGTCAGGAAAGGTCGCGCTATGCCTTGGGGGTTCACAACATATAAAGTAAAACATAATAGTAACTCCATGTATTCTTAATTTTTGGGATTTCAAAGAATTTTGGTCACACCACAATGAGAGGAGTCGTTCCATGATAATACCCCTTACAAATAGGATAATTACTCTTATGTATGGATTTTTTTTGAATTATAAAAGTCTTGGACCTTATATTTTTCCTTTGAGGAATTCAATAGGAAAGGCGGTTTGTGTTGTGAGCATGGGTATCATGTTGTGAGGATTTTAAATCGAGAGTGCCACTATGGGGGTGCCACACTGTAGTGATGGATTGGGAAAGAACTTCATGCTGTGAAGGGGGAGGTCATGCATTGATGGAATAGAGTGAAAGGTTATTCAATCCTTCCTTAGAGAGGGTTTTCACACCATAACTACTATGGCCACATCATGATACACATCTTGGGTATCTTTAAAATAAAACTAATTAAATAAATGGTCTGAAAAATTAAATAAAATTAGGATTTATTCTATTATATAGATGTTATTGAATCTTATACCCTACATGTTGTTCTCTTCTCTTCTAAATTGAGATATCATTAATTACTTAATAGATTGAAGTGTCATTTCATTTGGAAGATAACTAGAAGTAATTTTATCACTCCTCTTCAATCCATTCTTATATTCTCTCATTATTTAGTGGTTATATGCTAGTTATGGTCGTGTGTTACCTATTTTAGTTATTTTATCTAAATATTAAATTTTTATCATTTGATCCTGGATTATCAATCAATATTTTTTTGAGTATCTTTATGTGAGTATATTTTAGGTGGTCTCTAAGATATCACTAAAATCTATCTTCATTTTTATGTGTGTGTGATGCACGGTCACATAAATATAACATGTGATTGGATTAATACCTAAATAAATGGTTTATATTTTTATTTATTATGACAAGACCCCTTCTTCATTACTTGGGTAGAATGTTGATTTATGTAGGTCTAAACCTTCAGCCACCAAGTATAGTGAGCCTTATTTTAGAGAAAAATAGGAATTTCAATGGAAACCTGAGGGATACCCTAAGTGGAGTGATAAATTTTAAAGTTGAAAATAAATTATCTATGATAACACCTAGGATTAGAAATATGGATAATGAGGAAATCAGAAATGTCATTGATATAGTTTCAAAAATAATAAAATGTAAAATATTTGATTTTGGGGTGGGGTTTCATTCCCCCCTGATGTTATATGGTGATTTGGAGTAGGATTTGGTTCCATTCCCCACTAATTTTATATCGTTAGATAGAGAAGAGTGGTGCACCATTACCCTATGATGTTATATAGTGATCTGGAGAAGGATGGGGTGTCATTCCATCTGATTTTATATGGGGATATGTATTTGGGTGGGATACCATTCCCCCATGATATTTATGTATTGAGATAGAGTAGTGTGGGACACCATTCTCCCTTGATATATTATGATGAGATGATTCAAAGGTGGGTCTCTATTACTTCTTGATGTGTTTATCATGTAATTCTAGTTTGGCGTACCATTCCTCCAAGATATTTATATATATACTCTATTCATATAAATCTATAACTATTAGGAGAAGGTATGGTTAATCTCAGGTGTCACCTTAGAACTTGAGGACTAATGATGATTTATTTATTTATACATTAATTTATTTATTATATCACATCATCATGCACATATTTTTTACTTTATATGTTTATGGAATCCATTGGTGGGATCATAATAATTTTTACTCACACCCTTATTGGGTTGTTGTGTATACCTAAGAAAACTTCATGGTTGTGGGTCAGGATAAGGGAAAGGGCCCCATAATTGAGGGTTGATCAAGGTAGTTCATGTGGAGCATGGGAGATGGGATCAGGATAAGACTAAAGACTAGTTTTTTTATCTAGATTTTGTATTTGTTAATTTTTGGGCCTTTTGGTATATGATCCTACCATGGGAATCTTTATGTTGTATATATTCCTTGTGTGCTATATACTAGATTCATTTTGATATAGCATGGGTTTTATGATTCTATGGGTGCCTACTGTTATGTATGTTATATTTTACTCATATGGTGGTATATTGGCATTATTATTTCCATTTTTATTTTATTACTCTAAAATGAGTGTATAGTCTCCTCATGATGTTACCTCAAACCACCACTTTTATTTATAAGCCTCTTGTGTATGGGGAGGCATTCCTGGGGTCACGTATCCCTCTAGTTTGATTACTATGAAGTGAACTTGGTTAGGGAGTTACACAACCCATTATAAAATGTTTTCATTATTAACCATGTCTCTTGACCGCAATGGGGAATCCATCTTAACAAATCCTTAAATTTATCTTATGCATCATAAATCGTTTTAATTGAATACACATAAAAAATGGTTTCCTTAGCTGAATATTAAAAACACTCGAACATTACATGACGCTTAATCCATTTACATGGTGTGTAAATATTCTGTAGATGGTTTTTCAGGCCATTTTATTTATAAACAACATGAACCCCATTAAAATATTCTCAACTTACCAATAACCCATAATAAAACTTGAACCATTTATACTCAGACTCCATTAATTCAAATAAACATGAATCCCTAAACTTTAAGTCATTTTCCCAAACTAAGGCTCTCCACATGGATCCTCTCCGGTTTTCTTAGGTTTCCTCACAACCCAAGATTGTGTTTATTGAAACGACAAAAAACCATGAAGGAACACCACCAAAAAGGTTTAAATATGATTCAAACCTCAACAAAATAAGTTTAATGAAAAACATAGAGGGAGACATACTTGAAAAAATATGGGATCTTACAACCTCCCCACCATATAACATCTCATCCCCAAGATTCACCTAGCATCACTATGAGGTCTCAGCAAACATGTTTGGAAAATGTGTTTTCATATCATACTCCCTCTCCCATGTCTCCTCTTGAAATTCACCATGCTTCCACTACACTCAAACCAATGATATATTCATACCCTGAAGATATCTCTCATAAAGATTTAAAACCCTTATTGAATGCTCTTCAAAGGACACATTAGCACAAAGCTTGATGTATGTTGCGTCTACCACATGGGAAAGGTCTTGATGATATCTTCAAAGATGTGGAACATGGAATATGTCTTTCCTGGTATTGTAGCACTATAGAATTTTCAAATGGTATTCCACTTGAACGACCCTTTCCACTACCTCAAACAACCCAAAAAAAAATTGGGCATTATCTTTCCCTAGTTTCTGATATGGAATTTCTCCAGTCTAGGAGACACCTGAAGGAAAACGAGATGACCAACCTCGAATTCTATAGTTCATCTCTGATGGTCATTATACAATTTTTACTTACTCTACATGGTCACCAACCACTGTCTGATCAACTGAACCTGCTCAGATGTCTCCTACATGAGAATTGGCATAACAAGTACTGACTCACCTACCTCCATCCAATAAATAGGAAAACAGAACAGTCTTCCATAAAAATCATCAAAACATGTCATTTGGATCGATTCCTAGAAGATATTATTATATGAAAAATCCATGAATGTCATATATTTCTCCCATGAACCACTAAATTCCAATACACAATCTTGTAACATATCCTCCAGGACCAGGATAGTTCACTCAGATTGACCATTAGTCTGAGGATAGTAGGTTATTATCAAAAGAACCTAATATCCTAGAGACTTCTAAAGACCCTTCCAGAAACAAGACGTGAATTGAGGATCTATATTTGAAGTGATACTCCTAGGAACACTATGCAACTAAACTACACCAAGAACATAAATACTTCCTAGATCATCAACTGTGAAGGTCTCCCTAATAAGTAATAACTGGGATAATTTTGTCAGTAAATCCATTATTACCCATAAAACATTATTATAATGAGTTGTTTTGGGTAATCCAATCACAAAATCTATAGTGATATCATTCCATTTCCATTCAAGAATAGGAAAAGGCTACAGAAGCCTAGTTGGCCTCTGATGCTCAACTTTCACCTGCTAAAAAGTGAAGCATCTAGGAACAAAGCTTGCTACCTCCTTCGTTATTCCTTACCACAAATACTTTATATAAATATCATGATATATAATTGTCAAACCAGGATTGAACACCCATCTAGAAGCATGAAAATATCTCATAAGATCCTTGTGTAAAAACGTAGGAACCCATACTCGGCCATATAAAATAATATAATTGCAACTTCCAAGAGGCCATCTTGATGGTGTCTCCCCGCCATATAAGTATTCTATCAGAACTGATACCTCTAGATCAGATAACTAATCGGTCTTGATCAAGTCCAAAACCACAGGTATAACATATGTCGAATTCTGAGTTACTCAACCATGAGACTCCTGGACATTTAGATTCATGTATGAAAAGAGGTACATTACTCTCTACTCATATCAAGAATTCGGTACTGCATTTACTTGTGTATTTTGGATCAATTCATTGTAAAATATGTTTCCCTTTCCCATTGTATAAGACTAATCAAATTCAAAGTACTATAAATACTTGACCCACCTCCTCTGTCGAAGTCTCAAGTCTCGCTGAGAAAATATGTACCTGAGGCTTTCATGGTCTATGTATATAAAAAACCTATCACCCATGAGATAGTTTCTACAAAATCTAAAGGAATTTACCATTACTAATAGATCTATATCCTGAGTAGGGTAATCCATCTCATGTGATCTTATCTTTCTGGAGACATAAGAAACCACTCGATCCACTTGCATCATAACTAATTCAAGTCCAACTCTGAATGCATCATAGTAAATGGTATAAGATTTACCTAGAATAGGTAAAGTGAGGATATGTGATGAGTTCATCCTACCTTTAATCTCCTAAAAATATCTCTCATAATAATCAAAATGAACAAACTTCACCCCTTTCTTAGTCAGCCTATACATCAGTGCATCTAAACATGAGAAATCCTGGATAAAGTGCCTATAATAACCTGCTAAACCCAAAAATCTACAAATATCAAAGATGTTCTTAGGTTGTTACTAGGACACTATGGCTGTAAATTTCCCTCGTCCCACTGACACTCCTACCTCTAAGATGAAATGGCCCAAGAAGTGCACTTTATTAATCTAGAAACTATATTCAGTTGGCTTGGAGTAAATCTAATTCTCTATCAATGTACTAAGTATGATGTCAAGATGTTTGGCATGATTTTTTATTGACTGGAATTACACTAAGATGTCTTCGAAAAAAACCTCCATAAACTGATCCAGAAAAGGATAAAAGATCATATTCATCAAGGCCATGAATATTTTTGGTGCATTGGTAAACCCAAATGTCATCACCATGAATTCACACATTCCATACCCACTTCTAAAATTATTTTGAGGTATGTATGATAGTATCAATGTTAACTAGTGGTAACCTGGTCTCAAATAAATTTTGGAGAATATCTTATCACCTTTCAACTGATCAAAAATATCATCAATTCATGGAAGAGGATACTGGTTCTTAACCTTCATCTAGTTCAACCTTCAATGATCCACACATAAGCACAATGACCCATCAACCTTCTTGGAAAGGAAAACTGGATAACCCCAAAGAGATATACTAGGATGTATTAATCCTTTATATTATAGATCTTACAACTTTAATTTTAACTCATTAATCTCTTTTGATGTCATTCTGTAAGGAATGATAGAAATTGGCTCTACACTCAACACTAAATCGATCATCAACTCGATCTCTTGCTCGGGTGGTAAGTCATAGAATTCATCAAGAAATACTAATTAAAATGGTATAATACTAGAGGAAAAGAATCCTCCTACATTACACCATAATCTAGAGTAAGAACAGCTATTTGATCCATGATAGAATCCAATCTACACTAAATTGGCCCTACATGACCAGCCTAAAGATCCCACTCATCTTGGTGAGAATAGCTAGCTCCATATGGAGATAAAAAGGTAATTCTCCTCCTATAACAGTTGATATGAGCCTAGTATAGAACTAAACAATCCATACCAAGAATCAATTCTAAGCCTATCATTTCCAATACGAACAGTTCCCAAAATAAATGGTAACCAAAAATATCTAGAGAACATGCCTTACAACATTTTATATTCTATGATCGCACTCCCAATGGTGTGTCGATGGTCAAAGAACCATCCCAAATTTCCATAACCTAAACCAAATCATTTTAAAAAGGAGAAGATAGAAAATAATTTGATTCTCCTATATCAAACAAAACACAAGCTAAGGTATATGATACAAGAATCATACCTCTAATGGTAGATAATCATGCATCTATAATAACTAGAGTAGTTTTCATAATGTACAACCAACTTTACCCTTGACCCTAGGCTCCAGTATGACTACCATGAGCTCTCAATTTTCCTTGTAAAAAAATTATCCTAGAGGCACTTCTTGATACCCAAATAAGAGCTCTCAATTTTCCTTTCTAAAACATCCTAGTCGCTACTCGGGCCCTCTATTATATTCCCTTCTGTGATGAGTGTTAGGTTTATCATGTACTCAAAAATTATCAAATGAAAAATGTTCACCTACAACCTAATATCATATTGAATATCATCTGAAAAATTTATTTCCCTAGAGATCTGATCATCTTCCAAATATGGTGAAAATTAATGTAATTCAATGAAATGTCCAACATAGATTAGAACTCAAATCCCCTCTTGCATTAGATTAATGAACTCGTGATATTTTTCATCCCTCAACTTCTTAGGAAAGAAATTTCTCAGAAACATCATCTTGAATCCCTTATAAGATAGATCATTCTACTACCCAACTTTCTCTAGAATATCCAACCAATGTTTGGTAGGTCCACAAAGCATATATATAGAAGGATTCACCCTCCTATCTACAGTTATATCAAGATGATTGAATACCATCTAGACTGACTCGATCGAGAACTCGACTTCCTAGGGTCCTCCCTCCCTAGTGAACACAGGAGGATGCTGTTGAAACTCTCTTATCATCTCAAACATCAAAGGAATGATATGAACAATATCTCTTTCCATGAATCACATGACCCTAAAGAATATTTTGTGAAGATAAACATACATATGATTCTTGAGAAATATATAAATCTCTGGTTCAGCTACATTAAGAACATGCTTATTACTACTCTCGTGATGCTCAATTCTAAGACGATGAGGAGTAATTTTATCTAAAAGACAAACACTCACCTTATAACACTGTCTAACAACAAGGTCAACCTCAATATGTGATTTCAATATAGAACCGCTAACTCTTATTCTATATAAAAATTTCATAAAAATTTTTTAGAATGAAATGTCAATTAATTTCATTTATTAGGTGTAATAGATGTCTCATATCATAGTCTAAATAGGAAATATATCACATGCATATAAAAATGTCTCTATCATGAACAATGCATGTTAGTGTATATCTTTATGTGCCTATCATGATGAATGTATAAATATCTCATGCCATACCTAGACATGAATATAAATCCCATGAACTAATAACATCAAAAATCAACAACCTCACATAACATGTGAATAACACAATGTGAGATAACATCAACTGTAACAAGTGAACAACATAAACAACAATCCCATACCTAAACACTCGGATTTTCCCTCGTACATGGGTTAACTTCTCCCATGAAAAATCTCATTACCAAGTCCCCAAACATCCTAGTCTCCTTTATAACTTTCTCAAATAGTAAATAAAAATAAAATAAAACATGATCCTATGATACCACTTTGTAACATCCCCCAATCTGGAACTCTCTCACATGGCCAAAAAATGTTTATTACAAGACCTAAAGTGTGCCTCCCTATATGCCAGAGGCTACTGCCTAGTAATGGGGGTGTGAAATGTGTAGTGTGGAGACTATACACCTTGGTATGAAGTTTCATAGAAGTATAAATAATCTATAAAAATAAAAGATATAAAATTTTAGATATAGAAGAAACCAATAATAAAAATAAATTGAACAATCCAATAAATAATAAATGAATAATGTAATGATGTGAAGGGATGTAACTAAAAGTCATGCTAGAATTTAAAATAAGAAAAAGACTAAAAAACTCTAATAAGACTCAACAGCCCCCCATCATGAACCCCATATTAGCTCTGCCCTCAAACACCATCCCATCCAGCGAGAAAATAGTAAACAGCAAGGTCTTTTTCCATTTTCCAAAACGGTATCCACGTAATCTACTCAGGTACCAAACGATGACCTAAATAGGGTGTGAGTAAAACTCAGTAGGTCGACACCACCATGTATAAATAAACCCTTATAATAATAAGTTTATTCAATAAATTGATAAAAAGGTGTATTAATTAATTAAAAAATTAATAAAATACAACAAAAACCTTCTTCAGCTCTATACGAGAATGTCTGTGATCATGTCTCACGACCATAACAACCATGACCATATAACCATGGTAAAATAACCTAATTTAGTATCAAGCTGTAATATCTATGATCATGTATCACAACCATGCCAACTATAACCATATAGACATGATAAAATCCCAAAAATCAAATTCAAATCCCTATAAGAATTCCAGTATCCAGGTCAAATCCCTAGAAGCATTACAGTATGGGACTCAGCTGAGCCTGCTCAATATAAGAATTACAAGATATAAGTGTGCAAGTTCCATTTCCATGTCTGATATAAAATCATTTCATAAAGGATCAAAAGTCATGTCATAATAGCATGGATATCACAATATCACATCACAAGCCTCAATGGTTAATTATATGAATTACTATTTGTCTTTTAATTACCTAATTCATTTATATCACAATTGATCAATAGTCATTCAAAAAGAAGTAAGTTATATCTTATAGATTCTATATCAACTGATCAACTAAGGTCTCATGTCATGATAAAAACACTTTATTCCGTTATCCAATTCAATTATATTCAAGGTTTTCTCACCCAAAGGGTAACCATAATCCATATCTAAAACTAATTAGAAATAATGGACAACAAGGAATAATCTCATTTGTTATTTAATTAATTTAAGAACATGTTACATTTGAATAATCACAATATTGCATATACTAGGAAATTATCAAACCATGGTGTTAATATTTAGACCCTCTACCTTAGCTGGTGAAGAATGCAACACTTCCAATGGAATACTCCCAAGAGGAATAAGGTGAAGATGATTACAAATAGGTTCAAATACCAAAACTAATCAATATCAAAACCAACAATTCACACGATCAAGGGATCTCACCATAATGATTGGATAACCATGAGAGAGAAGGGAAAAACCTAACCAAAACTACTTAACAGAAATTGAATGCAGTATTGGGACATCTAGAAGGGAGTTTGTCACTACAAAACCACCTAGAAGGTCATCCTAGATCGATAGGAGAAGAACTGCATGTGGGTGAATGGAAAAATAATCCGCACAACATAATTTAAAATAGTGGGTTGGGAAATTATACAGCGTGTAATGTAGTTACACTACATGTAAATATTTTTAATGGAATACACCAAAAACCCATCACCTCATCTGAATATTAAAAACACCCTAACATTAAATGACGTGTAATCCATTTACATGGTGTGTAAATGTTTTAAAGATGGGTTTTCAACCCATTTTCCATATAAAAAACCCAAACCCCCTTTAAAGCTTCTCAACTTACCAAGAACCCGGGATAACACTCAACCCATTAATACCTAGACTCCATTAATTCAAGTAAACACACATCCCTAAACTTTAAGTCATTTTCCACAATAAAGGCTCTCCACATGGATCCTCTCTAGTTTTATCATGTTTCCTCACAACCTAGGACTACGTTTATTCAAAAAATAGACATCCACGATGGAACACAACCACCAAGGTTTAAATACGAGGAAAAACTCAATGTAATAAGATTAATAAAAAACTTAGAGAGAGGCGTGCCTGAAAAAATAAAGGATCTTACATAAATGAATTTATTAATTTATAAAGATAATTAAACGATTCAAGAATGTTTTATCTTAATTGATAATGATTGAAATGAATGTTAATTTATTAAATGTGCAGTCGTTTCATGTGTGTGGATGATCATGAGTATATATTTACTTGTGTATGTGGTTGGTTTATTTTAATTTATTATTATTAAATTAAAATGGTAGCATGCATGTCATCCCCTCCACCATATTATGTAATGGATTGTGTTCTCATGGATTCTTTTATGTAAACCCCCTTGACCAATTCTTTGGTTCTCCTAACTTATGAGTCGGTAAAATAATATTTAAAGGATAGATCTCCCATGATAGAGTAGGTGGTCCAAACTCATAGTTGAGGTGAACCAACCCAGGACATACTTTTCACACAATGTGGAATGATGCGACTTGAACCAGGGTGTGCTTCCATGAGTTTTTCCCTTAGTGTCAAGGGTTAATTTATCATACAATAGATAAACCAACCATTTGAAAATCTCATGATCATACCATTTTATTATTTTATTTTTATCATTTTTATGGTTAATTATTTATGGATTCTTTACTATGATCTCTTAATAAATAAATTAATAATAATGCAATATGTAATAAAAATAAATTGGACTATGCATAAATTTTATCTAGAAGATGGTTAATAACTTATTTAAAATACACTTAATACTAATAAAGCATTTAATAAGATAAAATGTTCAATTTAATCATAAATATTAAAATGCCTAAAAAATATTAAGTCAAAATCATTCCATTACTTGATTTAGAATAGAATCACTGGATTAAAGTATTTACATAGCCCTCATCCAGATAATTACATCTAATGGGGATTTCTAAAGAATTTTTTGAGTTGAATTAACAAAATTTTTTGGGTTATAATAGACTTCATCTATCTAATAAAAATTTAGAGGAAATTGTTGAGGAATTCCAAGTCTAGGATTTTATGATTTGGGAGTCCACTCAATGGTACAAGGAGTTGTGAGTTAATGAAGTTAGAAAGACCTACCTACCTAATTAACCTTATAATAGAATTTCAATACCTCTTAGGGGTTATGAGAAGAGGAATGTGGATCCTTGACACTAGAATATCCAGGGAAAAATATATTCTAAAACCAAAGGTGATGGATTTTGGGTTTCGATAAAATATTGTGAGATTAATAAATTAAATTTATTATCTCATTTTGTAATCTAGATAAAGTAATAAAAATCAACTCTAATTTAATGTGGAAATAGAAAGTCATATGACACTGACTATATCACTAAAATATATATTAAAAAAGGATAACCTTCTCACTGGCTCAAATTTTAAGGAATGGAATACATGCTTTCATGTTATACTATGTCGTGATTAGAAATTATACTAGTTGGAAACCCTTATGCCTAAAGTACTGGGTAAAGAGGATAGTGATGAAGAATTGTCTCTCTATATGAAACAATTGGA
Source organism: Viscum album (assembly GCA_963277665.1). Taxonomy (NCBI): domain Eukaryota; kingdom Viridiplantae; phylum Streptophyta; class Magnoliopsida; order Santalales; family Viscaceae; genus Viscum; species Viscum album. The sequence continues at coordinate 6,139,319 of OY728126.1, forward strand.
TGATACCACATATATCTAATGATTCATGTTATCATTTATATCCAATGAGCTTCTAAAGAAACATGAGGATATGGATGCATATAGAATCGTGTCTCGCCTTTGTGATATTTATCAATATAAGGTGAGACAAGAGAGATATAAGTTCTCCAATGCATTATTCATGTGCAATCTTGCATAGTTGATGTCGGTTGGGCCTCATGTATAAAATATTGTTGGATATATAATGTGCTTGGACATATTAGTTTTCAACATCCTAGATGAGTTTCGCATAGATTACATTATATCCTCACTACCTAATATTTTATGAATTTTTATTATTAATTATAATATGATAAATAGTGATAATTATCACTCGAAACTCATTATAGTGATTTTCTAAGTCGATAAGTACATGGGGTGTAAAAAACCTATTGTCCTTATAGTGAATAAAAAAATAACAAGTAAAAGGGACCCAAGACTCACTAAATGTCAATTTATCTTGAGTATTATCCTTTCAAATGGGTGAAAATTCAAATATATGAAAAGGAAAAAAGATGTTGTATGTTTTTCATATGGAAATCTAGGCCACTAGAAGAAGAATTATACCCATATGAACTATGGGTAATCTTTAGGTACATTCATTACTGAGTGAAATATTTCTATATCAACCAATTGGGTATTATATATAACTTGTGGTACTCATACATATATCTAAATATAGGTAACAATTTGATTTTGGAAGATTTCCATAGGAGAGGTGGATCATCGAGCAGCTAACAGATCATAACTTGTTTCTTTGGTTAAAGTATATAACCACCTTTTATTCCTAATAAGGATGATCTTGGTTTTGAAAAATTGTTATTATGTTCCTAGTGTTACCCAAAACAAAATTTCTCTATATTTCAAATATATGGATGGTTTTATTTATAATTTGAAAATAAAATTTTTCTTGTTTATAAAAAAAATTATATGTTATGGTGTGGAGAATTTAAATAAAAATCATTGTATATTAGATTATGAGAAAATAATTATTGTAAATTGATACTAAATTAGGTTCACATGGATCATATAACACCCATTTTTGGAATCACTAGATTATTCTTTTAAATGAAAAGGGCTTGATGTAGTTATAACAAGATGGGTACCTATACTTATTTGAGGGAAAACAACTTGACAGATGTCATTATGGTTTATAAGGTAATATGGAAAAAATCTCATTTTGTTGTGAAAGGTGAAAGGTACATAGAGATTCTATATTTTTTATACATTGATGTGTGTGGACCTTTTCTAGTAGAAGCTTTAAGTGGGTATTATTACTTCATAAATTTTACTAATGACTTAAGTAAAGGTTCTGGGAAAAACGTAAGTGTCGGTGGCATGGATAACATGGATTTTTATCATAATAAATTAATAATATATGATTCACATGAAGAATAACATCATCAATAATGGAATAAAATTTAAAATTAATTTAATTTTTTATCCTTCAACCAAAAGACAGGATCATCGAATGTGATTTATAATTAATTTAAATATAGATTTAAAATTACCTTGATCTTTTGACTCTTTCTCCGTCAATGAATAAATTGAATACTCTTGTTGTATCTTCGTTTCATCAGAGGAATCAAGGGTATATTCTCTTTAGCGATGATCCACATGTTCTTCACTAACCTTCAATTATCATCATAGAATTCTTCGACTACTAGTGAAGATGAATCTAACACTTTCAATGATCATCATATATCACAACTAAATCATCATTCAAGGGAAAAGGAATTTCATTCATGTGGATGAGGATAATTGCTCTATGTTCTTCAGTTCATTCTAGGGGAGATCTCTCTATTACCTAAGAGTATCCACTCTAGAATTCATTATGTACAATGATGAAATGAATCTAGGGATTTCATAAAATGCCATAACTAGGTTTAAATAGTGCTAGGGTTAGAAAATAATAATTTACCAAGGTCCCTTATTATTTTTTATTATTATATGGTGAACACCATGTCTAAATAATAATAATATTATTTAATTTTCATTTTCTAAAATTGTGGACAAAATAAATATTATTTTTCTTAAATAAACAAATTTATATTTACTCAAATAATAATTAATATGTAATTTCTCATGAGAATATAAAACTCGGTTCACCAATCCTCCTTAATATTTATCAAGACTTGAATAATGAGTATTTACATAATTAAATAAATATCATTGAATTATTCCCTAAATAATATATAAATATTATATTCACCAAATTAGTGAATAAGTATTTATTAAATTTTCATGTAACTAAATAAAAGAATATTATGTTACTTTGTGAATAAACTAAAATAAATAAATATTATATATTAAAGTAATTAAATAAATAAATATCTTGTGAGTAAATATTTATTTAATATTCAACTCACATATATATTTTCTCAAGTAACTGGTTATTAAATATTTTCGATCAAAAAACATAAATAATTATTAAACCATGTGGGGGAGTAATATTTTTCTGACATGTAAAATTCATATGAATTTTAACTAAGGTTGTTAATACACTTAGATTGTGGCCCTCTAGTCCCCTTTATCAGTGAAATTAGTATACACTACCTAGATTACAATTTTAATGTCTAACAACACACCAATCCTCCCATAAATAAAGAAGTTAATATCACAACAACATGTAACCTCTTATAAAGGCACACAATGTAATATAATCCCTTTATCTCAATATCTCTAATCAAGTAGGTTTCATTATAATGTCATCAACCTATATGCTTTATGTATATTTCTTTGACTTTCCATAAATGAAATTTCCAAAAAAATAACCATGTCTATAGATTTAATCAAAGAAGTTTAATTCTCATCAAAGGTATTGAGATATCAACTTCTATTAAAGAACAGAAGGGATAAATCCTTTCTTTCATTATTCCTTAATACAAAATCACTTGTGATGCACCCAAGGTATCATACCTCATCGTGAGAATATTTCATCCTAGTTTTCATCACTAAATAAAATTATGAAACTCGTGACATGCATTAATATCAATCATAAAGTCTAAGGATCATTACACATGTCTGCAGATAAAAATATCCAATGACACATATAAATGTGAATTTTTTATTAGTGGGTCAGGTTTTCATAATCTCTTACACTGTATGTTACCAAGGGAATACACCATAGGAATGTGTCTCAAAATATTATAAGTCTCTAACCCTGATAAAATATATCATTTATATCTCATCAAATTATATCATCAATAAATAAAGCTTATATTTAAGAATATTATCATTACACTTCTAGGTTCTCAACATAGTGGGAACTATTATAATATTTCAGTGTGAAAAGTACCCTTAGGAAATTATCACATACTTTGTCATGCATAAAAACAATTATGATTTGATAAGAACTTTTATTAATATTTAAATACATGAATAAAATTAATCATAAAGTAATTATAAGTTTGTTCCAATGCACTAACTCCAATAGACTCCCACTTACACTAGAGCCAACTATTAACAACCTTCAATCCACTAGCTCTCATATGTTGTTAATTATTTTTCTAAGATAAGGCTTTAGTTAAGGGGTCTATGACATTTTCCTTCATGGAAACTCTTCTCACAGTGACTTCACCCCTTTGAGATAAAAACCTCAAGAGGTAATATTTGTGGAGTATGTGTTTAATATGTTGATATAACCTTGGTTCCTTTGAAAGAATCACCACTGTAGTATTATAACAATACAATGTGATAAGATATCTACTAAAAGGCTTCACATCAAGCTCTTGGATGAAGTTATGAATCCAAAATGATTCTTTGGATGCATCAGAAGACATTATATACTCAGAATCAACTATAGAATTGGCAATAACTAGTTGTTGTAAACTCTTCCGAATCACAACTCATTTTTTAAGACTAAATACATATCTTGACTATGAATTTATATCATTTTTTTCTATTTGGAAACTATAATAATTGTATACTTTTATGAATAGTTCATTATCTCTTCTATATACTAAGATCATATCCTTAGTATGCCTTAGATACTTCCGGATTTCCTTAATAGTATACCAATTTTGTTCTCTTGGATCAGCTTGATATCTATATACCATGCTTAAATTATAGTAAACATAAAGAATAATACATAACATGGAATACATTATAGATCCTATCATATATTCATATGGGATCCTACTTGTTCTCTCTATCACCTGTTGGGTCTAAGAAAACATTTTCATAGAGAGATGTATACCATGTGATAATGAAACCAATCCCCTCTTGGATTTTTCCATGCTAAATCACTTTAGTATCAAGTCAATGTATGTAATTTGATTTAGTCCAATGATAATTTTGGATATAGCATGAATGATATTGATTATAAGGATATATACTACTTCACATAAGTTTATCATGGAGAAGCACTTGTTTAACCAATCCTCAACTGACTGTAAAAATGATATGTCATTTTCAATAAGTAATATATCATTAACACATACTACTAGGAATATGACCTCACTCCCACTAAACCACTTGTAAACACATTTCTCACATTCATTCTTTATTAAACCAAAATATCTTATGGATTCATCAAACCAAATGTTTCATGACCTAGATTCTTTCTTTAACCCATAAATGGATCTTTGAAACTTTCATATCTTATTGGTATTTATTGGAGTCATAAACCCTTCTGGTTGTTTCATATAGAAATATTCTTAATGTTCTCATCAAGGAAATCTATTTCAATATCCATATTCCAAAACTCATATTCATGTAAAGATGTTATTGATACTATAATTCTGATGGATTTAAACATGGAAACTGGAGAAAAGATTTTATTATAGTCAATTCCTTGGTTTTTTAAACCTTTTATCACCTGGTCATTCTTTATAGCTGCTCACTTTACCTTCCATGTTTGTTTTTCTCTTAAATACCCATTTACACCAAACTATATTTACATCAATTGGAGGATTTACCAAAACCAAGACTTAGTTATAATACATTTAATCCATCTCAAAATTCATAGCTTATTACCATCTTACAGATTTTTCTCTCTCTATTACCTCCTTGTAGGAAATAGGACAGTTATTATCAATCAATAATGAGTAACCGTATTTGGTGACTGGAAAACCATATCTTTCCAATTCTCTAACCTCTTAGGTGCTCCTATATATTACTTTTGTTTTAGTAATAACATATACCATAGGGACCTATGGAATCTATTCCAATACCAACTCTTGTATATATCGAGCATCAACTTTATCAAATTCATCCTTTCTCCCACTATCCTTTTTGAGGATGTGCTTCCTCTCAATAAAAATTGATTTTTTTCCAAAGTCACCTTGTTTTATGAGGTGTTTTATACATATTATCTCATTGATTCCTTATGATACCCTATAAAGATATACTTCATACCTTTGGTGCTAGTTTTATTCTAGAATTTTCCTTAAAAAATGCCACACAACCCTAGGTAAAAGTATTTGAGAACTCATATTTTTTTCCAAAAATTAACTCATGTTATCCCATATGTCACCTTAGTTAGTAATTAGTTTAAAATTTGTGTTGCAGTGTGTAATGAATATCCCCAAAAGGATAATAAAAGACTCTTATAGCTCATCATTGACCTTACCATGTTAATAAAGGTATAGTTCCTCCTTTCACTAACATTGTTCCACTATGGTGTATAAGGAAGAGTGAGTTTTCATATAATCCCACACTCCTATAGAAAGATGATGAACTATTGGTTAAGATACTCACCACCGAGATCAAATCAAAGCATCTTTATTATATTACAAAGTTTATTTTTTGCTTCATTCTTGAACTCTTTTAATTTCTCAAAGTATTCAAACGTACACCTCATCAAGTAGGCATATCTATATCTACTCAAGTCACTAGTAAAAGTAATGAAGTAAGAATACCCAAATATATATTATACTAGAAATGGTTTGTACACATCAGTGTGTGCCGATTTTTGAAGTTATATAGATCTTTCACCTTATTCGCCAAAAGTTGGCTTGGTAATTTTTCCTTGTAAACAAGCATGACATATGCCAAGTGGTTTTAACTCAAAATATTCCAAGTAACCATCTTGATAGAGATTTGTCAAAATTTTCTCATTTACATGACCAATATGGTGATGTCACAATTAGGTGTAAAATGATTCATGTGCACATGATTCATTATCAATTTTCAAAACTTGATTTTCATAATTTAATACATAAAGACCATTATTTAAATTTTTCATACCATAAAATGTGATGTTTTTATAAAAGAAATAGATTTTATTTTTGAACATTAAAATAAAACCATTTGTAACTTGTCATAATATAGAAATTATATTATTGGTAATAACTGGTAAATAATAATAATCTTTTAAAACCAATACCATTATAGTTGAAAAAGGAATATGGTAGTCTCCAATGTCTATAGTAGCCATCCACTCAACATTGGAAACCCATAAATCCACCTCCCCTATAGAAATATTTTTAAATCTACTTGGTCCCTACATTTGAAAAAAATGTGAGAACTAAAAGAATTATCTAATACCCAATGTTTAGATATACAGAAATTTATTTTGATAATGAACATAACTAGAGATTCCCCTTTATTATTTAACTGGGTACACTTCTTCTTCTAGTTTCCTAGCTTTCAAAATGAAAAACATACTATATATTTTTCCTTTTAAAATCTTTAGATCTTCATTTTCTTAAAATGATGGTGCTTGGGAGATTTATACTTGGAAAGTGTATTCGTCACATTTGACTTGTTATTACTTTTCTTATTAACCATAAGTACCATGGAATTTTCACACCCCATTCCTTTATCAACATGGCGAATAAGAGTAGGTAGTTCTGAAAGATTATTCGCACTATTTCTCATATTATAATTAATAATAAAACTAGAGAAACTCTTAGGTAGTAAGGATGAAATGATATTTGTGCATAACTCATCGGGGATCATATACCCCAATATGTCTAAGTGCTCAATTTAGCTAATAATCTTGAATACATGAGGCCCATCGGGTACCGACTCTCCAAGATTTCACATGTAAAATGCATTGGTGATCTCATATCACTCTTTTATTGTGTTCTCTTAGTAATGATCATCACAGTGATACATGATTCTATATGCATACATATACTTATATTGCTTTAAAATATAACTATACATGGATTATATCATGAAACATTATAAATTTATGGGATCATTCAAATGTTTCATATAGTGAGATAGTTCTTCCTCACTAGACACTTTTCCAAGCACCTCATGAAGAGGATTTCCTAGCACATATAATTTTCATTCATGGCATAGTATAATACATAGTCACCTATAAAATTCCTAGAAATTTGATATGGTGAGAATTTTATCCTTATCTCATAGAGATCATAGTGATATATTCAAATTCATGTGGGTTTCTATTTCTATAGTAAATAAAATAAAAAATTTATAACTTAATCTGGATTGAAAATTTATATAATAAATTTAATTTAATTTTTTAATATACCACTATTTTATCAAAACCTAACATCCCTCGCCATTAGTTTCTGAATATCCCATTGTATGGATATCCTAGTGTCAAGGATCTATATTCCCCTTCTCATAACCCATATGGATTTCTAATAAGTTATATGAAGTTATTTTGGTACGTGTAACTTTCCAAATGCATTAAATTGTAGCTCTTTGATCCATTGAGTGCACTCCCCAATACCAAAATCCTATATTAGGATTCCCTCAACAATTTACCTACTAGTTTCACAAAGTCACATAGAGGAAATCCACCCTTAATAAAAGATAGGTTAAGTTGACATAAATCTCAAGATAGAGAGTCCCCAATAATTCAAATAACCCCAATGGAGATTGGTCATGAACCTTGAACCATATTTAAATTTATTCCCAAATAGTGGAAGGTTATACCAACTTAATGTTTTATTTGAGGTATTTTTATCATTATTTATAACTTTTACATTTTATATTATTAAAATTTTTGTAATATAAATTGGATTTTACTTAAGTGATTAACCATGTTTAGATAAAGTTTACAAATACTATAATATTTATTTTAATTAAATCTTGCATTCTTTTTAATTAATTAAATTAATGATTTAAACATCCATAAACAATTAACCATAAAACTAATAGAAATAAAATAAATACAGTGGAATGTTTATAATCTTATCTATTGGTTTTTTATATAGAAGATGATAAACCAACCCGAAACCCTAGAGAGTAAACTATATGAACCAAGCATGGTTTGATTTGTAGCATCCCACCTATGCTCATGTGTACGTCTTGGATTGGTTTCTCATTGACTCCAAACTTGAACCACCTCTACTCTCCTGATATATTTATCCATTATATAATTTTACTCATATGAAGGTTAGGGGAACCAAATTATTGGTTAAAGGGGTTTTATATAAATGAAATTGTGGGCACGTAGGCCCTTACATAAGGGGGGAGGGAAATGACTCGCAATCCATTATTTAATTTAAAGAATTATTGAAAACCCCATGAAAATATAATAAATTAAATAATCTAATCACATACAAAGGTTTTTCTAATCTCATGGTCATCCACATATATGCAACGAATATGAAAAAGTAAAATATCTAGAATTCACTTGAATTCATTCTTTATTATTAAGATAATCATGATTAAATTAATTCCATTAATTAATTCCTTTTATCTTAATGACCACCCAAATTATTTTTGAGATACCCATCATAAATTCAACATGGAAAAAATGGCTTGATCGGTATTTATAGATAATTAAATGGAATTAATTGATAATTAATTAGGTTACTAATGTTTCAATTAATTATTATTTATGTAATTTAATTCTATTATTTACATGGGGACTATACAGGATGTACTAATGAGATACACACCATATTTTCACCTGATGTATATCTAGGATAGATTCATAGGGACTCATCATATATCTCTTTTGGGTTACATGTCATGTACTAATGAGAAACACAACATGTGTTTTTATTATCTAGTACCTGCATGACCTACCTGTTGATTCAATGTTTTCCTCAAATTTGGGGATTAATAAGTTTTTTAGTGTTTACATCAACTACACATCATATATATTATTAACGATATATCCTATCAGTCTCATGTGGTGTATATAATGTATTTTACCACACAGTTAACATGAATTTTTTTACTAAACCATGTAGACTACATGGCATGTATGCCGGCTACACATCATGTAGTCCAAAATACCATGTGCTAGGTTGTCACAATCAATATATAGAGTGCATTAAATAAACTACATGTTATTACCTCTTGGAATGTCATTTATCCCCTGAAACATCTAGGTGAAATGAACATGGGTACCTGACATGTATTATTGGTCACATGTTTTGTATCTGTGTCTACCAGTCAGAATACTTAGAACCTCTCAATGGAATCTCCAACAGTTATTCATATGTTTTTAATCCTTTTAAAATGATATGAAATTTTAAATAAGTGTACTAGTAAGCTTAAAATATATAAATTAAATTTTACATTAAAGAATGAATAAACTAGAAGTAAAAAACTAACCATAATTGTGAATAATCGATCAAAAAATAATAAATAATTGGAAATTATTATATAACAACTCTGATATCACTTGAAGGTTCATGCACAACTGAAGAACTAGTGGAGGCATGGCCAGGTCAAATTTTGGTCATAATAAAAAAATAATCTGTGATGTACATGAAAACTAGCATCATGACCTTTAGAATAAAATCAAAGGTTAATTGACTCCTTTATCCTTTAACCAAAAAGACGGATCGTCACATCAAATTTATAATTAATATATATATATATATATATAATTACCTTGATCATCTAATTCTTTCTTTATAAATGAACCAGTAGAACACTATTTCTATAACTTCATCGCATCAGAATAATCAAGAATATATTCCTTCTAGAGATAATCCACACATGCTTCTCAAACCATAAATCATAGTCGATGCTATAATGGATGAATCTAAATCTTTGGATGATTTTCATTAATCACAATTGAACCCTTCAAGAGGAGAATAATTTAATTTTGGTGGAGGAATAGAATTTTTTTTTGTTCGTTAGATAATTCTAGGGGAGGTATCTCTTGGTATTTAGAGAATCCCCTCTAGAATTCATTGTTCAGAATGATGTAATGAAGGAAAGGCTTTCAAAAAAATTAATAACTCAATTTAAATGGTTCTAGGGTTAGAAAATAATGATTTCTCAAGGGCCCTTGTTTTTTATTAATCCCTGGAAAACCCATGTCTAAGTTATAGTATTATTATTTTATTATTTACTTGACATACGTTAAACTCATAGATAAAATAAATATTATTTTTCTTGAAAAAAATAAATTAATTTATAATCAAGTAATATTTAATTTGAAATTTCTCATCAGTTCATAATAAACTATTCTCCAATATTCCACAATATTTATCGAGCCTCAAATAATGAATATTTATTTTATTAAATAAATATCACTGCATTATTTTCCAATAAATATATTAATATTATATTCACTAAATTGGTGAATAAATATTTTTTAGAAATTCACATAAGTAAATAAATAAATATATTGAAACCTTATTAACAAACTAGAATGTATAAATATTATATATTTATGTAATTAAACAAATAATTACCCGGTGAATAAATATTTATTAAATATCCATCTCATATATATATTCTCTAAGATAACTAGTTTTTGAATATTTTAGATCAAATAAACATGAATAATTATTAAACCACATTTGGGAATAATATTTATCCAACATGTTAAATTCATATGGAATTTAACTAATGTTCTAAATACACTTAGTGTGTAACCCTCTAGGCCCCTTCTCAGTGGTATTAGGATGCACTGCCTAAATTCCAAGGTTAATATATAGAAATACTCCAAGATGCTCATAAAGAATGAAGTTAATGTCGTAATGGAATATGAACTCCTATAAACATAAACTATGTAATATAATCTCTTTATCTTGATAAATCTAATTAGATGGGTAACATGCTAGTATTAGCAACCTATGTGCATGATTTCACTTTCTTTAACTTTCTAGAAATGAACTTTCCAAAAAAAACTATCATGGTTATGGACTTAATCAGGTAGTTTAATTCCCATAAAAGGGCTTGAGATTTCAACTTCTATTAAATAATATAATGGATCAATCCTTTCTCATGTTATTCATTAATACAATATCACTCATGATGTACCCAATGTATCTTACCTCAGTGCGAGCATATGACATCATCATTTGCATCAATAAATTAAATTATGTGACTCGTGACATGAATTAATAATAATCTTAAATTCAATAGATCATTATACACATATAAAGATAGTACTATCAAATGACATATATAAATATAGATTTACTATTGGCATATTATGTTCTCATATTCTTCTACACTGAAGATTACCAGGGGTATACACCATGAGAAAGTTTATCAAATTACTATGAGTATCCAACCCCAATATCCTATATCATTTGTGTCCCATAAAATGATATAATATGGATACAGAACTTATATTTAATAATATTATCATAGAAATTCTATGTTCTCATTATAACAGAGAACTTCTTTGACTGGTTAGTGCGATGAGTTCCCTTTGGACATTATTATATACTATGTCATGCAGAATAACAATCATGATGTGATAATAAATTTTATTAATATTCAAATACATGAATACAAGTAATCATAAAGTATTTAAAAAAATTATAGGTAACCAACTCCAATAATGAGTAGATATGGTTATGTCTATATGATGTGGTATAAGTTTGAATACTTTGAGAAATTAAAAAAAAATAGAGCATGAAGTGGATAACTGACTTGGTAAGAAGATAAAGAAGCTTTGATCTGATTGAGGTGCTGAGTATCGTAACCAAAAATTCATTTAATTTATATAGTATTATGGGATCCTACCCCAACTCACTTCTCCGTATACACTATAGTGGAATGGTGTTAGTGAAAGTAGTAACCATAGTTTACTTAATATGGTAAGGTTGATGATGATTCATGAAAGTATCTCATTATCCTTTTAGAGATATTCATTATATACTATGGAAACACTATAAATCAAGAACTAACTAAGATGAAAAATAAAATACCATACATTTTTATATATGGAAATAAGTTAATATTATATAACTTGCAGGTATATGAATGTGAAGTGTTTGTTAAGGATTATTAATGAAAAAAATTATCACCTAGAGGTATAAAGTGTATCTTGATATAATATCCCAAGAAAATGAGGGGATATTATTTATAAAACCCATTAAATAAAATAATCATGGTTAAATGGAATCCCACCTTTCTAGAGAGGTAACACACCCTCAAGAAGTATAGTGGAAGAAAGATTGACTTTGAAGAAATTGATGCTCAATATACATAAGATCTGGTGTAGGAACACATTTCACAGGTCCCCATGGAATAAGTTGTTCCTAAAGTGCATATATTATATAGGAGCACAATATTGGTTAGATAACTAGAAACATATGTTTTTCTAGTCACCAAGGATGGTGAATCATTATGGGTTGACAAAAATGATCCTCTTTCCTACAAGGAGGCATTGGAGAGCACATAAGTTTCAAGATGGATTCCATGTATTAAAACCAAATGAAGGCTAGGTTTGATCCACTGGTTAATGTAAACCCCGTTAGATACAAATGGGTATTCAAGAGAAAAATAGAAATATAAGATAAATTTAGTACCTATAAAGTATGGCTAGTAACTAAATGGTTTTAATAGTGTTAAGGGATAAAACCTTTTCAACCATACCCATACTTAAATACATCGTAATTATACTTATCGTAGCATATTTCCATGACTATGATATCTAGAAAATATATTTCAAAATGGATTTATATAATTCTAAACCTATAAAATATGTTTATATGACACAACTAGAAGGGTTTGTGACTTTAAACAATGAGAATGAGGTTTTTTAAGTTTCAAAGATCCATTTATAGATTGAAACATACATCCAAATCATGGAACATTTGGTTCAATGATTCTCTTAAAGAATTTTATTTTATAAATAATGAATGTGATAAATGTGTTTTCAAGTGGTTTAGTGTGATTCCAATCATATTCCTAATAGTATATATTGGTGGAATGTTACTTATTTGAAATAGCGTACTAATCTTATAGTTAGTTAAGGACTAGTTAAAAAAATAATTCTCCATGAATGACTTGGGTGAAGCAATATAAATTCTCGAGATCAAGATAATTCATGATAGATCCAAGAGGTTACTTGGACTAATTAAAATTACATACATTAACTAGATACTGAAGAGATTTAGTATGGAAAATCCAAGAGAGGATTGGTTCCAGCATCATATGGTATACATCTCTCTAAGAAAATGTCCTCAAATAAAATTAGAGAGAGAGAAGATGATTAGTATCCCGTATGAATATGTGATAGGATCAGTCATGTATGTCATGTTATTTACTAGGATCTATGTTGTTTATACCTTGATAAAGGTAGGTAGATATAAAGTTGGTCTAAGAGAACAACATTAATCAACTATTAAGGGTATCCCTAAGTATTTTAGGTGTCCTAAGATATGTTCTTGGTATATAGAAGATATGAGGAGATAGTTATAAAGTTATATACTGATTCTAGTTTCCAAAAAGATTATAATTATTTAAAGTCATGGTCAGGAAAGGTCTTAACTCTCAAAAAGAGGATTTGTGAGATGGAATATTTCAAAGCAGTCAGTCATCACCAATTCTACAGTGGAATCTGAGTATATTATAGATGATGATACCACTATGGAAGAATTTTAGATATGAAACTTCATCAAAGATCATTATGTTAACTAAGAAGTAAGGAACCTAACACATTGCATTGTGATAATAAATTAGTGGTGGCTCTCTCAAAGGAGCTATGATCAAATCAACAGGATAAGTATATACTTTAGAAGTATCACCTCTTGATATATTTTTATCATAGGGGTGAGGTCACAGTGAGTAGATTTTATATATAGGATCACATGGAAGAAATATTGACTAAATCCTTATCTTATTATAATTATGAATATCATGTGAGATCTGGTGAACTAAGAGTTATAATAGGTTTTATCTAGTGCAAGCAAGAGTTTATTAGAGTTAGTTCCCTAGAATAAACTTCTATGAACTTCATGATTACTTGTATTCATGGTTTTTGAATATTATTAAATTTATTATAACATCATGATTATTATTATATGTGAAATTTTATGTGATAATATCCTAAGGTTACATGCTTCACTAAAAGGTCATGGTTGCTCCCCACTATGATGAGAGCCTAGAAGTATAATGGAAGTATTTATAAATATATGGTATATGGATAGATGATATCATTTTATGATAATAAAATGATTTAATATATTATAGGTAGGGTTCTTATAGAACATTGAGACTTATTCTCAAGAATTTCATATTTGTAAATATATAAGACAATTATATTATGGAAACTTGAACCACTAATAGGAAATCAACATTTATATGTGTCATTGGATATTCCAATCTGTGTAAGTGTGTAATGTTCCTTAAACTTTAAGATTATTATTAATGCATATCATGACTCACATTCTTTGATGTATTTGCATAAATCATAATGACATATTTCCATCATGGAGTTAAGTTCATTGGGTACATCATGATTGATATGGAATTAATTAATAATATAAGAAAGGATTTATCCCTTATGTTATTTAATGGAAGTTGATATCTTATACACTTTGATGGAAATAGAACTACTTTATTAATTCTATAGCCATGGAATTCTATTGACAAGTTCATTTCCATAAAATCAAATAACTAAATATCTAGCACATAGTTTAATGACACCATTATGAAGAATTCTTGATTAGAGATATTGAGATAAAGGAATTATATTACACAATGTACATTCGTATATAGTTATTTTAATTATGGAATTTAATTTATTTTTCTATGAATGTATCTCTGAGTTTCTAGATGCTAACCGAGGACTTTAGGTAGTTCTACATAATGACACTAAGAAAGAGTCTTAGGGTGTCACACAGTAAGTGTATTCAAAATATTATTTAAATTATATTTTAATTTAACATGTTGAAAAAATATTATTCTCAGACATGGTTTAATAATTATTCATTTTGATTTGATAAAAAAATCCATTCACCCATTATTCAATAGAATATATGTGAGTTGAATATTTAATAAATATTTATTCTCAATTTTAGTGAATAAAGTATTTATTTATTTATCATCAAATAATTAAATTAAATTATATTTATTTAAATAAATATTCATTATTCAAGATCTACTAAATATTGAGAAGGATTTTCATATTGATTTTGTTGGTCCGGTGAGAAATAATATATTAAATATTATTTAAATAAATGTTATTTTACTTATTAAAGAAATAATATTTATTTAACCATTAGTTTAACACATGTTAAGTAAATATTATAATTATTATTATTACTATTATTATTTTGACATGGGGATCATCGGTAAATAAGATAATGATAAGGGCCCATGATAAATTATTATTCTCTAACCCTAGCTCAATATAAACTCGATTATATAATTCTTAACCCAAATGTTCATTGTAAACATTTAAATTCTAGAGATAAGTCCCCCAAAACCTTGAGAGGTCTTCTCCTACAGGTCTATTAAGAACTAAGTACAATCCTCCACCTCCACTTTCTCGAGTCTAGAGAGAACAAAATAATTCTTCCACCTTGAATAGATTCCTAATAAGATCAATAACGAATAACACAAGTTCTTTAGTCTTACATGCAAGAACCTAGGAATTTTTATGGTGATGTTTAGATGTTCTTATAGACTGGTGGAATAACAGTAGAGATATTTATCCCTTGAATCCTCCCTCTATAATGATGGTATGTGAAGAAGAGATCTACCAAATATTCAACAAAGAAAAAATTCCAATGAAATTTAATTAATAATATATATATATATATATTATGTGATGTTCTTTTTTTCTTTATTATGGTGTATATTTCAATTATTTATCAAGTTAATCCATTGGTCATGGCTAATCGATGTCCTATACAACTTGTATTAATCATCAATTATGAAAAAAATCAAGTTGGATACTACCTAATAAGCACATTTGATGCATCTATAAACTTTAAAAAGGGTACACAATATGGTATGAATGATTGAAACATGATTATTTGGACCAAGTTCCCTAACTATTTAGAGTGAAAATGGGGGAGGTCGTGGAGCTCATATAGTTGTTGCACGATCAACCCGGACCTTGTAGGTCAATCGTGAAACTCATTAAAAATGTGTTTTCTTCTAATTTTTTGTTTTTTATGGATGAGGAATATCTCATATTCCTAATTTCCTCTTGAAGACTCCCATGACTTTTATAGCTAATAACCTCCCCCCCATCCCTCTCTTATTGGTTTCATGTGGGTATTTTTTTCATCAATTCCCTAGGAGTTATTCATATAAGTGAATCATCTCCCCCTTTTGTTTCATCTTCTTATTTATTTTATCTTATTATTACATCCCTATAGCCATTTGTGTCTGGGGATTATGTGAAATGGTTCTTAAATTTTGGGTTTTATAATTTTAGGGTCTTAAGGGATGACTAAAAGTCCATCTTTCTCTCTTGTGGTGGAATAACTTCATTTCACTTAATTCACACTGATTCAGGTAGATGGATTCAATAATTTCTCATTAAAATTTGAAAAATGGGTAATTTATTGATTTAATAAACTTTTTAATTAAAATAAATATCATAATGTCCATTAATTTCAATTTTATGGGTTTATAAATGTTTCTCTTAATTTTACTTTGATATCAAAGTGGTTTTCTTATGCTTAAAAACACAAAACTAGTTTCTATGGAAAGTGTGTACTCTAAGTGTTTGTTAAAATTCAAACTATATATTTTAATTATTTAGTCAATTTTTATTTAATTAAATAATTTATTATGATTTATAATGAATTTTCATCATGTTTTCATCAATTTTGTTCAATAATTAAGGACATTATTGGTCATTTAAAATTTAACTTAA
This sequence comes from Viscum album, assembly GCA_963277665.1. Lineage (NCBI taxonomy): Eukaryota > Viridiplantae > Streptophyta > Magnoliopsida > Santalales > Viscaceae > Viscum > Viscum album. The sequence continues at coordinate 6,156,303 of OY728126.1, forward strand.
TTTGTTAGTAAATTTATATTATTGTTACTTATTTATTTGTTTTAAAAATGATTTATTTATGCTTTTAAAAAGTTTAATTTCGTTATTTTGTCTTATTTTTCAATGTTTACTATTTTATAAGGGTCTTTTTGGAAATATCATCATTTTAATAATTGATAACAATACTTGAAGTCATACCCTATACTATTTATTGATAATGAAGATTGTATGAGATTATATTATGAAATGGTTATGGATAATTAATATCATATTTATGTTATGGATTTTGATAAATAAAGGATAATATTTTGTGCATAGATGACCACTCCCTTCAGCTTCTAGATTCATCATCTCCCTAAATCTCTGTCTCCTTAGACTTGGTTGTGCCTCCTTTGTCGTATTTTTTCCTCCTTGTCGAAGTAGTGGAGGATTAGAGACAATCCATAATTTATGCCTCAATTCCTCAGTTATTCACTTCCTATTACATCCACGACCACTTAGTGTCAGTTTTCATACAACATCATCATTCCACAGTCATCACCTCACCCTGGGAAGATTTTTATATATGGGTTCTTCAATTTTTTATCAAAACGGGATAGGGTTAACAGTATTTTTAAAAATGGGTCTTGAGATGTGTGAGCCTCGTTCATGCATTTTCCCTCCACCAGATAAGTGTGAATAGGGTTCACTCATCTTCCTTCATACTGACGATGTCTGAACCCCATTCACACATCCTCTACAGATGTGATAAAAGATGTGTGAACCCCATTCATGCATCCTTCACAGACGGGATAAAGGATGTGTGAACCCTGTTCACACATCTCACCAAGGTAAATCTATAAAAGGGGTCTTCCGCCCCCCTCAAAGTTCATTCTTCTCCTCTGTATTTTTCTGCGAATCCCTACAGAATTTCTTTCTCAAAAAATATTTTCTGCTTTTAAGAAGGTAAAATTCCTATTTAAAATTTTAATTGTTTAATTATGTTTATTTATTTCATTTATATAATTTATTTATTTGATTTGTGATATGTATAAATTAGTTTTTGTGTGTATGGTTTATTTATTTCATATATATTTATGTGTAAATTAGTGTCTTTTTATGACTTAATTTTTGAATGGTGTGTATGTTGTATGAATTCGTATTGAATTTTTAGGAAAATTAATTATGTTATCTCAAAAATGATGTACGAATTCATATTGAATGTTTATAAAACATTAATATGTTATAAAATATGTTATTTTTAAAGTAATATTAATTTAAATTATAATATTTCATAAACTAGTTATATAATTTATGAATAATATATTTGTTATATGTATCATATTTAAATTTATTAAAAAATATATAGAAAAATATTTTGGTTAATCGTATAAAAACTATTTTATATAAATAATAATTTTTAAATTATATTAGTTATAATTAAATTTATTAAATATTATTAATAAATATATATACACACATAAAAATTGAAAACATAAATTTTTGGAAAAGAGGTGTAGATGATTAATATAATAAGTATACCAAAAAAACATGGTAAGTTGTGTGACGACTAGTCCTGAGATGAACGACTAATGCATAATTGAAATTTCATGTCTTATTTTGTGAATGTGGTTATTTAATATGTAATAATTTCATTTATTTTTATGAATTAATGTATATACACACATAAAAATTGAAAACATAAATTTTTGGAAAAGAGGTGTAGAAAATTAATATAATAAGTATACCAAAAAAACATGGTAAGTTGTGTGATGACTAGTCATGAGATGACCGACTAATGCATAATTGAAATTTCATGTCTTATTTTGTGAATGTGGTTATTTAATATGTAATAATTTCATTTATTTTTATGCATTGATGACCTGTGTGTCATCTCTGACTAAGTATGTAAGGACCTTTCTGTCCTCTTAAAAAAAATTATGTATTTCATACCCCTAGACCCCCTCACATGCATGTGATTAAATTTGTAATTAAAAGGAAATCAACAAGAGGCATCCCCAAAGAGGATTCACCGAAGAGGCATCCCTGAAGAGGTTTCCCCGAAGAGGCATCCCCAAAGAGGTGTCCCTGAAGATACGTTCAAGAATAAGTGTTCAATATTAGGCGTTGTTGTTTGAAAGGAGACTGGTGGTTGCTGAAATATTTGATAATAGAGACTCTAGGAGTCTACCCATAGGTTTTGGTTAGTTTATCAAATAATGATAAACTAATTGTAATTATCAAGATCAAGTCATGATTATTTCATAAGTAATTAAAATATATAACGTTATATTAAATTTTATTTGGTAATAATACCACCATCACTATACCTCAATCATGATAAATCAATACATTAAAAAGTATTAAGATAAAGTCAATTATTCAGAATAAGTTTAAATAATGTAAAATTTTTATGTAGTATATAATATTTTATTAATTGTTTTTCATAGGTAATAATGTCAGTGCAAATATATTGCAATGGTGAGTCCATTTATAATGATCAAGGATTTAGATATAGTTTTCCACCTATTAGAGTGGTAAATATTCATGGATATATGACATTGGATGCAATTCATAATAAGATTCAAAATCAGTTAAAACTGAGGTTCGATCAATCCATTGCTTCAATAACATATCAAAATCTAAAACATCCTGAACATTTCTGGAACATCGAGTACCCTCTGTTCGATGATGATTACTGGATGGATGTATCTTATTTATTTAGATAGCAATGTGCTAATGGTTTTATGGAGTTGTATGTGGTGATTTCTAATATATATGTGGTGTAACTAACTACAACATAACCATGTTTTGTGAGTTATATAGAAGTTGGTCCTTCACATTAGTCTTTTTCATTTCCTCCTTCTCATATGACTCCTATGATAGAAGTAAATTATGAATAATATGATCAAAATTTGGAAGGAAATGTAGATGACATCCCTTTGTCTTCTGATATAGTGAATGAAATTTTATCTAAGGAAGAAGAATTTGGGGAGACATTAAGAGATGATGTGTGTGAGGGTGATGTGGGGAATAAACCTTCTAAGGTTCTTTTGAGAGACATGCATCCACAACATTCACCAGTTAGTGGTAATCATCCTTCAGTATTTATTTCCTTAGTTGAAGGAATGTGTCGTGAACAACATTTTGATTGGGATTTCATTACACTGGCTTCTGAATTCCCTGTAATTATAGGGAATAGTTCTGCATCAAATGATAATGTCATCTATGTCGAGAAGGAGTTTGAAAATAAAATTTCCATGAAAAATGTGATAAAGAAATACCACATTGAGAAACATTTCTCATTTTTGGTTGATGAGTCAAAGAAGAAAAAATATCTCATTCGTTGTGAAAAATATGGGCCATAATGTAAATTTTGATTAAGGGAAATATTTGATAAAAAATTTCATATTGGAGGACAACCAAATTAGAAGGGACACACACTTGTGTGTATCTAATCTTGTCTCAGGATCACTCTTCCCTTGATTCATAGTTTATATCAAATGTTATTTACGATATGATACGAACATGTCAGGATTTTCCCATTTCCCTTGTTCAGGAAAGAATTCAACAATTGTATAACTATAATATATCATACAACAAAGCATGGAATTCAAAACAGAAGTCATTATAAAAGTTTATGTTGATTGGGATGAATCTTATGAAATGTTCCCACAACTTATGTAATTTTTGTCTCTCAACAATTAGATTTTTTATCAGTTAGACACTATTGAGTATGTATCCCCCAATCACCGAGTTGATTGATCAAATGTGAATTTCAATAGTATTTTTTAGTCATTCAGGCCATGCATCACAGTCTTTCCCTATTGTAAATAATTTATTCAGTTCAATAGAACTATCCAATATGGAAAGTATATAGGTGTTTTACTCATTGTTGTCACACAGGGTATTATTCATGATCCTCTTCCACTTGATTTTTTTTATTATTTCAAAGGAGAACTTTGAATTATGGAGCTAGTTTTTGGCATGTGTATGCGTTCATGTCACCCAAAACCAGGGCATGTCTCTGATATCTGATCACCATCGAGCGATTATAGAGGCCATGGCTAGTGATGGGGTTTCATGGACTGAGCCGAATTCTTTTCATCATTATTTCATTAGACATATTTCAAGTAATGTGCATAAGAATTTCAGAGATGAGGCCATAAAGAAGTAAATCCTCAAGTTGGGTATGTTTTTCTAAACTTACATTAAAAAAATAATAATATTCATTTAAATACATTATTCTCTTATGGTTTCATCATATAATCCCCAACAAAAAAGTTTTGATTAATGCCTTGAAGAGATTCAAACTACTAACGAAGATGTATATGAATATGTGATGCATATTTTAAAGGAAAAGTGGTCATTATCATATGATGGTGGCAAAATATATGGCCATATGACCACTAATATAGTGGAGTGCATAAATGGGGTCCTCAAGGGTTTTCATAAACTCCTAATCATAGGGTTAGTGCAAGAGATATTTAATAGACGTGTTTGGTAATTTGTTGACCTGTCCCAAAAGGCCTATCAGAGGATAGAAAACAGAATGTGTTTTACTCAAAATTTCCAAATTGATATTGATCAGATACTGAATGAAGCTTCAAGATGGATTGTTCTAGCCTTTTATAGGGAAAATATGATCTTTCAGGTAAGAAAATGCTACAATCGGGCTTTATGCACTGGTGGTTGAGTGTTTGTGGTGATGTTAGATAATAGGTACTGTGATTGCGGAAAAATTCAGGCATTTAGATATCCATTTTCACATGTTATAACAACTTGTGATTCGGTAAAAATATCATGAGATCCATATGTTTACCCAGTGTATCACATGAACACTTTGGTTAACTGTTATAGTGCATCTTGGATGCCTGTTGGTGATTTTCATTCTATCATGTTGTCTATTGATCAGCCAACCATCATCCCTGATATTTCTAGGATTCATAATTTGGCTTTGTTTTCATTTTTTATTTTTTCAATGTATGTCATTTTTAAATTATTGGCTTCATACTACTAGGTTACAGCCCTAGGGAATAGAAAAGTCAACTTGAATCATAAATGAGATGGATTGTCCTCAGCAATGAGGAGGGAGAATATGTTTCAGTATTTATCACACATAAGGACATACTAGTAAGAGATATCCCCAAGTGGAAGGACAGAGCTCCACATCCCATTAGCCATTATCGATTCTGTTTATTGTATCATGAATATGTATATTTTGTTTTTTATGTGCATGTTTCATAATTGAATCCTTTTATTTTCTACTTTCTCCATTTCTGACCTATTTCAATTTTGGTTTGTCTTGTTTCTAGATTCCATAATAAATAATTTTGTGATACTAAAACTATTAAAAAATACATATAGAATTAAAATGAATATATCATGATTCCACATGTAACAAAGACACTAATCCATACACAACAAATCAATCATAAATCAAAAATATTAACACAATCATTTTTTATATTCTTTTTGTAGTTTTTTTTAAATAAAAGTTTAAAATTTTTATTGAATTCACTATAAAAAAGTAACAATGATATTATTTGTGTAGATGGAGGGTTTTACATTGTTCAAATCCTAGGCTACTCATGTATCACAACTGCTTTTAGAGGGATTTCATGTTCCTTCGTTGAGTGTACACATATCTCACCATTTCCATCATACTGCACCACCTCCCACTATCATCCCACATCTTTGTCGTGCTGGATTCTATGGTGTAGTGATGTGCGACTTCACCTTTCTCGATCATCATATCATTTTTGTGCTTGTAGATATATGGAGGTCATAGTCACATACATTACATTCTAAATAGGGGGAGATGACTGTTACCCTGTAGGATGTGACCATTATGTTGGGCCTCCCCATCGATGGTGAGGATATAACAGGCCGAGTTGGAGAAGATTTGCCTAAGATTATTCATAGAATACTGGGCATAGAGGTCCTCGATTATGGTAGGACCATCATCGGTGGTAGAGTACACATTCCTTGGTTAAACCATCATTTCACACATTTATCATAGGATGCTGATGAGATCACCGTGATGTGATTTGCACAAGAATATATTCTGAGGATGATCGGTGGAATTATTTTTATTGATCACTCCACTACTTTTGTACATCTGATGTATTTACGTTTTTTGGAGGATCTGGACAAGGCTGGCCGATATAGCTGTGGGTCTTCTTTTCTGTAATATACATACATGGAACTATGTAGTGCATGTCGCATCGATAAGATGCTATCACGAGATGCGTGGTTCTTCTATAGATGTGGGTATGGGATCACATCCCTCGTTTATCTCCACATGCCCGTGCGCCATTTCCAGTAGATATTATAGCAGAGGCTCCACGTAAATGTTGGTATGTTATTCCTTCGTTATAATGTATAACTTAATTGTATAACTTTCTATAATGAAATTTAAATATAAAAATATTATATATAGGTGGATTCAGACACATCGACATTCATATTCCCCCACACATGATGTCCACACCTACAAACTTCTGTTGGACAGCATTCGACCACACGATAAAAGTGATTATTATTTATATTTTTAAATATTTATTCTTTACTGTACATGTATTCATTTATTAATTGATTATTATTTTATTCTTTCAGATTATATGGATGGAATATAAAGATGATATCATCAAGAGTCTTCCACCGTACTATACGACGATTCTTGTTACCAGGTCTTGTAGGGTTCCATTGATTCATTTTCATATAGTCAAGTGGAATTAGACCGATAGAGTTATGAGGGAGTTTGGATTCATTTATCCTATTCATGACATTCCCAGTCAGTTAAATTCACTACATTCCCTAAAGATGTCAGGGAAGAGAGATTTTGAATGGATGAGATACCATGCCAGATATATTGATTTATGGATTAGACGATAGGATTCCTGGTTGTGAGGAGTGGGAACAGTATTTTTTCATTTGGTGGATCATATGGATTATGCATCCTAGTACTGTAGGTCCCCAGTCATATTTCTGACATGACATGTACAAGGCTTTCATGAGTTGGTATTCATTATTCCTTCCACTGTTCAACTGATTTTTTATTCATATTACTTAACAATGGAATCTGTTTTCGCAGGATGCTCATATCTGCCATCTACATCACATGTCTGCTCCAATAGAGAGAGTTGTTTTTTGACCCGGCATATTTTCCAAGCTTTGTGACAGAGTTTCTTCCTTCGATGGACGATATTTATCATGGTATTTTCTTTAATCCACCACATGCCAAAGAGGCTATAGAGCCTACTGATCCTAATATAGATGTACCAGGGGTGACGACCCTATTATGGATGTTGTTGTTCCATAGGAGGAGGGTGTTCATCTTGATCTGTCAAATCATGTTGTTCCATAGGAGGAGGTTGTTCAACATGATTTGTCAGATGCTCCTCCATCTTCTCAGGCTCAGCCACAGGTAGATACAGACATTGACTAGATTGAGCTAGATGCTTTATTGCAAACATTTGTAGTAAAAAATCCATCTTCTTTCTATGTTGGTGAGAGTTCTAGCCAGCATCCACTATCCTTAGATGAAGGATAGGGTATAGATGGTGATATTGTATATCCACCACCTATCACATAGGATGATGTGGAGGTGGTTATTGATGATGATGCACATCATAAGCTAGAGTGTAGACATAGACAGACATGATGTGGAAGCATCCAGTATACGCTTGGTTGTGGGACAGAGGAGCATCCACACCACAGGTGTAGATTAGGTTGATTTTTAATTTTTGATACATTTTGTATGTGCCTTACAATTATCATTTATAGAGTTATACTTTTTTTAATAATTGTCTTACTATCATCAAATTATCTTCCAAAATTAATAATTTATATTTTATATTCATATTATTACTTCGTATTATTATTTATATATGTATAATAAATAATATGATTAAATTCATTAATAAATATTAATAATCTGGATGAAAAGATCTGTGAACTTCAAGAAATCTTGAAAAATAATATTGATCTCAATGATTTTAATCCAAAAATCTTGGAACATGATTCTTTGTTTAAAAAAATTAAATTTCATGAAGAATAATTTTAATAAATAATGGATATTTGTAAAGAGTAGATGATTATTATTAAATATCATAAAAATCACACTGTGAGATGTATGGAATTAGAATTTCATTTGGCCAATTTTGAGAAGATACATATTAATACTTTATAAAAGGACACAGTTTCTACTGGTACACAATCTTCACTAGAGGATTTTACTTTTAAAATAACTCCATCATGTGATAAAATTATGGATATTATGAAAAATATTGATTTAATATTCTTCCAGAATAAGAAACAATCCTTAAGAGGGTTAAGATTACACCATCTATGAAGGATAATAAGGAAAAAATCTCTACAAAAATCAGAATGTAATGTGAAGAGATCTTTTCTACACAATATAAATTAGAAAAGATGTTCAGATATACAATCATGAATACTAGAGGAACTGGACCAACTTCATTGAGAAAAACCCTCAACTTTCCTATTCACATTAAGAAGTAAGGAAAATCCACCATATTTCCTTAATGATTGTTTAATTTATCTATTCTTATGATGTAAGGAAGAGGGTCATCATTTGTGAATTTTAAGAATGTGTTAGCATATCCAAGACAATAAGTATAAAGAAGATATCATCATGGTTTGATCATATTTTTGATATCCTGAAGAATAAGTATTGAGTAAGATCATCATTTGTGAAGTTATATAAGTTTTTAGAACTAATTTTTATGAGTGTTTCCCTTGAGGTGGAGGTAAATAAAGAAATTTGAAATTACTGCCAGAATTAGTATATCAATTAGAATCAAACCTAATTACTATAGAATTTTTAGGAAGATCATGTTATTGAAAGAGGAATGTTTTTCTAAATCTCTCTTCCTTTGTTAGAAAAAAATAATCTGAATAGAAAGGGGTTATAATTGAATTAATCAAATACATAAGAAAAGTTCGAGTATGGATGCGTTCAAAGGCCTTTTATCCTTCTTATTGCATTTGAATGTCTTTGATCTATCTATTAAAGTGATTTCATGAGTTTTAGGTTTATTGTTCTAATAAAACATTCATATCCCAATTAATATCTTAATACTGAAATAAAATTGGATTACCCTTGATGATAAGTGCATGAGTTCTCATTTCACATGGTATCATTATCAGTTGGTAGAGGATAACATTATTTCCCAAATAAAATCCTATTGTTTTCTAGATAGAGTACGACTCACGTAGACTTAGAGTGAAATAATTGATGATACATTCTAAAGTATGAACTGATACTGGTGATCGAGCAGTGCACTAAGAATTAGACCAGTTGATCAAAATTACCATGAACACTATTATTAATATTTTTGACTATTTAAATAATATGTATTAATATTTATTTATATTTATTGATATTTTATATATATTGATGATTTTTTAATTAATAATATATTTATATTTAATTGGTATTTACAAATATTGATGATTTTTATTTTAATTAAAAATTTGGTTGGAAGCATGAATATTTATTAATAATTATTTAATGGATATCTATTATTCATGAATATTTAATAATAATTATTAACATAAATTAATATTTATTTAACATTTATTAATAATTAATAAATATTTATTTATATTCATTAGTATTTATTTAATATTTATATTTTTAATAATAGGGTTTCACCCTCAACCTGTTAAACGAATTATTAAAATTTATTAATATTAATTTAATATTTACTATTTTAATTGATATTTATTAATATTTTTGAATATTTTTAATTTTTACTTAAAGTTTATTATTTTTTAATTAATATTTATATATATAGAAAAATATTTTCTTCATATTTATTACTATTTAATTTATATTATTTATCATTTAATTAATATTTATTAATATTTGTTTAGTATTGATGATTTTTTTATTTAAAATTTCTATAGGATTCATGAACGGGGTTCCCGAATCCTTTATAAACATTATATAGAATGCGTGAACCTCATTCACACTTAATAAGGAGGAAATATACGTTAATGGGGTTCATGCATCTCAAGATCCATTTTTAAATTTACACTTAACCCTATCCCATTTTGATAAAAAAAAATTAAAAACCCCGTATTTAAAAATTACCCCCTCACCCTGCCAGGGGTAGATATGTAGATCGGGTTAAGTCCTCAGATCGTCCTCCTACTAGCATGCCCTAGTAACCTGAATATCTTGGATCGACTTTTCAGATCCTACCTCTGCCTCCCCCTCCTCTCTCCTCTGCCCGACCGATTGATCTGGTTTCCTTCCCTCCCCCCCCCACCCCATGCATGGCCATTATCCCCTTATACCCTAAGCCTCCCCCCACATTAGTCACTCGTATCCCTTACCCAATCTCTGACATTACCAGGCTTCCATCCAAAGGTATGGAAATATCTTTCCCTGGTCCCATAGTCAACTTATTGGTTTCATGCGACCTTGGCCCTTTGAAGTGATCCCTGGTATGCCTGCCCAAAAATCTCACATTATCGCATGTGAAGGGGTGAACACTTCCTAGTGGAGAATAAGTTCTTAGATCTATGGATGGATTACCCTATCCCTGTGTCCCCAATCCATTTACAATCTCCCCAGTTACCCTATTCAATAAATGCCAAGAATTATCACATGTGTAAGAAGGGTGGTGTTTCAATATTTCAGCTAGATATCCCCTCCTCCAATTCATCATGAAAAGGTGGCTAGGGATCCAATCACCCCGGGTTCTTCTACTATCGGTGTATGTACCAGATCCCAATCCAAGAAACTATATTCTCTATTGAGTTCTCATGTCATTAGGCTTCATACATCTAGGGCCAGTTCTGGGCAAAAACTCTTCCCATGATATCTCTAATCCTATGTAATTACCATAACCTAGGATCCCAAGTGAACATGAATGTCCTCTCACATGAGGCATCCAATCACAAGGATTCTGTAGTGGTGGTCTTGGAACCAGAACAATGTAGCTCCAAAATTGGGGAGTTCGCAAAAATAATAGGTATGAAGTTCTTCTTACATGGGGAGCCAAAGAATCACCACATATGGATTTTATAGAATTATTTAGTCGAGATATATATGTTGGGTTCCTAAGATCATTCCATCTCAGTCCAGATAGTGGTTGATATTGTTGTTGTCTTCTTTTTTGTTTACACCAAATGTGAGGCCACTCTGAGAGACCAGCTATGGAGGGACCTTGAAGTCTTCAACCTGGGGACCTAGGTCTGGTTGGTTTGGGATGATTTCAACACTGTAATAGAAACCTCCAATAATAATGGATTATTTTTCCTTCTGTGTAGGTATGGGATGGAATTCTCATCATTTTTTGATCGGGATGACCTCATGGATCTGGGCTTCTCAGGTGATAAATTCACCTAGTGTAACAACCAGAGAGGCAGTTGTGGGACATGGTGCAGGATTGATCTATACTTGGACAACCACCATGACATTTCTTCCTTTCCCAATACAGAGTTCACCCACTTGTTTCGAGAATTGTTGAATCACTCACCCTTCCTTATTATCCAAAAACAAGGAATCACTAGTGAAGGTCGCTTCTTCTTTTCCAACCAATGGCTACTCCATAAAAAATTCTTCTCTATGGTTAGAGAAACTTGGGGAAACTTTTTCTAATGGAGAATATGGACCAAACTTCATAGAAATATTTGAAGGTTGAAAACTGATCTCACATCCTAGGCCAATAATCTCCCCTATTCCCATCATACTTTAGACTCCATCAAGTTCTAGATCGAAAGAACGAAAGATAGTATTGAAGAGTCATGGGATGAGAAAACATGTGTCTCCCTCTATCTCAAAAGGAATCATTTCAACATAATATTAATAGAACAAGATAAGAGTCTTAGTAAGAGGTCCAGATCCACTTGGCTTCTAGTAGGTGATCGTAAATCTATATACTTCCATGATTTCTTGAAAGAAAGAATACGTGGAAGTGTCCTAAACATTAAACTTGATGAATGATCCTTCACTAAATACCAGAATGTGATTGTTGGTTTGGTTTTATCACACTTTAATTCTCTTTTATGTGAGGTTAACCCTCACAAGTAGGAGGGGTACCCTAGCGTACAAGTTGAACTCTTCAACAATATCCCTTTAGTGGTCTCCCTCCAAACCAATAACCTCCTCCAATGTACCCCATCAGATATAGAGGTATTGGATACCATTAAATCTTTTAACCGAGAGTGTTCATTGGGGCTAGATGGATTATTAGGGTCCTTTTATATTTCTACCTAGGATATCATTAAGAGTGATATAGTATAGGTTGTTCAATATTTCTTCAGGGGGTTCCCTTCCTCAGGTTTCCTACACCACCACTGTAGTCCTAATTCCAAAGGTGAAAGACCCCCATGTCATTCGAAAATTTAGACCGATTAGTATGTGAAATTTTCCCTATAAAATCCTTGCTTCCATTCTAAATAGTTGATTGTACCAATTTATTCATCACTGGGTTGTGGAGGACCAGCTTTCCTTCATCAAATTCAAGATGATTCAAGGATCCATTGGAATTTATCATGAGATGGTTGGATAGATTAACAAGAAGGTGTTGGGATATAATATAATTTTTAACCTTGAAATGAAAAAATTGTATGACCAGATGGAGTGGAACTTTATTCTTCATGATACACGATGCATGGGGTTTTCTGATTGGGTGATGGACTTATTATTCTGCCACAATAACTCATTTTGGCTCAACATTGTGTTCATGGGATGACAATGAGGCTTCCTTAAATATTTGAGGGGTCTAAGTAAAGGGGATCCTATATCTCCTAGCATCTTTATCATGGATCAGGATTCCCTCAGTAGGTATCTGGAATCCAACTTGCAGCATGGGCTGATCAGGTCATAACACTATAGAGATTACACTAGTGGGGTGTCCCACCTCTTATTTAAAGATGAAATGGATTTATTTATCAATGGATAGATCTCGTCTCTCAGAGGAATTAATATCATCTTGTAAAATTATTGCAAATAGAGTGGGAAAAGGATCAACAAATAAAAAATTGGTGTTCACCTCCCTTCCTCTTATCCTGATAGGTGAAGGATCAAAAATGAAAACTTGATGGTTATTCACAAGAAAAACTTCTCCATGGATTACTTGGGGGCTCCCTTGTCTCTGATTAGAGCTCTAATTAGTCACTTTGAAAACCTGCTCAACAAAATCACCGATCGCATTACCAACTGAAAAAATCACTTTATTTCCTTTGGTGGGAGGATAACCCTTATCAATTGTGTGTTTTCTTTGATTCCCATGCATATCCTATCAGTTCTCAAGGTTTCCAATAAGACCATTAATGATATCAAGACACACCTATGTTCCTTCCTTTGGGATTAACATGGGGAGGGGTGTTGTCACTGGGATTCCTGGTCTAAACTCACCAGACCAATGGAGCAAGAGGGAATCAATGTTAGGAATGATATGGATGCAAAGTATAACCTTTGAGGTAATATGGTGTGGGAGGTTCTTTAAGGGTCTTCCCTATGGAGAATATTCATCTCAGGTATCAATGGTAATGTTGTGAGATCAAGTAGCATTCACCCCCTGTGGAAATCCCTCCAGCACCACATTATGGACCTACAAAACCACTCTTGATGGATCATGGGCCATAGGGAGATCAACTTTTGGGACTAAAATTGGTTGGGGTATATTCTTTGGATTTCTTGGTTTCCCAAGGCCTAACTAGTCCTTCAAAAAATCTATCTTAAACCCATCATTCATCAAAGTAATATTTAACCCATCGCAGTAATAGGTCTTTGATAACATTGGGATGGAGGAGGTCATGGAAAAATTATTATTCACAGGAAAACCATCTGAAATATTTTTTTCTAAATACTATAGCAATGTGATGAGTTCCTCCTAGGATGGAGATGAGTGGGGTGGTATTTTTTGGGGAAAATACACCCCAACCTAATAAAACTTCTTAGTTTGGAGAATCTGTAACCAATTTCTCCAAACTGATATCGTCATTCAAGGCCAGGGAGTTTTTATGGTATAAAAATACTCTTGTTGTTCACTTCGCATAATGGAATCTACCATTCACCAATTCTATCACAGTGAATGGGTGAATCAAGTGTGAGGATTTATAGGAGAGTTTGTTGTGTTCCTGGATGTGGTGGAGTCCTTTGAGGAGTTCACCCTTCAATGGTTTTCTGATTCCAGTAACAACATCATTTAATTGAAGGCTTAGGTGTTCCTCCTAATAGTGTGGTGCTAGTGCATCTAGGAAGAAAGAGAACAGTCCTTCCAAAATGGACATATCTTGATTGCCCAATCCTTGGTTGCAAGAACCAAATGCTTGGTCATGGGCCTCACTCATCTTCTCAAGCATTATGAGGATGTAGCTTCTATCAAACATTACCTGGATCACAATCAAATGAATATTCTTCCCTTACCAACTCAGACTAGTCACTAGGTTTATTGGTACCCCCTCCCCTTGTATTGAAAATTAATCTTTATGGTTTCTACACTCAAGTAAATATGTGGGGAGTGGAGTGGTGCACAACTTGGCTGGCTCAGTGTTGTTTGCTTTCAGTTATTTATATGGTTTTGGAGACTCCATTGAAGAAAAAGGAAGGTCCATGCTCTAGGGTCTTGAACTATTCCATGAAAATATTCTTCCCCTATCATCAGTTGAGACTGATTTGAATATCCTTTGGAACTCCCTTAAATACCCCATGTCATCTCCATGGCACATAACTTATTTGGTTCACAAATACAGCTCTATCTTGGCATAGGACATTGAGCTCTTCCACATGTGGTGTGAAGGAAACAGGGTGGTTGAAAAATTGTCATATCATGTATCATAGGAGTCCTCTCTCATTTAATTTTCTAACACTAGTTCCTTTCCCCTAGGAGGTGCAAACATGGTTATAGGAGATTCCCTTGGCCTCCACTTCTTCAGGCCCCCCTAATTTCCCTAATGTATTATTTCTCTATATTTTTTAATGTAAAATTTATAGTTTATGGTATTATTGGGGTGTTGGAAGATACCTAATTGTAACATTCCAACCAGGGTGGCACACACCGGTTCCCCGGGCAGTTTAGTTACATGACCTCAGGCGCGCCTCCCCGTACACTAGAGGCTGTCATCTAGAAGTAAGAGTCTGATATTGATCATGTAAATACTATACACTCTTTATCAAAGCATCACAAAAGAATAAGTAAATAAAAAATAATCAATAGAAAATAACCAATAACCTGAATACATGATGAACCAAAACAGTAAATACAATATCTAGAAATAAACAATAGATATGTCATTCTAAATATGTGTCAAGTGCCAATATAAAAAATCTAAAATAAATAAAGATTATGAAAAATACCAAGAAGATATCGAATCACATATGGTTCCTTCATCCATGATCTATCCCAATTTTCCATCTAACATAGGACTCTTTCCCTTATCCTACCCTCTAAACATGAAGACTATTCAAGTACCGATCAGGCATCCCGAGTAGGGTGTGAGTACAACTCATAAGGCCACCACCAATGGAATCTAAAATAATATCCATTCAATTACAGTGTATGAAATTGTATAAAGAATAAAATACAAGTAATAAAGTAAAAAAATTACATATATTTAGTTATTCTTTATTTAACCACATAAACTCTCGGGTTCCTAAGGACACTAGAACCCTCAACACCTACTTTGACCCAGGCCGAAGTCTTCACTATCCCCAAGGTATATCACTTATCATAATACTATGATTATCATTTATCATTTAAATTCAATTCATATTATGGAAAATTGGAACCATAGTCTAATGAAAATATTTTGGGCCTAAAACACCGTGGCTGGGACTCCGTGGGTATTTGAAGCATCAGTCCATGTCCAATAACCCATTTATAAAACAATAAAAAAGCGGGATTTTGAATTTGTAGTTTTTGTACCACACTCATTTACAAATCAACTCACAAGTGGGATTTTGAAGTAGTAGTTCATGTCCCACACTCATTATCACATGCATCTCACAGGTGGGCTTTTTAAGTAGTAGTATGCATCCCACAATCATTATCTCATGCATGAATTTGGGTCTAGAATGTGGTGTTTATAATCTAATGTGTATTTGAAGAATTATTCCATGTCCTAAAACCCATTTATCAATCAATAATAATATATCACACATATCACATTTAACAAGGTTAATCAACGTTAATCCTCTCATCAATATTTCACATCATAGTATACCATTTATATTGTCAAAATAAACATGGTTCAGTGATTTAATCACAAGGAATAATATGAAAATTCACCATTAATACATTTATCACAATTTCATCTTGTATAACAAAAACCCATTAAGGTTAATCCAACCATCTTGGAATTACTATTGTCGATTTATTCATAAACACATTAATTGACCAATTATAAAAACCCATTAATTAACCAAATAAAAATTAAATTAATTAATCAATTTCACAATCACTACATTCCATTTATTGATTTACCAATAAATTAATCCAATTTCACCAATTTCATTATCACAATTAAAAAACTTTAACTTTCCCTTATTCAAATCATTTCGTAATCACATGGAAAATCAATTAATCAATTCCATGATTCTATAAATTAATTTATTCAATTAAACATTCGATTGTCAAAATTTCCAATTGACATTTCCCAACAAAAATAGGAAATTGGAATTCAAGACTATGGGAATTGAATTTATACCACCTACCTCAAGATCGTTGATGGATGCTCTTCAAAAGAAATCCTCAATTGAAGCAGAACAACCAAGATCAAGATGAAGAACAAGATCTAGATTCAAAACCAAGAACTAATATAAAATGGATTAGATCTATAAAAAACCTAAATCTAGATCCATTACTAATGGAGGAAAACATCCCTTCAAAATATGAGAAAAGAGTGGAGTAGAGAGAGGAAACTAATCAAGATGGGAATCCCTTACCAGGTGACATGAAGATATTTAATCTAGGCTTTGATTCATCAATAATAAAGGTTTAAATGCCTTAGAATTCATCCAGGAGCCTCCAAAAATGAGATAAATTGATTTAGGTTCGATCTAGGGTGTTCCAAGATATAATACAGGGGTTTGGGAAATTTTTAATTAATTTTTTGGGGATTAAATTTACTCGTGCATGGATTCCTATACGGACCGCAAGGTTTGTAACAAAATGACCTTGACCTGATTCATCACATACCCGAAGGGCATTCCCGGTCACCATGAGCTGGCAACAAGCGACCGAACATTGAAGTGACAAAACCGAAGGAGCGATTTCGCCTAACCTGAATGACCACATAGCATATATTTATAGAGAGAGTAGAGAAGAAACAACGGAAGACTAACAAATATATATTCCATAACTATAAGTAAAACAGCAGAAACAGAACAACTGAAATAGTAACTAAAAACTCCAAAAGACAAGTCTGACTACAAAGGACTCAAAACTAAATATCTACTCCAATTATGGCATGGAAAACTCCAACCATATAACCACTAGCTACCCCTCCCAGCTGACATGAACCTCACTGTCTCACTGTAGCACCTTTCCTTTCCCTACGTTGGAAGACAAACAAAGGTCTATGCACCACTGATGCAGTGCGCAAGGTGTGAGCTAACAGGATCAGTATGATCCCACCCAGGTGTCCCATAGAAAGTCTCTATATAACAATTCATGTATTCTCATTTAAAATTTAACACATGTCATTATAAATAGTAAAGCAGTTTTATAGAAAACATGGTAAACATTTCCCTTTTATATAGTTCTAAACAAAATTAGGTATATCATTTTCAAAGCATATTTTCCATAACATTTTTCCACAAACATAAACATGCATATCAAGGATTACTCAGAAAGGAAATAAATACAAAACAGAAGCATAGGTATTACACACCAAGGAATACTACAGGTCTAGGAAGCAGACTACTCATACCATAACAATCAAGTGAACAAAACGGATCCTAGAACAATGGACCTAGGAAGAAGAGTAAAACCCCAAGAGTAATCCCCCCCCAAATGTCAATATCAATCTCTTAGAATAAAAAGCCTAGGAAAGAGAGGAAATCCCCCAGACTAACCTCCTTGATAATCACAAATCAATGGATGATGACCTCAAGCTAAACCTTCCACATAAGTACCCAAGGTAACCCATGTCATCAATTTCACAAACCAATTTCAATGATTTTAAAATCATTCAAAACCATTTCACAATCCATTTATCAAAATCTATGAAAAACCCATTTTTCTTTCAAAACCTTTTTCAACACACACAAAAAATCATTCCAATTTCATAAATCAATTTATAAAGCAATCACAATAATGCTCATTATCTAGGCTAGATATGGAACCAAATACCTCAAAGTATGGTTACCACATGCCTGTCACAGGATCCTGAAACCAACGAAACTCATTAAAACCAATGAAGGCCCTAGAATCACATCCTCACACCTTAGTATTGATCAAAATCTAAACTAAAGAGGTCGGCAGAAGAGGGTATACCGACATACCTCAAAGAAGAACACCTATCACACCACAACTAGCCTAGGAACATCCTTTAATACAAGATCTCACAACAGGTCTAGATGAGGAAAACAAGAAATATCTTACAAGGATCAGAAAATCCAATAACGTAAGGCTAGAGCACTATCGTGATCAATATCATGGAATAATTGGAGAGAACACTCACCTGGAGAGATGCATCGTAGAATAAATGATGAAATGGAGCCGATAGGATCGATCTGGAAAGTAAGACGCCTCTGAAAATCACCTAGGGAGAGTTCTGGTCCAAGATCCAATAGATATGGAAATAATAGATGAGTGAAATTTCTAAACTCATGAATTTAACCTGGGCGCGGGCTAGGTCACAACGTGTATCCCTTGGTCATGACGTGTAGTCCATGTAGGATATGTTACACCAAAAAACCCATCACCTCGGGTTAAATATCTTTTATTTAACCCCTAAAAAACATGTACCTTAGGTAAATGGTGTGTAGTAGGTTATAGAGTGATCTCCCAATTCACATCATGATCTCCAAATCCACAACATGCAACCAGCACCAAGTACACAACGTGTACTTTAGGTACACGGTGTGTACCTGTTCTGCAATCTACAGTAAACCCAGATAAAAATGATTTTAAAACCATAAAAGATCTTCGAAAAAGGGAAAACATACTAGATTAAGGTAACAAGATGTTACAAACTCCCCACCATAAAGACTTTCCATCCTTAGGAAGTCATGTGGAAGATGTATCCTTTGGAAAGAGATGAATCCACTTATCCCTCATCATTTCCTTGTATTCCCAAGTCTCATGAGAATTTGATCCATGTTTCTATATAAATATGACCAACAGAATTGAATTCCCATTCAAGTCTTTTACCTTAGAGTCAATGATCTCAATTGGTTTCTCTAAAATAGAAGCATCTGGTTCTAGCTCAATTTCTTCCCAACTCAGAACATGAGTTGGATTAGGATGATACTTCTTGATATTAGATATGTGGAAAACATCATGAATGTTTGTCAATTGAACCATCAGTGCTAACCGATAAACAAATTTTCTAATCCATTCATTGATCTCAAATGGTCTAACATATCTTGGATCCAACTTTCCCTATTTTCCAAGTTGAAGGTGACACAACCGAGGTGAACCTTTCAAGAAAACCTAGTCACCAATGGAAAACTCTAAAG
Source organism: Viscum album (assembly GCA_963277665.1). Lineage (NCBI taxonomy): Eukaryota > Viridiplantae > Streptophyta > Magnoliopsida > Santalales > Viscaceae > Viscum > Viscum album. The sequence goes on from OY728126.1 coordinate 6,175,930, forward strand.
GATGACTCCGCTGATATTCATATGATTTCTGTCGACTCTGTGTTGTAACCATATTTCATCGCATTTCATGAATCTTTGTTGATGTCTCCTAAACCAAACTTGTTCCAACCAAAGAAACTTCTCCCACCTCTTCCCAAAAAATAGGTGATTTGCATGGGTGACCATACAATGCCTCCAAAGGATCCATTATAATCAATGAATGGTAACTATTGTTGTAAACAATCTCAACCAGTCCCAGATTTCTATCCCATGATCCACCGAAATCCAAGTCGCAGGCATGAAGCATATCCTCTAGGATCTAAATTTCACACTTCATCTAGCCATCTATTAGTGGATGGTAAGTTGTACTCAACTTGACCTGAGTCCCCATTTCCTCTTTAAGACACCTCCAGAACCTTGAGGTAAACCTAGGATCCCTCTCTAAAACAACAGTAGGAGGAATCCTATGTAACCTCATGATCTCCGACACATACAGCTTACCCAGATCTTCAACATTAGTGGTGTATTTGATTGGAATTAAATGATCAGACTTCATCAACTAATCAACAACCACCCAAAAATAATTTTTCCCTCAGGGTGTCCATGGTAATCCAACAAAAAAAATCCATGGAAAACTCATCCCACATCCAAACTAGCACTTAAAGAGGTTGAAGTAATCTCGAGGGTTTCAAGTGCTCTACTTTTATTCGTTGGTTGGTGTAACAGCAGGACACATAATCTGCAATGTCACACTTCATAACTGGCCACCAGAACCGTCTTCTCATTTCATAATATATCTTCATAGCACCTTGATGAATAGACCATGAAGAACTATGACAATCAAATAATACTTAACTTCTCACTGATGCTGGGATAAAAACTCTCTTTTTTAAGTGAAGTATGACATTTGAAGAAAGATAACAACCAAGAATTGTCTCCCCATCATAAAGGTTTTCCTGAATCTTCTGAAACTCATCATCATGATGATGAATTTGCAAGATAGACTCCAGGAGAGATGATGAAAACTGAACACTAGTTAGAACCATACTTGAGACATCCTCCTAAGCATCAAAGTGAAACTGAGCGAAAATCCCCATAATATTCCACTCCTCCTTCGATTCCATAATAGCCTGTGATAGAACCTTCTTGCTTAAAGAATCTACATCTACATTCCCTTTCCTCGGAGTGTAGTAAATGTCAAAGTCAAATGTCTGAAGGTATTCTACACATCGCCTCTTCTTGATATTCAATTCCTTCTATGAAAAGATATATATCAGACTCTTACGATCAAAGAATACTGTGAACTTCTCCCCAAATACATAGTTCCAACAACATTTAAGCGCATGCATCACTGCAGAAAGATCTAAATTATGAGTGGGGTAGTTATTCTCATGTTGTCGGAGCTGATGAGATCCATAAGCTACCACATGATCTTTCTACATAAGCATGCATCCCAAACTAGAACCTTATGCATCAAAGAACACCAAGTACCCCTTACCAGGATCAGGTAAGATTAGAATAGGTGCCAGTTTCAGAAGCCTTTTCAGTTCATCAAAGGAAGACTAACACTTCAAATCCCATGATAATTTCACCACTTTCTTGGTAGGAGTAGTCAATGGTGATGCCAGTTTAGAGAAATCCTTGACAAATCGTTTGTATTATCCAATAAGACCAATTAATCTTCATATCTTAAAGACATTTTGTGGTTCCTTCTAGGAAAAAACAACTTTTAACTTCTCTATATCAACTGATAATCCATGATTAGAAATTATGTTCCCCATGAACTTCACTTCTCGAATCCAGAAACTACATTTTGAAATCTTTCCATACAGATGGTGATTTCTTAGAATCTTCAAAACCAAATTCATATGGTTATCTTGTTCACACTTGGACTTTGAATAAACCAAAATATCATCCATGAACACTACCACAAAAGTGTCAAGATATTGATTGAATATCTGATTCATCAAATCCATAAAAACTGCAGGGGTGTTAGTCGGACCAAAAAGAATCATGAGATATTCATAATGGCCATACCTACTCATGAACGCCATCTTTGGTATATCAGACTCATAGACTCTGAGCTAATGATAACTCAATCGAAGATCAATATTTGATAACTACTTTCCTCCCTTCAAATGATCAAAAAAATAATCCACATGAGGAAAAGAATATTTGTTCTTAACTTTTACCCTGTTTAACTTATGATAGTCCACACATAATCGGAGTGAACCATATGCTATTTTGGCAAAGATAATAGGGGATTCCCAAGGCAAAACACTAGGGTGAACAAAACCCCTGTCTAATAGGTTTTCCAACTGAATCTTGAGTTATTTCAACTCCACTAGTTACATATGGTAAGAAGGCGTCAATATCGGATGCATTCCTAGTACCAGATCAATTGTGAACTCTATCTCTTTATCTGGAGGAAGACCAAAGAAGTCATTTGGGAAAACATCAGGAAAGTCTCAGACAACACTAGGAAGATCCTCAATAGAATAAATTTCATCAGTCTCAAATGCAATAGAAACCAGGAAACTCTTGGGCTCTGGGAGGGACAGTCATGCACGACCTGACCTCAGGTCCCACTTTCCCTGAAACACATGAGAGCTCCCATCAGTAGAAAGAAACGAAATGTGCCGATTATAACAATTAACTTCGGATCAATGAGAAACAATCCAATCCATACCTATGATAATGTAAACAAAATCCAGATCAAGAATGAGAAAATCCTAAACCAACTATGTGTCAGCTATAGCGAACAAACAAGGACACTAGAACCCTTGTTCTTTCCTCTTTCAAAGAAGTGTTTCTAACTCCATTATAAAGGGAATAAGTTCCATTTGATGTTTAAGAATATCAATAAAATGTGCAGATATAAATGAGTGGGAGGCACTAGTATCAAACAATGTAATAGCTACTAAATCTGCAATAAGGAGACCACCTCTCACTATTGTAGGACCTAAATCAAATTCCATTGGACACTCATCTACTGTGTGTAAATGCTTCACTGGTGAGGCATGTGGCTAGATCCCTATAGTCCTTGAAGCATCTAACTACACCATAGTAGCCTTTGGATCTAACGAACCCTGACTATAATGAGGCATATTCATATCCTGATAGAAACATTGTAGATGACCAACATGTCCATAGTTATTGCATGTATTCGTAGGTATAGGAAAAGAACGTCTAGTGTGACCCCCTTGTCGCACTAGTAGTAAGTCATAGGCACAATTACAGCTACAACAGATGGTGCGTAGAAGGCTCACTACTGAGACCCACCTCCACCACTCCTGTAATGGTCCTGACACTTCCTCTTCTTCCCATGCATTCTGCTGAAGCTATCACCAGTTAGAATAGAAGAGGCGATAAATCCGACCTTTCCTGACATGTTCATATCTTCTATCATTACTCTGTCCACTATCTCCACATAGGTAGAAAGCTTCAACATGAACACCTACAATCTAATATCTGGTTGAAACCCCTATAGGTACTTCTGAACCTTCAGCTGGTCATTCTTTACCATGTCTGGAGCAAAACGAAAATGGTCAGAAAAATAGTTGGTGTATGCTGACACTGAATTCTCTCCCTACTACAATGATAGAAACTCCATATATTTTTTCAAAATCATAGAATATGGAGAATACTTCTAAAAGAATAGGGTTTTGAAACCCTTCCAATCCAATCCCACATGTCTGTCTTCCTAGAACATAGAGTCCCACCAACGCTTGTCGAAACCCTTGAGTCTAAACATTTCACACTTCACCCTGATATTCTGAGGTTTATCCAGGAAGTTGAAGATTTGATCCATCCTGTCCAGCCAATCCTATGCCTCTTGAGTTCCCTTCGTCCCTTTAAAGGACAGTGTATTCTCGTGAAAAACCTCCCACAATCGATCTCTTCCTCCTCCAAATCCAACTGGTACTTCAACCACTATGTTCTGAAATTTTGGAACATCCTGATTGATAGCACGGATTGTATGTATGATAGTCTTCATGAGATTTTGATCTATTGGTGTATTTCCTTGAGGATAATCAGCTGCACCTTCTTGAGGAACCTGTGGAAGATGTCTCGAAGGAATACTATTGCACACTAAAACATAATAATGATCAGACATTGAACAAATATCAGTTCAAACTAGAAAATCCATAAGTAGAAAGTAAGTTTTTTAAAAGAAAAAACCAACACTAGAGACACATATTCTAAAACCCCATGGTAACTTGAGTCTTAATACATATCTAGGCACTTGCCGAAATATACCTCCTAAGTCCCGACAGTCCTATATTTGGTCTAATAAAAGTCCCAAGAATAAATATTCTTGAGTACATACCTCCTTTGATACCAAACTGTAACAAATCGACCCCAACCCATTCTTTCACATACCCAAAGGGCATTCCCGATCCCCACGGGATGGCGACAAGCACCTAGGCATTGAAACAACAAAACTGAGGGAATGATTTTTCCCAACCTGAACGACCACACAACATATATATATATATATATAGAAAAGAAGAAATAGAAGAATACTAACAAATATATATTCCATAACTATGAGGAAAATAGCAGAAATGGAACAACTGAAACTGTTTCTGAAAACTCTAAAAGACAAGTATGATTGTAAAGGACTCAAAACTAAACAGCTACTCAAATGATGGCATGGAGGAACTCCAACCATCTCACCACCAACTTCCCCTCCTAGCTGACATGAACCTCACCACCTCACTGTTTCACCTTGCCTTTCCCTACACTGGAAGAAAAATAAAGGTCTACATTCCATCGATGTAGTGTGCAGGGTGTGAGATAACAGGCTCAGTAGGATTCTACTCAGGTTTTCCATAGAAAGCCTCTATATAACAATTTCTATATACTCATTTAAAATTTAAAACATGGCATGATAAGCAGTAAATCATTTTTATAGACAACATGGTAAACATTTACCTTTTCCATAGTTCTAAACAAAATCATGTATATCAGTTTCAAAGAATATTTTACATAACATTTTTCCACAAGAATAAACATGTATATCAAGGATAACTCATAAATCCAAGAAATAAAAAATAGAAGCACAACTATCACACACCAAGGAATACAACAAGTCTAGGAAGATGACTACTCCAACCATAATAATCAAGTGTACAAAACTGATCCTAGAACAACGGGCCTAGGAAGCAGAGGAAAACCCCAAGAGTAATCCAACCCCCAAAATGCCAATATTGGTTTCCTAGAACAACAATCCTAGGAAACATATGGAAGCCCCAAGAAAAACCTCATTTATAATCAAAAAGTAATGGATAATGTACTCAAGTTAAACCTTCCACCTAAGTACCCAAGGTAACCCATGTGCTCAATTTCACAAACCAATTTCAATGATTTGAAAACAATTCAAAACCATTTCACAATCCATTTATTAAAAGATATGGAAAACCCATTTTAATTTCAAACCCCTTTTTTAACACACACAAAAAATAATTCCAATTTCATAAATCAATTTATAAAGCAATTCTAATCAAGCTCATTATCCCAGGCTAGAGATAGAACCACCTACCTCAAAGTTTAGGTCATACACACCCGCCACAGGATCCTGAAACCAACGAAAATTAAGAACACTAACGAAGTACCTAAAATCACATCCTTAGACCTTAGGTTTGATCAAAATATAAACTCAATAGGTCAGGGGAAGAGGGTAAATCCACCTACCTCGATGAAGAATTCCCACCGCACCACAACTATCCAAGGAGTAGACTTTGAGTCAAGATCTCACAATGGATCTGGATGGTGAAAAAAAGAAACATATAACTTAGATTAATGGATTCGATAATGCAAGTCTAGGTCACTATCGTGGTCAAACACAAGGAATAATTGTAGAGAACACTCACTCGTAGCAATGCACAATAGAATAATAGATAAACTAGATCCGGTCAAATCGGTTTGTAAAGTGAGACACCTCTAAAAATCGCCTAGGGGGAGCTTTGGTCTGAGATCCAAGAGATATGGAAAGAATATATGATCGAAATTTCTAAATGTGTGAATTTAACCTGGGAATGGGCTGAGTCACGACGTTTACCCCTTGGTCATGATGTGTAGTCCATGATGGATAATTTACACTAAAAAACCAGTCACCTAGTGTTAAAAATATACTATTTAACCTCTACACAATGTGTATCTCAGGTACTCGGTGTGTACCAGGTCACGACATGATCTACCAATTCAAGACATGATCTCAAAATCCACGAAATGCAACCAGTACCAAGTACATGATGTCTACTTCAGGTACATGTCATTTACCTATTCTAAAGTCTGTAGTAAACCAAGAAAAAAAGGATTTTAAAACTGTAAATGAACTTAGATAACGAGAAAATATGCTCGATCAAGGTAATGAGATGCTACACATTTTTCCCTAATTGTGCGCCTCATCCCATGGGTCTGAATGATTTATACTACGAGGGTTCATGGTTTTCCAAACTGTGCTCCAACCATGCAATTCCCATTTTCCTGGGGTTGCACGGTTTTCTGGTGCAGGGCGCACAGTTTGGGAAAACTGTGCACCAACCATGCACTACCAAAAACCCTTTCCAATATTTTCTAATTTCACCCAAAAACTCTCCAAGGTAATACCGAAACAATATATAATCAAAAAAAGGAAAAAAAGAGTACCTATAAATGATCTTGAGATGTCTCCATAAAAGGTAGGGATCTTGAAATCTCCCCACCTTATAACAGATCATCCTTGAGCTGTACTTCTAATAATCTCTTAGATTCTTAGTCAAAAATATTGGTCCACTAAGCCCACATATCCTCTTATCTCTCCCATGTTTCCTTCTGAACACACCCATGTTTCCACAATACATAAACTAAAGGCACGGTCTTTACCTACAAAACTTTCTCACTGGGATCTAACACATGAATTAGATGCTCCTAAAAGGTTGCATCGGTCACAAGATCAACATCATCCACATATATCACATGAGAAGGTTCAGGGTGATACTGCCAAAGTTTTGAAACTTGAAAAACATCATTCTTATACCTATACCTCTATGGAAGATCCAATTGGTATGCCATCGACCTAATTATCTCCAAAACCTCAAAAGATCCAACAAACTTGGGTTCCAATTTGTCCTATCTCTGAATCCTATGGTAACCCAATCTAGGTGACACCCAAAGTAACACAATATCACCCATTGTAAACTCAAGTGTTCATCGATGTCTATCAACATATGACTTCTATCTACTCTAAGCCTTATCCATATGCTTTCAAATCATCTGAAACTACTTTGATGACTCCTTCATGGGACTCGGTCCCAATAACTCTGAATCACCTACCTCCATCCAATATATAGGTGATCTGTATAGCCTACTATAAAGTACCTCATATGGTTCTATATTTATAGTTTCCTAATAATTTTTGTTATAGGAAATCTCCACCAAGTCTAGGTGCTTCTCCCAATACCCGCTGAATATTAGGATACATGATCAATGAATATCTTCAAGAACATTTATAGTTCGTTCTGATATCCCATCTATTTGTTGGTGGAATGTTGTACTCAATAAAACCTTTATACTAATAACCTTCAGCAAGCCCTTCCATAAGTGCAAAGTAAATCATGGATCATGGTCTCAAATTATACTTTTTGGTACCCCATGTAGACGTATTATCTATCGAACGTATAATTATCCCAACTAATCCACTAATAAAGTCTCCTGTATAGGAAATAAATGCAGTACTTTCATTAGTCGGTCCAAAACAACCCAAATAGCATCATACTTCTGAGCTTTCCTCAGGAGACCCACCACAAATTCCATGGTAATTTCATCCCACTTCCATTCTGGAAAGGTAAATAGCTATATTAAACCACTAGGTTATTGATGCTCAGCCTTCACCTATTGACAGGTGTAGCATCATGTCACAAGCCCTACAATCTCCTTTTTCATGCCTAGCCACCAATACTATCATCATAGGTCACAATACATTTTTTTCAAACCCGGATGTACCACCCACTTAGAGGAATGAAATTCATGCATCTGATCATTCCATATACTCATGGGCACAAAAACCCTATTCTTGATATAGATGATCTCATCCTCATCTATGGTCCAATCTAAAGGTGACTCCCCACCTTTAAGGCTTTACCTCAAGGCTGGAAATTTCATATCCTGATACTGAATTTTCCTAATCTAACTCAAAAGTGTATACTCCACTAAAAATGATATAAGAGTCATCATATCTTATCTATCATAAACCACAACATGCATCTCATTTAGTAAATTCATCATCTTCCACTCAACACTAGACTCCTTAACTATCTGAGTATGAGTTTTTTTGTTTAAATCGTTAGAAACAATTTTTCCCTTCCTAGGTGTATATGCTAGCTCAAAATCAAAAGACTACATATACTCAACCTACCTCTGCTACTAGAGATTCAAATATCATTTTTAAAAGATATACTTCAAGATGTTATAATTATTATACACAATAAACTTCTCACCCAGTAGATAATACCACCAAAACATAAAATCATAAACCATTGTAGCCAATTCGAGGTAATGTGTAGGGTGGTTCCATTCATGTGACCTCAATTACCGAGACCCATAAGCCACAACTTTATCTCCCTGCATCAACATCGCTCCAATACCAATCCCAAAAGCATCAAAAAACTCCGTATACTCTTCACCTAGCTCAGGTATGATCAATATTGGGGTCTTTTTCAAATGCTTCTTCAGCTCCTGGAAGGCATTATCACATGATCCAGACCATTAAAACTTTACCCCATTCTAGGTCAATCGTGAAAGAGGTGTTTTCAAATGGGAAAAGTCCTAGATGAACCTCTAACAGTAACCCATTAATCCTATAAAACTGTGAATATAAAAAACATTCTTGGGATACTCCCAATAAACCACTGCCTGAACTTTATCTAGGTCCACTGAAACACCTTCCTCTAAGATGATGTGACCTAATAAGTAAACCTGATCAATAAAAAATTGACACTTAGAAAGCTTGGTGTATAGAATATTCTCTCTTACTGTACTTATAACGATGTCAAGATGTTGGGAATGATCATCATGATTATTAGAGTACTCAAAGATGTCTTTCATAAACACTACCACAAACTAATCCAGGTATGGGTGGAATATTTTATTCATCAAGTCCATAAACATTATTGTGGCATTTTTCAAACCAAAAAACATCACGACGAACTCATAAGGGTCATAATAGATTCTAAAAGTAGTCCATGGTATATCAAAAGGTTAAACTCTCAACTAATGATACCCTGATCTCAAGTCAATATTAGAAAATACCCAATCTCCCCTCAACAAGTTAAAGAGATCATTGATACATGGAAGATGATACTAGTTCTTCACTGTCATCTTTTTCAACTTCTGGTAATCAACACATAATCGCAAACTCTTATCTTCCTTCTTAGAAAACAAAAATAGACAACCCTAATGAAACATACTCAGAATTATAATCCCCTTATCCATCAACCCTTCCAATTGAGTATTAAGATCTTGAATCTCATTTGGTTCCATTCGGTATGGTGTAATAGAAACTTTTTTAGCTCTAGGCATGAAATCAATTGTTAATTCCACATCTCCCTCGGGTGGAATCCCTATGAATTCATCAGGAAACACATCCTTTAATTTTTCCACTATGGGTGGAAAGAAATCCTATATCATACCCCCTATCATCCAACAACAGACTAGAAACTTGGGCAGTGAGCTTCCCCAGTTGTTGATGAACTGTCCCTTCACAACCCACCTTGATATATCACTCTCTAAAGTGAACATAATTGTCACCCTCATGAGTCATAAAAGTCACTCTCCTTCATTAGAAATCAATTTAGGCTCATTATTCCACTAACCATTCCATACCCATGATTAGTTCAAAGCCATACATATCAAGGATGTAAAGATCCCAACAGAAATGATACTCCCAAACCTCAAGAGAACACCTCTTGCACAAGAAGATATCTCTTAAATGTACTCCCAATGGTGTATCAATCATCATAACCCTTCTCATGTACTCCACCATCATTTTAATTACATTAACAAATTGTGTAGATATAAAAGAATGAGAGGCACCAGTATCAAATAATACACTAGAAAGCATTGAACCTACAAGAATAGTACCTTTAACTGTTTATGGTCCAACCTCACTATCCACAAGTGCAGGTTGAACTATATGAAATTGTCCTACCCCTCTTCCCTATGATGCAGTATAAGTCCCCTGAGTTGCACCACTCTTCTGATATGGGTGATCTTTCCAAAAATAACCTCTTCTGCTGCCTCGACCACCAAGGCCAGTAGAACTCCAACTGAAAAACTAATAAGGGGTAGAAAATCCCCTTCATGTACTCTAGTTCTGCCTAAATACTCCATCATTACTGATTTTTTTGTGGGTTCTTGAAGAACCTATATAGATTTTCCAACCTTCTTCAAGATCATCACTCAACCAGTGGTCGGGGAAAATTCCTATGAAAGTGACCCAGCCTACCACACTGGTGAAATGTCACTCAGGTAAGGTCCTGTGTGACTAAAAATTCCCCATGTATACTCTTATTTTTAATGATCTAGATAAAATTATCATAGAAACACTTCCTACACTTAGAATACATACCTAATAATCATCTAATAGAAACCAGTTTTCCTCCATTGGAAGCCTCCTTCAGGTTCCCCTTATAAATGAGGGCTTCATTCACCACTTCAGTAAACTTTTTCAGCTAAAATACATTTACCTGAGACTTAATATCACATTTAATCCCATTATAAAACAATTTTTCTATAGTAGCATCATCTCCTACTAACTCTGGGGAAAAGTGTAGCAAGTTTATGAAGCATCCGTCATATTCCATCATGGACATACCTCTCGGATTCAAACTCATAAACTCAGCTACTCTCTCCTGAATGAGTGGCATAGGGTAAAAGTGCTCCTTGGGATTTTCTTAAAATTCCTTCAACTCCATATTGTCTAGATTTCCATCCCAGGTATGGATTTCCCACCAACACTTTTCTTGAACACATAACATATAGGAAACTATTTTGACTCTCTTCTCAATAGGAGTCTCCAAGTATCATCTGGATAAACTCAATACAAAACTCTACTACCTCAGGTCCATCCTATCTGGTGAAATCCAGAGGGTTATATAACTAAAAATCCCACGTCAAATCATACATAATATTCACAACCCACTCTGGGTATCTCTCCATGAACTGCATGAAGTGGTCAAAGTTCTCATGGAACTTCTCTTCGACTTCCTCAGTCGGGACTATCAGTGCCTTAGGTTCCACTATTGGAGAATCATTTCTATCCATGTCCTCCTATTTTCCTGTAAAAAACATCATCATGGAGGTATAACACTACAATATTAAACAAATATATTAGGACAAAAATCACAACATTAACACAATTAAAAAAATGTATTCACATAAATTTATAATAAGTCATCCCCCTTTTTCCCACCACACGATCAAAACTAAGGCACTATCACTACCCTTAAAAATCCTATATATAGATCATGGTTAAAAAAGGGTAAACACATTCTCATATTCAAGTATCATTAGACACCCATTTATTCATATATTTCATTATTTTATAAATTTCAATTCCATATTAGGAACAATTTTAAGTTCAATTACATAAGAAAGCAAAAACATTTCAAATTCAACAACTTACCCAATACCTATTTTTCTATGTGTTCCTAAAAATGATGCATGTCATATTAATTACTGAGTGTCTATAATTATTCATGGATACTGAACTATCATTTCATACCATTCCATGAGTCAAATATTAGAAAATATTATAAATAATAATCACATCACATAACAAGTACATCACTCGAGCTGAAATTGTGTCAAACTGTAACAACACACATCAATAACTACAATCCCACCTAGGGTGCTTGGATTTTACCCTCATACATGGGTTAGTTACTCTCATGAATGAGATATTAACCAAGGCTTGAATAATCCTATTATATTTTCTACATTTCCCAAATAATAAGACAAAATAAAATAAAATAATGGAAAACCTCTTATGATACCACTTTGTAACATACCGACTTGGGTGTCACAAACTGGTGCCCCGAGCCAATCAGTTACATGACCTCAGGCATGCCTCTCTATATCCCAGAGGCTTCCGAATAGTAGTGAGGGTCTAATATCGATCATTGGGATACTATATCCTATTTATAAAATCAATGAAATAATGAAATTAAATAAACAATAATCAATAGATAATAACCAACAACCTGAATACATGATGAACCAAAATTGGAAACACAATATCCAGAACTAATAAGTATATATTTCATGCCAAATATTCATCAAGTATCAATATGAAAAACTCAAAATAAATAAATACAATGAAAAATCCCAATTGGATCCTGAATCATGTCAAGTTCCCTCATCCATGTTCATCCCACTTATCCATCTAACATAAGACTCTTTCCCTTATCTTGTCCTCCAAACATGAAGTCTATTTGGGCACCGATCAGGAAGCCAGAGTAGGGTGTGATTACAACTCAGTAGGTTACCACCAATGTAGTCTAAAATAATATCCATTTAATAACAATGTATGAAGTTTCATAAAGAATAAAATACAAGAAATAATATAAATTGTTTACATATATTCAATTTTTCTTTATTTAACTACATAAACTCTCGGGTTCCTTAGGACACCTGAACCCTCAACACCTGCTTTGTCCCATTTCGGAGTCTGAACAATCTCATGTTGGACATGTATTGTCTCAAAAATACTCTATAAATCCTATTGATTTTGATTCTCACAAAAACCCTTTTTTGTTTTACTTATGATATTACTATGCATTTCAAGAAATTAATATTCTTTGCAATATTTATTCTGGAATTATATTAAAATTATTAATCTCCGAGGATTATTCATCAAAGTGTTTGGAACACATTTTTATGTTTTTTGGAAACACTGTTCATACCCAAAGTTTAGAACAACACATAAATAATGAACCCTATGTTTGTAAACGTAGTGTAAGGAATGAACCCTACGTTTAGAACAATACGTATAGATCATCAAACCTAAGTTTTTAGAAAAGTATAGTTAAATAACCTTACATTTGGATGGAACCTTACATTTTTTAAGAAAATAAATTATGGTTAAGGAACCTTGTGTAAGTAAGGAACCCTACATTTTGAGGTAAAATGTATAGTTCATCAAAATTACTTTTATGATCAACCTTACGTTTTCAACCTTACATTCAGAGAATAAACGCTACATAGTTGAACCCTATGTTTTTTATTTTTTCATTTTATGAAGGAACCCTACAATTGACTATTCGACATAAAAAATTTAAATTCATGGTTTTATTCGGGATTCTTGAAACAGTCTTGTCAGAATTAAAGATATGATAAAATATCGCTTATGACCGATTCAAATACTCATTTTGATTGATTCAAATAACTCTATACATTAGATAAAATCACTCCTATTATTAAGGTAATTTATGTATCCCCTGATTATTTTGTATTTGAATATCTAAAATCCGTCAGGTGATTTTCTTGGATCTAGAATACTAAATAAAGTTGTATGATCTATATTATATCACAATTTCTTTTTAAAGATATATAAAAATTTATACCTATGAATATATTTTATAGTTTTTCTGAATCGAATGATCAACTTTGTTATTTTCAAAAGATTTTATACTTTAGAGACATAAATTTTTCTACCTCATACTATAATATGATATCTACTGATATTTTTTGTTCTTCAAATTGATGATCATTTGCAACTAGGATCACTTAAGAGTTATTGTTTGTTTAAGTCTTTCATTTCTAAAGAATAATATCAATCTACTATCATTTGATACTACTAAAATTGTGAAGTTCAACCTAAACCATCACCAAATCAAACTCTTTTGATTTAGTGGGGTCTCAACTGCTTAGACTTAGTTGTGGATAAAGTGTCAGATTCTTGTACTAAGATATGGACAATCGGTTCCCTATAAAATATCCATAAGGATATATTTATCCTTTTTGTAAAGATTTTAACTTCCTGCACTCATTTTTGGATTTGAAGGTATTGTGATAAGAGGACCTTCCTAGTGAATTCCACCAAGTTCATAGAGAGAGCATTGGTGGAGTGGAATAAGGGATATTTTTACCCCAACCACTATAAATTTTTTTTGTTAATTCTTTCTATTTATCCACTTCTCATAATTATCATAGAAGATAATGTTTCATATCTTCATAAATCGAAAAGAGATTTAAAATCAAAAATATGTAGAGATTTTTGAAAAGACACAATTCACCCCCCCCCCCCTCTTGTATATATTTGTATTATTCCAACCTAACAATTGGTATCAGATGAGATATTTTTAATAAAACTATAGAAATATTAAAGTAATAAGTTCTATACAAATCAGATGGAAATGGATGATCCAAAAAAGGTATGTCTATGGTTTGTACTCCATATTTTAATGGTGATAATTATGGATACTAGAAATCAGATATGATCATTTATCTAAAAAATCTAGGTTTCAATGTAAATTCAGATATCGGTACTCCTTATGAAATTCATGAAAATCTGGAAACTTGGGATACTAAAATAGAAGATTAATATGACACCAACTTAAAGGAAATGAATGTTATCATATGTAGTCTTGGATCTAATGAATTCAACTGAGTATAACAATGTCCCACTACCTATGAAATGTGGTAGACAGTCACAATTTCTTATAAAGGAATAGATAATATTAGAAAAACGATGTATACTACTACAAAACTAAAGTTTTTCACTTTTAGAATGTTTTATGGTTAAATTATAACACAAATAAATGGATGATTAACAAATATTTTCAATAATGTTACTGCCTTGGGATATCCCATCAGTTAATCTGATCAAGCATTGAAGGTACTTAGAGTACTACCCTCAAAATAGAATTTCATATCTACAGCCATTCAATAATCATCACCTATCAAAAATTTAACTATGAAGGAACTTATTATAACATTGATGATGTATGAATCATAAAAGAAAGATAAAACTGAATATCACAAGATGGTTGTGAAAAGGGAAAATACTACCCTCAAGGCAATATCACAGAAGCATGAAATAAAATTTAAACAAGGAGTAAAAAGCAAAAATATAGATTCCTCAAACTTAGAAATGGAACTGGCTTAGTTAGCTATAAATTTTAGCAAATTATACAAGAAGAAAAGAGGCTTTAGAAAATAATTTAAGAATGATGAAAAGGAACCAAGAGAAGTGGGATGCTACGAATGCAAAAAGATGGGTCACATGAGACCTGATTCACCCTAATT
Organism: Viscum album; assembly: GCA_963277665.1. NCBI lineage: Eukaryota > Viridiplantae > Streptophyta > Magnoliopsida > Santalales > Viscaceae > Viscum > Viscum album. Next base: position 6,191,200 of record OY728126.1, read on the forward strand.
AAAAGATGAAAAAAAAATTACAGAGAAGAAATATCAAAATAATGAATATTATGAGCATAAAGGAAAAAGATCCATGAAATCTATATGGAGTGTATCTGAAGACACCAGAAACTCTTAAAAATTTTATTTAGAAAAAGAGCAGAAAAATCTAAAATCCAATATGTGCTTTATGGATAAGGAATAAGAAGAGATACAAACTTATTATAATTTTTCCTCTAACTTTGATAGTTGTTAAAATTATACATTATCTTCTTAACATTCTATAATATAAGAAAAATATGATTCTTTAATAAAGAAACATAAATCATTAAAAAATATACATAATGTTGTTTTAGGTGAAAGAGACACAATGCTAAAACAATATCATGGTCTGATTTAAAAATTAAAATCATCTACATCAAACTGTATTGATCATGAAAGGGGATTAAAGAACTGCAGGATGAATTAGAATCTTATAAAAGTGATCTAAGTATTTTAACAAATAGAGAAAATTCTCTAAATGATATTCTTGTAAATAATGTTATTAAAAGAGAAAAGTCTGGAATATAAAGAAAGGGTGAAAATTCAAAATTATATAAAAAATATTTTGTGCCCAATTCAAAAAAATACCTGCTATTATTTTGGAATAAAATCTCATTTCACTAACATTTGTTATTTGAGAAATCCTTAAATTAGTGGTATTAAAAATGATTTTATTTCTAAAATTATATCTGAAGCTGATAATTCAAATTTTGGAAAAATTAGGCAGATCTAGATTCCCAGATCTTTGCTCGCTAACACTACTAGACCTAAGAAAATATGGGTACCAAACCAAACACATGTTTAATTTCTTTTACAAGAAAAATGCCACATGAATAGAAAATCCATAAGGTATATGAATAGTGGATGCTCCAGACACATGAGTGGAAACTCATCAAATTTCCATACATTGACTCAAATGAATATAGGTCTAGTCATTTTTTGTAACAATTCAAAAGGAAAGATTGTTGGAGTTGAAACTGTTGGAGATAAAAAAAACTATATCAATCAAAAAATTACTATATATATAAGGGATAAAACAAAACCTAATAAGTATCTCTCAACTTTGTGATAATGCCTATTATGTTTATTTATCTAAAAATTCCTACTCCGTTTTCAAAGATAAACTACTTAAATTTAGAGCACCTAGAACTGAGAATGTTTACACATTCGATCTTACTTCCTTTTGTAAACAAAAAGTGAACTATTTAACTGCCAGGGAAAATGAGTCATGGATCTAGAATAGAAGAATTAGACACTGTAATATTTATTATTTACATAAATTATCTAAGAAACACTTAGTTTTTCATTTACCTAGTCTTAAGTTTGAAAATGATAGATTCTACGATTCATGCCAAATTAGAAAACAACTCAAATAATCTTTCGAATCAATTAAAAAAATTATGTCATCTAAACAATTAGAACTTATCCATATGGATTTTTTTGTACCATCTAGAGTAGAAAGTTTCACTAGTAAATTATATGTTTATGTTTTAGTTGAGGGTTTTTCTATATTTACTTGGGTTTATTTTATAAAACTTAAAAGTGAAGTATTCATTATTTTTGAATGCTTTTGAAAAATTGTTCAAAATGAAAAATATTTTAAACTAATTTCATTAAGAAGTGATCATGGTGGAGAATTTGAGAATCAAGAATTTAATTATTTTTTCTGAAATCTATGTATTAAACACACCTTCTCTTCACCAAGAACACCTCAAAAAATGGAATTATTGAAATAAAAAATAGATTTATTCAATAAATGATAAGAACTATGCTGAATGAATATAGTCTTCCTACCTATTTCTGGGAAGAATCTATAAGAATATCTTGTTATATCATGAATAGAGTTTTAATAAGACCTATTATTAAAAAGGCACCCTATGAACTTTGGAATAATAGAAAACCTAAATTAAAATACTTTAAAGTATTTGGATACAAGGTTTATATGTTGAATACTAAGGACAACCTTGGTAAATTAAATCCAAAAGATGATGAAGGAATATTTCTAGGTTATTCTTCCACTTTTAAAGACTATAGAGTTTTTAATAAAAATTCAAGGATATTTGAAGAATCAGTTCATGTAAATTTTGATAAAACTAACCCTTTTAATAAAAAGAAAGATCAAACCAAAGAAAATGCTAAATATTTTGAAAATATGAGACCTGATGCTATAAAGTATGATTTTGAAAATGATTTAAATAAAATTCAGTCCATTTTAGAAGAAAATTAAACTAAATAACCTAAAAGGGTCTTACCTAGATAGTCTAGAATCTTAAAGAACCATACTTTAGAAACTGTTATAGGATACCTAGACACAAGAATTGGAACAAGAAGAAATGTCGGAAACCTAGTTTAATTCTCTACCATTCTATCTCAATTAGAACCTAAATCTATTAAAGAAGATTTAAAAGATGGGAGTTGGATGTTAGAAATGCAAGAAGAACTGAACCAATTCAAAATAAATAAATTTTGGGATTTAGTGGAAAGACTATAATATTATCCATTAATAGGAACTAAATGGATCTTTAGAAATAAATAGGATGATCAAGGCATCATAACCAGAAATAAAGCTAGGTTATTAGATAAAGGATATAATCAAGATGAAGGTATAGATTATGATGAATCCTTTAAACCTATAGCTATATTAGAATCCATTCGAATCATTTTAGATTATGCATATCATGTTAACTTTAAATTATATTAGATGGATGTTAAATATGCCTTTCTAAATGGTTATTTAATGGAGGAAGTTTATGTTGAACAACCTCCAGTTTTTGAAAACCCTCATAAACGAAATTCTATTTTTAAACTTACCAAAACACTTTATGGCCTTAAATAGACACCTAGAGCTTGGTATAAAAGATTAAGATATTTTTTTTTTGGAAAATGGTTTTTCAGTAGGATTAGTTGATCCTACTCTTTTTAATAAAACCGTTTTTTCAAATATTTTATTAGTAAAAATTTATGTTGACGATGTTATTTTCAGTTCATCAAATAAAAAATTTTGTAATGATTTCTCAAATTTAATGCAAAAAGAATTTGAATTGAGTATGATGGGAGAACTGAATTTATTTTTAGGATTTTATATTTATCAAAAAGATTATGGAAATGTTTTTAAATAAAATTAAATATACTATTGATTAATTAAAAAAGTTTAGACTTGAAAATAGTAATATCTATACAACTCTCATGTTTACAAATATAAAACTTTATTTGGATAACAATGAAAAATAGTTGACAATAAGTTATATAGAGGTATGATTAGTATTTAATTATATCTTACTACTAGTAAACCAAAAATAATGTTTTATGTATGAATACGTGTGATATTTCAGTCAAATTAAAAAGAATCTCATCTTACTACTATTAAAATAATTTTTAGATAATTAAAAGGAACTATTTTTCAATCTCTTATTTACTCCAAAACTTCTTATTTTAATTTAATTTCATATTCAGATGATGATTTTAGAGGTTGAAGATTAGACAGAAAAATCACCTCAGGAACCTGTCACTTTTTAGGAAAATCATTAGTATCATGGTATAGTAAGAAATCACACTTAGTTTCCCTCTCAACAGTTGAGGCAGAATATGTGTTTGCTGGCAGTTGATGTACGCAATTATTGTGGATGAAATATAATCTACTAGATTTTGGACTAAATTTTAATAATATACCTATTTTATGTGATAATACTACTACAATAAATATTTCAAAAAATCCTATAATTTATTTTAGAACTAAGTATATTGATATAAGGCATCATTTTCTAAGAGATCATGTTCTTAAAAAGGATATATCTTTAGAATTTTTTAATACTGAATATCAATTAGCTGATATTTTTACTAAAAAACTTCTCACTGTAGGTTTTTATTTTATTAAGGGGGAGTTAGGTTTGTTTAATTTCAAATAAATGTTTATTAATTTATTTCAATTAATGTATTGATAGTTTTAATTAATTTTATTTTATTTTAATTTTGATGTCAAATTATTATTTGATTTATTTGTTTAAATAATTTTTTTTTATCATTTTTAGTTTTTAAAACATATGATTTCAAAAAATAACTAAAAATATAATAATTTCCCTATATAATCGGTGTGAAAAACTAGACCATGTCATCATCCATTAGATGAAAGTGTCTATTCAGGATAATTATATCACTGAGAGGAGGAGGGGTGAATTAGTGATACTATTTCTTTTATGTTTCCTTGAAACAACCTTCACCTCCTTTTAAAGATTTAATTCCCTACTGAAAAATTCAACCACACATCCAAAAGAACATAAATATTTACAAGGTTCACTATTTAATAAGAATATTTACTTCCTTGGTAAGGTTTGGAAATTATCTAATACCACGCAATAAACTAGAAATAAAGTCTTGGAATACAATGAGTAGGATACACCCTTTCACTCATGTAGCACTATGTATACAATTCCAATAGTGTATATACACCCTCTTAGCACAAATAGGGTAAAACAATATTTGTGTAACAATGCATGTTACATATTCTTCTTTTAAATTCCACTAATTTATTCATTTAAAAAAAATATTTAATTTCTTACCCAGAAGATAGTAAGAACTTCAAGGAGTTTGATAATGAGTTCAGTTTGATTTCCTAGTCCATTTTTCTCAGCCCGATTCCTTTGAGTCTGATTCTCCCAAATATTATTCTTCTCAGTCCAATTACCTTATCCTGATTCTTCTGAGTCTGATTCTTCTTGGTAATATTACTCAATACAAAAAGATATAATACTAGCTAAGTATGATTGATACAATTCAAAAACTCCTTCTTACTCAATCCACAAATCCTAATATACAAATACTTAATCTGATTAATCCAGTCTAATACGATGACCATCTGAATATGATTGACAAGACAAATATGTTAATCAACTGAGTATGATGATAAGCTGAATACAACATTGTGATCTTGTCTCTTATCTTTCACTTCAATCCTTCAAAACTTCTTCAACAAAAGTGAATATGGAAACTTCTTCTTCTCTCTAAAACTCAAATATTATCTCTCATTTTTTATGAACAGTACATCGATCATCATAAAAGTATGATGTACTTTTTGCCTTTTATAGGTGACCCATAAAAGGTTTTGGCAGGAATCCCAAATCCTTTCCTGCTCACCTAAATTCACCCAAATCTCAATTTCCCCTAAAATCATAGGTGTATTTTGACTTTTTCAACACTTCATGATTTTTCGAGAATCTTATACAATATTCAATTCTTCCTCAAACTTTTTTTTTCAATTTCCATTACAATTTCAGTTCATGAGTCCAATTTTTTTAATATTAATTGAATACAATCATTATTTTGAATGTCAAGCTCCCCTTGATATCACATTCAGAAAACTTATTTACCTCCACTCTCGAATCACTTTTACTTATTCGCCTTTTCTCTTGACCTACTTGATAATTCACTTGAAAATATAAAAAAGTGATTCAACTCTTGACCCACTTGATAAAGCCATTTGAAAAAAAATCAGATTTTATTTATCTCTTCCTTCATAAATTCATTCAACCATCTTAAATGGTTGACTACTTTGTTTATTGGTATCTATCATTATGATATTCATCGGCTTTTTCTCAATTCCTTTTCCATCAGTCTCTATTGAAAACAACTCTACCTAAGTATGATGTTTTACCGAGTATGATGGATTGGTGTCAACAACAACCAAATTTATTTCCAACTCAGCCTGAGTATGATTTTCCAGAGTACAAACTTTTTAAGATCAATTTTCTATAATACGGTCATTTTGGGTATGATCATTCTCAGTACAATCTTTTTGAGTATGATTTTCTAGGATACAATCATTCTAGGTATGGTCATTTGGAGTACTATCTTTCTGAGTATGATCTTTTTCTTCCTCAGCCTCACCAATATTCTTTTCTTCCTGAGCTTGAATACTATAACCATGGCCTTTTTTTATCCAGATCCAATCATTTTGAATATGATTGGCACCATCTCGGTATACTCACACAGATACAATAAATCTGAGTACGATTGGGAATGCCTTTTTTTCTTCCATCAAGCTTACATCATAAGTTATCCATTCAACTTATGATTTATGTGAAATAAAAATCATCAAATAATCATCACATTTAGTTTATCGTAGTCATGAAGACTTTGATTCTCCATTAATATGATCACTTTTTCACATCAGTTATAGGGTGAATTCAATTACCATTTACTTCTAACAAGATATCTCCTTAAAAACGATTAATTATTTCTTTTCAAACTCAGTGTGAATCTGATTACAATCATTATGATCTTTTCTCATACCAAACCCAAGGTGAGTCCATTCATCACCAAAAAGAAAGTGAGTTTATTTTATTTCTTCAAAAAATTTCCTTGACAACAAAATACAACACTTTAAAACAAAAAATTTCCTCTTCATCTTGGTCCTAACAGTATCCCATTTGGATTTTGTTTTCAACCAAGTTTCATAAATCATTGAACTTTTCATCCTCAAGAAATGGATCACTTATCAACAATTCTAATCCTACGTGAGCTAACTCATTGTAGGAAATAATAATTATTGACAGCAAAACCATACTGTTTAAAAATAGTGATTATGAAAACCTTATTAATCACCTTCATCAGCTTATCTTTATAAGATCTTATTCTTTCATGAGAAACAATACAATGTTTTTCCTACAACCAATCTAACAAATAGTTATAGTAGTTCACTCAAAATACAATTCTGAATTCGCAGCTTACCCACAACTCCTCCTTTTTACATGCTTTAAATGGATATATTTATGAATCAATTCATTCTACCCCTTTACAAAACTATAAAAATATAATATGATATAGGGTACATAAACACATACCTAAACCATGATGAGAAAGAGGTTGGACACCCATGTTCAAACTCAATTTAGAAAATGATTTATTCGGTAAAGGTTTTGTGAATATGTCAGCAACTTGTTCCAATGTTGGAACATATTCTGGATTCAATTCATTCTTCTCCTCATTCTCTTTGATGAAATGACATTTGATATCAATATGTTTTGAATGATAATGTTGAATAGGATTCCTGGTGAGATTGATTGTACTCTGATTGTTACACCCCAAGAGAAAGGGTAATTTCACTTCAACAAGTAGATCTTCCAATTGAGTTTTCATCCACATAAGTTGAGTAGTGTCTTAATTGGCAGTAACATACTCATCTTCAACTGTATTGAGAGTCACTTAATTTTGTTTATTTTAATTCCAACTAACAAAATTATTTCCTAGAAATAATACTCCACCAGATGTGGATCTTCTATCATCAACATTTCCTTCCCAATCAGCATCTAAATACCCAAAAAAAATAAATATTATTTTAGATTCCATATGATTCTGAATTCTGTTGTGCCTTTGATGTATCTAAGAATTATTTTCATAAAAATTAAATGTAATTATTTTGGATCACTCTAAAATATTAAATATAAGGTAACCATAAAAAAATGTTGAGTCTTGAGGTAGTCAAATACAATAAACTTTCATTAAACTTTTGAAATTATTTGTTATCAAATTATTTTCCTTATCCATATTTAGGAAACTTTGTTCCCATTGATATTGGTGTTCAAATAGGTTTTTAGTTTTCAGTTTTAAACCTCTTAATAATTTCCTTATCATACTTTTCTTGAGAAAGAAAAATCTATTCCTTACTTTGATGTATTTATAACCCAAGAAAGTATTTCATTTCCCATGGCATGGACATTTCAAATAACCATTTAATTTCTTCATAAACCCTTTCACAACTTCTTTCATCATTCTCATCAAAGATAATGTCATAAACATAAACAATCACAATAAAGGAATACTATTGACTTTCTCTGATATAGAGATAGTTATCCACACTTTATTTTTGAAATTAAACTTCCTTAATCATGTAAACAATTTAGAGTATCATTCACATGGATCTTGTTTTATCCTATACAATTATTTCTTCAATCTTCATATATATCTTTCATCATTCCCAAAAATAAATCCACTAGGTTGTTCAATATAAACTTCCTCTTAAATATCACTATTCAGGAATGTGGATTTAACATCTATTTGAAAGATCTTGTAGCCTCATTGTGCAACAATAGCAAGAAAGATTCGGATTGTTCCAAGACTTTCCACCGGATAAAAGGTTTAATCAAAATAAATACCTTCAATTTGTGAATACCCTTTGCACACCAATATTTCTTTTCTTCTTATCACTTCACCATATTTATTCATCTTGTTCCAAAAAACCCACTTTGTGCCACTAATGTTTTTTTTAGGATTGGGTATGAGTTCCCATGTATCATTCTTTTCAATCTAATCCAACTCTTAATTCATGGACTAAACCCATTCTAGATGCTCAAAAGCTTCTTTCTCATCATCCAAGTCCACTTTTGAATACAAAGAAGTATCTGTAATTGCATTTTTTTTAACCTTATGATGTTGATCACCAATTATATTCTGAGCTTCCACTTGTCTCCTCAGCCTAAGATGAGATTTTCATGTGTCTTCCTTATCACTAGAAATGGATGAGTTTGATTATTCTTCTTGATTAGGTATAAAATTGTCTGTATCCTTATTAGAATTTTTTTCAAAACAATCTTGCACAACTTTCTCATATTCCAGAGTATTTTTATCTTCCTCTTCCTTTTCAATTACTTTCACATCAACTGAATCAAAAATTATTCTAGTTTCTTTGTTGAAACATATATATCCTCTTTCTTATGGATCATATCTAAGAAATATTCCATCCTCACCTTTCTTCTTGAACTTCCCAAAGTTTCCACCTTTCTTCTTTATGATACAAGGACCCCTAAAAAACTCATAAGTTTTTCCGACATGTAGTTTTTCCATAAAAAGTTTTTATGGAGTCATACCTGATCTTGGCCTATAGAAACATTGGTTTTGAATATAAAAAACATAAATCTTGTCTTTCCTCTAAAAGTAATGAGAAATACCATGTTCAAGTAACATACTTCTTCCCATTTCCACCAAACTTCTATTCTTTCTTTTAGCAACCCCATTTTGTTGAGGAGTGTATAGGGAACTATACTCATGTAGAATCCAATTCTTATAAACATAAATTTTGAATTATTAATTTTTGTATTCATCGCCATTTTTTGTTCCCAAATTCTTCATTGAATACTTGCATTCTTTCTCAGTCTTCCTTCTGAAACTTTTAAACATTTTCAAAGCATATGATTTATGTTTCATATACATAACATAAGTAATGAGAGTAAAATCATGAATGAAAGTGATAAAGTACTTATATTCATTTGTTTATTGTTTTCTCATCGGCACAAAAATATTGGAATGAATAAACTCCATGGGTTGTTTTGAACAAATCTCAACTTTCTAATGCACATCAATTGTAATATTTCCTTTCTGACAAATAATGCAAAACAAATGTCTTCTTCTTGGAAAATCAGGAATGACTTGGAAACTATCTATCTTTGATAACTTTCTCATGTTTCTTTGAAAAATGTGTCCGATCCTTTTATGTTACAATTGATTCTCTTCCACCATACTTATGTAACAAGAGTTTTGTATTTCACCAACTTGAAACAAGTTTCCTTTTGTACACTGGCCTCTTGTAATAATTTTTCCATATTATTAATTTTTCACAACAAACCCATATTTTATAAATATAGATTTTCTACCCAAATCAAATAAATATGAAATAATTATCAAATTGTGTTTCATCCCATAAACATACAAGATTTCTTGTATTTCATCTTTTCTTTCCCAATGATGGTTGATCCAACACCTTTGATTTTCAAGGATTCATTATTTCCAAATGTCATTGTTCCTTCTTCAAAATATTTCACATTCTTAAAAATTTTAAAATCTCCCATCAGATGAGAAGAACATCCACTATAAAGAATCCAAGGTTGTTCTCCTGTTGCCGCTTTCAAATCTGTCTCAACAACAAGAGTTTTTTCTTCTTTCTTCTCTTTCTTCACCATCGGCTTCTGATTTGTTAAGAATTTTTTTTCTATAGTAATAAGACAATACATTATTTTTCAAGGTTTCTAGTATTTTCACATATTTCAAAAAAAAATTCCAAATTTTGGAACCTATTTTCAATCTTCACTTCAACATTTTTAGGTTTCTTTAAAAGAACATTTTCTGACTTCTTTCTTTGAGGAGATTAACTCCCCCCTCAGCCTTTGCCTTCCATAACCTGTGGGGTAATAGAAATGTTATTGGTTGAAACAACACATATTTTCTGTGTAAAAATCCACCACAATACCATAAACATCCATAAAAATAATATCTACCTTTGAAACTTCCATACTAAGTAAAATTGTGAATACATTTCTCAGCAACATTATTTTCTTTATTTTCTGAGCCACCAACCATTCTGGTATCAATAAAATTATTCTTCGTCTCTCCTTTATCAGATTCAAAAGTATTTTAATCTTTTCAGGATCCATATTTTCTCAAAAAAATTGTACTCAGGGTTCTTTGTGACTTCTGAAATCCCAACTTTGTTAGTCTTGGCCACATACAGAAATTTCCCAGCTTTCTTGTTTTCATAAATAATTCCATCATTATTTTCAAACTTTGAAGATATAGTTTTTTGATTATTCTTAGGTTTATCATTTCAAGAACTTTCACCAACCTCAGATATAGATTTTTTGAATCTTATATTTCATTGTTTAGCTTTTGAATGTTTTTTTTTTCAAAAGTTATAACTCTTCTTCTTTTTCTTTCAGCTTTACTTTCAGATGATCATTATGATTATTTTCTTCTTCAAGAGATTTATTCAAATCATAAAAATCTTTTATTAGCTTCACCTTTTCATTAGAAAAACATTATTGATTTCTTATTGAGGAACATTCATCTTCCACCTTTTTGTTTTTCTTTTCAATCCTTCTAATCTTTCTTAGGCATTCTTTCAGTTCTTCTTTCAAATGCATTTTAGGTTGTGTTTCTTTTTATTTATAACTACTACTTATGAATTCTTCATCATTAATTATTTCAATAAAAATATTCTCAATACCATACTCAACATATTTCTTGGATTCAGCACCACTTAATTTTTATTCTTCATATTTAGATAATAATTTTATTCTTTTAGAATTGAATAATTTCCTATCTTTCTCTATGGAATATGATTTTCCTTTGTCACCTTGTTTCTTACACAATATTCTTGGATTTCTTTCTTCTTATTCACTATACTATTATTACTTTCTTTGAGAAAAACTGGCAGTAAAGTTTCCAATGGATCCACATTAAAAACATTTAAAGGAAAGTTTCCCTTTGTATTTTCCTATACCACTTTTCATATTTTTAGAAAAAAAAAGATAATATATTATCAATATTTTTATATACCTCATCTTCAGAGTCAGATTCACCAGCTTAATCTACAATATGAATCTTCTTTGACTTTTCTTTCTTTGTATCCTTGAAATGTGTTTCTCTTTCAACTTTTTTTTTCTTTTTATAGATTTCTCTCTTCTCATTTTATAAGTGATGAGAGTGCTATGAAAATATTTAAGAGATAATATTTTAGGATCTCTATCTTCTCATGAAGAAACTTTTTCATCAAAATTGTTAGGAATTATTCTCAATATCTTTTCAACAACTATAGAATCATCCAAATTTTCACCAATACATCTAATAGTACTCATAGTATCATTTACCCCACAAAAGAAGTCCCCAATAGATTCATGCTCACCCATATTCAAATCTTTATATTTCAATCTTCAAATTTGTAACTTTTCCTTCTTCACTTTTGTATTTTCTTTGTATATGTTTTTCAATTTATTTCATATACCATTGGTCATGGAAACATTGTTCTACTATAGTAAATCACTTTCATAAAGTGATGATAATATAACATTCTTCTACCTTTCATCATTCTTAAGATTCTTCTTTTTAACATATGTAAGAGCAGATTTATAATAAATAGGAGGAACTTGTCTGTTGCAGCTTCAAGAACATCATATCCAATAGACATAAAATAAAGCAACATTATATATTTCCATATATAGTAATTATTCCCATAGAAAAAAAATAATATATTTATTATTCACCTAATTCAAATTATATATCAGTAAAGAATAAGTGAAAGGAACATACCTCTAATTCCACTTCAAAGTTCCCAGTCCAGATAATTGTATCTTTGAGTGGGGAAGGGAGTGAATAAGTGATAATTTTTTTTATGTTTCCTTAAAACAACATTTTTCTCCTATTAAAGATTCAATTCCTGGCTGAAAACAATTCAACCACACATCCAAAGGAACAAAAGTATTTACAAGGTTCACTATTAAATAAGAATATCTTATTCCTTGGTATGGTTTAGAAATGATCCAATACCACACAATCCACTAAAAATCAATCCTATGAATACAATGAGTAGGATATACCCTTTCACTCATGCAGCACTATGTGAAAAATTCCAATAGTGTGTGTGCACCCTCTTAAAACAAATAAGGTCAAATAGTATTTTTGAAATAACTCATGTTACCCGTGATTCTTTTCAATTCAATAGATGTATTACTTTTAAAAAAAATCATTAATTTCTTACCCAGAATATGGTAAGAAATTCAAGGAATTTGATAAAGAGTTCAGTCTGATTGCCTAATCCTTTTTTCCCAGTCCAATTCCTCAGAGTTTGATTCTCCTTGATATGATTCTTCCCAGTCCAATTCTCTCAGCCCAATTCTTCCGAGTCTAATTCTTCCTAGTATGATTGCTCAATACTAAAAGATATAACACTAGATGAGTATGATTGAGAGAATTCAAAAACTCCTTCTTCCTCAGTCTGTAAATCCCAATGTGGAAATCCCTGATCTGATTAATCCATCTTGATATGATGATCATTCAAATATGATCGACAAGATGAATATAGAAATCAGCTGAGTATGATAATCACAGAGTACAATGATCAACTAAATACAACGTTGCAATCTTGTCTCTTATCTTTCACTAAAATACCTCAAAACCACTTCAACACAAGTGAATATGGAAATTTCTTCTCTTTAAAACTCAAATCTTTTCTCTATTCTATGATGAACAGTACATCAATCATTAGAAAATTACAATGTACTTTTTTCCATTTATAGGTGACCCATAAGAGGTTTTGGTGGGAATCCCAAAACCTTTCCCAATCACATAAATTCACCCAAATCTCAATTTACACTAAAATACTGGGTGTATTTTGAGTTCATCAATACTTTTTGATTATTCTTGAATCCTCTAAAATATTCACTTCTTCTTCAGACTTTCATTTCAATTGATAGACCAATTTCAATTCGTGAGTCTGATTTTTTTAATATTAATTGAATACAATCATTATTTTGAATATGAAGATCCCCCTTGAAAATACATTCAATAAACTTCTTCATCTCTACTCTATAATCACTTTTATTTCTCCAACGTTTCTCTTGACCCACTTGACAATTCACTTGAAATACAACAATGTGATTCAACTCTTGACCCACTTGATAAAGACATTTGAAAACAAATCTGAGTTCATCTATCTCTTCCATCAACAAATAATTCAATCATCTTAAATGGTTGAATAAATTGTTTATTGGTCTCTACAATTATGATATTCATTAGCTTTTTCTTAATTCCTTTTCCATCGGTCTTTGTTGAAAACAACTCTTCCTGAGTACGATGGTTCACCAAGTCTGAAGGATCGATGTCAACAACAGCTAGCTTTCTTTCCAACTCAACTTGAGTACGATTTTACAGGGTACAATCTTTCTTAGTACAATTTTTTAGGATATGATCATTCTAGGTATGATAATTCTGAGTACGATATTTTTTAGTATGATTTTCTAGGATATGATCATTTTGGGTACGATAATTCTGAATATAACCTTTCTAAGTGTGATCTTTTTCTTCCTCAACCTCACCAATATCCTTCTCTTATTAATCCTGAATACTATCACCAGCACCTTTTTCTTTTCATATAGATTCAATAATTTTGAATACAATAAACACCAACTTTATCTACTCACCCAGATATGATAAATCTATGTACGATTAGGAACACCTCTATTTCTTTTTCTTCCATCAAGATTGCATTATAAGTTCTCCAGTCAACTTACGATTTATGTTAAATAAAAATAAGAAAAAAATATTCACATTTAGTTTATTGCAGTCATGCAGAATCTGATTCCCCTTCAATATGATCACTTTCTCCACATCGGTTCTAGGGTGAATCCGATGACCATTTACTTCCCACAAGATATCTCCTTAAAAATGATTGATCCTTTCTTTTCAGAATCACTGTGAATCTGATTACAATCATTATGATATTTTCCTATATCAGACCTGAGGTGAGTCTGATCATCACCAAAAACAAAGTGAGGTAATTTTATTTATTCAAAAACATTCCATGAAAATAAAAAAAACACTTGAAAACAAACACCTTCCTCTTCAGCTTGATCCAAACATTACAAAACCCTTCAAATTTCCTTACCCTTGGTTTTCAAACTGTTTCACCTATCAGATCCCTCATATTTCTTCCAAACCCTAGAATCTGAAAACCTTCAGCCCCATGATTATTAGAAATGAAAAAGACCAAGTGAACATATGAAGTTTAACCAAGTGATCTAAAGTGTCAATGTATCCCCTTCAGGAAAATTATTCAAGGAAAATTCATAGATTTTTAATGGTGGTATGAGACAAATATTATTCTTAAGAAAACTCTTGAGTTTAAAGGTTTGGAATTTCTATTTAATGAGGAAAAAATATATTTTCTTTATTACATAGAACTGAATCAGTTTTATAGACGTGTTTATATTAGATTTGGGGAAACATAATATACGATATCTTCTTGAATAGAAGATATGTAATTTTTTATCTCTTCGATTGAAATTGCTCAAATTTAAAAATGCCCTCATAAAGGAGTATTCTATTTTGATATTTGATCACTTGGAAATCAAGATCACAAATAATAAGATATAATTTCTTTTCTTTTTTTCAAAAAATATTAGGAAAATGTTTGTAAATGATCTTAAGGATGACCAGAAGGTTTTGGTAAAGTATATTCAAACTGATATCGCTCCAAGGGTTACTGAAATTGAGAAGTTTTGTACCCAAACACGTATATTATGTTTCTTTTTATTAGTGACATCAAGTTAAACTTTCCCAAATATATAATAAGATATCTAAGTTATTATTTCCATTCATAGGTAAGGATGTCATTATATCCTTATAGATGGATCCTTTCTCTTGTTTTTTTAGGAAAAAATTGATTCATCTTTTTAATTATTGATTTATATTTCACCATAGTAATGTTTTAAATGTTGTTACCCTAATAAAATTTGGTTTCTTTTAGAGTATAATAAAAGGTAAACTAATGCATGTTGGTATGGAATACCAACAAAAATCTGGATCTTTTTCTTAGGGGGGGAGGAAATATCAGGCCTACAGGTTCAGCTCAAGTAAGAAATGAAGAGGTTGGAGAATCCAAAATAGAAGGTATTACTTAGCCTACCAAAAGAAAGGTTTAATATAATGATGCAGATATTTCTGTAGAATTTTTAGAAGAAGAAAACTGTGAGGAATCGTCTTATGACTAGGGATCAGAGAAGAACCCCAACATGAGGATCTAGTGTTTGGATCTAAAGATGGAACTTGTTCGGTCCATTTAGAAGAACCAGATCATGTTACGGATCAACAAGTAGAAATTAAAGCCCAAGAACTTTAGGTTTATCGTCAACCAGATCAATAGAAAGAAACTACACAAGTAGAAGAGTATGTTTAGAAAAAAAATTTTGAAACCACTAATATTTTTGAGCTTCAGGATGTCTCTATCATTGGTCAATCCATGTAAAGAACATCATATGTTTCTAGAGAAACGACAGATGTCCTTTATGGACTATCTTTTTCAAGTGAGAAGTCTGTAGATAATCTTTAGCTATTGTGGAAGTGTCTCCTTAGTCAAAGAATCATGATGAAAGAACATCTAATTCTATAAAAAATAATATTGAAGAGCTAGTTATAAATTTTAACAAGGTTTGGGGGGAGAACTATAGTCTTCGATAAGAACTGGAATATACAAAAAAATTTATTGATGATTTAAGAAATTCATCTCTTCCAATGATGGAATTAGAGTTTGTTCAGACTTTTCCTCAAGAGTTCAGTGAAAATATTTTTTCAAAAATAGTTTTTTATTCATTCAAGAGATATTTGTTGGATCAATTTGGAAAAATAAAATCAGAATCCGTTTCTAAAACATATTTTTTCAGATTTTAAATGGTATTTGGGAAGTCAATATGAATTGATAAAGGGGTGTATTAATCAGTCCAGAGATTCTACCTCTTCACCTCCAATATCACCAGATCTTATCAGAATATTTCAAGCTATAACATCAGTAATGGGTGACATTAATGAAAGGCTTTAATTGCTTCAGGGTAATATTGTACCTTTTTTAGTTCTGTTGGATAATCATAAATATAATTTTTAGAAAATCACTTCAAATGAACTTAGCATTAGGATTCTACTTAATAAGTTCAATGATATGTCATCTCAGTTTCTACACACAGAAGAGAATCTTCATGAATTTTTGAAAGTAAATTTGATTGAAATTTTTAAATTAAGTAAAGATTCAAGAATTTTGATAAGGGATTTTTTATAAAATATTTCATAAAGTCTTTAAGGTTAGATAGCATAGTTGAAAGAAGTGTTTCAGTCTACTCAGGCTTCACCAGAACTAGAAACTGCTCCTGATCAAAACCTTTCACCATCTACCAATCCTGTTGTTTAATATTTTTTTTAAAACAAAATCCACTTGTGTATTTGTATAGTTTTTATAAAAAAAATTCCATTGTTCTTTTTATATTTTTTTCTTCATTTCTATATTTTTTTATATTTTTATATTTACTAATAGAACTGTTGTCTCATTTTTTTAACTAGTACAACATAAAATTAATTTATTATTCTATGAAAAATTCAATGTTTTTTAATACTTTTTATTATAATTTATTTTTAATATCCCAAAAAAGGGGAGAAAATTGGTTAAACACAATATTTAAACACAACATTCAAACACATCATTCATATATTTTTTTAATCCGAATAGTTCTGTGAAATAAAAATATTGTTTTGATAAATCTTTAAAGAAACAATTATTTCATTTAAAACATTATTTCTTTAGTGTTCGAAAAATCCTATATTTTTTGCTATAAATTATTTTATAGGTTTTGTGATCATCAAAAAGGGGGATATTGTTGGGCTTGTATTGTCTCAAAAATACTCTAAAAATCATATTGATTTTGCTGCTCACAAATACCCTTGTTTTCTTTACTAATGATATTACTTTAAGTGTATTTCTAGAAATTAATATTATTTGGAATATTTATTCTGGAATTATATTCAAATTATTAATCTCCAAGGATTATTCATCAAAACATTTGGAATGCATTTTTATTTTTTCTAGAAACATTGTTCATACCCTACATTCAGAAAGGCGTATAAGGAATGAAACCTATGTTGGTAAATGTAGCATAAGGAATGAACCTTATGTTAACAATAGTACATATGGATCATCAACCCTGAATTTTCATAAAATTATGGTTTAATAACCTTATGTTTGGATGGGACATTGCATTTTTTAAGAGAAAAAAGTATGGTTAAGGAACCCTATGTAAGTAAGTAAACCTACATTTGAGAAACAAACATATGGTTCATCAACATTACTTTTACGATCAACCTTATGTTTTCAACCTTATGTTCGTAGAATTAATGTTGCACAGTTGAACCCTATATTTGGTATTTTTTTGTTTTATCAAGGAACCATGTGTTTGACTATTCAATGTCATAAATTTCAATTTTTGATTTTATATAGGATTATTGCAATGGTCTTTTCATAATTACATATTTGAAAAAAGATTTCTTATGAAAAATTCAAAGGATCATTTTGATCGATTCAAAGAACTGTATTCATCGGAGAAAATCACTCATACTTTTAAGTGAAGTTATGTCTCCCCAAATTATTTTGTATTTGAATATATGTGATCTGTTAGGTTATTTTCTTGGATCTAGAATACCGAATCAAGTTATCTTATCTATATATTCTATCAAAATTTATTTTAAAGGATATATATTAATGTGTACCTGTGAATATCTTTTACAGTGTTGCTACATCAAACGATTGACTTTGTTGTTTTTGAAATAGGATACACTTTGGAGATATAAATTTTTTTACCTTTTGCTGCTACAAGATTTATGCTACTATTTTTTATATTAAAATTTAAGATCATTTGAAACTAGGATCACTTCAGAGTTATTATTTCTTAAAGAATTTTGTTTCTAAAGAATAAGATCCATCTACTGTCAGTTGTTTCTACTTAAATTGTGAAGTTCAACTCGAACCATCATCAAATAAAACTCTTTTGATTTAGTAGATTTTTTACTGCTTGGACTTAGTCATGGATGAAGTGTCATTTTCTTGTATTAATATATAGATAACTGATTACCTATAAAATAACCAGAAGGATCTATTTAGCCTTTTTGTAAAGGTGGAAAAAACCTACAATCAGTTGTGGATTTGAAGGTCTTGTGATAAGAGGACATTTCTAGTGAAATTCACCAAGATCATAGAGAGAGCATTGGTAGAGTGGACTAGGGGATACTTGTGCCCCAAACCACTATAAAATTGTTGTGTTTGTTCTTTCTCTTTATCTGCTACTCATACTTATCCTAGAATATAATGATGCATATCTTCATAAATCAAAAAGATATTTAAAATCCATAATATGTAGATATTTTCAAAAAGACACAATTCACCCCCCCCCTCTTGTGTATATTTGTGTTATTTCGACCTAACATCCCCAAGGGATATCACATATTATAATAATATGATTATCATTTATCATTCCAATTCAATTCATATTATGGACAATTGGAAACATAGTCCAATGACAATATTTTGGGCCTAGAACGTCATGTCTAGGACCTCATGGGTATTTGAAGCATCAGTCTGTGTCCCCCAAACCATTTATAAAATAATCAAACAAGTAAGATTTTGAAGAAGAATTCAGTGTCCCACCCTCATTTACCAATCAACACACAAGTGGTATTTTGAAGCATATTTTTGTGTACCACACACATTATCACATGTATCTCACAAGTGGGTTTTTGAAGGAGCAGTCCATGTCCCACACTCATTATCACTTTCATGCATTTAGGTATAAAACTCCATTACTAACACCCTGTGGGTATTTGAAGCATTAGTCTATGTCCCACATCTTGTTTATCAATAAATCACAATATATCACACATATCACATTTAAAAAGGTTAATCAATATTAATCCTATCATCAACATTTCACATCATAGTATACAATTTCTATTATAAAAATTAACATAGTTTAATAATTTAATCGAATGGAATAATATGACAATTCACCATTAATAAATTTATCATCATTTCATCATGTATCACATTAACCCCTTAAGTTTAAGCCAACCATCTCAAAATTACCGTTGTCAATTAATTCATAAATACATTAATTGACCAATTACACAAACCCATTAATTAAACAAATCAACATTCAATTAATTAATAAATTCCATAATCACAACATTCCATTAATTAATTTACCAATTAATTAATTAAATCCCACCAATTTCATAATCACAATTTCCAAAATTAAATTTTCCCTTATTCAACTCATTTCGTAATCACATGTCAAATCAATTAATCAATTACATGATTCTATAAATTAATTAATCAATTAATTTATTCAATTCAAGATTCAATTGTCAAAATTAAAAAATTAAATTTCATGAAACATATACACAATTATAATTTAATACTATTGGAATTGAATTTAGACAACCAACCTCAATATCATTGATGGAATCTCTACAATAAAAATCCCTAATTGAAGTGGAATAACCAAGATCACGGTGAAGAACAAGATCTAGATCTGAAACCTAGATCTAAGATAAAAAAGATAATATCTATCAAAACATATATCTAGATACATTACCAATAGAAGAAAAAATACCTTCAAAATATTAGAGAAGGCTGGAAGAGATAGAGGAAACTAATCAGGATGAGAATTCCTTACCAAGAGAGGTTCATATCTTCAATCTGAGCTTTGATTTGTCAATAATGGAGGTTTTAATGACTTAGAATCCATTTGGGAGCCTCTAAAAATTATATAAATTGATTTAAGGTCTAACTAGGGAGTTCCAAGATATAAGATGGGGGTTTGGAAAAATTTTAAGGAATTTTTTGGGGATTAAATTTATGTGTGCATGGTTTCCTATGTGGGGTGCATGGTTTCCTCTAACTGTGCACCTCCTCCTAGGTGGTTGCACAGTTTTTACTAAGAGAGTGTATAGTTTTCCAAACTATGCACCAACTACGCAAATTCCCCTTTACCTAGGGTTGCATGGTTTTTTGGGGCAGGGTACATAGTTTGGGAAAATCATGCACCAACCATGCACTGTCCAAAACCCTTGACAATATTTTCCAATTTCACACAAAAAATCCCCAAGGTAATACCCAAACAAGATATACTCAAAAAAAATAAAAAATATTACCTTTAAATGATCCCAATACATCTTCATAATAGGTAAGTATCTTATTTTGATGACCGTTATTACTCAATCATATTATACATTTCAGGTTTAGTATAGGTATTTCTAGGATATAGCAGTTGATTGATAACTTTTGGTTTGGGTTTTATAGTTGTTTCAGGTAGAGAACATTCACTTTTCATGAGGAGATTGATGTTAGGGTTTTCTTTTTTTTGTTTATCTCATATATTATGCCACCTCATCCTTCATCCTTTATCTATATATTTTTTCTTATGTTTAACTTTTTATTAATGTATGGTTTTATATATCTATATGGGATGTTTGGTTATAATTATTTTATTTTTCTATATATTTTTGTGCCTTGTTCTTTTTTTGTGATTAATTTGGTCATATTTATTTTCAAAAACTATTTATTTCAAATGGGTGGCCTATATTGACTTACAAAATGGACATTCTAGATTTTTGGATGAAATCCCTCTTATTAACTTATTGTTTTATTAGGTAAAATAATTCCCAAGAGTGTCTCCTTGAGTCCCAATCACTATTTTCCAGTTCAATGGGGTTGGGAATGTTCTTATGGCCATGTCATGGGATGGCTCGGGTACCAGATCGGGGTGGTTCAGGTTGGTTCATGTTAAAATGGTATCATATCCCGATATTGTTTTTTATTACTTTCGATTTCATGGTAGATAGAAGATAGGAATTTAGGATCTTAATTGGTATATTAAAAGTGATTTTCTGGAAAATAATTATCATGATGATCCTTGAGTTGTCAAGGGATGTCCGAGATGTGACTTTTCAGTTTGGGTTTATTATATATTTCATTTATGAGGAATTTCAAGGTGAAATTTTAAATTTGGTGGGAATTAATAAGGTGCATGGTCAGTGTTAACAGGATATAAACCATGAATTTGGATAATATAACCTATTCTAGAGAGCCTATTAAACCCTACATGGTCAGTTCACAGTCAAGGAGACCATGTATACAAATTCTACCGCTTTATAAATGGGTTACTTTATCATGTTTATTATTTTCTAATTATTTAAAAAGTTGTTTTTTATGTTTTCATATAATATTTATGACTTAAATTTAATCATATTGTCTAATTTTAATTTAATTTATTTAATTTTTTATTATGAAATGATTTCTTTTCCAATGGGTGTAAATGATTTATTTTTTTATTCATTACACAGTCAAGTAAGGGTAAAATAAATTATTGTAAGTATTAAAGTTGTTTTTTTGGGTTTGGTTTCAATTTTTATGTGGTTGATTTTGTGTCTATTTTATAAATATAAGCTTTTTAATTTTCAAGGTTGATTTTCCAAAAATGGGGATTGATGCATTGGTAATTTTCAAGGTTGATTTTCACTATTTGAAACTATTATAAATTTTATCATAAATAGTTTTCAAATGTATCCTAAAAGTTGATTTGAGAATTATTTTTAATGTTGATTTTTTTGTTTGAATTCTTAAGAAATATTTTCATGCTATTTATGGAAATATTATAAATTAGGTGTTATAAATATACTTTGAAATGGGTTTTTTCTAAATGTAATTAGGTATGTTCAAAAGGTATTTAGATTTTATTTCAATAAAAAAATTATGAAATTATTTATAAAATTATTCTTTGATTGGGATAGGTGGTTTTAAAATTTGATATAGTGGTTTCATTCATGTAATCCATTTCCTATTATGTTTTCTAATAATAGATAGTGGAAATTATAATTAGTTGAACTTTCATGGTGTCTTGTTATTTATCTTACTTATTATAGTATTCCTTGTATTTTACATTTTCATCGTAAAGTGATGTAGATTACAATTAGATTATTTTTTTATGTTATGTGGGATGGTTCAACTTGACTATATTTTTTTTATTCTAAGTGTATTTTTATTATGTTTTTTATTTTGGGATTTTTTATATTCCTTCTCCCTAGATAAATATTAATGAATTATAAAGGGAAATATATAGGTGGTTTTCCACAAGTGGATCTTCTAGTTGATCAAAGTCTTCATGAGTCCTCAGTACTTCCTAATAAATTTATAGAAGTTATTATTACTACCAAACAAGATCAGTAAAGTGATTGGGTTAAAAAGGTTTGAAATTTAAATCCTCCTATCTTCTAATGGGTTCAAGGTTTTCATGTAGTTGAAGAGTATCTTGGAAAGATTTATGGAATCCTTGGTATTTTCAGAATCTCATAGATTCTTAAACACATGTTCTCTGCATTCTCACTCAAAGGTCGAAGATGGATATAGTGGAAATACATTATTCAAAACAATACATAGGAGAACCATTCATGGTAATGTTTAAAGATTTTATTCATCCAATCATATTTTTCTAAAACCTTGAAAGTTACTAAGGAAATGGAAATTTATTTCCTTGAGTAGAATGATTGGTCGGTTCTAGATTATGCTCATCATTTTTATAAGTAAAATTTATAACTACCCGAGTTAGTCTTGGATGTTGTGTTGAAATAAATATGTTAAAAATGGGTATACACACTTCTATTCAAGTGGGTATTTATCATTTGTTCCTGGAATTTTACATGGAGATGGTGTGGTAGTATATGATAGTTGAGGTACTCATGGTTGGAAAACCAAAGGTACTAGATGTCTCATCCATACTTGGAAGCGGTGAAGGAAATTTTGGAGGAAAGAATAATTTATTTGAACCACGATAGGTGTATGGAAGTATGAAGTGATCATAATTTCTCATCTCTTAAGAATTTTATTAGAGGAAATATTTAGTGTTCCATTAGTGTGGTAATCCAGGACATAAGAAACCTTAGTGTTGAGTGGATTTAAAGACCTGTCATAAGTGTGGTCATTTGGGTTATTTATAATGATTTTTCAAGGTAGATACATGTAGGAAAGGAAGATCAAACTCTTCCATTTCTTAGGACCCTTGTTCAACTTGTTGAAATTGATTCTCATATGGAGACACCTTGAGGTATTCCTTATGATTTATTAACTTTTACCCCATTTAATGTTATATATACACCATTTATAGTCTTATTTAAGTAGTATTCAAATAAAGTGGTTCCCTTTATTTGTAATGGATGTTTTGAACATATAATATTTTTAGGATATCTAGCCTCATGGTTGTTAACTCCTTATTAGTGTTGTTCATGTCTACTTAAAAAAAATTCCCTTACTTGTGAGGAAAAATAACCTGGTGAGTGATCAAACATGTAAGATATTTCTTTATTATATTGAGTTTTTAGAAATTATTCCATTATATGGGAAGTTTTATATGATTTGAAATATATATATTTGGGAGACCTATATAAAAAAATTCTCCCTTTTATTGGTGTCAGTTTTCTTGATCATCGTTTGGTGTCTTCTCTTTATCTTTAAATATAGTTAATTTTTTTAATCAATCAATTTTCATGACTCTATTTTTTTTCTTTTATGAACATAATTTTATAAAAAAAGTGTTTCTCACCTGACCCAGTCTGACCTAGAAAATTATTTCAAGGTATGTTAACCTTAATCATGGGGTTTTCTATACTCCTTGTGGGACTAATGTCATCATTGATAATTTGGTTTAAAATCACCTTATTTCACTTTTATATAAAAGATTTGGATTTCATATTGGGATATTGATATTGATAAATAGTAAAGATATATAAATTTACTATTAATAATGGATGTTTTTATAAATTAAATCATTACTCATGATTTTCCTCTTATCCATTTGTTCCTATCATTATTCATTGGGTTTCTTTGATTTTCAATTGTGTCTCTAATATTGAAGGTAATACTTACCCCTTCTTAGATCAACCATTTTCAATGAGACTTTATGGGGATATAAATTAATATATTATGGAGGATTTTTATACCCATAATATAATTTTTAGTTATATATTTTGGTAGTTATTTTTTTGGTTTCTATTTTGGATTTTTGAGTCTAATTATAGAGGTTTTGAGAAAATTTCCAGGAAACATAGTTAGGGCGCATAGTCCCAGGGACCATGTTTTGAATGTATAGAGTTAATAGTAGAGAAAATACGGTCTTAAAGATCCTTGATACCATGTTCCTAGATCATGAAAAGTGGAAGGGGTATTGGAGTCCACATGGTTGTCACACAGTCTATCCAGACCATGCAGATCGACTGTGAAACTCATTAAAAAGATATTTTCTTTTAATTTTTTGTTTTAGTTTTTAAATAGAAGGCTTAACTCAAAATCCCCACTTCCCCTAAATCCCTCTCATGACCCTCCTATCTAAATACCTCACCATATTCATCTATTCTTGGTTTTATGGGTGGATTTTTTCATCAAATCCCTAGGAGTTCTTCATATAAGTGGGCCCCCTCCTCGTCATTCATATTCTTACTTATTTCCACTTATTCTACCATCACTATAGCTAAGAATGATAAGATTTATGTTGAATGGTTTTTAAATTGTGGTATTCTTAATTTTAGATTCCAAAAGGGATAACTAAAGGTCGTTCTTCCTCTTTTGTGGTGTAATAACTTCATCGCACTTTGTTTACACTAATTTTGGTAGGTGGATCTATGAATTTCTCTTTAAAATTTGAACCACGGGTTCATTATTGATTTCATAACCTTTTATTAAATTAAAATATATGTTATAATTTCCATTAATATAAATGTTATGGGTTTCTAGATTTTTCTCTTAATTTTAATTTGATATCAAATATTTATTCTTATTTTTTAAGGTATAAAACTATTTTCTTCTGAAAGTGTGCAAATAAAATGTTTTTTAAAATTAAAACTTTATATTTTTATGATTTAGTCAAAATTTATTTAATAAAATAATTTATTATGATTTATAATGAATTTTAAACATGATTTAATCAAAAAAATTAAAGATTAATGACTTGTTTAGTCATATGAAAGTTGACTTATTCCATTTGTAAACATCCATTGTTTCTACATATTTATTTATTTCCAATATGATTTGGTTATTCTTCTAAAAAGGATAAATCCATTATTTTTCTTTATTTTTCAAATTTAATTGTTTTGGAATTTTTATTTTAGAACTATAAATTTTGTATCATCGATTGAAACCATTGAAGTCATGCCCTTTATTGTTTATTGATAATGAAAATGGTATGGGATTATCTTATGAAATGGTTATAGATAATGAATATCATAGTTATATTATTCACATTTATAAAGAAAGGGTTTTCTTCTTTGAAGGGTGTTTATAGTTGAGGGTGGTCTATAATTTTTATTTATTCTTGATATATTGATATGTGATATATTTTATTTTTTTACCTCCATTTATATGTCATAGGAACCCTTAGGTAGTTGGGTGGGATTTCTCTAGTCAAGTACTATACTAGTTTATGAACACACTCAAAAGAGTGGGCCCAAGTTAGGACTTTTCTCTTCAAAGGGTGTTTTTCCTCTTAGTCAGCCTAGAAATGGTAATACTGAGTGTCAAGCAGTTGGATCATCAGGCATGCCATTAAAATTAGTTCCATTATCATTTTTTCCTGGAACATGTCTAAATCACCTAAATGTTCCCATGAAGATGAATAATATAATTATTATTTATGGTTATTTTATTATTTTTTATTCTTATTGTTGGATTCTCTTTTATATTTTCACCAATGCATGATTAATGTTAAATAATTAAGGTATTTTTTACTCCCTTAAATAGTATTGTTAAGTTTTTAATGATATAAATTATTTTATCAGTAAACTCTCATCTTTAAATTTCTTAAGTTATTACCTTAAATGTTGTTTCTTATAAAGTGAAAATTTATACTTTATCATGTTTTATCTATTTTTATTTCAATAAATTAAATGTTTCTTAAATATTAGGAAACATTGGGTTTTTTCAAGGTGGATGTTGAATTTTTATCTTTTATTAAACAAGTGATTGTTTTCCATTAAGTTAATTCTATGAAAACTTAATTTAAAAAGAATTTTTAACTTCTTTATTATAATAAAAGTCTTGGTTTATTGAAAATCCTTATTGTTGGATTTATAAAAATAAAAAATATATTTTTATATCATTTTATTTAAACTATAATTTCATGGATTAATATTTAAAGGATATGAATGAGGTGTGGGGAGGATACCTATTATCCATTATTTCACATGCATATTATATATTTTAGGTTCAATACATTTACCATTGGGATATAAATAGTTTTTTTGAGTGTCATAGTGATGAAAGTTAAAGCTCAATTTTTCACTTTTCATGAGGAGGTGTATATTAAGGTTTCCTTTTTGTTGTTTATTTTGATTAATCTTATGTATCATGTTGCCTCATCCTTCCTCATTTAGCTATATTTTTTATGTTATGTTTAACTTTTTATTACATATTGGTTGTGTATTTATATATATATATGGGATATTTAGTTATATTTATTGGAGTTTTATATAGACTTTTTATGTTTTTCTTGTTGTTGTGATTCATTTGGTTGGTTTTATTTTCAAAACTACTTATTTCAAATGGGAGGTTTATCCAACTTATGGAATGCTTATTAAAAATTTCAAAATGAAATCCTTATTTTTATCTCTTTGTTTAATCAGGTTAAATTCTTCACAAGAGTGTCTCCTTGATGCCCAATCACCAATTGTCAACCCATAGGGATCGGGAATTCCCTTTGATCCATGTCACAGACTAGCTTGGGTATCAGTTCAGGGTAGCTCAAATTGGTTCATGACATGAAAATAAAAACATGAGCACACCAATAATAATAAATAAAATAAAAAAATAAAATAAAAATGTGTAAAGGAAGGACTTGTTCTAATCTATTAGACTAAGGCCTCCACTAAATTCTTAGTCCTAGAAAATAACATTAAAAACATTGACTGTTATGGTGTTGATGTTAATTTTTCATGGTGAATCAAGTTTATAAATTTATAATTATCTTCATTAATACTAAAGTAAAAAAGGCATGGTATATCATAAGTTTGATGTATAACCCAAAAAGAAAAATATACCTTGCGTGAAACTTTTTATTCTAATGTTAGGATAATCGATTTCAATGATTAAAAAGTGAATATAAAACTAAAAAAATAATAGAACTATGAATTATGAGCATACTCAGTTTTTATAAATCCAGGATCGTGATATATTAAATCATAAAAATATATAATGGGTAGTTATATTATCACTAGAATTAGATCTAAGAAAATCCTTGGTCTTTGAATTATCTCTAAAATCACTAAAATCTTCTTTTCTTATGGTGAAATACTTCAGTTCAAGGAATAATTTGGTGATCCAAAATTATATTTAAACATAGCACTCAAACTCAATCTATGTACAAGAACAAATCTAAGAGATAGTTAATGAATTAAAATGGAAATTATTTAATCAAATAAAAAATGTTCATGATCAAAGAAAGAAATATATATATATATATATAATATTTATTGAATGAAAAAAATTCTATACAAACTACCATAAAAATAGAAACACTTCAATACTCATCCACCCTTCATTATAAAACTCAACACAAAAAATGTTCTACCCCTCATGATTTCACATGAATCAAGGAATTGATTCATGTTATACATGAGAAGAGAACCGAAAAACATAAAATTAACCAGAACCTCTATCCTTATATCCTCTATCTAAGTACATCAGTAGTGGTCCTCAAAATTTGAATAAATTATTCCTCCCTCAGAAAACCTTATATATTATAAGTAATTTTCACCCTTAAATCTCCTTATATATAAAATTATATATACCTATTTAAATATAAATTAAAATCCTCAAGGATAACCTTTAAAAATCAAGTAAAATATCACCAATATCTCCTCAAAATATTATCTCTAATCCCCCTAAAATATAGAAGATAAGTTACATTTAAATTTCTAGAATTCTCTTCATAAAAACTTATTGGTGATCAAAACACATGTGGTGATCCCCATTTTTGAAAAAAAATCACCCAAAACACCTATTTTAATATTACCATGGTGTATAATTTATATATTAAAATATTTAAATTTATATATTTAATGTCTAATACATGCTTCAAATTTTTTGACTGGTCATATCTGGGATCTTCACTACCATGTTATAAGATTTACTGAAACACCCATTTCAAGGGAATATTTATATGGAAACCATAGTGAAAAAAACCCTCATTAACATAGCATTGGGATTCCTTTATCACGTTTGGATCCTATGAAAATTATTAACTTATTTATTCCATCCATTTCAATGTCTTTTTTATTGTACCATCCTTTACTTCATTTGCGACAGCACCCACCATAGCATAGTAAATCCTATTTTAGTTTTCAAATTTCTCTTCCCTCCACGCCAAGTGTATCTGCAGTCAATTCACATATTTTTTCCTCAACATAGTATCTCTAAAACATAAGCTTGAATTACCCATTTATATCCATTTAAAAATTTTAACATGGATCGTTACTTGATCTCAACAACATTACAGAAGCTGTTTTGTTTTATTTTACTTCACTTTTCTTCAAACTCATTCAAACATCTCTTAAAAATTGTTCCTTCCCTAAAACTTTAAAAACACCCAAAATAGGAAATAATATCACATTATTCAATGAAAAATATTAATGTAAAAAAATGTATAAAATTAATCTATTAAAATAATTATTTAAAGATTAAAATGAATTATTGAATGTAAAAAAATCTTATTGAGATAGGAAACATAAATTAAGTGATAAAAAATGATGAAAGTTAAAGATAAAATATCCATTATGATATCTAATAATGATATTTATAATCTTGATGGAAAGGTAGATATCATTCAGAATTATTTTTTTACACTATATGGTTTAGAACCAATGAGGTCATATGTCCTTACAGAAGTGAGAATTAAAAGATTTTTTGCTCAACCTAATCCATAATTTATTAGTGAAAGTGGTCACATTTTTATTAAAGTTAATAATTATATTCAAATGAAGTTAACTAAGTATTACCTTTTCTTATAAGTAATTTTTTAAATTCTTAAAGATGTGCATCATCTTATTATTTCTCAGTCTTAATCTCCAGATGATTAATATTCTGATAAGGCTGGTAATGCGTTCAATGATAGAAAATTGAATCGATTTAAATAGTTAGTTCAAGATTTTCAAAATATTATAAAGAGATAAATTATTTTCAAAATAGTTTGAAATATCTTGAAATAAAATTTAAATTTTTTAATATGATATTGAGGGGTTCTGAAGAAAAAAATGATGAAAATTTGGTTCAAATTTTAAATAAATGGAATATTAATATGGATTACTTTTATATTGATTTTATAGATGAATAATATTTGAAACACATCCAATGATTTTATTTATATGAATTAATACTAATTTATGGGGTTCTTTTGAATTATAATGAAGATGAAATTATGAAGAGATTGGATGTGTGTGTTCATGTTCTATATAGACTAAAAGATAAGAGAATAATTTGTCTAAATATACTAGTTACACTTGTTACATATTATGAAAAACTAAAAAAAATGGGACCTCGTAGATCTATTCATAAACATTCCATAAATGGTCCTATATTCAATTTGAGAAAGGAAATAGCTATTGCACATAATCCACTTATAACAGATAAATTTCCTATCATGCTACCACCTAATCTTAAACACGTGGTGAGTTCATATTTCATACCCAACCCTTATAAACAAAAACACTCATAAAATAATGGAAAATTATTCTTTTATTTATTTTTTGATGCTCTGTATGACTAGTAACAATTTTTTCCTAATATTACTATACATTTTTTGACTGATTTATAATAAAATCCATTCATTTTTATATTCATTTAATTTCAATTCAGTGTTTCATATTGATTGTGGTATATATGTTCTTTATTTTTTATATAAAAAAGTGATTATATTGATGATATATAAAAAACACTTTTAAATAGGAAAAACATAGTTTTATATTTTTCTATTTAATTTTTATAATGATTTATTAATTAAATTATAATAATTTTTTAATCTTCAAAATTTTATGTTTAGATTTTTTTATAATCAATATTTTGGAGAATCATGGAGAGTTTTTGTGCTCTATTTTATTCCAATATATCTTATATTTGATGATCACAAAATCAAATGTTTGTTTTACTAAATTTTTTATTTGAGTGTGACAGACTATTAACACAAGTGATTAAAAGTTTCTCAATATCTAT
Source organism: Viscum album (assembly GCA_963277665.1). Taxonomy (NCBI): domain Eukaryota; kingdom Viridiplantae; phylum Streptophyta; class Magnoliopsida; order Santalales; family Viscaceae; genus Viscum; species Viscum album. The sequence goes on from OY728126.1 coordinate 6,221,816, forward strand.
TTTCATAGAAATTATTATAGATTTTATTTCATAAATTAGTTGATTTTTTTTAATTTATAAAAAAATTTCTAAGGACATGATTAATATTAGGTGAATAAAAATTTATAAGTAAAAAATATTCCATAAAAAAGTTAATATTACATAATTTGTTTAGGATATGAGTTATTCTTACATGAAAGATTTATAAAAAGTGAATTTTCTTACATATATATATATGGTCAGAGTTTAATATTATGAAAAGACATTTTTAATCATACGTAAGCTCAAAAATTGATTTATTCATACATGAAAAAAATAATGGTGATATTATTCTTATGTGAGGTGGTTGTTTGAAATTAATGTTTTGTAAAAAATTAAGATCTGTTTATTAATATGTATTTAAAATTTTAAATATTTTTTCATAGATATGCCATTGTTTATTTGAAGTGATAATTTAATTAGATTTTTAAATGATAAATTTTGAAATTTTTTTATTTTATGGAAGGTTTCACTAAGTTATTGTTGATCTATTTTCAAGAAAGACTAAAGTTTTTTAATGAAAAGATTTATTACCTTGTATTTAAGAGAAAAAATAGAATAATTTAATTTTAATTAATAAGATAAATTTTAATTATTAATTTTATGGATAATTATGATATAAATTCTATTGAATTATTGAGTTACTTTAATCTGCTGCAATTCTGTTATTATGAATTCATGATTTATGGTAGAAAATGACAGAAATAAAAGTTTATTTTTTTATTCTAATACTATTATCATTTGATTATCATACTGATTCTACTAAAATAAGAGAATAATTCTATTAAAAAAATAATATATTTTTTCTATAGATATGATTCATGAATTTCTTTAAATTGTTGAAGAAAAGTTTTTTCAAATAGATCTGCATTTGTAAAATATGTTTTTTCACAATTGTGTGTTGTCTAATGATTTCAAATTATATCTTTTGTAATTTATTTTGAGTGTCTATTTATTGTTCTAAGTATGATAATGTGAGGTCAATTATAGGTCTAATTTTAAATATCTTGGTTAAAAACTATTCTTTTTTAAAGACATTAAATGTTAGTTGGTTACACTTTATTATAAAGATCATTTATAAAAGTATCTAAATAAAATCCAAAAATCTATATTAGGTATTGATGGATTAAAGTGGGGATTGATTTGGTAACCCTAAACCACTATAAAATAAATATATGTGGTCTAGAATCTATTTATTCTATTTATCCCTACATATTGAATTAAATAGGATGGGATAAAGAAGTTAATTTAAATAGAGATGATTAAATTTTTAAAAAGGTTAAATTCAAGAAATCAATTCACCCAACTCTTAAATAATTATTATATATAAATCTGGGGTAACAAAATGAACTCATTTTCCCCATAAAATGTAAACATATTATAACCATTTAAAATTTAAATTAACACATTTAGGTTGAATTACTTCCCATTGAGCCTCAGATTCAAAAACATCATCAGCCTCATATATATAATTCTTAATTTTTTTAAGAACCTTAATCCATATTTTTCAAGAATCTTAAGTGTTTTATACCATTCTGTATAAAATTTTGTGTGAATAGGTTGTGTTGGGTTCCCAATAATACTGTACCAATGTATTTGACCTTAACTTATGGAAAAAATAAAATAAAGATGAAAATTCACTCTATGATTACTGATGTTAACAAATGCTTATAGTGTTTTTTACCCCTTGTTTATGCTGAAAATTATGTAAAACCAACAATATCTCATAAATATTTATAACTCACCTTCATTTTTAGTCCAACCTAATATATTTTTATAATTTTAACCACACATATCAAGTTATATAGTTATATACAAACATTTTATTCTCTAATGACTACATTTTTAGTTATTGTGACATATTATCAACATCACCAAGGAGAAATTCATTTTTCATTTTTGAAAAAAAATTAGTTAATGCATGTTTATCCAACACTGTCATGACTCCTTCAATTGTTGCTACCAATAAAATAAATCAATAAGCATGATTCCAGTTGATATGTTTATATCTAGTTTAGTAGCTTTCATGTTGTTAATATTTTACTATTACCTCATATTTCATGTATTTTATACAAAATATAATAGATAATTATGGTCATCAACATATATTTGACACTCATACCATTAATTTGAGGAAAACATAACTCCCATGTGATTTAGAGAATCAGTACGTGTCCCCAAGTGAGGATTTTTTGTGTTGATATTGTTGGAGTTGGTTACCTAGAACTAATTAACTTTTTAATTTTAATTACTTGTATATTAAAACTATTGAATATTAATAAATATCACATCACGTGATTATTATTCTTTTGCATGAAATTTAATGTGATAATTTCCTTAGAGTTCATTTCACATCAAAAGGTTATAGAAGTTACCCAGTATGATGATAACCTTGAAGTTCTTTGATGATATTCTTAAATATATGTTCTATATCTAGATGAAATCATTTGATTGGACACATATGATATAGTATATCATGGGTAGGGGGGTCATAATGCATTGAGACTTTTTCTCATGAATTTCACCCTTAGTGATCTTTAAGGGAGGAGGTTATTATAACTCACCCACCCCTAGTAATTCCACACATTTTATGTGTCATTAGATATTCATAGATGTGAACATGTGTATTGGTCCTTACTGACTGAAAAATTAACTTTTTTATTTTCAGAACACTTTCAAGGAAAAATTGAGAAACCACATAGTTCAAACACCAAAATAATTTATAGAACAATTGAAAAAATAACTTTATCCTACTAGAATAATTATCCCTAAATAATTTCCAGAAGATAGAGGATACATGATTGTTTGGAACATCCTTTAAAAGGTCTTAAAAACGAAACTCCATCCTGTACCATGTTAGCATGTACTCTTCTTGATTGATATTCCCTTTGTTGAATCCCCTTATCAGTATAAGAACTTTCTTTTCAATCCATGCACTCTACTCATCATTAGTAACCAATTTTAATGGCCTTACCATCATCTTGTTAGCTTCCTCATCAATGTAATTAATCACCACAAACTTTTCCCCCTTCTCTTCATCTGAATGTAAAAGAAGCTCTAAATATTTCTCATGGACCACACTTAACTCCCACTACATAATTGGATCATCTTATAGGGATGCAGCCCCAAAATATATAGGTGCAACCTGGAAAACAGAGGCATTGGGATCATCTTCAATCATCTTTCCCTTAAAAATTTTGAGGTATCTTGTTTCCATTGGAAGTGGTAAATATGAATAGTCATTTCACCCTTTCCTACTAGCTTTTATTCTTTTCCTCCTCCTTGGGTTGGGTGGACCTCTACCTTTAAAATCATTAAAAGTATCACCAGATAAAATATCAGTAGACTCATCACTAGAATCAAACCTGAGGACCCTATCCTCATTTTTTTGAGCTTCAAGAAGCTCCTAAACCGGATCTTCATTCTCCAATCCTTCAAAGTGGTTTCCAAGCTTAATAGCTAGAAACTCCCTTTTTGGATTTGATCTGATCAAAATCCCACCCCCTATATCCTATTTTTGGACCTTTACACGTAATATTTCTCCCTCCCTTTCAGTCATCTATGATCCATGTCTTCTACTAGAGACACTCTTTAATCACACTACCTCTGTATTAGAAGAAACCATGGAAGGCATAAAGCCTCCATATACTGCCTTAAATGCCTCCATTTATATTATGTTTCCACTATCACATTTCACAGCCCCACCTTGTGGACTGTCTAAAGGTTTACCAGATAAAGAGGTAAAGACACCACCTACCATCATCGCATAAAAACCCTCATGCCATGAATAAACATTCACAAAAAACTTAGGATCACCCAGATCCTATCGCAAGTAGCTAAAAATAACATCCACCAATGGATTTCACCCCTATGACCCACCTTGAACATCCTTAAAAACATTTGGATCAGTTAATTGGCTCTAACCAAACAAACATTCATCAATACCCAAACACTTATCACTACCTCCTAAGTTTGAAGTCTTATGATGAATGATTTCCTTATTCCCATACCTACAGGCAACCATTTGATGGACTAGTTTTTTATAGGAGGAATAAAATTTGAACCATGACTCATAAACATTGGGTTGTTTATGGAGGAACTCTTCACCCACTAAAATCCACACAAACTCGGAAATAATTATAGAGACATCGACTTCCAGACAGATTCGAGGATAAAAAGGATGTAAAATAGATCTAGTTATACTATAAGAACACAAAAATATACCAATGAGGTTCCCTAATATTCTTAAAAACAAAGTATTTTTAAATGGTAAAAGAATTTCTGGAAAACTAACCCAAATCATTATTTTAGGGTAGTCGTGTATCATATAGAAGTCATACATCCATCTGAAGAGGTAAAACTGAATACTGTTGCAGTTTTGTGGTGCATTGGACCAAGCCCTGACCATATCATCCTTTGATGTGAAGCGAATAAAAATGTGTTTGGAATCTAGAAAACCCACTATTGATCTATCTTGTAAACCCCATGACCTGAATATAAATCTATCAAACGAATCCACCGAAGTATGCCTCTGTTTGAACTGAGAAATCAATGATAGATTTGGAAGGCATGAAGCCTATTTGAACTCTGTAGTCCAAATCAAAAGATTTGGAAGGTCATTAAACATATTTGGTATATTAGGTCTAAGAGTGATCTAGGTTAAGGGTGGAAGAAAGTTAGGGTTATAGAAATGGGAGAAATATGATGTCTCTCCCGTGAAGGACATCGGCGGTCCCTCCCCCATTGGGGGAGGAGGGACCGACTCATTAGCCACCGCCATCATTGGAGGGGATAAATCATCGTGGAGAACCCCCTTGATGAATCCCTTGCCACTTTTTTGTATTTGTCCTTAGACTTGAGATTATTATTAAATAATATCATGTATTTTGTAATTTGATGTATAAAAAACAATGATGACATATTCTCATAGAAAGGTAGGATATGTTGGGTGTTTCATGAGTGATATGGAATTAATTAATAAGTTAGGAAAGTATTTGTCCCTTCCAATTTAATGGATTTTGATATATTTGGACCTTTGATGGATATATAACTATCTGATTAATTATATGTCTAATAAGGATTATTAACAAGTTTATTTCTAGAAATTCAAAGAATGATATATCAAGTATATAGGTTGATGGTATTAGTGAGGAAACCTATTTGATGAGATATTGTGAAAAAGGGTTTATATTACATGGTGATCATCCATGGTAGGTATTAGTAGCTATGACTTATACATGTCTATGTTGGGATCATTATGTGTTGTCAGATTCTACTCTTGGTCTATGAGTTGTACTTTCTATCATTAAGATAAGGGTCTAGAGGGTCACACACAAAGTGTATCCACAAGTTACACCAATCTAGATAAATTGTGGTTTAGAATGAAGTGGGCCCCATGTGTGGGGTCCAGTGAATGTTCATGTGAATGATCATAAGTAAATTAATTAAATTAAATTATTCTAGTTTAAAATAATGAGAATTAAATTTATTTATCGTGGTATTCAAAAGTTATTTAATTGTATAAGTGAATATGAGAAAGTATTATGTTTTCAACAAACATTATGAATTCCAGGTTTCTTAAATAATTATGGGAAGAAAGATCTAGGTTAATGGATAGAGCTTCATCACATGGAATTTAATAATTTCACCATTGAGTTATGAAATATTCATTATTTCCACAACACATTTACTTAGTTGTTTGTGTCATTTTGGGATAGTTTAAGAGGTTTAACTTATCCAAGGGATTAAAGAAAATTTTGGAGAGTTAAACCTAACTATTTAAAGTCAATTTTGATCCATTAAAAGTAATTGGATTCATTTTCAAGATTTTGGGGTTTTCCTCTCTTATCCTCCCTTATCTCAATCTTCTAGAGAGAATGATCAAGAAATAATTGTTCTAAGTTTTAGGATCAATTTCATGATCGTATGGTGGTCATAAAAGCATTATAATTACTTTGATTTTTTTTAGCACTTGAAAATTGAAGCACAAAATTAATGGAGTTTTGGTATATTTGTTGACTGTGATGTCCTAGGACTAGTTCACTCATAATTAACTAAACCCAGTTATCCACATAGCCTCAAGCACACCTCCCTGTATACTAGAGATTACCGAATAGCAACAAGGGTATATGATGGTATGGTGGGGATAATATACCCTTATGATCATATTGTAGCACAATGGTATAATAATAATGTAAAATAGATTAAACAAATGATAATGATCAAGATAAAAAATAAATCATCCAAATAAATAATATAGGTGGAAGCTACAATAACCAAAGTTATATATATATTAATGTCATGTATGTATGCTATAAAAAAATAAAATCAAGCACACATGGAAGAATATGTACAATATAATACATGTACAAAAAAAGAGAAAAAATAACAAAAACTAGCCCATGATCATCCTGAGCACTATCTCAGTCATCTGTTACCAATCTCCCATCCTAATAGATAATCAGATGTCCATAACTAGATGTTTTCCTTTTCCCCTACTTGTATCCATGAGATCTATTCAGGTGCCAATTAGGGGCCTGAATAGGGTGTGGGTAATAATTAGTATTCCACCACCAATGGTGTCTGTTATAATCCATACAATGTACATAAAATGAGTATTTTAAAGGTATAATGAATGTAAATAAGTAATGTAAATTGTAACCAAATTGGCTCAGGTTCCTAGAGGTCACCTGTCTAACTATACTTACTTCGGCCTAAGACAGGATAGTGTCAACATATATATATTTATATATAAGTAGGTATGTATATATATGAACTATATACATACTTGAATATATATTAATATATATATATATATATAATTCTATCTAGGACCCAAGGTTTAACCAAGGCATCCATACATAATCAAAAATAGTCTCAAGCTATAAATAAGGGAACCAGTCCAAGAATTCAATCAGAGATACGAATGTCTTCATATCTATCATCCTAGTGATTGATGTGAAATTCCATGTCTAACATCCTATAGGGGAATATGAAGCATCATGTACAATATCCAAATAAACAATGTGAAGCTTTATTTTCAACATACATCAAGGGAGCGTGAAGCATAATTTCCAACACTAACCTTGATCATGTCTCAACAACCAGCATAGGGTTATGCAATAGCCACAATAAATCATGTATTTAATGCATTAATATAATCTAAAATATGGTTTTCAATCATATAACATTTTATATAAAGGTCATGTGACATGGTTATACCATTCACTTTTATTCAATTTAGTCAAGTCATTTCAATAGGAGTCAATCCAAGACCACTTAGAAGGTGGAATGGTCACACTATCATTTATAAGGTCATGATAATTTAAATAGGCATGCCCAAAGGGGTGTCACTAGTAGAGGAATACAACCTTTTATGATGGTAAGGGAATATAGAAACATTTATAGAATGGATATCAATTCAAATTAATGTAAAACATAATTTTAAGGTAAAGCGTTAAAAGTTCGGCATTCAGCATCATGTCGCGTGATATTAAACAACTAGACATTTATAGAAAATTACTATACCACCTACCTTATTTCATTAGATAATTCATCATCCAGTATTGGCCTCTAATCTGGTCTAGAATGGTAGAAATTGGAATAATAGATGAATACCCTAAAAATAGGGCATATTAGCATGCAAAAATTTATCATTCCATATGGTAAAATAAAAAATTAAAGGAATGAAGAGGAATGAAGGTCCTACTAGTGGTTATATAATGTGAATAATGGTGAGTGATTCCGAGTTCATATGAAGACGTTATTCTAAATCCAATAGAATAATAATTTTTTAGCTCTCAAATGTGGGGGAGGCTATGCATGGGGAGGAAAATAAAATTGAGGATAAGTATTAAATAATGTAGAGGAAATGTACTTTTCACATATTTTAATAGGATTCATAGTTTAGATGCATAGTTTGGCCAAACCATGCTCCAACAATGTGGGCTCACTGCCTAAGTGACACTAACTATATAGGCTAGGAGCATGGTTTTGTGAAAAAAAATTAACCCATATTCCCCTTAAAGTTCCTGATAACAACCTTCATGGTTTTAATAAACTGTAAATAATTAGGTTTATGGTATAAACAAACCTTCTACCTAGTCAGATTACTCTAAAAATTGAAGATTTGGGCTCTGAATGAACCTCGAACACTTTTAAACCCTTCCTAAAACTCTTAGGAACTTCTATATAGATGAAGAGAAAGGATTAAACTAAATATTAAAGGATTCATACCTAATAATAAAATTTGAGATCTTACAACAACCCCTACTTAAAATAACTCATCCATGAGTTTCCCTTATAAGGGTGGTTAATCAATATCTAAAAATAACTTTGGCCACTGAGCACGTTCATCAGCCTCTTGCTCCCAAGTATCATCCTATACATGGACATGCTACCATAGCACCTATACCAAGGGAAATGGCATGCCTCAAATAAACTTCATGCTCCAATCAATAACATATATAGGATCCTCCTCAAAATAATAATTTTCATCTAACTTAATTCCCTCAGGATCAAAAGAATGAGATGGGTCGAAATGATAACATCATAGCTTAGATACATGGAATACATCGTGCATCACCTGATACCTCTGTGGAAGAACTATCTAATAGTATACCAGCTCAACTCTCTTTATGATCTAGAAAGTCCCGATATAATAATGTGATATATTACCCTATCTCTGAATCCATCTATAACCTAGCCTAGATTAAACACATAAGAAAACTTGATCCCACACCTCAAATTCCAAATTTTGGTGGAGATTATATGAATAATACTTCTTCCTAGAATGATTCATATCCATATTATTTCTGATTAGTTATACTTTCTCTAAAGTCTCCTGAATGAGATGAGGTTCTAATATTACAACCTCTCCTACCTCTAACCAGTATAGGGTTGAACAACATGACCTACCTTATAAGGGCTCATAATTATCCATTTGTATAGTTTCTTAGAAGATATTATTATAACAAAATTTAGGAAGGGGTATATTCTTCTCCCAAGAATCTCCAAAATCAAGGATACATGCCTAGAGAAATCCCTCTAACACCTTAATCGTCTATTTATACTATCCATTATTATGTGGGTGATAGGTTGTGCTCAGAAGCACCAGAGAACCTAGTTCCTTCTATAACCCCTTCTAGAACCATGATTTAAAGTGGGAATCTCTATCCAATATGATAGTACAATGGATACCATGAAGTCTGATAATCTCTCATTTGTAGACAATACCCACTTAGTCCACTTAAAAATGTCATTCTAATAGGTAGGAATTAGGCAAACTTCTTCATTTGGTCAATTGTAACCCATACTGCATCACTTTCTCAAGAGAACCGAGGTAAAACCATCACAAAAATCCATAGTTACATCATCCCATTTCCACTAAAGAATGGGTAATAGATATAAAATACCTATTGGAAATTGGTGTTCTAACTTAACCTACTAATAGGTGAAACGACATGTAATAAAACTAGTTATCTCTCTCTTTATCCCCAACCACCAGTATTGGCGATGTAAGTAATTGTACATATTGTTCAGATTGGGATGTACTATCCAAGCAAAGGCATGTGACACTTTCATAGAATCCTCTCATATATCTGTTGAAACCCAAAAACACCCATGAATGTTCAATATTTTACCCCCATCAACAATACAAATAGGTGGTGGATCCTTACCTGAAACACATTCCCTTAGGACCAATTCCTCAGGATCTGAAGGATGCCTCATCTTCAATCTATCCAAAAATGAAGAGGTCGCTACTAAAGTTATAAGAATAGGTTTCTCGTGATTCTCCTGGACCTCCAAATTAATCTCTAAAAATATCTCAATCAACTTCCATTCTCCCCTATCCTCTTGAACCAATTGTGTCCAAGTATTATATCTCAAAGTTTCATACACGAAACTACCCTTCACAGGAATATAAGAAAGCTCAAAATTAAAGGATATTAGATATTCCATCCACATTTACTATTTAAGATTTAATTCATGTTGTTTAAAGATATATTTAAGGATTTTTTAGTTTATTAACACAAAAAACTACTCTCCAAGAAATCAATTCCTCCGAAAACATAAGGCATGAACCACAGCTTCCAACTCATGATAATACATTGGGTAATTTTTTTCATAAAGCCTCAACTTTTGTGATTCGTACACCATGACTCAGTCTCTCTACATCAAAATGGATCCAAAACTGATACCTAATGCATCACAATAAACTGTATAGATTTTACCTAGATCTATTAAAATCTGGATTAGTGATAAATTAATTATTTCTTTCAGATCCTGGTACTCTTTCTTGCATGCTTCAAACCATGTAAAATTGGAACCTTTCTTGGTCAATCCTATGATTGGTGATACAGGGAATGAGAAATCCTATATAAAGTAGTTTTAATAAATATATATCTCCAAGAAACTTCGTGTGTCAAAGAAATTTTTGGGATTATCCTTGGAAACCATGGATCTTCCCTTCTCTGGGTCAACTGATACTCTAATCTATGAGATAATGTGACCCAGGAAGTTAACTTTATTGATCCAAAAGTGGTGTTTTGTGAGATTTTCATACAATTGGTGCTCTCTCAGTGTGCTCAAAATGATATCAATATGTTTTTCATATGCATGTCAATTTTGTGATTACACCAATATGTCTTCCATATAGACCATAAAAAAATAATATATATATATATAGGTGAAAACCTGTTCATCAAAGCTATGAAAACAAATGGCATGTTCATGCGATCGAATGGCATTACCAAATACTCATACAAGCCATATCTACTACATAATGTTTTATGTGTAGGTTCTAGTCACAATGGAAGCGTGTGATGGGCGGTGCCCAACTTGGATTTTTTCCATAATCGATGATCAATCCAAGATCTATGCGATGATGAATGTCATGATAAACGAAATTGAATTAAAGAAATAGATAATGGATAATTATTTCAGAACTGAGAGATAGGATCGTCATATATTATTTATAATTAATTTAATTAAATAAAAATTACATTGATGGAATTATTTCTTTGTTGATGAATCCAGTGATAGATATGTGGTCCACCATTGTTACGTTGTAGAAACCAAGTATAGATTTCCTCTACAGGTGATCCACGCGTGTTCTATGAATCTCCAAACGTCATCGAAGGAATCTCCAGGTTCTAGAATGGAAGATCCTTGGGCTTGTGTCATTCACCTTTGATCACTTTGAGAATCGATTCCAAAGCATTCTCCTTGATCCGGAGTAGGAGGATTGCTCTCCATTATTGGGAGTGTTCTTGTAGAATGGATCTCTCTAGGATTTAGAGGATTCTCGAAATATGTTGTTCACAACCAAGAAAAATGAATTGGATCACTAGAGAAAATAACATAATTGGGTATTTATATTTCTAGGGTTAAAATAAAATAATTTCACATGTTACCTTAATTATTTATTTAATCCTATAAAAACCCCATGTTAAATAATAATAATAATATCATTTATTGACATGCTCTTAACTTGCAAATTAAAATTAAATATTATTTAACTAAATAATATTCAATATTTATTTTTTATCATCGGACCATTAAACTCGGTCTTTCATTCCTCCGTAATATTTATATGTCCTTGAATAATTTCTATTTATTTATTAAATAAACATCACTCCATTATTCGCTAATAAATAAATAAATATTATATTCACTAAATATAAAATAAATATTTATATGAGATCAAGCATATATGAATAATTGTTAAACCATATATGGGAATAATATTTATTTATCTTGTTAAATAATAAATAATAATATATTATTTAACTAAGATTCTAGACACACTTAGTGTGTGACTCTCAAGGACTCTTTCTCAGTGGCATTAGGCGAAGCAGCCTAAAGTCTAAGGTTAGCATCTAGAAAGATGTTAAGGAACCCATATAGAAATAATTTAATGTCGTAACAACATGTTACCTCATATGGATTCTTACTATGTAATATAATCTCTTTATCATGATATCTCTAATCAAGAAGTTTTCATGTTGGTGCCATCAACCAATGTGCTTGATGTCTATTTCTTTGACTTCCCAGAAAATGAACTTGACTTTAGAAAACCATGTCCATGGATTTATTTAGGCTATATAATTTCCATCAAGGGGCCTAAGATATCAACTTTTGTTAATAAACAAAAGGGAAAAATCCTTTCTCACATTATTCATTAATACAGTATTACTCATAACGCACCCAATATATCCAACATCTCCGAAAACATCTTTCATCATGGTTTTTGTCAATAAATATAAGTACATGACTCATTATACTCATTAATAATAATATTAAAGTTTTAGTACTAATACATACGTATACAGATAGGAACATCCAATGACATGTATAAATGTGGATTTTCTATTGGCAGTACTCATTCTCATAATATCCTACTGGATATTACCTAGGGCGTACACCGTGAGAAGGTGACTCAATGTCCAATGAGTCTCCACCCCTAATAGCCTATATCATTTATGTCCCTAAAATAATATCATCCGCCTATAGAAAATATAGTCAATAACAGTGTCATAGAATTTCCAGGTTCTCATCATAGTGGGGAACTGCTATGATCTTTTAGTGCGACAGATACTCTTAGGACATTATCACATACTATGTTACAGAAAAGAACAATAATGATGTGATAAGGAGTTTATTAATATTCAGAACCATTAATAAAATTTATCATAAAGTACATAGAATTTTTTTCTAGGGCACCAACTCCAACAGACTCCCACTTTCACTAAATCCAACTGATAACAACCTTCGATCCGCTAACACTCACATAATACTCATGCTTCTGATGAGATAGGCCTTTAGTAAAGAGTTATGACATATTATCTTCCATTGGTACTCAAATTACTACAACTTCACCCCTATGATATAAATTTCTCAAGAGGTGATACTTCCAGAGTATATGATTTGTCTTTTAGTGTGATCTTGGCTCTTTTGTAAGAGCCACCACTAAAATATTATCAAAATAAAATTTGATGGGATGTTTACTACTAGGTTTCACATAAAGATCATGTAAATATTTCTAGATCCAAAATGATTCCTTGGATTCATCAGAATTTGTTATATACTTGGACTCCACTGTAGAATCAGAGAAAACCTAATGTTTTGAACTCTTCCAGCTCACAGCTCCTCCGTTGAGACAAAAAACATATCTTGATTACAAATTAAGATCATTCTGATCTGTCTAAAAACTATCATTAATATAACCCTTGATGAATAGATCAACATCTCCTCCATACACCAAGAACATATCCTTAGTTCTTCTCAGATAATTAAGGATAGCCTTAATAGCAGTCCAATGTTATTCTCTAGATCTGCTTTATATCTTCCTATTGTGCTCAGTGCATAGGAAACATCCATTCTGGTACATAACATGGCTACATGATTTGTCATGTCACTAAATCATATGGGATCTTACTCATTATCTCTTTCTCTTATTTTGTATGAGGAAAATTTTTCTTAGAAAGATGTAAACCATGCGACACTGTAACAAATTCCATCTTGGATTGTTCCATACTAAATCTATTTATTATCTGTTAAACATATGTACTTTGACTTATTCAAAGAAGCCTCTTGGATGTATCATGAATGATCTTTATCCCTAGAATATAGGTTTCTTCACCTAAGTCTTTCATAGAGAAACACTTTTTGAACTGGTCCTTAACAGACTATAAAACTGGTATGTCATTTCCAATAAGTAATATGTCATTAACATATACTACTAGTATAATGACCACATTTCCATTAAACCTGGTGTAAACACACAACTCACATTTATTCTTTATAAAACCAAATTCTTTAATGGATTCATCAAATCGAATGTTCCATGACCTATATTCTTGCCTCAATCCATAAATGGATCTCTACAACTTACAAATTCTTTTGGAATCACCATGAGTCAAAAACCATTCTGGTTGTGTCATATAGACATATTCTTGAAGGTTTCCATTAAGGAATTTAGTTTTAAAATCCATCTTCCAAATCTCATAGTCATGGTAATCTGTTATAACAAGTAGAATTCTAGTGGATTTAAACATGGAAACTAGTGAAAAGGTTTCATCGTAGTCAATTATTTGACGTTGTTTAAAACCTTTTATACACTAGCCTTAATTTATAGGTATTTACTTTACCTTCCATGTCATGTTTCCTTTTGAATACCCATTTTCATCTAATATTCTTTACATCAAACGGTGCATCAATCGAAACCCAAACTTGGTTCTGTTACATGGAATCCATTTCTGAATTCATGGATTCTTTCCATCTTGTATCTTCTGATGTTTATACTGCCTCCTTATAGGATATAGGTTTATAATTGTCAACTAATAATTATTCACCATCCTTGGTGACTAGAAACCCATATCTCTCTGGTTCTCTTGCCTCTCTTATGCTCATATATGGTACTTGTGTTTCAGGAACTACTTCTTATATGGGTAACTATGGAATATATTCATGATCAAACTCTTAAGTATCTTGAGCATAAACTTCTTTGAAATAAATCTTTCTCCCACTTTCCTTTTTGAGGATGTACTCCCTCTCAAGAAAGAAAATTTGTTTGGAAAAAATAACTTTCTTGTATAAGGGGTTGTGTAGGTAGTATCCCCTTGTTTCCTTGGGATACCCTATAAAGATACATTTCATGCCCTAGGGTGATAGTTTTTTGTCCGAGAGGGCCTTAACAAATATATCACAACCCCATACATTTGTATTCAACAAAATGGTTTCTTTCCACTCTATAGATCAAAGATAATTCCATTTTACACTTTAGTTGGAACTCATTTTAATGTGTATACTGCATTTTGTAATACATATCCCCAAAATGGAAGATCTACATGAATCATCATTTACTTTACCATGTATAACAAGTTATAGTTCCTCCTTTCACTAAAACCATTCCACTTTGGTGTATAAGATGGAGTGAGTTGGGATAGAATCTCAAACTCCTGTAAAATTCGATGAACTCTTGGTTAATATATTCACCTCCTCGATCCAATCGAATCTTCTTTATCTTCTTACAAAGTTGATTCTCTACTTCATTCTTGAAATCCTTTAATTTCTCAAAGGACTCAAACTTATACCTCATCAAGTAGATATAGCCATATCTACTCAAGTCATCAGTAATAGTTATGAATTAAGAATATCCACCTCTAGCTTCTGTTGGAAATGGTCCATACACATCAGTGTGTACCAATCCTAGAAGCTATGTGGCTCTTTCACAATGTCCACCAAATAGTGGTTTAGTCATTTTTTTCTTATAAGCAATCATGACATATTTCAATTGGTTTTAGCACATAAGAGTATAAATAGCCATCTTGACAGATCTTTGTCAAATTCTTCTTGTTTACATGACTAAGATGGTGATGCCAAATCTTGGTATTATATAAGTTTTATGAACATGATTCATTTTCAATTTACAATACTTATTTTTTACAATTTAATTCATAAAGACCGTTATTTAAATGTGTCATACCATAACATATGTTTTCCTTATAAAAGAAACAACTCTTATTTAAAAATTTGAAAATAAACCCATCTGTATCTAGGCATGATATAGAAATTATATTTTTGGTAACTATAGGTACATAATAAAAATCTTTCAAAACAAAAATCATTCATGTTGGAAATGAGAGGTGTTAGTCACCAATGGCCAGAGTATCCATCCTCACGCCATT
Organism: Viscum album; assembly: GCA_963277665.1. Classification (NCBI taxonomy): domain Eukaryota; kingdom Viridiplantae; phylum Streptophyta; class Magnoliopsida; order Santalales; family Viscaceae; genus Viscum; species Viscum album. Next base: position 6,237,523 of record OY728126.1, read on the forward strand.
ATTAGCTCTCAGATCCACCTCTCCTATATAAATCTTTTGAAATCTACTTGGTTCCTATATTTTGATATAGATGTGAGCCCCACAAGCTGTATCTAATACCCAATGTGTAGATATTGAAACATTACACTCGATAAATAATGCACCTTTAACTTCCCCATTCTTCTAGGTTTAGTTCCTCTTCCAGTATCCTAACTTTCCACATACAATACATATTGTCTCATTTTCCTTTCCCTACCTTGAGATCTTTTTCTTCTTGTAAGGATGGTGATTGGTAGATTAAGACTCTTTATAAGTATTAGGACTCTTTTCCTTGTTCTAACTTTTCTTATTCACTATAAGTATTGTGGGTTTGTCACTCCCCATGTCCTTATCCACTTGGAGAATTAAATTAAGAAATTATGAAAGTCTCTTCTCATTATTTCTCATATTATAATTAACAATAAATCTAGATAAGGTCTCGGGTAGTGATGAAAGTATGAGATCTATACGTAACTAATCTAGGAATTTAATCCCTAATATGTTCAGGTGTTCAATGTAGCCAATAATCTTGACTACATGAGTTCCATCTGGATTAGACTCTCTAAGATTAGTTGTAAACAAGTCATTGGAGATCTTATAACTCTCTTGTCTTGTCTTCTCATAATAGAGATCCCATAAGGTGGTACATCATGCTATAGGCATCCATATCCTCATGTTCCTTAAAAATATCATTGGAAATAGATGATAGCATGAAACATAGAACATATGTAGCATCATTCAGATGTTTCTCATAGAGAGATAATTCTCCATCACTTGCATCATTACTAAGCGCAATTGGAAAAGGTTCTTCTAGAACATTCAATTTCCTTTCATGGAAAAGGATGACACATAGGTGCCTTTTCCATTCTTGTAAATTTGTGCTGATGAAAAGGTTGTCCTTTTCAATTATGGATCACAGTGATATGTTTGATGTCATGTTATTATTGTTTCTACAAAATAATATAAGAAGAATATTGGTACTTTAGCTAATAAAATTTATAAAAATAAATAAATATTATATTTATTAGTCTCCCACTATTTTATCAAAACCCAATATCCCTCACCATTGGATTCAGAATATCATATTTCTTGGATATTCAAGTGTAAAAGATCTATATTCCCATTCTCATTGCCCCAAATTGGGTTGTTCAAGAAACTTTAATGAATTTAGATAGGCATTCCAAATGCCAACTTCATTAAATCATAGTTCCTTGATCCAAAGAGTGGACTACCCAATCCTAAAATCCTTAATTGCATTTCCTCAGCCTTTTTCTCTCAGTTACACCAAGTCCTTCTTTGGCAGTCAACCCTTGATTTGAACTAAGTTAAGTCAACCCAAAACTTCAAGTTAAAACTCCCTGATAATTGAAAGCACCTCAACTTGGGTTGGTCAAGAACTTTGAACTATGGTTCAATTTTAACCTAAGTAATGGAAGGCTATACCGACTTAATATATTTAATTGAGATATTTTATCCTTTTATGCATAAATTTCAAATTATTATCTTTATCACATGATTATTGATATTAATTGGATTTACTTAAGTGATTAATCATGTCTTAGATAATATTTATGCATAAGACAACTTATTTTAGTTCTATCTTTCATTATCGTTAATTTCATTAATTTATGTGACTGCATCAAAAAAACCATAAATAAATAGCATTCAACTGATAGAAATAAAACAATAAAGGGTATGATCATGAGCTTATACTAATGGTTAGTTTATCTAGAAATTAAAAAACTAACTGTTGACCTAGGGAAAACACATTGAACCAATTAAGGTTCATTTTTACATCTTTCCACTTGTCCACTTATGTATCTCCTTAGATTGGTTTCACCTCGGCTCTAAAATTGAACAGCCTCCACTTTATTGGTAGTTCCATCCATTACATATGCCTTTTACTCGCACATAGGTGAGGAGAAATGGGTTTTAAATAAAAAACCCCATGGGCATGTAGTCCCTGCATAATAAGAGGAGAGAAGGCATGCAGACAAGCAATTTAATTTAATAATAAAATAAATTAAACCAATCACATAAAAAGGTCTGGTCAAGCTTATGATCATCCACATGCATGCAACGAATTATGCATTTAATAAATCTAGCATTCAATTATCAATCATTCTTATTTAAGATAAATCACGCTTGAATCAATTAATAATTATCTTTAATTAATCAATTCTTTTATTTTAATTATCATTTGAATTTCCTTGAGATTATCATCCATTATAATTTTAAACAAATTAAGTAAATTTATTTAAAATTAATTGTGTACATAAATTTACCTTAGAGGCAACATGGTGAGTACACATCTGATTCTTCCCAACATGTATTATAATTGTATACTATTTTACTCTTGTGACATATGGAATACATGACTTGTCACAAACTTTCACAATGTGTAATTCATGGATGATTACATAAATTGCATGATTTTTTGGTCAAATGTTATGCATAAATGCACATATAGTAAAAACATGTAATATGACTCATACATGATATACTGATCTGAACATTATAAAGATACTAATTAAACAATCATATATGTATTAAAACTAATCACATGATGTATCCTATTTGTATGACCACACGCAAGTACATGTCTCAAGGTTTACACTGTATAATAAATAAATTTTAAATATATGTAACATGGTATGAGTACATGGCATGTTCATCTGAGCTATACAACATTTACATATCTCACCATCTATCCGAGTTACATTCCTAGGGACATGGCATGTGAATCATACCTTGGAAACTGGACTACACGGCATGTCCAATGGGCTACATGTTGTGTGATCTCCAAATTACATTGTCACCAGTCAGGTAGGTCATGTATTGAAATACATGACATTTCTTCGACTCAAAGTGACTACACATTGTGTAAATGGGATATAAAATGTGTAATCCATATGACTATATTCCATTATGTTCTGGTTAACACGTAGTGTAATTAAAGTGTGTAATTAAGAAATAATCTTGAATTAATTTCCAAATCAATTTTGATGTATTAAAAATGACTACACAGTGTGTAGTCCTATGTTGTCTTCCCAAAAACCTTGGAACCTCTAGATGAGTTCCTTGATTTTATTTTAATCATAAAATTAAGTGTCTCGATTAGATCTATGAGAAATGGAGGAAGAAGCATATCTCATGATTCAGATTAAAATAATGATTAAACATGAATTGAAAAACTAAATTAAAAATTCATAAATCAAAAAATATCTTTAAATAATTATAAATAATTATGTGAACCCTATGATACCACTTTTATGTTTTAGGCACAGTGGAAGTGTGCATTGTACAGTGACCAACTTGGATTTTTTCCATAGTCGATGATCAATCTGAGATATATGCGATGATGGATGTCGTGATCAATAAGAATTGAATAAAAGAAATAGAAAATGGATAATTACGCCAGAACCAAGAGAGAGGATCATCACATAATATTTATAATTAATTTAATTTAATAAATAATTACCTTGATGGAATTCTTTCATCATCGATGAATCTAATGATAGATCTGTGGTCCACCGTCTTTGCGTTGTAGAAACCAAGTGTATATTTCCTCTAGTGGTGATCCACACATGTTCCACTAATCTCCAAACATTGCTGAATGAATATCTAGGTTCTATCACAGGAGATCCTTATGCTTGCATCATCCACCTTTGATCGCTTCTAGAAAAGCTTCCAAATCATTCTCCTTGATCCGGTGAAGGAGGATTGTTCTCTATTCTTGGGAGAGTTCTTAGAGAAGGGATCTCTCTTGGCTTGAGAGGATTCTCCAAATACATTATGATCAACCAATACAAATGAATTGGATCACAAAAGAAAATAACATAATTGGGTATTTATATTTATAAGGTTAAAATTAAATAATTGTATGAGTGCCCTTAATTATTTATTTAATCCTAGAAAAATCCCATCTCAAATAATAATAATAATAATATCATTTCTCAACATGCACTTAACTTTAAAATTAAAAATTAAAAATTATTTAATTAAATAATATTCAATATTTATTTTTTCTCACTGGACCATTAAACTCGGTCTGTCATTCCTTCACAATATTTATTAGTCCTTGAATAATTTATATTTATTTATTAAATAAATATCAATTCATTATTCACTAATGAATAAATAAATATTATATTCACTAAATAGAAAATAAATATTTATATGTGATCAAGCATATATGAATAATTATTAAACCACATATTATAATAATATTTATTCAACCATTTAAATAATAAATAATAATATATTATTTAATTGAGATTCTGGACACACTTAGTGTGTTACCCTTTATGAATCTTTCTCAGTGGCATTACGTAAAGCAGCCTAAAGTCTAGGGTTAGCATATAACAACACATCAATCCATTCATAGAGAAATAATTTAATGTCACAATGACATGTTACTTCATACATACACTTACTGTGTAATATAGTCCCTTTATCATGATATCTCTAATCAAGTAGGTTGTATGTTGGTGCCATCAACATATATGCTTGATGTCTCTTTATTTTACTTCCTTAAAAATTAACATGCCTTTAGAACACCATGGACATGGATTTATTTAGGATATATCATTTCCATCAAAGGGACTGAGATTTAAACTTTTGTTAATAAATAGAAGGGACAAATCCTTTCTCACATTATCCATTAATTAAATATTAATCATGACACACCTAACATATCCTACTTCACTACGAACATCTATCATAACAGTTTTCATTAATAAATATTATTTTGAAACTCATAATACTCATTAATAATAATATTAAAATATAAGGACCAATACACAAATCCATAGATAGAAACATCCAATGACACATATAAATGTGGATTTCCTACTGGAGTGTCTCATTATTATAATATCCTACTGGATATTACCAAGGGAATACACCATGAGAAAGTTCCTCAAAGTCATATGAGTCTCCACTACTAATAGCTTGTATCATTTTTGTCCCTCAAATTATATCATCCATATATATAACATATATTCAAGAATATGTTGTAGCACTTTTGGGTTCTCATCATAGCGAGAAATTGTTATAACCGTTTAGTATGATAGCTACACTTAGAACATTATCACAACCTCCATTATGAATAAGAACAATAATGATGTGATAAGAAGTTTATTAATATTCAAAACCATGAATATAAATTATCATAAAGTATATTGAAGTTGGTTCTAGGACACCAACTCCAATAGTATGTGGCATATCTAAAGGCCTGATGCATACCTGATGATATCTTGAACTCAAATAAATATTTGAAAACACCCAAGATCCTTAGAGATTGTCAAAGAGGTCATCTATATGAGGTAAAGGATATCATTTCTTATTTGTAATCTAATTCAATTTCTATTAATCCATGAAAATCTTGAGGGTTTCATTTTCCTTCTTAGAGAAAATCATGGGAAAATCCCATGGTGATGTACTGGGCTCTATAAACACATTAACTTCTAGGTCCTCTAGTTATCTCTTGAGTTCATGAAGCTTAGTAGGTGTCATCCTGTAAGGAGGAATAGACAAAGGTGTTTCTCCTGTCACTTGTTCAATTATGAACTCTACCTCTCTCTCTCAGGATGTATCCCAAAGAAATCATTAGGGAATACATCCCTAAAACATTCCACTATAGGAGGAAAATTTGTACATAACATTCCCTAGTCATACATAAAGAGTCTAGTAATATAGGATTTTACTCTGCCCATTCCATGATGCTCAGGTCCATCTGGACTAGCTTAGACATCCCATTCACCCATGTGAATATCGGTACCTCCCTCATGTGAACCGAATGACACCCTCCGATAATAATAATCAACATGAGCTCGAAAAGGGACTAACCAGTCCATCCCCAAAATTACATCAAAACCCATCATGTCAACGAAAAAAAGATTCTATATGAAGAGGTAACCACCTATCTCAAGGGTTTATCCCTTATACCGACATACACTCTCAAATTAGATCCCCAATAGAGTATTGAGAGTAATTACACCATATAATTAATCTATCTTGAGGTCTATAATTTCAATAGTAGATATACATATGAATTAATGTGAACTTCATATGTAAAATAAACTAGAATCCAATATAGAGGCTACTAAAATCTTACCTCATGTAGTAGAAGGCTTGGTTCTCTAATCCTTAGGTACTAGTTGTTATACATGTAACTAGCCTAGACCACAACCCTGATATGCAACCTAATTTCCCAGAGTAACCCCACACTTTTGTTGTTGTAAATCAAAAGTCAATATTCCTCAACCACAACCACCTCCTCAACCAGAACGATCTACAATACTCCAGATGCCCTCCTAGCAAGGAGCTACTAATACTACTCCTCATGGTGGAGTCAGTGAATAACCTCTCGAACTAGATACAGATGGGAAGGTCTTATAAAAACACTGAAGATACCCCATCCTACCATAATCTTAGAATTCTACTGGGTCTCTATTTTACTGGGGTTTCATGTGTCCTAACTTCCCACATTGATGACATATCATGTAGCTATTAGTGTAAGATGAATGACTACTACTTCCCCCATTAGTAGACTCCAAGAACCTCTCCCTATCTCTAGATGAACTAATCCTCTATCTAGGTACTGAACCACCCTATACTGCACTATTATCTTTCCTAAAATTTCTCTCACTGATGAGGGCCTAGTTCAGTATCTATGAAATGGTAGTTAATCAGAATATATTCACCTGATATTGAATGGCATACATGATCCCATCCTCAAACCGTTTCATTGTTATCAGCTCATCACTAGCGAGAGTTGGTATAAAACTATAGAGCTTAGTGAAATGATATGAATACTCCATCACGGACACAGTTCCCTAGCGTAAGTGAATAAATTACCTAGATCATTCAACTCTTAATGTATGTATGAAAAGGTAGTCATATAAGACCATCTGGAAGTCCCACTAGACCATATCCCAATATTTATCATCTTGGGTAACAACATCCCACCATCACTTGGAATATTCCGACAGCATGTAGGTTGTAATCTTGACCCTCCTTTCTAGAGGCATATCTAAGTGCTCAAAAATAGAAATCATGGACTCTTTCCATGACTTAGAAGCCTGGGGGGAACCATCCCCTAATAACATAGGTGGATGATGCTTCTAAAAATATTGCATTAACTCTTCCATAGTTGGGGTAGGTCATAGATATCCATGCACATAATTCATAAATTATAGGAATCTCTCTCAAAACTGAGCATCATTGCCCATCTCGAGGATAATAAGAGGTTCTACAAGTGGAACTATGGGAGGTAATATTGATGGATCAGGTCCCACCACCTCTATATAATGGTCATCACCACACCCTTAGCATATGACTCGTTTTATTAATTCTATAATAATTATACAATTCAAAATACAAGCCATAGAGAATGATTTGATAGAAAAATAATCATAGATAAAAAAAATTAGACAAGTTCAATCCTTCTTATATAAAGATCCAATACCCCATTGCCTACTCCTAAATCTAGTTCTATGTGATATGGAAGACCATAAAAGATTATAAGAGACACTTCCTACTACCTACTACTAAGTTTAGTTCAGGGTCAAGGTCTCAAATCGCATAGCATAGGTCTCAGTATATGGAGTGTCAATTGCAAGTTATAGAAAAAAATACCCTTTACGTTGCAATTGGAAGATTCATTTAATAGAAACCATTTCATATGATAATTTTAATTTATTCAAGTTTATAATAATTTATAAGTATATATATCATGGTCTAGTTAGATGAGTCACCATTCCCATGTTAAAAAGGAATAATCTTTATCAGTTGTAATTGGCATGTCATGTAACTATAAACCAACCCTTACATTCGGTATAAAGATATAACAAGTTGTGTTTGGTAATTTGATTAGATGAATCACCATTCCCAATTTATAAAAGCACATTCTCTATAAATTATAATTGTAATTCATGTAATTGAAATCAAATAATATTTTAGCTCGTATGACCACAGTTACATGGATCAAACATGTGATAATTGGTTAATTAAGGTTCCACCATCATGTTATATGGGAAAACACTATTTAGGTTTATATATACACTTTAATTAATCCAATTATTTTATCCCTAAAACAAAAAATATCACATATTTCAAATATAATAGTCAATGAACCAAAAATATGTATAAGGATATGCATTCAGTGATATAAACATGGCATGGAAAATGAATGGAATGTGAATCATTAAGTGACAATAATGATGCATGAAACAAAACTTACTTAAAATACTATCCAAGGGTAAAATATAACCTCATAGTAGTAATAAATTCCAAAAAACATGTGTGTCACCTAATGGTGAAATCGGTACAACTGTAACAAGAGAGATATAGATCAGAAAGTCCCATCCTAGGCAACCTATCTTTTTTCTTATAAGTGGGTTAGCTACTTTGTGACACATGATCATTACCAAATTATGACACATTTCTAATCTCCTATCTACCAACCCAAAATAGTAATACAAAAGGAAAATAAGTTATGATACCACTTTGTAACATCCTGGGCCTTGTTCACTCATAAGTAACCAAACCCAGTTGGCCACATGGCCTCAAGATTACCTCCATGTATGCCAGAGGCTACTGACTAGTAGCAATGGTCAATGAGGGTTTTGTGGGGAGATTATTCCATCATTATTAGAGTATAGAACAACGGTATAATAATAATGATAAACATTAAAAAAATTATCAAGATCAAATAAATCAATCATCCAAATAAATAATACATGTAGAAGCTAAAATAACTATATTCATATATATAATGATGTCATGTCTGTATGATATATAAAAATAAAACCATGAATACATGGAAGTAGACATGAAATACAATACATGTGAAAAAAAGAGACAAAAGGACCAAAAACTATCCCATGAGAATCCCAAGAACTGGATCGGTTGTTTGCAACAAATCTCCAATCCTAACAGATAATCAGACATCTATAGCTGGACATTTTCCTTTTTTCCTATATACATCCATGAGATCTATTTAGGTACCAATCAGTGGCCCAAATAGGGTATGAGTTAAACTCAATAGGACGCTAAAAATAGTGTCTTGTATAATCCATCCAATGTACATAAAATGAGAAGTGTATAGGTATAATGAATGTAAAGAAAAAATGTAAATTATAATTAAATCATCTCGAGTTCCTATAGGTCACTCATCTAACTATAACTAATATAGACTAAATTGAGACATCTTTAAGAAAGTTCCACCATATATACATTTATATATATATAAGTATTTATATATATGAAATATATACATACATTCATATATAGTCATATATATAGATATATAATAATATCTAGGAACCAAGGTATCTATGCATAATCATAAGAGTCTCAAGCTATAGATAAGGGTATTAGCCCAAGCATGCCATTAGAGATATAAATGTCCTCATATCTATCATCCCAATGAGTGATGTGAAATTCCATGTCCAGCATCCTCTAGGGTAATGTGAAGCATCATGTCCAATATCCAAATAAACAATGTAAAATTTCATGCATGAAATCACACATCAAGGGAGCATAAAGCTTCATGTCCAACATTATCCTTAACCATGTCTCAACAACCATTATAAGTTCAGGAAATATCCACAATCAATCATGAATTTTATCCATTAATATAATCCAAAATATATTTTTTAATCATTTAAAATTTTTATATAATGGTCCCATGACATGGCCATACCATTCACTTTTATTCAATTTAATAATGTTATTTCAATTAGAGACAATACAAGACCACTTAAAAGGTGGAATAGTCACACTATGATTTATAAGGTCATGGGAATTTAAATAATCTCACCCGAAAGGGTGGCACTAGTTGAGGAATATGACCTCCAAAAATGGTAGGGGAATAAAGAAGCATTTCTAGCATATCTAACCATTCAAATTACAGTAAAACATAATTTTAAGTCAATTCATGGAATGTCTGGTGTGAGATATCATGGTTCATAATATGAAACAACTATACTTTTAGGGAAAAGAACTATACAAACTACCTTATGGCAGTAAATGATTCTTATTCAAGTATTGGCCACTAATATGGGATAGAATGGGAGAAATTAGAAGAATATATGAATACCCTAAAAATATTTCATATTAGATTTCACAGATTTAGTAATCCATATGGAAAGATAAATGATAAAATTAAGGAATATGAATGAACGTATTATTGATAGCTATTCAACAAGATTAAAGACAAGAAATTATGAGTTCAGAAGAAGAAGTTATTCTAAGTCCTTGGAAAGAAGAATTTAGGATCTCTCAAGTGTAGAAAAGGTTGTGAATGGAGGGGGAGAGAAAAGGGAGGAGTATTATTAATAAAGTTAGTCTCAAATAGACTTTTCACAAGTTTTAAGAGGATGTAAAGTTTCACTACACAATTTTTTCAAGATTTGTGTCGACCATGTGGGCTCACTACCTAAGTGCACTAATTGTGTGGGTTAGGAACATTATTTTGGAAAACCATGTATAGCATGTGCACCCCTCTGTATTTCACTATAGTGCCCCACATGATTTTAACAAACTATGTGCCCGATCTGTTACCTCCAAAACTTGAAGCTCCTAGCTCTGAACAAGCCCCAAATTTTCATGAACCCTTCCTTAAACTCTTAGTAACTTCCATGTGGATAAAGAGTACATTTTAAACTGAAAATTAAATAATCTACACCTCATAAGAAAATTTGGGATCTTACAAGGATTATATAGAGGGAATCTAGTTTGATGTCTTCAAGATACATTAATCCAGAGAAGAGAGGATAACAACCATATCCCACTGTTCCACCAAGGTAGTATTTTGATTTTATTTCCATAAATAAATTTAATTTCATAATATCCTTGGAATGAATCTGGTATTTTCATATAAGTCCCCAGCCTTAAACCTTACTTAATCTTGAGTTATTACAAGATTACACATTGAGGATCTTTTCGGGTTTAGAGTTTTAGAGAATTAGATCATAAAACTTTCATTACATTCCACATATAAACAAAGTGGTTACATAAAGATAGTATTCTTCATTCCCATCAATGGAAACACATTTAAAATAAAACATGGATTATTTCTTGAAAAATCCTTGAATCTATCATCTTATCATGTACCTTTCCCTTGACCTGTGAAAAACATTTCAAAAACTTGGGATGAGCATAAAAAACTCAGTATGGGTTATAAAAAAAACATGGAAAGGAAACATGAGTTCATATATACATAAAAATGAAATCATACTTTACCCATAAAACATAGGCACTTTAACATACCTCATAAAATCATGAATAAATCATAGAAATCATAAGACATAAAGGTAACTTGAGGCATTCATAACATTCTTACGTAGGGAGTAACCCTCTTGGTTACGTTTGGAATACCCATCAGAGTATATTCCATAAAATCTCTTCGGAGAAACCTTAACGTTTCACTCCTTCGCGTTACCCAATGCATTGGAGAGCTATAACGGGCTCACCCGCCCTTAGTTTATCACGGAACCATCCGTCTTCATAATAATGCCCAAGAACCATAACATAATCATATCACATAAAACATGCATAAAGGAAACATAAAATTTCCACATTTCAATCACGAGATATCAATACAACACATTGATATAAAAACATTATGAAAACCATTTTCAATACTAAAATAAAATAAAAATAAAACATGGTATTTATTTTTCTTTTAAAAAGAAGGTATGGCTTTTTGAGGAAGCCAAAACTCAAATAACGGTCACGACGGCGGAGAAGTCGTTGTCTCCGCATACGTACGACAAAAACATTCCCTTTTGTCTTTTAGTAAACGCTTCGTATAAAAAATATCCCTTTTGAATAAACGTAAAAGTCAAAGGGGTTTATACACCGTATAAAAGAAAGTTGTGTATAAAATAAAATATGCCTCAATGAAAGGAGATTGAGACGAAGTCCCATACCTCGTATCCGACTTGACCCGACCGTTCTTTAATCTCCTGAATAATAAACTTGAGTTAATATCTACTTTCTTATGAATCTTTTTCAAGTTCATTATTCCTTTTATTCCATGTTATGACATCATGTAATCAGTTAAGTTAATAATGTTCATTTTGTCGGTATTTGGTTCTTAAGTCAAAAATAGACTTCTTACATTACATGTTGTTAATTTGGTCAAAGGTTCATTATATCCAGAATGGTATTCATGATTTATATATCATATATGTCATATATATCCAGTACATACATGCATTTATAATATTACATAATCATTTAGAGGTAAGAAATGAAATGCACCGTTCATGGAGACGGTAATCCGTACGTACGCATGAACGCTACTTTCATTTCTATTTCGTATTTTATAGAACGTAATCATAATGATATAAAGGTATATTATAATTCAAGTATAATATCATATATAATATCATAGTTCCATCCTTTATATGTCCCACGTATGGTATTTAACGAATCAAATCACTTTGAG